>OY856187.1:88445899-88583831 GCA_963693315.1 Diogma glabrata | reverse complement strand
ATTTTCCTAAATTGCTTTTAAAATTATAATCCCTTTTCAAGTAATAGTGTTTTTCAATTAAAAATAATGTATTCACACTAAAATCCTTTTTATAGCATGAATATAAATAAAATTGTATTAAAATAAAAGTAGATGAATAAAGATAATCCAGGGATAATTCTTAAATCTTTATTAATTAGAGCAGCTTTTATATGATATTCGTAAAAGATTTTCGGTTTAAATTATAAGATGTGTGTTAACTGAATAGGTTAATCGTATTAAAATAGTTATATTTAATTATGTTGCAGTTACTTTATTTTATGTTATTACAAGTACCAAGGCGACGATTCAACATAATTTTATTTGCTGTGAGATAATTTCTAAATTTTAACTGTGTCGATTTGGATTCCACAATTGTATATTGTATTATTCGGGCAATTTTGTATCAAGTTTCTAAACAGTAATTTGTATTTCTAATGGATAACGTTTACACATCCCTATATGTACATGCAATCACTTTATGGATAACGTTTACACATCCCTATAGCTTGATTTCTATATCTAACTTTAATCGTTTCTTCTGGATCATATGTGTATCACTTTTCAATTTATTCAACGAAACTTTACTAACTGAATTAACACCAAATTTAAACTAAAGAAAAAAAAACGTTTTCCGCATTGACCATGAACCTATAAAAATAATTTATGTAAAACTAAACGGAAAATCCCACAAACCAAATTTTATATTTACATAAATTGAAACCGACATCATAGTATTTGTTTTCAATTATGCTTTTCGAGGATATATAATATTTGGAAACTTTCCAGAAAATGTTCATCCCAAAATTGAAATTTTAAGGCAGTAAAAACCAAAAATTAATAGTCATTTTTAAACGATAAATAATGCCGTGTTGGTTATTTTAATTTTTTTCAATGAATTATTTAGCTTTGATTTCTGTACATATTTACATTTTTTTCATATTCTAGCAATGGTAGGATTGAAAATATGTAAATACTGTATCAACGAGAAGAAGATGATTATTTATCAACTCTGTTTTCACACATTATCTAAAATTAATCCAAAGAACCAGTTGGGATATATTATATTATCACTTTGTTGGAAAAATTATCAACGAGAATAATAAGTATGTATATGTATGTACTGGGTATTAACCTAAACTAAACCTGAATCGATCAAAACACAAGATGATAAATTAAGAAAGAACATGAAAAATATTTTGTGCTCTTTGTAATTCGCTAGTATTGTAGACCGATACGTCATATATACACATTTTTTTCATTGTTGTTAACTGTAGCTCTGGGTGGACGCGAATTGTTTTGAAAATGTCCCGATACAAATCAGTCACTTCTTGTTTATTTTGTTTGGTCATTATTCTAATATCGCAATAAAATTAGTGGTAAGGCATATCCTGTAATGCCGCACGTGAGCGGTTTTTTTAGGCCTGCTAGATGACGCAGCAAAAGTTATCAATTATTTGAGTTAAATAGATACAGTTAATTTACCTTTATTACATTGTCAAATGATTAGAATCAATGATGTGGTCGCCCGATTCTGTATCCGAAACTTTGTTCCACGGTCTGAATATGTACGGATAGAAACATATACATTGATTTTCATTTTAACCAAACAACGATGGTTTTCCAAACAGTTATTTGATTTAGATTTTTTTGAAAAATCTTTGGTTTCAAAACTAGAAGATGGGTTTCATGATATTCTTTTGGAGCCTCTGGTATATTTAAGTAAAATTGAGGTTAACATTAAATAAAATTTTATATTGCCACCCAGAATCATGGGGCTAAAGTACGTTAAAAATCATCGGATTAATATGCATTTTTAAACCATCATTTTTATAATATGCTTCGACAATTACATAACCATACATAACAAACATTTTTATTGACTGTAGATGATAGATATCGATATAACACATTTTTTTATATAACATTTTTTATAACGCATTCCACGAAGAATGGGAACAAACAAAAAAAATTTATATTCTAAATTTTGGGGATTGATAGTAAGTACTCCACCAGAAAACAATTTTGGATTTTTTTTAGATTTTTTGGCCAACTCCTTGCCATCAGTGATGGTCACAAATTTGGAATTTTTTTTATACAACAAAAATTTTCATTTTGTAGGCAATTTAATGCGTATAATTTTTTTTTAAAAATCTTAGTTCGTAAGCAGTTTTTCCATAGAGTTTATAGTTTAAAATATGCACTTTCAAAAAATTCTTGTCGCGTAGTGGAAGCAGTATCGATATGAGCGATAGAGGGCACTGAAGGTTAAAAACCGTAGTTTTGGAGAAAATAAATTTTTTGTTTGTTCCTGTTCACGTGGAATACATTTTATTCACAGTTGTATATTTATTGGGACCTGCCCATTTCTATGTAAAATCTTTATTAAGAATTATTATTTTTAAAAATATATCGTACCTCAAATATTTCTTGTTTTCTCAGTTTATGACCGCTTCACTTTTTCGCTTTAGTTTCACGATTTTGATAAATTCGTTTAAGCTCTCGCATTGGTTAATTGTGTATGCTAAAGTATTCTGTTTTACTATTGTAATCATTATGAAGATTATCATAAATTATTCAGTTTTTCTGTGCATATAATCGGACTATTATTGCCGTTATATCCTCATTTTGTAGATCTGATTCTAAGTTCTTAATCAAATTTAGAAATAATAAAATGAAATAATATAAATTCAGATACATGCAAATATATATGTAGTATCAAATATATTTAATATTCTGAAGGTTTCGATTCGTAAAATTGTTTAAGACACTTTAAAAACCTTAATAAAATGCATACAATATCGCACATAAATAAAATGTAAATTTTCTGCTCTTGTTAGATTTACAGTTGCTCTATCTAAAGTAATGAAATCACCCACAAACTAGGGTAGAAAATATGATAGAAACAATATGTTTTAAATATGTTAGAAAAAATATGAAATATGTCCGTATGTTAATTATGTAATTATTAGAACATTTAAGGTCGTTGATAAAAAACAATTTCAACTATATGAAGAACTGTGTGCAACTATCCTTCAACCTCAACTTTGTTTTAAATAAAAATCAAATTAATATTAAATACATATATAGCAACGTTTTTTACCATTAAAATTTTGAATACAAATGGTCCTATTTCATTGCAACGAACATATGCAATATAATTCTGTTTAAGATTTATCACAAAATTTATTAAACGTTAAATCGATTGTTATTGTTTGCCAACAAAATATAGAAAATAAAATATTTAGAAAATGTATTTCGGAACAAAATAGCTTATTTGGAAATAAATGTTTCCTTTAATCGTCCTTAGAACTAATAATCGATTCTTTTTTGTAACCTAGTTAGTTTAACGCAATAAAATATAAATCAAACATACACTTGAAATTCTTTCGACCAACTGCTGCATTAGATAGTTTAGGAAGGAAAATGTTTTTATTAGTAGTAATGACATTGGATGATAAATAGGATAGCCAGATATTTAGAGATTATATGAAGAGATAACATAGTTTGGGTTTTTTAAATGTATATTTATTTTTTTTTATAAAACGTGTTGTGTCACAAGATTTACAGTATGTGTCACTACAACAATTAGATACATAAGACCTAGTTCATATAACAACATGAATTCTGCAGTGCTGAAGGACGCATTTTTTTAAACTGTGTGAATTGAAGTCACATTATAAAAAAGTCACATTATGAATTCTGCGTTTATGATAGCGTGGGATCTCAACAGTTCCGCTGTTTGCACTCACCGAGTGTCGAGTAAAATGAAAAAAATATCATACTTGGTGCATGATGCAGTCGATTTAATCAGAGTGCTCCTGGTGATGACATTTATAAAGCAAAATACAACTGTGCGAAATTTCTATTACCTACAATTCATATAGTGCGTTTTTTAACAGAGTCAAATACAGCAAAGATTACAATATGGTGTTCAAATTTGACAAAAACAAATCATTTACAGAGAAATACAGTTCTTAAAGATGTGGAGTAATTAGTATGAAGGAATAGGCGCTTTTTGCGATAAATGCTATTTGTCTACTTTAAAAAAGCGAACAATCCCTTTTCTAAACTGTTAAAAAAAAGAAAATATAACAATTGAAGCAAAATTAAATTTCACATACCTTCTAACTCAAAATATAAAACAAAGTTCTAATTTTATATGTGACCCAACAGGAAAAATATTGAACTCCTAACAGAAAATTTGCACACAAAAAATCATGAGACCGAAGAGCTCACCATTATTAGTTGTTCCGTAAAAAACGTCTGACGAAGTTATAATAGAGGCATATGGTTGTTGACTTCCTCCACTTAAACGACATTTCTATGAATGACTTACTTTTACTTCCTTCTTGCTGAAATATCAAAAATATTAGACAAAATATTGTAGAGAAATTGTGTTATCACAATATATTAAGCAATTCGATACTGTCAGGTAAAATTACTTGATTAATTAATTAATTAAATCCGTTTAGGTTAAAAATGTCCTTGCAACATTTCAACGGCTTATGAACCGTGTATTTAGTATTAAACAGCGATAGAGTGTCTAGTTTACTTTTATAATTTTAATCACTTTAAAGGCTTAAAAATAAAATAAACATTAGTAGAAGTTTGTCAATGCTTTAGAAAATATAATTTAATTTCAACCAGAAAAATATTATGTTTAAAAATTATTTTTATCAACAGAAGTGTGCGTCATATAGTTGAAACTATACTAAATTATCCAAACCCGAAAAATAATAAAGATATAATGTCATTTTTGGGATTAGTTAGGTGTTTTAGACAGCATATTAAAGTTTTTACCTAGGTTCTTATGTTCATTGAAAAACAATGGCGTGAAGTTCTAGTGAAACCATTTTACAAGATAAATCATTTAATATGCTTAAAAATTGTTTGTGTAACTAAGCGGTGCTTGCTTACCAAAATTTTTAAACTCATTTTATAGTAACTGTGGCTGTATAGTAACTCGTCCGATAAACTTTTAGTACGGTTTCGCATAGTTTGTGTCCCATCTTTCGGTTTCTCACTTTCGACAAATTTTTTTAAAATTTTCTTAACAGATTTTATCCATATTACAACGTTCAGTTATGAAGCGATTTTGATGAAACAGGATTTTTATAATAATAATCTGATTAGTTTCATTTTTAACAAAGAAACAAAATTGACAAAATGGTGGTGGCTCTCACGAGGACCTGTTTATTTGAATCTTCAATAGTTTAAAGCTCTTAAATAAGCAATGTTGATCGATGAGCGATGCTCTGGACGAGAAAGAACTAGTTAGTTTTCTGACATCGTTGCATAAAGTTTCAGAGGTCTAACGAACAGCCGTTTCTTTTAAAATTCAATAACTTCATAGATTGATACTTACTTCGATTTTGAATAAACATATAACGTAAATAACATTCCTTAAAATTCTTTATACCAACTTTTGGTTTTGCATGATAGAACCATTTTATTGTAATAACTTTGACTAAAATTAGAGCTAAGAAAAAACTATTTCGTTAAAACTTACGAAAGTTTTTTATCACTTATATGGATTTGGCAAAGTTTTTTGCTTTATCTTGCTCGGAATTAAATAGAAAGGCGAGGATCAGGCGTACATGGTCAAATTCGCACTGTTTTGATAATATTTCCAACACAAAATTGTGTGTTTTACCCCTTCTCACTCCCAGTCGTTTTATAAATATAATTATGAGTACATATCTTTATATTGTTTGTTAGAAATACGGCAATGCTAGAAATGTGCAAATGTGTTTTTTCATCATTCTAATTTTTTTTTCAATTTTTCGGTTAATTAAGTTTGAACCGAAAGAGGGAAAGAAAACAAGTAAAAAGTGCAAATTTTTTAAATTATTGGGAGAATTTGTTGGTATAAAATTCTATAACAAATTTTTAACGAATCCTGAGTTAGATGCCGGTAAAAAAATCTGTTTTTTAAAAGTCGCACATAACAGCTCTCTCAAAGAAATGAAACCAATTGTAAATTGGATCTTACTGTTTTATTTAGGCAACCGAGTTTTATATTCATCTTGTATTTCATGTTGATGTGATACATTGATTATAAAGTAATTGACGGATAAAGCCAGATAGGCAAATACTTCAGTCTCACAAACAGGGTTAGATTTTTTGTTAAAAAAGAACCAGATTGAGTAAAATGGATAAGGTACACTGAACAGTTGTTTGTTTTAAACTTCAAGCATAGAGATTCAATTTTGATGGAATTTGGTATATAAGAATTTTGCAAAACCCACAATAATTCTTTTGGTTTGCCTCTTTGTTAATGCCCAGTAACGCCAGAGATGCGTACAAGATTTTATGCTTTAGCTAATAAGCCATAAAAGAAACATGCTTTAGTTAACAAGCCAAACTATAAACTCAACCAAAAAGTAGCACTTAACCTCCTAATTAAATAATATACTATTTTTGTACTATACAAAAAGTGAATTTTTCTATATTTCTATGCAAAACAAGAATCAAAGTTTGAATAGGGAATTTATTATTCTTTGACAAAAAATTGAAATGGTTGCTTGGATCTCTTTTGAGATGTGAATTAAATATAATTTAAATGTTGAATATTTTAAAATTAAATAATAGATTAAATAACGGTTGGAGAAAAAATGTAATGTTTTACGCGGACTAAAAATGGATTTTGGAACTCGTACCAATACTGTACTCCGCTATCGCGTAGCATATTTTTGCTCGTCCTAAAATTCATAATTTTTTGTCCTAGTGAAACAAATAACTATTTTCTGCAACCGGATCAACGGACAGTTTTTGCTATGGTATATTGTGCAAAACACATGTTATTTATGTATTGCATCTATAGGACAAAATATAGCTATTTGTTTCACTAGGACAAAAAAGTCAGGCAAATGCGAATAATTTTTAATACCCTAAATAATTTTTTCAAAATTTCGACTCTCAACCCCTTCAAAATGACATTTGAAATGATGAGCCAATCGCTATAGTTTTTGTTCAATCTTTACAACATTGCCCATAATCATGAATTATTTCAAATTTTTAACTTCCCGATATGGGAAGTTATTATTTTTGGGTCGATTTTCGAAATCCGAATTTTTATGATATCTTTATGTTTCATGACCTCCTGAAGCTGTTTAGACTAGTTCTAGCTGGCAGTCTGTATCTGTGTGTATGTGTGTTGTAATGAAGTGCCTCTCAAGATGATAATGGGAGTGGCTTAGCAGGATGCGTACCTAGATTTGATGTATTGCCGTTAGACTTAGTCTCAATCATCGTGAGTAGGAGATATTATAAGCCTGCTGCTTCAGCACAAATGCAGAAATGTACGCAATTTTCAAAATAGATCAGAAATGGAAACAAATACAAGTGCGAAAATGAGACTCTGGCGACCTCCTTCTACGAAAGAACCACGGTCGACCCCTTCGTTCGCTCACATACACACACTCATTCACACCCCTATATCAAAAGAATGACGAAAACAAAATCAATTACACTCACCCATGGTTATATCCTCATAACCTCCAAGTCCAGCTTGTCTCAGCCTTCCATTAGCCCTGCTGCATAGTTGAACAGGTTGCACAACCACTCAGCAAATATATATATATATATATATATATATATATATATATATATATATATATATATATATATATATATATATATATATATATATATATATATATATATATATATATATATATATATATATATATATATATATAACCGTTATAAAAATTCCGGTATATAGTTGGATACGTTGCATAAATTCCAAGCAAATAATTGATATGAGTGCTCAATTATAGTTGAATGAGTCAGAACTAATATGCCGCAGTATTTATTATATAATTGAAATCGTTGAATAATATTTAGGAATACAGCTGAACAAGTTGGAGTAAATACCAAGCAAATAATCGAAATCGTTGAATAAAATTTTTGATTATAGTTGAATAATCAAACAAATAATTGTGATGAACATTCGTTGAATAAAATTTATGCTCATAGTTGAATAATTTAGATTAACTTGAAATCGTTGAATAAATTTTATAATTATAGTTGAATAATCAAACAACTAATTGTGGTGAACATTCGTTGAATAAAATCTATGATTGTAGTTGAATAATTCGGATAAATAAAATTTGTAATTATAGTTGAACAATCAAACAAATAATCGTGATGAACATTCGTTGAATAAAATTTATGCTCATAGTTGAATAATTTAGATTAACTTGAAATCGTTGAATAAATTTTATAATTTTAGTTGAACAATCAAACAACCAATTGTGGTGAACATTCGTTGAATAAAATCCACGATTGCAGTTGAACAATTCGGACAAATAACAAGCAAACAATTGAAATCGCTGAATAAAATTTGTAATTATAGTTGAATAATCAAACAAATAATTGCGATGAACATTCGTTTTTATTATAAATATTAGAATGATTAATGATCTAATTTTAATTAAGCCTAACGCGTCCGTGTAAAAAAAATAAATTAATCTTACAGTTAATATACCGCCATTGGCACAACCACAAACAAACAAGTAATATTTTGTTTCCTTTTTTTTGGTACAGTTAAGTTTTATACTTAGAATAATTTAATCACATCAAGGACCAATTGGATTAAACAGTTAATTTTATCTTTAGAATAATTTAATCACATCAAGGACAAATTGTAATGAACAGTTAATTAATTTAATCAGGATAACACAAAAAATTTTCTAAAGAATTAGACTACACAAGAAGGCTAAACATATTTTTATTTTGGCTTCTTGGTCAATAACAAAGTGCATTTTCTTTGATTCTTATTTTCATTGCACTCACATTCAATTTAAAAGAAAATCACTGTAAGAATGTTATTGAAAAAAAATGAAACACGAAAACTTACTCACAAAAAATGAGGATTGCCAATTTCCACCAATATTTAGTATTTTGCAACTAATAAATAAAATGGTCTCCAATATTCAGGTTGTTGTTTATTTCATTTATCCTCACTTCGCAGTCCAACCATCTGCTAATACAATCCAAAAGAAACAGCAAACAAACAATGTAGTCGACCAACAAAATGTCATAGAATGATAGAGTATTGTGTGATTCGTAAAATTCAACTAACTAAAAGTTTGACCTAGAAGGTCAGTATTAATTTTGTTGCAATATTTTTTATGATTTTTAGGACACAATACATATATAATTTTTTAGAGTTTTAAATAGCACAGCACAACAAGACTCAGTCACAATCGACAAAAATTTTCAAATGTCAGAGACATAAGAGAATGAAAAAGTTACAGTGGCTCATTATATAGCCAAAATTTTCAGTATCGAAAAAACTCGAATACAGGGTTTTAGATGTAAGACAATTAATTTACATCAAGTATTCAATTGTTGGGAACTTTTTATAGTTATACAAAACTGTTTGTTATTTGATATTATTGCACTAAAATAATTTTGCGATACGAATCATTTCCGATACATTAATAACATTTAACATTGAATTTAAAATGAATTAAATGCAAGTTCAATCGATGTTATGGTGTTAAGGTATTACAAAACTACAATCTACCATAGCAGTACAGTGAAGTTCAGTTCCATAACGGAAAGATTGTTTGAAGTAAAATATTCATACAAAGATAAATCGAATGTTTAACAAAGCAAGATAGTAATTCTTTGTATGTTGACGATTGGACAAATACGCACAGCTGTTATGAGGTTTGAAAACTTTGTCGTTTAATAGCGGTTAGTATAAGGAGAATCCAAATTCAAATAGTATAGTGAAATTAATCGGATGGAAACGTAGTGTGAGTCAATTTTAGCGGGTTGTAAAATTAAATTATAATGTTTATATAGATAATATTTAAGGAAAATTTTACATTCATGCAATTTTCGATTAAAATTTAAGTTTACCATAAGTAGTGAAAATTTTTAATTAATTACATTTTAAAATTAGTGTAATTAGTTCAATTCTCTTCAAATGCGTCTGTCCAGCTACCGAAAATTTAGTTAAATTTTAAGAAAAATAAAAAACTATGGGTTACGGGGACTATAAAAAATATGACTATTGATGGTGAATGGATGAGAAACTATTACGGCTGTACCAGTTAATAAAAAAAAAATGACAACTAATGAATCTGAGACTATACGAAAAAGGTGTCTGTTAATGATGGATGAAAAAAAAACTATTACAAGCTACTTATGGTAATCACGAATGACAACTAAAGAAACAGAGACTATAATACACTGTGTTCAAGCATTCTTCCAGGCTATCCATTACAGTGTATGTATCGCTGTGTGAGGATTAATTTTTGCCCAACGATTTCCCAACAACGATGGCTCGATTTGAACGAAAATAGTCGCAATCGATGAATTTTGGCGTAAATTGAATCATTTGTTTTTTAGTGGTTTTCAAAAAACTGAAAATCATCTGCTACAAATATCATGAGATTAAATAATGCTATCAAGATCATGAAACTAAAAGTAAAAGAGCTGCAAACGCATCCGGCTTTACTTGAATATCGAAGATCTGAGTTATTTTCTAAATTTGACAAAAAGGTCAGGGGTTCGTGAGTGGATCGCTTGGTCAACTTCCCGATATGGGAAGTTATTGTTTTTGGGTCGATTTTCGAAATCGGAATTTTTATGATATCTTTACGTTTCAAGACCTCCTGAAGCTGTTTAGGCTATTTTTAACTGGCTGTATGTATGTGTGTATGTATGTGCGAGTGTATCGTCGTATGTGAACAAATATTTGTCCAACGCTTTCTCAACAACGGATGATCCGATTTCAACGGCAATGGTCACAATCGATGTATTTTGGCGTAGCTTACAGTCCAGTCCTTTTCTAACGAAATCAGTTCATGTTTTTTAATGGCTTCAAAAAACTGAAAATTATCTCTTGCAGTATTACGAGAATAAATAACGTTATCAAGACCATTTACCTCCCATTTTGTTTGTCATCATGTCTCTCTCTCTCTCTGGCGTTTACATCCCATGGAGGGATTTTGCCGTCTGTGCAATCAGCTTCCAATCATCTCGTTCCATGACCAGTTGACCCCAGTTTCGACATCCTATATCACGAAGGTCTTGGATGATGTCATCACGCCAGCGTTGTCTAGGTCTTCCTCTTCGACGAACACCAGCTGGTTGTTGTTGGGACGCTTTTTTTATCATTCTATCCAATGGAGCCCTTTCTACATGACCAAACCATCTAATCCGGTTGGATTTAATGAATCCGATTACATCACAGCCTCCAAAAAGCTGTCTGATTTCGTGATTCATTCGGATTCTATACTGATTTTCAGCAACTTTACATGGACCATAAATTGTTCGTATGACCTTCCTCTCGAAAGTTGATAAAATTCTACAATCGGAGGAAGTCAGTGTCCAGCTTTCACTTCCAAATGTAAGCACAGGTCGAATTAATGCTTTGTAAAGTGTGAGTTTACACGACCGCGAAAGATATTTTGATCGCAGAAGTTTTGAGTATGCGTAGAAAACTCTGTATGCGGCAGAGATACGGGCTTTGATATGCATGTCATGTCATTTGACGATGTTATTACAGACCCGAGGTATTTGAAGTTTTCCACGCGTTCCACTTCATAGTCGCCAGTATCCAGATTTCCGGGAGGTATGTTCTTAGATGTTGTTAACACTTTGGTTTTGCCGGTGTTGATGCATAATCCAAGTCGTTTAGCATTTCTTTCAAGCTGAGAGAGACTATCCTTAATATCGCTTGTTCTACGTCCGAGAAGCACAATATCATCTGCGTAGCCAAGAACTTGACTAGATTTGTTATATATGCAGTTTTGTGTCTCAATTCGGCTTTTTCTTATCGCGTACTCCAGCGCCAAATTAAACAGTACGGGCGCAAGTGCATCACCTTGTCGAACACCTGATGTTATATCGAAAGGATCAGAAACTGACCCTTCGATTACTATTCTACAATTTGATCCCGATGTTGTGAGTTTGCACAGAGAAACAAGTTTCTCTGGGATGCCAAGGCATATGAGTGCGGACCAAAGGTTTTCGCGGATGATACTATCATATGCTTGCTTGAAATCAACGTAGAGCTGGTGAATGCTGATGTTGTACTCCCAACATTTTTCTAGAATCATCCTTAAGGTAAAACATTGATCTGTGGTTGAACGGTTGGGACGAAAACCACACTGATAGTCACCGATGATAGATTCGGCGAACGGGATGAGTCGAGCAAGTACGACATTAGCTAGTATTTTATATGCAGTGTTCAACAGTGCGATGCCACGATAATTCGCACACTTTAGACGGTCACCTTTCTTATGCAGCGGAACAATGAGAGCTGTTTTCCATTCAGCAGGTAGTTCTTCTTGGTCCCAGATTGCAAGAATCAGATCATATATACGTGAGACCAGAGCTGCTCCTCCATTTTTCAAAAGTTGTGCGGGAATACCATCGAAACCTGGTGATTTGCCATTTTTCAGTTTTTTAATGGCAGCTTCCACTTCTTCTATTGCTGGGTAAGGGAAAAAAATCTCCTCATTTGACGGAGCAATTGCTCGAATAGGATGAACTTCATTCGTTCTATTCAGTAGGTCTTGAAAGTGGGATCGCCACACTGCCAGCACATCGCGTTCACTTGTTGTAAGTTCATGGTTTTCATTTTTGATGGCTGTAGATCTTGGGTGGAAATCTTTTGTCAGATTCCGTGCATTGGCAAAGCACTCTTTTGAATTTCCGTTGGCCGCATGTAGGTCGATGTTTTCGATGCAGCTCTTCATGTGTTCGCGTTTCTTTTTACGTAGAAGTTTTGCTGAGGCTTTTCTGGCGCATAAATAATCAGCTTGGGAGCTTCGGGTGTTCCTTGTTAACCATTTTTCTCGCAGTTTTTGTTTATTTTCAACGGATTGGCGGCATTCGTCGTCAAACCATTCGTTGTGTGATTTCGGTGGTCGTTTTCCGATTGTAGTTTGTGCTGCGGCTATAATGGTTGATTGAAGCGTTTGCCATTCTTCTTGTATGTTTAATGGCATCTCAGAAGAGATGTCATGCTCTTCTATGTTTTGTGTTATTATTTCCCGATATCTATTCAGCGTTTCCGGATGTTTAAATGCTTCGACATTCCAGCGCACGGTCTTTTTTGCTTGTCTGTTAAATGTAGATGATAATTTGCACTTGTACTTAAAGATGACAAGCATATGATCGGTGTCCATATCAGCACCTCTGTATGATCGAACGTCAGTTACACTTGTAGAGTGTCTCTTAGAGATCATGACGTGATCGATTTGATTTTCTGTTCTTCCGTCATTTGATTTCCACGTTGCTTTGTGAATTCTCTTGTGAGGGAAGAAAGTGCTGGAAATTACTAGATCATACATCATAGCCAGCTCGGCTGCGTAAAAACCGTTATTGTTGCTGGTATGATGCAAGCTGTTGGGGCCGATATGTGTTTTAAGTTCTGCAATCCTACCAATTTGAGCATTAAAGTCACCTACCACGATTTTTATATCGTGCCGCGGGATGTTATTGATGACTTCTTCGAGTTCTAGGAAGAACAGGTCTTTAATATCATCTGCTTTATCTTCAGTAGGTGCATGAACATTGACGATCGTTACATTGAATTTTTGCGTGCGGATTCTCAGTGTGCATAACCGCATATTAATTGGGCAGAAGTCGATAACATGCTGATTCACGCGACGGTGTATAAGAAAGCCAACTCCAAATTCTCCTCCGTTTTGATGACCGCAATAATAAAGAGTGTATCCTTTCGCTGTTTCATGGATTCCACTACCTGGCCATCTTAGTTCTTGTAATGCCACTATATCCAGTGTGTAGCTCTCGACTTGTTGTGTTAGTTTTAGGAGATCTCCTGGTCTTCTGAGGCTTAGCATGTTCCAGGTTCCCATTTTTAAATCGTAGTCCGGGTACAGTTTCCGAGGTCGTTCCAATATTGAATCCGAGATATTCCGAGGCCTGTGTACAGAATTCATGACAATAATTTTTTTATGGAAATGGGGTGTTAGCCCTTCGCCCAACCCAAATTTTCGTGAATGGGTTCGTTCTGCATCTTAAGGTCACCAGAAACAACCTTTTTACACGTTTGTATAGCGAGCCGCTTGATCCAAGACAGACGCCCGCTGCAAGCCGCCCCTAACATGGAGAACAGACGCTTGCTACACATTTATATAGCGAGCCGCTTGATCCAAGACAGACGCCCGCTCCAAGCCGCCCCTAACATGGAGAACAGCCGCTTGAGTTGCACTGGTTTTATGGCGCCAATGACTCGCCATGGTGCAGAATCATTGAGTATAAGCAGTATTTACTCTGCCCCTCTCAACTACACCAACCTAATTCTGTTAGCGTTACCCAGGTAGCACGGCGTGGACGTAGAATTTCGGATTTTCGCTACCCGGCATCATGTCAACAGTGTATAATAAATTGCTGCTATCTTGCTTTTTGAGTTTTTTTTAAGAAAATTTGAAATATATGTGTTATTTTCGTTACGCAAATCCATGAGATTTTGATGAAATTTTTGAATTAAAATGAGCCGCAAACTCATTTGGGTTTATTTGAATACAGAAAATATGAGCTATTTTCAAAATTTGGCAAAGGGGTCGGGAGGATGTCTGTGGATCGTTAAATAACCCTTTTTTAAAAACTTCAATAACACTCAGTCCTGACATTCAATTTTGTTGAAACTTAGAGCATAAGGTTTTTGTAATGTTCATAGTAATTTTGCAACTTCCGGTTTGTCACTTTCGGTTAAATAGTTTTATCCTATTCTTTTAAATATATCACAACAACAGCCACAGCTATGAAGTTTTTTTTTCGACGAATCTTTGGTTAAATGTTTCAGTTAACATGAGATAGAACAAATTTGCTTCTGAGGTATCTTGTGTATAGTAGTCGGTGTTCATCAAACAAATGCTGACCTCTTATCTTACCGATAGGCAAGGTTATTGTGTTGGACTGTTGGAGATCATTTTTGATATTGACATTTTAATGATATCTTCACATTTCTATACCTTCTGAATCGGTCTAGACAAGTTATTTTAGTTTGCAGTCTGAGTGTTAGTATAACATTAAATTTAAATATGATTACACACACACACACATTCTAATTCTATTCAAATTATTAGTATAATAAATAAATCTTAATTTTGCGTATCTTGGGCTTTAAAAACCCCAATTGAACTAATTATTCACTTGTTGTTGACTTTTTTTTCAAATTTGTTTTGTAATTTTTCGTTTTTTATTTCTATTAATTGCAGTTAAATTATATTGTATAATTTTTTTTATGTTTAGTAGTTTAGTATACCTTATCCAGTAACTGGTTAGTTTTTTATCTTACGGAAAGTTCTTGGCGTGGCCCCTATGGTCACACCACCATCCCACTGGTTTTGTTACACTTGAGCCCAGATTCCTTTTTATTCTCCATTTCACCCGAAAATAAAACAAGAAAATTAGACGTAACTTAAAGTGGTTTGAATCATCTTTAGTGCCAATGATCTCTTATATTGATTATAACAATATTTTATTTGAAGTTGCTGTTAATCCATAAACAAAATTACAAAAAAAAAACATAAGAGATCGTCATTAACTTAATACATCGCCCTTTATAATTCTCTCCGAAACTTGAAAAACATATGTTTTCATGTAATTAAATCGAATTTAAAGAAATACAAGCAAAAGAGGGGAAATAATAAATAAAATATTATAGCCGTCCTTGATACAACAACAAGTAAGATTGGCCCACTTTCTGGATACCGCTTGTGTTTGAACAATTGGATCTCATTTTTTTCTGTTTCATATGTCTGTCATACATAATGGGATTTCTAAATTTTGAACAGAAAGAGACAACTTCTTCAAGTTCATTATTTTTGAAAAACCAGAAGTGTTTTTTTTGTTTAATTTTCAATTTTTTTTGAAAAAAAATGAGATGATGAGTTTTTGAAAAACAAGTAAGGTATTAATTCTGATTGTAGAGATGAAAGCGAAAAGTCGGCATTCTTTCCGCGCTTATTATTACAAAATAATATTTAAATATTTAATTTATTATTTAAATGAAATCAGATAGAAAAGTTTTCATATTTTTCTAAAATAAATAAAAGTAATTCATTTAAACTAAGTTGATAATAATTTGTAATTGATTATCATATGTTAATTAGTTAAGTTAACGAATTTTTGTTACATAAGATTTTTTGTTAACAAGTTGAAGAAGATAATAAAGTTGATAGTGCATTTATCATTTAATTACCTATGTTTGATCTCTGAAGAGTGTAAATTTTCCATAATACATAGAAGAAATTAATCTTGTAGTTGGCCGACAAATCAAAAGTAAAAAAGAGTTAGAAAGATAAATTCATAGTTCACTATCAGTTCAACGAACCGCAACATTATATTTGGTTGTGTACAACGGGATATTAAACAGTTATTGCTACTAAAACTGTTAATCGCTGGTCGCTTGCTATTAAGTCAACAAGCATTTATGAAATTAAGCTGCTCATCTATTGTAAATTGAATCAAAGGATTGTATCCAAACAAGGATCCATTATAAATTAAATACCTACTAGTCAAGGAGATTTGCAATATATACACTACCGGATTTTTGTGGATGTATTGGTCTTATATTAAAACGGAGCTATAAAGCAGATATTATCAGACGCCATCAACTTGAAAGGACTCTGGAAACATGAATGCTCACTGCACCATTTATTATTGTAAGTTTATTTTATCTTATGTTAAGTGATTTCTTTTGTTTAAATGCATGAATTGAAGCGCGAAATAATGTCGGAATAAAATAAAAAGTGTCATGACGTGAGAAATGATTCGTCCGTTCCCTTTAGGAGTTCCTAATGTATATTAGTTTTGTTGTTATTTCGTTCACACATTTTTTTTTGTTATCCATGTACGGGCAATATTGTTAATTATTCCAAAGCCAGCTGAAGCTAATCCCGCTATAAAATGCAAGGTGTGAACAGCCCGACCGCGTGGTACAAAAATGGCGCCGAAACACAAACCAGAACATTTTTTAAAAGGGTGAACAAAAAAAAAATACACATATTTTCAAAATTTTTTTTTTTGGTAAAAATTTTTTTTTAAACTGTAGTAGCGCAGAGGTGGAGTAGTCAACCATCAGTTGACTATCCAAGGGGTCTGACTTACCTCCGCTGCCTCAGTCAACTCTAAAATTTAATTTTAAATTTTCGAAATAGAAGTAGTGGAGATCAGCCTGGTCCAAGTTGTTGGCAGCCGATGTAATGAATGGGACTGGATCGTGGGTTGAAGGGCGTTTAGGCTTTCACCACCACAGCCATTCAGAGCGTTTGCTGGTAGTTTCAAAGACTAGAGTGATCACCGCTATTTGCACTATTCATTTCATTTTATATGGGTGGTGTCCATGGTTGCGATGTGAGCAATACTGCTCCATCATTGAGGTGGAATTAGAGAAATTAGTGCACAAATTTCTTGTTGAATTGCATCTTTGATGATAGGAGCAGCCGTTGTCTTGCTAACACGCAAACAAGGTCGGAAACCAGCTATATTTCTTCACTTTTAACCAAAGGTTGACAAACAGTCTTCTCTGCATGCACAGATATGGAGTGCTGGATGTCCTGACTTCTGGCTAATGAATAAGCCAGATCCAGATCACCTCCACAATCAGCATGAGCCGGGAGCATAGCTAAATCAAGCTTATAAATTTCTTTGTCTTCCAAACTTCACCCCTCCCCTTTTTCATTTAAAATCTAAATTAAACAATAAAACTTGGAACTTCTGCGATAGTGGAACAGAGTCATTCTCACGTCATGAACGATTCAATAAATACAAATAAATAAAAATACTCAATAAATAATTGAATACAAATAAACAACAAATAATTACATATAAAATCAAAGTACTTGATATATAAATAAATAAAGACACAGAATATATAAATAAATACTTTTATAATTATAAATATTGAAATATTTCCATATTTAATTTTTTTTTATTTTTTTAAATCTAAATAGAGAATCTTTAAAGTAACTTGATAAATAAATAAATAATAGAAAATTTTTTTTTCTGTTTAAATAAATTTTAAATAAACCTACATAAAATTTTTATAACATTGTTAACATTTTTGTACAAGGGGGTCAATTTTGCTTGTTGGTTGCGTTAAACAATATTTTACAATACAACATTCAACAATACAATACAACAACCCATACAGCTAAGAACAACTCTTGTGAATAGTAAAAGTGATTTCATCTAGAAAAAAAAAACAAGACATTGGTTGAAAAGATTGTTTTAATTTTCTTGGTTTATTTGCCTTTTTTTTAAACCTGTTATTACCCATTTCCTACCTAATTATTATTTTTAAACTCATCGTTGCAATAGTTTAACATTCTTGTTATCTCCAGGTCATTTTAACCTTTTGTATGACTACTAAGCCATCCACAAACATGAACAGGTCACCGGACCTTTGTTCCATATGTCAGGATGAAATTTCTGAGTCACAACAACTATTACAGACTCCCTGCAATCATTTATTTCATAAAGATTGTGCCCTTGGCTGGTTTGAAGGTAACAAGCCGTGTCCTAACTGTCAAACAAGCGTACGTGGCGTCGACCTAAAACGGATAAGCGGTAAAACGGGCGCGATTAACAAACCGGCTACACGATCTCAGACCGCGAGCAGGTGGTTAAATGCAGCCGTAGTAGCAAGCAATAACGAAAAAAATTTAGAGTTTACGCCAATTCCATCACATCGGCAGTCTCATTTTGAATCTACCAACACCACTACCAAGTGAACACCGAATATGAATTTCATAAAACTTTAAGAGGTATGATGCAAGAACCTAGCCATACTTAGACCCGGATTAATAGATCGAATTCACCTAAGCATCAATTCCCGACCTTAGCTTCTCTGCCGACTCCACAAGTTCGAGCTCCAATTCTACCAAGTACATCTATGGTTCCAAATTCAATTCTTTCTGTAAGAAACCAATACAACTACGAGCGGAATGCTAAAACTATCAGTGGCTGGAACATAACCTTCAATGGAAGGTCCGATGGACTTAATATTGAAGAGTTCGTTTATAGGATTGGGGTGCTAAACAATCTATCCTTCGGTGGGAGTGAAGACATTTTAGTTGCACATGCACACCTACTTTTTAAAGATCAAGCTGCTGATTGGTTTTGGCGTTACCAGCGTAGAACACCTAGGATGACATGGAGGAATCTGTGTGGAGCGGCTAGAACAGAGTTTGGAAATCGTGACACGGATGATGAAATTATAGATAAAATGCGAGCTAGGAAACAACGGCCAGTGGAAACCTTTGATGCATTCTTTAATGTGATCTTGCGATTGAGTGATCAACTCAGGGAGCCACTAACAGATCAAAGGTTGCTTAGTATTTTGCTTAATAATCTTAAAATAGAGATCAGGAAAGAGTTATTATATATTAATATAGTTTCCGTGGATGAACTCAGGGAGTTATGTCGACGCCGAGAAAAGCTATGGTCATCAGTACCAATACAACCTAGGCACTTCTCATACAAACCCGATATTTCCGAAATTGCTGAAGCGGAAGACTATGTAAATGAAACACCAGAAGTTGATATTCACAAGTCACTAACGCATCTCACCATCTCGAAGGGTGATTTGCATGCTATTCAAGGTTCGCCTAATGTAAGTAAAAACATTGTAACTTGTTGGAACTGTAAAAAGCCAGGACACGGTTTTCGTCAGTGCACCAGACCACTAAGGCTCTTCTGCTTCGGATGCGGGATGGATGGAACGTACATGATAAAATGCACAAACTGTCAGTTAAACTCAAAAGGGAGCGTGGTCAAGTCAGACACACGCTCCCTAAAATAGATCCCATTCCATGTGACCCAGCAATAATACCGGGTTCGTCACTTGACCTTCAAAACAAAGATGTCGCACCCGAAGCAGAGGATTCTACATTTCAGGATACCACCACCACTAGTGCAGTAATCAAACCAACCCGAATATTGAAGCGCGAATCAATTCTGGCTTCATCTCCTATAGTTCTCCCATCTTCTAAATCTCCTTTTCAGCGTCTTCAGGAATATCTGCTTGTAAAGAAGCGTCTAGGTATAAATGAAATCTCGACAAGCCACCGCCGCTCTCGATCTGTTAGCAGATTACAACAGTATCGAAAAAACCGCCGATCGCTAAAATCATCTTTCTTATCAGCTCTAGTTTCTGTCAAAAACGATCCAAGACCCTACGCTGAGGTAGAAATTTTAAATACCAAACGGTTAGGCTTGCTAGATAGTGGCGCTTCGATAAGTGCAATAGGTAGCTTATTTGCTTCAGAGATTTTAGAAACTCCTGAACTTTTAACCTTGTGCCATGACCAAATTAACACCGCAGATGGTAAGAGCCAAACAGTTCATGGGTATTTTGTCACGAGCGTATCCTTCATGGGTATCAAGAAAACCATTGAGTTGATGGTAGTCCCATCTCTTACACAGAACTTGTACTTGGGTATCGACTTCTTCAAACTGTTTAATCTGTACCAACCGTCACTTCAAAGTTTGGCTATAGGAAACGTTGATCCTTCTTTGTCCTCATTGTCATCATTTGAACAACAAAGGCTGGAAGATGCCATCCAACTCCTTCCGTCCTTTTCAAAGCTGGGATTGGGAAAGACTGATTTATTGGAACACGTTATCGATACCGGTGACGCATCCCCAATAAAACAGCGTCACTATCCCATATCCCCAGCTATCGAGAAGTTAATGGGAGAGGAGTTGGATCGAATGTTGTCTCTGGGGATAATTGAGCCTTCAGCTAGTTCCTGGAGCTCTCCTGTAGTGTTGGTTCGAAAACCAGGTAAGGTGCGTTTGTGTCTAGATTCGCGTAAAGTGAATCAAGTCACAAAACCACTAGCATACCCTCTGCCACAAATAGAGGGGATATTAAGTCGACTACCCAAGTCACAGTTTATTTCAAGTCTTGATCTGAAGGATGCGTTCTGGCAGATACCCATGGAATTGTCATCGAGAGAGAAAACGGCATTCACAGTACCAGGTCGTCCACTTTACCACTTCGTTCGTATGCCATTTGGACTCTGCAATGCAGCACAAACAATGACGATGCTCATGGATCGTGTGATACTTCCTGACCTAAAGAACCAGGTATTCGTCTACCTAGACGATCTACTAATTGTAACATCGACTTTTGAATCGCATCTTCAAATATTATCAAATGTTGCTAATCATTTGAAAAAAGCGAATCTTACTATAAATATCGAAAAGAGTAAATTCTTAATGCCTGAGGTCAAATATCTCGGCTACGTAATAGGTCAGGATGGTATCAAAATTGATAATGATAAAGTGTCTGCCTTTGCAGAGTTCCCAATTCCGACATCGGTACGCCAAGTTCGACGTTTCTTGGGCATGTCGGGCTACTATCGTAGGTTCATTTCTGAGTTTGCGTCTCTTACCACGCCTATCACCAACTTGCTAAAAAAATCGCACGGAAAATTTCAGTGGATGGAAGAAGCTGACGTGGCTTTCTTGAATATCAAGAAAGCGTTACCGTCAGCTCCAGTATTAGCCAACCCTGATTTTTCTAAGTCATTCACGTTACAGTGTGATGCTAGCAAGGATGGTGTCGGCTGCGTATTGACGCAACTAGACGATGATGATGTTGAACACCCAGTAGCCTTTATGTCCAAGAAGCTGAATGCGGTGCAAAGAAATTACAGTGTAGGTGAGAAGGAGTGTCTGGCAGTCATTCTAGGGGTATTAAAAAATTCAGAGCCTATATTGAAAGAAATCCTTTTAAAGTCATGACGGACCATGCATCCTTGAAGTGGCTGATGCAACAAAGAGACCTATCTGGCCGGTTGGCGAGATGGAGTCTCAAACTTCAAGGGTATGACTTCAATATAGAGTACCGAAAGAGAAGCCTGAATGCTGTGATAGATGCCCTTTCTCGCATACACTGTATAGATGCACTCACGAGTGGCAGTGAGCACGACCTGGATCTCACTTCACCTGCCTTTATTTCTCCCGAATATCTGAAGTTAGTGAACATAGTTAAGGAAAGCGGGACGTCTCTGCCTGACTTGCGGTTGATGGACGGTAACATATATAAAAGGGTAAACTTCACTTCCTGTGTAGAGGGTGAGGCTTGGAAGCTCTGGGTTCCAGAAGTACTAACCACAGAACTTATAGCTAAAACGCATGGACTTCCTACTTCTGCTCATGTAGGAGTAGCGAAGACCTTACACCGATTACGGCGTTTCTTCTTCTGGCCCAGAATGCTTTCTCAAGTTCAAAAACAGATTTCAGAATGTAAAACATGCAAGGAAGTGAAGCCAACAAATCAGATTCTAAGAGGGCCTATGGTCACTGCAAGCAGATCAGAGCGTCCCCTCCAAAAATTATATATCGACATACTTGATGGTCCTAGACCACTTAACTAAGTTCACCTTCCTTTTACCTCTTAGAAAACTAACAGCGGCCACCATCTGTAAACTACTAGAGACACAAGTGTTTCATACGTTCGGATGTCCTGAATTTACAGTGTTTGGACGAACAAATGGAAGCGACTGTACACTACGACCATATGTCGCAGATCAGACTCGATTTAAAGAAACAAATTGCCGATGCCTTCAACAAATCCGCTCAACGATACAACTTGAGAGCGAGAAAATCGATGTTCAAAGTGGACGACACTGTTTTTCGACGGAACTTTGTCTTGAGTGACGCGAGCAAGAAGATTTCTGCAAAATTATCCCCAAAATTTGTTGAATCACGAATACTCCGACTGTTAGGAAATACGCTAGTTGAGCTTCAAGATGTCCATAACAAAAAAATTGGTACATATAATGTGAAGGATATTCGCATCTGACAATTACATAATTTTAGCATTTCCTCCTAGACTAGTAAACTTCATCAATGTAATGGGCCTCAAGAGTTTCTCTGATTCATTGTGAAGACTAGGACTCTTCACTAATGTATCAGTCCTGTTACACTTGAGCCCAGATTCCTTTTTATTCTCCATTTCACCCGAAAATAAAACAAGAAAATTAGACGTAACTTAAAGTGGTTTGAATCATCTTTAGTGCCAATGATCTCTTATATTGATTATAACAATATTTTATTTGAAGTTGCTGTTAATCCATAAACAAAATTACAAAAAAAAAACATAAGAGATCGTCATTAACTTAACACATCGCCCTTTATAATTCTCTCCGAAACTTGAAAAACATATGTTTTCATGTAATTAAATCGAATTTAAAGAAATACAAGCAAAAGAGGGGAAATAATAAATAAAATATTATAGCCGTCCTTGATACAACAACAAGTAAGATTGGCCCACTTTCTGGATACCGCTTGTGTTTGAACAACTGGATTTCATTTTTTTCTGTTTCATATGTCTGTCATACATAATGGGATTTCTAAATTTTGAACAGAAAGAGACAACTTCTTCAAGTTCATTATTTTTGAAAAACCAGAAGTGTTTTTTTTGTTTAATTTTCAATTTTTTTTGAAAAAAAATGAGATGATGAGTTTTTGAAAAACAAGTGGGGTTATTTCATAGCTATAATAAACAAACATTTATTGTGAATATTGTGAAGTTCAATTGTGCAGTTTAATAAATAATAAATTAAAGATTTTAAGCGATTGAAGCTATTTTATTTTCAATTAAAAGTTTGGTGCGATACAGCGATCTCATCTGAGCCAATCTGCGATACAATTGAAAACAAGCTTCTAAGATTTTTCATGGTCCTTCGAGCCGGATCTCTATAAGCGGCTATAAATATTTAAATCATTATAAT
The DNA here is from genome assembly GCA_963693315.1 of Diogma glabrata. NCBI lineage: Eukaryota > Metazoa > Arthropoda > Insecta > Diptera > Cylindrotomidae > Diogma > Diogma glabrata. The sequence continues at coordinate 88,560,063 of OY856187.1, read as the reverse complement.
TATTAAAAAAAAAAAAAAAAAAATTTTTCTGTTTTGTGTGTTGCTATAAGTTTTAAGTTAAAGTGATAACAATATACTAACAGTGTTTTTAATATCAATACCCTGAAATTACCATGGCAAGCACGCGAGCTTTGCAAAGAAAATTAAAACGTATTTCTGAAATAGAAACCTTCGCAAAAGGTAACCTTCTCAACGAGTCCATTGAAGAAATAAAGGTTAATATAAAGCTATTGACCGAAGAATGGAATGATTACAAGTTGGAGAAGGATGTTTATGGAGATGCAGCAGATAATGCCACTCTACAAGACCAGCTTGAGACTAAGTATTTCAGCGCGAAAGGTAAGCTCATGAAAGCAGAATTATCACTCGACAAAACTCAACATCACGTCGATTTAGATTGTAGTTTACAAGAACTCATGTCCAATCAAAAATCTTTTTTACATGAGTTCTCAAATGTCGCCAACAAAGGTGATAGTGATATACGGCTACCACGTATAAATGTACCGTATTTTTCTGGTGTTTATTCAGAATTTGCATCTTTTCGAGATCTTTTTGAGGCATCAATAAACAACAATCCCAAAATTTCAAAGGTTCACAAACTTCAATATTTGAAGGGTTTACTACGAGGAGAAGCTGCCGCTTTGGTACGACATATTGCGATCACCGAAGCCAATTATGAGGAAGCTTGGGAAATAATTGTAAACCGCTACGACAAAAAAAAGCACGTGATAAATCTTCTATTAAAGCAGTTTATGGATCAACCATCAATCATGCAGCCAACTGCCAAATCACTCCATCACATGCGCGATGTATCAGACGAAGTTTTAAGGGGAATAAAGGTCTTAGGTGAACAAGCTCAATCTCGAGAACCTTGGTTGATATATATTTTAGTGAGCAAACTCGATTCAATCACGAAACAGGCATGGGCTCACCACAGCTATGGAATTGATTTCCCAACCGTTAAGCAGTTTTTTGATTTCTTAAATAAGCAAAGCGATACATTAGAAAGTTGTGAAACTACAAAACGAATACCACAACGTCATGCATCTAACGTTAACGTGAGAGTGATGCAAGCAAATGTTGAAGATATTTGTTGCCTCAAATGCAGTGAAAAACATTATATTCGAAACTGTGATAAATTTCTAGAGCTTCCTATACATGAACGAAGAGGTTTTGTTGCGGACAACAAATTGTGTTTTATCTGTTTATGCAAAAATCATCAGTCACACAATTGTCGGTCACGTTATAGATGTAATATATGTAAAGCAAAACATCATACATTGCTTCATCAAGACATGCGAATAAAATCCAACATAATAGATGTTTTACCTACTACGTCAGTAGCAAAGGATCAGGATGTAAATTCATTAACTGCTTCGCACGCTGTAAGTCCCAAGAAGGTCACAACAATTTTACCAACCGCTGAAATAAGAGTGCTAGTTTCGTCTAACGAATTCAAAACGTGCCGCGTGTTATTAGATTCTGGAGCACAAGCTTCATTTATATCTGAAGAATGTGCACAACGACTTGCAATACCGCGAAAACGCGCAAAATTAATTATCAAAGGACTAACCGCTGGCACTGAAACAACGAAGGGAAAATTAACAATTAAAGCCTATTCAATATATCCAAACGAGGAATCGGTTGAAATGGAAGTGTTGATATTGGACAAATTGACTAATTTTCTTCCATCACAGAATATTGATATTTCGAACCTTGAGCATATAAAGCAGTTGCAGTTAGCAGATCCTCATTTTTATAGGCCAGAACGCGTTGATATTATTTTAGGTGCTGATCGATTTTTTAGCATTCTGCGAGAAGGACGCCTAGAAACCTTAGGTGATAATAACCTGATAGCACAGAATTCCATGTTTGGCTGGATCATATCGGGCGAAACAACAAATCCAGAAAAAATAATCCAACCGTCGAATTTAAATTATCACGTCGAACTTAATATTGATGAAACTCTTCGGCGATTCTGGGAAATTGAAGAGCTCAATAACATCAACAGTCTCACACCTGAAGACAATGAGTGTGAAGAATATTTCAAATTAAATGTCAGAAGACATGAAAGTGGCAGATTTATCGTTAAATTGCCTTTTAAAAAATCGAGGAACGAACTAGGAAACTCTTTAAATGTAGCGATGAAGAGATTTAGTCATTTAGAACAAAAGTTCAACCGTGATTCTGCATTCAAAGGAGAATATACCAAGGTAATAAATGAATATATTAATTTAGGTCATTTACAAGAAATAAAAAATGAAAATGAGAAAGTTAAAAATAAAAACATTTATTATTTGCCACACCATGCGGTAACAAAAAGCGAGAGTTTGACAACGAAACTACGAGTTGTTTTTGACGGATCTAGTAAAACAACCAATGGGCACTCTCTTAATGATCAACTCATGGTTGGTCCCACACTTCAGCCCACATTGTGGACCACACTTTTAAAATTCAGGTACAATAAAATTGCGTTCACAGCTGATATAGAGAAGATGTACCGACAGGTCCTAATAGCAGAAGAAGACCGAAATTTCCAGCGAATTTTGTGGCGAGAAAACATAACTGATAATATAAAACATTATCAACTAACAACGGTTACGTTCGGAATGGCAAGCTCATCATTTTTAGCAATTCGTTGTTTGCAACAAGCTGCGTTAGATATGGAAGAACACCCTCTTTTTACTGAAGAAATAATAAAGAAATTTTATATTGATGATTACATATCAGGAGCAAATACGGTAGAAGAAGCCCAAAATTGCAAAACTAAGTTAACTTCGGCTCTCGCAAAGAGTGGTTTCAATTTAAGAAAGTGGAGGTCAAATGTTCCAGAGTTATGGGATGACAATTTAGATGAAGTTAATTCTATGGTTCTAATTGAAGAAGCGGATTCAACCACCAAAATATTAGGTCTTCAATGGAGTACCCAAGATGATGTGCTGTCATTCAAGGTTGATTTACCTTTGATCAAAATTTCAACTAAGCGAACATTAATTTCTGATGCCTCCAAAATCTTTGATCCTCTAGGACTAGTATCACCGTCAATAGTCATTGCTAAAATCTTGTATCAGAAACTATGGCTGAGAAAGTTACAATGGGACGATGAACTGCCAAATGATATAGCGCTAGTATGGAATCAACTAAAACACGAGCTTCCTCAACTAGAAAGTGTGAAAATAAATCGATTCGTTAAGATGGTTAAAGTAGAACTCCACGGATTCAGCGATGCCAGCGAAAGAGCTTACGCAGCTGCTATTTATGGTCGTTTTGTAAACGATAATGGCGACATCCAGACCGAACTTCTTGCGGCTAAAACTAAGGTTGCACAAATAGCTCAGATATCTTTACCTCGATTGGAATTATGTGGAGCACATCTTCTCGCAAAACTTATGACTGAAGTAAAGAAAACAATTAATCAGGAGGTTGTGATTCATGCTTGGACCGATTCGAACATAGTTCTGGCTTGGTTATCTGATCATCCCACTAAGTGGAAAACTTTTGTTGCGAATAGAGTATCCGATATCCAAAAACTATTACCGAGGAATCATTGGCAGCATGTCAAATCAGATAGCAATCCAGCCGACTATGCATCCAGAGGAGTATTACCATCTAAACTTCTGTTATTGGACCAATGGTGGCATGGACCATCATGGCTCTCTATGCCTCAAAGTCTATGGCCAACAAACCAACAACCGGTATATTATAATGATACAATATGTGAAATAAAACCGAATGTTCTACCCTTATTTCACGCATATCATCATAATGAAGGAATCGAAGTATTTGAAGCGATATTCACTAAAACATTTTCCTTTAGTAAGGCGATCAGAATCCTATGTTATGTATTCCGATTCATAGAAAATACACAAACATCTAAAAGGAAATTTCAAGGTTCAATTACGTTGGAGGAACTTCAAACGGCAAAGGAGAAAATGATTAAGTGGGTGCAACAGACTGAATTTACACACGAGATTCAAGCATTGAGAACAAATAAACAGTTGGTCCATAGTGAAAAGCTTTCTTCACTTGCTCCGTTTTTAGATACAAACGGATTATTGCGTGTCGGTGGCAGATTGCACAATTCAAAATTCAAGGATGATACAAAACATCCAATCATTTTACCAAAATCACATATCCTCAGTAAAATGATAATTACCTATTACCACAAAAAATATCTCCATCCTGGTCCTACCTTAACATCCCATCTTATTCGACAAATGTATTGGATAGTGAATGGCAGAGCACTTGTGAGGGATCAGATCAGAAAATGTATGCAATGCTTCAAAAATAGCGCGACGACATCTAAGCAGCTCATGGGAAGTTTACCAGCCGTGCGAGTTACACCGGCAAAGCCTTTCTCCAATTGTGGTATTGACTACGCTGGTCCAATTACATTAGCAAGCAAAAGGGGTCGTGGTGCTAAGATGACAAAGGGCTACATTGCAGTATTTGTATGTATGGTAACCAAAGCTATACATTTGGAAGCAGTTACAGAGCTGACCACCGAGTCTTTCATAGCGGCTCTCAAACGATTTTCAGCGAGAAGAAATGTTCCTAGCAACATATATTCCGATAATGGAACAAATTTCGTCGGCGCTAATCGAAAGCTGAAAGAGGTATACTTATTTAATAATTTAAAAAATAATCAATCTGTCGTTTTAGAGTATTGCGCAGAAAATCAAATTAAATGGCATCACATTCCTCCTGCAGCCCCACACTTCGGTGGGTTATGGGAATCTACAGTCAAATCGGTAAAAGCACATATCAACAAAGTAACAGGAAATTGTCACCTTACATTCGAGGAAATGTCGACTTTATTATGTCAGATAGAGATCATCTTGAATTCCAGACCATTATGTCCTATATCTGAAGATGATAGTTCATTCGATGCATTAACACTGCACATTTCCTTATGGGTTCATCTGCAGCATCTGTTCCTGAATATAATTTGAGTGACACAGCAATATCCAGATTATCTCGATGGCAGCAGGTCGAACACAGAGTACAATGTTTCTGGAAACGCTTCAACAAGGAGTACCTCCATAACCTACAACAAAGATATAAATGGAAAAGGGAAGAAGAAAACATTAAAGTGGGTGACTTAGTATTAGTAAAAGAAGACAACTTACCAGTTTTGAAATGGGCAATGGGAAGAATTATTTATATCCATCCAGATGACAAAGGGTTGATCCGAGTTGTCACTATCCAAACTGCAGTCAACACACTTAAGCGACCTATAACAAAAATGCAGGTTGCCAATGGAAGAATAGTCTGGTTGACGATCTTATAATGTATATTTATCTACTCGTCAACGGTGTGGAGTATGGTGAAAATGGAGTATTAAAATCATACTCATCTGAAGTCATCCTAATCCAGCGATTTACAGCCTAAATACTCTAGCCAGCGGTTCGTTAGAATTAATTTATTTATTTATAATTATATAATTCATAACTCACTTAGTATTGCTTTGTTTGTGATGGTAGTTCGAAATTTATTATGGTTCTGAACCTTTTAGCACAGAGAAATTTTATAGCAAGTTGGCATAAATGTGTACGTGCTAAAAATAGGTTAGCGAGCCTATATGTAGATGTCACTCTTGTGATTAAACGAGACTTTCGTCGAATCTTATTTTTTTTCCCGCGAAATATTTTATGCTGTCAGATTCGATCTATTTTTATATCTCTTATCAACGCGATCTTCATAGAGAGAAGAACTTCATGTTTGGCGATTAAAACAAGGCGATTAATTACCAGCAATTTTTTGGAATTTCAAGCGATCATCATTAATACAAGGCGAGTTAATCTTAATTATATTTTCCTTTTTTTTATATATTTGTGATATAATGATTTCTATAAACTTTTCAAACAATATTAAGAACAATATTAAACAATATTTAACTATTTCATTGTGAATATTTATAAGTTGTATTAAAGTTAATTAAAACATTGGCATTTTCTTAAATATTAAATTGTGTTTTTACTTTAGTGTTTTTAGAAAAGGAAACAATAAATATATTTATATTTTTTAAGGGAATATTTGTTTTATTGTGGGGTTATTTCATAGCTATAATAAACAAACATTTATTGTGAATATTGTGAAGTTCAATTGTGCAGTTTAATAAATAATAAATTAAAGATTTTAAGCGATTGAAGCTATTTTATTTTCAATTAAAAGTTTGGTGCGATACAGCGATCTCATCTGAGCCAATCTGCGATACAATTGAAAACAAGCTTCTAAGATTTTTCAGTATTAATTCTGATTGTAGAGATGAAAGCGAAAAGTCGGCATTCTTTCCGCGCTTATTATTACAAAACAATATTTAAATATTTAATTTATTATTTAAATGAAATCAGATAGAAAAGTTTTTATATTTTTCTAAAATAAATAAAAGTAATTCATTTAAACTAAGTTGATAATAATTTGTAATTGATTATCATATGTTAATTAGTTAAGTTAACGAATTTTTGTTACATAAGATTTTTTGTTAACAAGTTGAAGAAGATAATAAAGTTGATAGTGCATTTATCATTTAATTACCTATGTTTGATCTCTGAAGAGTGTAAATTTTCCATAATACATAGAAGAAATTAATCTTGTAGTTGGCCGACAAATCAAAAGTAAAAAAGAGTTAGAAAGATAAATTCATAGTTCACTATTAGGGTTTCTCATTTCCCGTAGAAATTCAAATCCCGGGAAGCCGGGACAAAAAATGTCAAATTCCCGGGATCCCGGGAAATCCCGGGAAACACTAAAAACTAGATTTTTCAAATTAGGTGGTAGAAAAATGTGTAAAATTAAAACAGCACAAAAAATGCGCTATTGATTTTTAAATTTCCATTATTTTTCATTAGAAAAACTGCAAAAATTAAATGTACAAGTGCATTCTTCTAAAAACAAATCAAAAATAAATTCATAATACTAATTTTTAAACAATTTTTCAAAAAATTAGGTTGTCAATGGCGCCATCTCTCAATTTTGTCCAAATTTTCGTGACGAAATGTCCTGCCGCAGAAAAAGCTCTTTCCGATTCAATAGATGTCGGTGTGATAGTCATTAGTGCATTGTATAATCTAAATTATTTGTACTCTGCTTAGTTGCTTCAAAAATTACCAATTTTTTGTGATGTTTTTAACTTCATATGATACATGTTCTGTGAAACAAACAAATCAAAATCACAATAACAACGGTATTTCTCAGCACCATAAGACAAAAAATATTGGACCCTCAGTCCATATTTTGCAATTCAATTGAACATTGAAAGCATTAGCAAGTCAAAAACTGAACGTTTAACTGAACGTTATTAAAGTTATTATTTTGATATCAACGTTGTAATTCTGGCAGGAAACGCATGCAACAGATGAAGATCAACTTACCTATAGAGGAAAAATTGTTGGTTATAAACTAATTACTGCTATTTATCATCAAACATATGGATCTGGCACGTATATTAAGTCAGAAATCATGAATTGCACCCATTTACTGACACCAGACAGACAACGATATACATCTTATTGTTGTTGATATATTGATCACGAAGATTGTTAACGTAAATAAACCACTAAATACAGCGTGGCCAGCTGATACTCTACCATTATTTCACCACCCAGCAATATAGGTTGGTGACTTTAATAGCCATCACAATCAGTGGTCCTACTCAAATAACAATCCCAATAGCATACATCTAACTGATGGGACCAATCGACAACATGTTTCTGGTATATGATATGAAAGACATGAAAACCTTTAGATCTGCTAGATGGCCAAGTTATTACAATCCCGACCTCTGTTTTTCCACAAAAAACGAACAACGCAACCCTATTGCAATATCTAGGGCTGTCCTACAAGGTTTGCCACGCTCTCAACATCGTTCAATAATTTTTGAGGTAGGTATTCAAATCCTACACGTAAACTCTAATCCTCAACCTAGATGCAATTTTCACAAAACTGGCTGGGCTAAATATGGGTCGGAGTTGGATGCAGTGATTCACTAGATCCAACCCATTCCTAAAAATTACGATAGGTTCGTAGGAACCATCATTTTAACTGCAAAGAAATGCATCCCAAGAGACTTCCGGTGAAGAATACATTCCTGGTTGGAGTAGAGAGAGCGATATATTTATTATTTGAGGCGCACCTTAGTAGTGGTGAGGCAGACGTGGTTGATGACTTAATATACTCACTGGACACCGCGAGGAAACAAAAGTGGATTAACGCTGTTGAAAACATTGATTTTTCCCATTCTATTAGGGCAGCTTGGAATCTTCTTCGGAAGCTGGATGGCTCAAACTCAGTTACTCGTGCTAACAATGAAATAAATTCAGACGACATTGCAAATCACATTGTAAACATGTTTCGTTCCTCTATTAATCGCCTTCATAAGAGAACCAATAAACATAAATTAAGAGAAATGAAGCGCAAGTTTTAGGTAGATTTCTCAGAAAAATCTACCTATTTTAAGCTTTATTGGTTTTAATTTGTTGTGTTCATATGTGTCAAAAAAAAAACCACACAAAAAAACCATGACACCATATGTGTCAAAAAACATTTTCCTAATTTTGAACGAAATTAATTACTACAGACAGAGGAGAAAAGAATTAAAAACTACTCGATTTTACAGTGAGAAAATTTTTAATATCTTTGAAAAAAGTAAAAAAATATGTTAATAAAAATTAGCGGGATGCCCGGGATCCCGGGATGAAATCCCGGGAAAACGGGATGAAATTTTACCCCCGGGATCCCGGGAAAACGGGATCCCGGGATCCCGTTTGAGAAACCCTATTCACTATCAGTTCAACGAACCGCAACATTATATTTGGTTGTGTACAACGGGATATTAAACAGTTATTGCTACTAAAACTGTTAATCGCTGGTCGCTTGCTATTAAGTCAACAAGCATTTATGAAATTAAGCTGCTCATCTATTGTAAATTGAATCAAAGGATTGTATCCAAACAAGGATCCATTATAAATCAAATACCTACTAGTCAAGGAGATTTGCAATATATACACTACCGGATTTTTGTGGATGTATTGGTCTTATATTAAAACGGAGCTATAAAGCAGATATTATCAGACGCCATCAACTTGAAAGGACTCTGGAAACATGAATGCTCACAGCACCATTTATTATTGTAAGTTTATTTTATCTTATGTTAAGTGATTTCTTTTGTTTAAATGCATGAATTGAAGCGCGAAATAATGTCGGAATAAAATAAAAAGTGTCATGACGTGAGAAATGATTCGTCCGTTCCCTTTAGGAGTTCCTAATGTATATTAGTTTTGTTGTTATTTCGTTCACACATTTTTTTTTGTTATCCATGTACGGGCAATATTGTCAATTATTCCAAAGCCAGCTGAAGCTAATCCCGTTATAAAATGCAAGGTGTGAACAGCCCGACCGCGTGGTACAGTTTCTTGTGTAATGTTCGAAGTTAACAGGGCAGGGGGGAGAGTGGTCTGGAAAAAATACACTCGTTTTTGGTAATATCTAAATAACTGCCAAACAATATATATTTTATTTTAATTTCATTCTAAATAAAAACAAAACTAAAAACAATTAATCGTCAAACAATATCCATTTCACTTTAAAATTATTCTAAATAAAAACAAAACCAAGGCGTACATGATGCAATTTTAGCTAGGATCAAATTTTCAGTTTTAATATTATCAGTTTTATTTTAATCGAAATACTTTTGAGAGAAATAAAATAAAATTGAATAAGGATGGTCATTTTCCTATCGGTAAAAATGTTAAATACAAATATCTACATAAATCTCTTATTTTGTAATCACATTTGGTCAAGCAACCGAAAACCTCGATGACATTTATGTCGAATTCTTTTTGCCAAAAAAATTGCTCTAAACACGCCCATTTTTGATCTAGATCAAGTTTTTTTGACATAACGTATTCTATTTGACAAAAAAAAGTGATTTTTTTGCCCTAAAAACTTTTGTTTGAATCTAGATTTTTAGCTAGAGCAAGCATAAAATACCTTAAAGAATACAAATACATTTAAAAATCTGTCAAAATTAGTAAACAAACAAAACGCCATTTACTTATTATTTTTTTTAATAGTGAAATAGTTATTTTTTAAATAAAATATTGTTTAAATCGTGTTTTAAATTAAAAATTAATAATAAACTAATTAAGTAAATACAATTAATTACAAAAATATTCAATGACAGTTCACAAATACAACTACAAAACTGGATCATATTTTTTCATGTTCTTTTTATGAAAAAAAAATCACTTTTTCACTCTGGACAAAAAGAATTCGACATTAAATTTCTAGGCTACTGTGTTTTTTCAATGCAAATACTATCACGTTAAATTCGCACACTACTTTATGTTAATAAAAGAAACTTCAACTTAAACAAATATTACTTATCCTGTGTATTTTATAATCTAAGGTTTTTTTTTTACTACTTGCATGAGAAATTTCAATTATTTACTCAAAAACCCAAGACAAAAGTTATTTTTCTCAGCTATGGTTACTAATAATTATTCCCCACACCTAATAATAAGTATTTTAGCACCTTCGTAAATAAAATAATGAATGAATGCAAAAACTTCTTTCCAACTATAGTAGTTTATTTGAAATTTTAATTCGTGTTAAACAGAATTCTGTTGAAATTTAGTTTAGTTGTGAGTTGTAGATTAAAAAAATTCTAAATTTGGCTCAACAATATTGAATAGATTTTCAATTTCATGTCAAAAATAAATAAAAGCTATATTTTTTAATCCAAAGCATATGTGATTTTTATATAGTTTTAAGAAAATTCATTGAAAATAAATTTCTAACTAAGCAGCCCTGAATTATAAATATCCAATACGCAATCCAATGATATGATAAACAATGTTTCACCAAATCAAAATTTTTATTTATTCACCATTTGCTTATTAATTGACATTTTATTTTGTGAATAATTAAGAGTTTTAGTGCATTTTTTATGTCAAGTAGTAAAAAAAATAGTATATAAACCTCGGTGAAGAAAATTTTCTCCATTTCGGTGCTTAATTCGCTCGAAACTTCGTTTCTCGCGAATTAATATCCACCTCAATGTAGAAAATTTACTTTATCACCTTGGTATATAATGTACTATTTCATAATAATAGTATGTATTATTATATTGTTTTCTAACCTATAGATTAATGAATTTAACCTATTGTCTAATGAAAATTTTCCTATAAAAAATCATCATTATTCAATTAGTATGATTCAATTGGTCAAATTGTTTTGATTGTATTAAAATTATTTTTCAAATTATAGCTTTGCTACGTTTTGTTCAAAAATCAAATTTTAAGTTAAATTCTCTTATTTCTTTTAGTTGAATTTGGCTGATTATATGCAATGGGGTTTTTTATCATCGGGATTTTTTTTTAATCTGAAATTTGATTTCTAAATTAAAACAATAAAGATTTATTGTTTTAACTGTAGAAAACGTTTCTATTTTATATAATATATAATTTTTTGTCAGAGAATAAAGAAGTGAAATCAATTCGTGATTAATGTATTTTATTCTCTCGAAAATTAAAAATATAAATTCAACCATTTAAACTTTTGCTTAAGAATAAACTAATACATTAAACACTGATTGGTTAAACTTCTATTATGGTAATAGTTAGTCATTAACTGAAGTATTAAATGTGAAGTTATAGTTTATACAACAACATTTACCGTATAAAAACTTAGAAAATTCGAATCCAACATTCTTCAAACCAACAATATTTTCTTACTAATAATACATACATGTTTGAAAAATAATGGTATGTAACATAATTTTTATTATCGACTCGACACTACATATCTGATTGGAAAGAAACACATGATATATTTACGATTATATTAGTATTTTTGGAATCGTTTAATTATGAGATCATAAAAATAAAAGCTTTCATTTGAAGACTGGTGCTTGCTTTATGACTTACCATTGGCGTCTATTTATCTTTGTGTATGATGTAAGATCAGATAACCATTTGATTTTTGTTCATAAAAACAAATAGAACTAACAAACTGTGTATTCGATAGTAATAAAAAAACGATTTATTCATTTTTTTCTAAACGTGTATTTTATGATATATTTGAGGGAGGGAATAAATCCTACATATAAATTGTAAGAACGCACATAACCTAAGGTTATGTTTATGAGAAATTTGTGGAATGTAATACAATTTGCATAAAAGTAATGGTTTGATTTATGGCCAAGAAAAATTTTTTTAAATATACATTTTAAGGAAAATTGAACGGTTAAACTACGTCTGTTGTTTTAAAACTTTAATCCCTTTATATAGCAATCATTTTAAAAGTGGAACAAAGGAGGATAAAATATTTAAAGCAAGAGAAACACTCCTTGCTGTAAGAGGTTATATATTTCATAAATGGTAAGTTAATAGATAGTAGACAATAGACATACATGTTTACATCTGGTAATTATCTCTTAGGGTTCCGTTTTTTATACGGAGCACTGTTCTTAAACTGTTTTATATATATTTCATAAATGGTAAGTTAATGGATAGTAGACATACATGTTTACATCTGGTAATTATCTCTTAGGGTTCTGTTTTTTAAACGGAGCACTGTTCTCACCAACTATAAATCCTATGGACCTGCAATTTAAGAAGCGTATAAAACTAACCTATCCCCTGTAAAGCCTTTAAAAAAATACTTTTTTTCCGAGTCAAGTAGGCTATCATATGAAAAGGCTTGAATTCAATATCCCTTAAAAATGTATTTTAGAATTTTTCACTAATTTATTAAGGGGGTAGGGGGGGGGGGGGGGGGGTGAGAATGAGAAGGAGGGAAAATACCATTTAAAACCCTTAACCCAGTCAAGTTTCATATCATATGAAAGAGCATTTATTTTATAAAACATTGTAATTTTTTTAAAATTTTGCGGTGCACAGTTTTTGAGTTATTGTCAAAAAAGTGCAAAAAAAGTTGGTCTCCCGCTGCGATGTCGAGCTTAATTGACAGAAAAATTTGAACGAAAATTTGAAAACTCTGAACGAAAACTATAGCGAAGTGTCACATAATTTTTTTTCTGTATTTTGTGGGGCGAGTTTGAGAAAGGTTGAAAAAAATCTTTTTTGACCCAAACGAGTTGTTATATGAAAGGGCACTAAATTTAAGAAACATAGTAATTTAGTAATAGTAATAATTAGTAGCATAGTAATTTTTTAGTATTTTGCGGTGCACAGTTTTTGAGTTATTGTCAAAAAAGTGCAACAAAAAGTTGGTTCCCCTCCCCTATGTTGCTTCGTTGATTGACAGAAAAATTTGAAAAAACTCATATAGACAGGAAATTTGATAAACTCTTAACGAAAAATGTAGCGAAGTCTCAAATAATTTTATTTCTGTGTGTTTAGAGGATGGGAGTGGGGAAGGGTGAAAAAAAGTTTAATGACCCAAACGAGTGGGGTGTCATTTGAAAGACCCAAACGAGTGGGATGTCATTTGAAAGAGCACCAAAATTAAGACACTTAATAAGACAAAATTAAGGCACTTTTTTGTAGAATTTGGCGGTGCACAGTTTTTGAGTTATTGTCAAGTTAGTCTGTCCCCTACGTTTCGACGTTGACAGAAAATTTTTAAAACACTCACAGAGATATGAAGTTTGTTAACCTCTAAACTTAAACTATAGTAAAGTGTCACAAAATTATTTTTCTCTATTTTGAGGGGGTGAGAGTGGGGAAGGGCGAACAAATTTCTTTTTTGACCCGAATGTAGGATGTCATATGAAAGAGCAACTTATTTTTTCAAAATTTTGCGCTGCACAGTTTTGGAATTATTATGGATTATTATTTGAATTAATAATGTGTATTTTCCAATTTAAACTATTTACAAGTTGGTGTAACTGAATTTCTCTTAAGTTATCTTAAACTGCTTTTGCTAATATTTAACGAGATGTAACATTTTGTGTATAATTTGGATCAATTTTCAATTGACATTGGTATTGACATTTAAGAGGAAAAAATCATTTTTATGTGAGCATCCATGGTCTGACAATATAAAAACTTTACAACACAACTTTTTGTAAATTATTTTTGTCAGTTTGTTCTTCTCCATTCACTTGACCGACTTAAAACATAAACTTTATTTTGAAAAACTTTCGGTTGAATGAAAAAAATGACAAAATGAATATTTGTCTTATTAATAGTATTTATAGTATATTTCTGGTATAAATTAAAAGTCGACTAATGACACCAGAAGGGCATGTGGTCACGGACAAGAATTTTAAATATTTAACGTATAAATCCATCCTTTTCTTTTAGCTGTCCAGTCCGGTTTGTAGTAAAACTTAACGAAGTGGAGTTAGCACAATAAAAGGTTGACGTAAAATACGTGATTTTTTTATCATTTTGCACGACCGTACACTCCCAATGCATATTGCTTCCCGCCTCCCAGAGCTGCCAATATTAAACAACGGACCAATGGACCAATTTTGGACCAGTATTGGCGAGCCAAGCCTTGACTAGTTAGCTTTGGTTTCAGTCTGGACCAGTTGTAAATGCCTAGACTGATCCAAGGTTCAGTTTATTATATAACGCGTAATAAACCAGTCTAATGCATTGTAAACAAGTGCAGGCCGTACTATGATTATCTTTATGTTCATATATTTTCCTTTTTTTTCAACCACTTTCCACACATTTAAAGGAGGTCTGGGAAAAAATTGGTTTGGTAGACCTGGCCCAGACTTGGCCACAGCATGGTTTGCCAGACTTGGCCCCAGGACATCAGTTCAAGCTCAGCCCAAGCTTGGGCCGTTTAAAAATGTCCAGCCTGTCCCAGGCTTGGCCCCTTAGCTTTTTCTTACCTGGTTCTTGTGTAGTGCGAAAATAAAACACAAAATTATAATTTTAATTTAAATATCATTTATTACAATTTTTTGTTGTTTTTTAATTTATGTGATTTAATTTATTTTGATAACTTTAAATACATACACCACGTATTTTTTTGGAAAATTAAGAAGAATTTACACACACTTTATAATAACATTTAACAAAAAATACATTATTCTTATAAACTTTAAATGTAATAGAACAATTATCATAAGAAATGTGTGAATTAGCGGTAAAAGCAAGTATTAAGTAGGTATTTAAGATTTTTAATTTTCTCTAGATTTTACTTTAATTTTCTCTAGATTCTAGATTTTTTAATGTTTTAATAATCGATGTAGTAGTAATTAAAAAAACAGTTATTTAAATAGTTGTGATAACAATAACAAAATTTTTTTCGAAACGTCAAATTATTTTAAATTGTATTTTATAAAAATGTATGAAATTATGTAAAGCCAACTGCCTACAAATAAAATTGCTTTATTTTAAATTTTTGGAAACTTACCCAAGTTTTTATTGTAATCATAACGATGAGGTACAATTTTAATAATTTAATTTTATATTTATTTAACTTTTATATATAATTAATTTATGTAAATGGACGACAACAACTTTATATTTTATATGACTTTTATGTGAATTAATTTTTTTGAATTTTTTATCATTTTTAAAAAATATTTATAAGATCATAAGAATTTGTAAATGTTAAAGTATTCTAAACAAAATTTTTTTAAAGTGTGCTACAACCGTCGAGAAAATGTACCATATTGTTTAGATTTTAGACACTCAAAATGGCGTTTGTAATAGTTTTCGTTCACTCAACAGAATTAATTTCACATTTCAACTCACCATTTTGTTGTAACTAAATTCAAAAATTTATGAAATATTTTGTTCATTTCAAAATGAAATTCAAAATTTAACTTTATTTATTTGAGCTTTTGATGAATATTTCTTTTTGTAAGCATAGATAGAATTAGCGTTAAATCTTATTTATTATAAGATTTTAATTTTTCTTTATATAATTTACACATTGAGAGAAAAATTTTTTAAGAATGTTTTGTTTTTTTAAATATAATTATTATTTTATAATATATTTTAATTATATAAAACCTTTTTTATTCAATTGATATTTTTTTTTGTTTATTTTAAAAATAAATATAAGTTCTTATAATAATAATTTGATTGATAACAATAATAAAAGGATTTATGAATTTGTCAAAAAAAATTTTATATAAACATTACTTAAGGCCTTAGTTTAAATTAATTTAATAAAATAATGCTTTATTTTAAATAATATAAATTTAACTAGGTTTTTTTGTTTCAAATTACCGAATGAGTTTAAATAAGTTTATTTTATTATATTTAAAAAATGACATTAAATTAATTAAATTTTTAAAAATATATTTATTGTGATTCATCGCCAATTGGTTGCTTGGCAAGAGCTAATAATATCATTGTTAGTTCCTTGCGTGAAATTTTACCATCTTGATCATAACCAACACCACGAAGAATAGTTTCTTCAAATTCTTTTAGATCTTGTGCATCGTAGTCCTAAGCGGAAAATTTAAAAAAATTTAAAAAGTTTAAAATTAATTTATTAAATTTTGATTGTAGGCTTGTTACTGTAATAACTCTATATTTTTTCAAATTCATTTTTGTCGATTTTAGAATCCTAAGGCATCTCAGCGCAGGTAATTAGGCCAAGAAAATTGAATATTCTGAAACATGCTGCTGAGAATTATCTTGTGAGGTTCGGGTTCATTCCTGATACAATGTCGAAGCTGTACAGGTTAAATTGAGTGTTTGGTGTATTTCAGACTACGATTATCATAATAAGCCAACTAAATTGAACAAAGTAGTAATTGATTCTATTATTTCAGGGTCAACGGTTAATAACGATGGAGAATCTCCACTTACTTTTCGAAAGAACATCAAAAGTTCTACGTCTAATGCTTTGCAAGGAACCATAATCAAGCCTACCTTCAAAAAGCTCAAAAACACACGGAGTAAGAAATGAAACGGAACCTGAACGTGCCAGCAGGAATGTAAAGGGGAATCACGGTAGCACCAAGTGAAATTCATAGTTTGCTAAAGGCTCCAGTAATACAAATAAATAAAAGGATGCTTATGATATTACATTCACCCGTAGGATTGTTTAAAAAAAGCGTAATCGGGTCCTGAACCACACTACGGGTAAAAATATAATCGAGAACTTAGTAGCAGAAAAACCGAATGGGATCTCTTTATGACAGAACTTCTAAATAATGTACGCTCGTGTGCAGAATAAACTTTATAGTGGAGTTTGAATGGGTGGTAAAAACCCACAGAAAAAGGACTAAAAGGACTAAGAATAAACCGTAGTGGAACGGATACTGGAGAGACCTCTCTAACAGGAAAAAACACAACTGACTGGAAAACCAATCGGTTTAAATCAAGTACACAACAAAGAACTCAAACAGGAATAGCTGCAATGAGATCTGCGTAGCTGGCTGCAGGTCGACTTCAAAAACATCTTGCGTCTGATTTTATCGGTTTAATCAAATCAGACCGTACCTACACCGCCAAATGCAGTTAAAAACAAGACACACTTTTACAAATGCAATTTCCAAGTCCAATATCCGTAAACATGTAAGAGCCAAAAAGACATGTGCTCAGTGCTTCAATCATACAACTTGGAACACAATATTCACCAAGCCAGCACAATATTCACCAACACTAAACTAGATTGGCGTTCGGACCATTCATATGTCAAGGGGTTATGGAATCTTTCCGGTTTTCTTACAAAACGGTCTAACACCATTCTCCCATATCTCGAAATTTGATACAACATAGCCTTTGACAATGCGTAAATTCCTCAAATATGAGACCAAATTAAATGAAAAAAAGTACTGTCGTCTTCACTGGCATGACAAACTTTAACTTCAACATCCTGTAGGTAAATATGTTTTGCAAAATCTGCGAATTTAGTCAAAAAAATGATAAGATAATTGCACCAAAGTTCCATAAAATCCATTCTGTAGCACGCAAGCTTTGTTTAATGGCCTAAAACAAAGCTCACAAAAAAAACATAAGATTGTGAGCCTCAATGCCATGAGTGGTTTTTGATAAGCCAACAGAAGATAATGAACCAGTCCAATTCTCTCGTTTGCACCTGCCACTAATTTTATGCTAAAGACATTTTAAAGAAATTGTAAAGAATTCAAATTATTTTCCTCGACTAGCTAAATTTGTCATTATGGTTTTGTTTCAACTAATTTCTCGTTATGAATATGTTATATGACCAGGTAAACCCTCGTTATCAATATGTTAAGATTATTTTTCTATGATACATAATCTTAGAAATAAGCATTATTTTCAATTATTTATAATCTCCTTAATCTTATTCGTTGAACGACTAAAATTCTCCATCGTTATTTCTTACAATAACAAAAATACTAAAAGATGAGACCAACCCAGTTTTATTGAAAATATTAAAAAAATCAATTGAATTTTTAAGTTTTTCAACAATTTCCAATTATCCAATCCAATTTATTTTATGAATCACAATTTGAAAATATGGCACATGCTAGCCAAAAAAAACCATTTTTTTTTATTTTAGAGATAGAATAACTATTCAGAAACTAAAATAAATTAAATCCGTCTATAATATTTCATTTAAATTATTTAATACTTTTATGTTCTACTTACTTTCTTTACTAATTCCAGTAAATCTTTAAGAAAACCTCTTAACTCTTCATTTTCTATTGTTCCATTATTGTCCTGATTTTGATATGAAACGAAAGTAAGAATAAAAATAAAATTAAAATAAAAGAAAGTTCAAGATTAAAGAAAAACAATTTTCTTGCTCAACTATATTTTCTTATTTCACATAAATCTTGATCCACTAAAATGTTTCTTTTTATAGCAAAATGTGTAAGGAAAACTGAAAGGACAAGAAAGAAGATAATAAGGAAAATGTTATATATGAGACAGGAAATCAATGATTATGAATGGAATAAAAAAAATTTCAGGAAATAAGAATTTTGGGAAAAAAATGAAAGCTTTGAGTAAAATAAAAGAATTTTATTTCTAGGATATGTTTTGTTTCTTTATAGAAAAAGGCTATTCAAGGTTGTGGAGGCGTTATATTGATGAAGTTGTTAACATTTGGTATTATGAAAAGAGATTAACACATTCGAAATAGACCACGCATAGTAAGTATTTAGATTCAATGTTCTTGGACAGATTATTTCAATAAAAGAAAATCTAAAGATTCGTGTCCTTTTTAGATATGTTTGAACTCAGCGATGTATTATGCAAGTTGATTGCTACCAGGGCTGGGCGATATTTAAAATATTTTCGATAATATCGATATGAAAAAATATAGATAAAACCGATATATCGATATTATCGATATTATCGATATATCGATATATCGATAATATCGATATATCTATATATCGATTTATCGATATATCGATACATCGACAAATCGATATTTCGATATTGTATATATATCAAATATTATCATGCCAATATCGTTTTTCGATAGATCGATAACTACCGATATAAATATCGATATAATAAATAATTAACAATTAAATAACTATTTATAAATTTTGTGCATTTGTTACAAAAACTAGTGCAAATGCGTTTTCCAAACGCTAGAGATCGCAGCTCTTGTTTGGAAAACGCATTCGCACTAGTAATAAAATCTACTATTCTGCACGCGAAAAATATTACATTGAAGATGGTGCACTTTAGTTTATATTTAAATATCTTAAATTTGTTTATAAATTTGTGGAATAAAGTATACAATCAACAATTAAATAAATATTTAATAAATTTTGTGCATTTGTTACATAAACTAGTGTGTATTACCAGCGCGCACTGCGTTACACTTTTGTTTGGAAAACGCGTTCGCGCTAGTAATACAATCTACTATTGTTAATTGTATTATGTTCTTTTCTTTTTTCGTATTTTTGTTAATTTTTAATGAAAGCATTTTTGATATTGAGATAAATAAATGCTTAAAAAAATGTTTAATTTGAATAACTATTTTAATCGAAGCAAACAGTACTATGCAATAATAATATTGAAATAATGGAGGGCATTATGTAACGCAAAATGGTTTAAATAAAGTGTATATAGCAAAAATATCGATATCAAAAAATATTTATAAAACCTATATATCGATAGATCGATTTATCAATATATTGATGTATTGAAATATCAATATATCGACATACCAACATTATCGATAATATCGATAAATCGATAATATTGATATATCAATAATATAGATATATCGATATATCGACCATATCGATAATATCGATATTATCGATATATCGATATTATCGGTATATCGATATATCGTTAATTATCATTCCAATATCGTTATTAGATATATCGAAAATTATCGTTATTTCGATATTTTTACCGGCACTAGTTGCTACTATCTATATTGTAGTGATATTTCTTCTTCAATATTATTTGAACGACAATCGGTTGCATAATTTGGGAAAAATTGCTCACTCCACAAAAGCGATGCTCATTTGATGAATATGATCTACATGGCATACCTTTATATCCATCAAGCTTTCACTGATTTCAAACTATTAATCCTTCGATCATATTTTATGAACTGCTTTTTCTTTTGTAAATAGTATTGAATTGAGTGAGACTGTTTCTTTCATGCCTTTTAAACTAGTCTTAAAATACATATATGTTTTGTCAAAAGAGCTGTCAAGCTACAGAGTCAAACTTAATTTTAATTAATAATCTTAAAACTGCCCGACAGGCATTATTTATGTCAATTCCGAAAGAAACAAATGCTAAATGAAAAAAGTCGGACAAGTGCGAATATAGCTCGCTCGACGAGGGTTCCGTGTATATAATACTCTACGAAAATATTTCTTCTCAAAAACACTATTTTAAAAATAAATAAAAAACGGTGTCTTCACAATTTCTTCGGTCCTTCCATATAACACCCAAGGTCGAATATAATTTTTTATCAAATTTCTCACTCTTCAACCCCCTCCAAATAACATTTTAAATGAAGAGTCGATCGCTATAGTTTTCATTCACTCTTTACAACATTTCCTACATTTCCTTTCCTAAAAACCCATGATTTGTTTTCAAATTTTTGCTTATGTATATTCGAACTTCAAAATTAAAGGGAGGAAGAGGCAGCAAGAAATTTGCACAGTTTTGAAAATAAGTCGAAACCTGTGCTTTTTTTGTATTAATTAGTTGGACATGTTTAGCACACTAATTATGAAACATTCATTATTTAGACTCTTAGAATATCCGAAGGTACCATTTCAACTAGGAAAGGATGAGAGATGAGAAAAGGGATAAGGAAGGAATGAGGATAGAAAAATAGCTAAGTAAGTTGTTTTACATGACGATGGACATTTTCTTTAAGAGTCTGAGGGGCGAATACGTCAGGAAAAACTGAGAGGGGCAATGAGTTCCATTTTTTGGTTACTCTATTGAAATAATCGTTCTGAAAGGAGACTGTTCTACAACGGGCCATCTGAACAGCAAATGGGTGGGACGCTTCTGAAGTTCGTGTTTGTCGGTTGTAATGCACACACGATGGGAGGATGTTTCGAGTTTCTCTAAAGGATGAATCATAGAAATTGTATTTATAATAGATCGACAGTTCGGCAACATTTCTGCGGTGTTGGAGTGAATCAAGTTGATCAGTTAACGCATGATTATCAATCAACCATATTGCCTTTCTCTGCACAGAGTCTAGACATTTTATTGTTTACTGACAAGCACCTCCCCAAACATAACAATAATATTCCATACTTGGGCAGATAAAAGACTTATAAATTAGTAAAAGTTGCTCAGAGTTAAAAAGCTTCTTACATCGGTTTAAGAATCCTAATTTTTGCATTTCAGTTTTTGCTAGACTAAACACATGTTTATTCCATTTCATGTTACTTTCAATGACAACTCCGAGAAGTTTAATCGATTTAACCTCATGTAATTCCTCGTGGTTTATCATAATGGGGAAGTCTTTATGTCATTCCATTCGTGAAAGGCGACATAACTTGGTTTTGGCAGGGTTAAACTCAACAAGATTGGTCTCTCCCCATCACATTATATACACTCTAGGTCTTCGTTGATAGAATTAATTAACAATTAATGCTTTCGAAAATTACAAAAAAAATTGTTTTGGAGTAGAAAAAGATTCACCTTTCATATGACACATACCACACTGGGTTGAGAGTAGAAATTTCGAAAAAAATTATGTTTGATCATGTCAAGTGGTGTCATATCAAAGGTGATTTTTTATGGTAGCTCAAAAATAATTGTTTGCAATTTTCGAAAGCACAGTTTTCGATTTATTTTAAAAAATGTGAGTTGTTTTTGTCCTCTCCCTTATCTACGAATATTGCTAAAGAAAAAATTTAAAAAAAATGACGGTTGTAGGAATTTTGCAAAAAAACTTTAATTTTTTTTTGGTTGTTATAATTTCAAATGTTCTTTGGAGAGGAAAAGTTGGGGGGAGAGGGGGAGAGGAAAGGGGGAGAGAAGGGAGGAAAGGGGGAGAGAAAAAATTTCGAAAATATTATTTTCGATCATGTAGTGCGTTAGTATCTAGTGCGGTGTCATACGAAAGGAGATTTTTTTTGTAGTTCAAAAACAATTTTTTTGTAATTTTCGAAAGCACAGTTTTTGACCTATTTTCGAAAATGTGAAATTTTTTGTCCCTACAAGGGGGAGTCTACGAACACTACAAAAGAAAAAATTTAAAAAAATTTACGGTTGTATGAATTTTGCATTAAAAAACCGTAATTTTTTTTATTTCATACTGATATCTAAAACGACATTTTTCGGATTATTTATGGTACAAAAAGTTGAACTTTAACGTCCTAGGACTTTATAAAGTTTTATAAAGTCCTAGGACGCTAAATTTCAACTTTTTGTACCATAAACGTTGAACATTAACGTTCTAGAACTTTATTAAATTTTATAAAGTCCTAGGACGTTAAAGTTCAACTTTTTGAGCAAAATTTAAAACTCATTTCTTTTTATTTTAATAAATTTCCAGTATGAAATAAAATTTTGTATTTATCTCAAACGAAAAGTGTTTTTAAAGGCACTCACTAGTAATTTCTCACTAGTAAACAACTAGCTCGTACTTTAAAGTTTCACTTTTCGTTCTTGATAAATAAATAACCATTTTGATAGTTCTAATTTAAAATCTTTTTGTGAGGGGTTTGAGAAATTAAAAAATGGAAATTTAAAAAAAAAAATTGACGTGGGGATGAAAACTGATTTTTTGTTGTTCAAAAAATTTTTTTGGAATTTTTTAGGACACATTTTCGACTTATTTTTAAAAATGTGAAGATTTTTTCACCCCCCCTTATCTTAGAACATTACAGAAGCGAAAAATTGAAAAAATTCAAGGTTATAGGTAATTTGTAAAGATTGAATGAAAACTATATAGCGGTCGGCTTATCATTTCAAATGTTATTTAGAGATAATTGAGAGTAGAAATCTCGAAAAAAAATTATTCTTGATCTTCATAAAGGAGAATTTTTTTCAAGTTCAAAACAATTTTATTGTAATTTGCTAAAGTGCCGTTTTTGATTTATTTCTAAAATTGTGTTTTGAGAACAACTATTGTCGTAAAGTATTATAAACACGGCACCCTCAGCGATCGAGTTATATTCGCACTAGTACGACTTTTTCTAAATTAAACTTGATTCCTTAAATAAAACTTTTGTTTTACATTCTCCTTATCTATGTCTATATAAAATTCCCAATACATGTTTGTATACAAAAACTCGGTAGTAAAATGAAAGAAAATAATTCAGACGAACGACTCGTCAAGCAATTGTATCGAGAAATGCCAAAAACGTGGTTGCAAGATTTTGAAAATCCTCGCATGAGACTATTATTAAGTCTCTCAGACCGAATGAGTTTTTGGTATGATAGAGGATGGTGTACTTACATATATCTTAGGAAAAATCAAAAAACTTATCTTAGAAAAGTTATATGATATTTGATTCTTTATGGAAAGCTTAGTTTTTATGGAAATTTGACGATTTGTATGACAATAGTTGACAAAACAATATTTTTTTTTTTTTTTTTTTTTTTTTTAATAAAATGTGTTGTGTAATAGGGTTTAGAATATGTGTCACAACAACACATAAATACCTTTTAAGACCTAGGTCTAGACCTGGGTCCCACAACAACTGGCGTTCTGAGGTGTAGATTAACGCTTTTTTTAAACATCTGTGGGTTGAAGCCACCTGAGACTAAGTGTTCCGGCAAACTATTCCATTGATTAATATATCATTTCTCACTATAAGTGTCTAATAGAATTGTTATGTTACTGCTAGTTTAGAGATGTTATCATAATATTAAAAAATATGACATATTTTACATCAAATTACAGTAATCTGTACACGTAACAATTTCTAGCTTGGTCGTAGAAAAATTAATTTGTGTTTCTCAACAATTTTATTTTTAGTACGAGATCCTTCTGCAAAACTTTTGTTCAACCATATTATATTTTACTATATTATATAAAGTCATATTAGGTCAAGATGACCCTTAATTTAAACCACGCTTATTAGTTTTTAGTTTTTTAGTTTTTTCAAATAATTCTAGAAAGAAATCGAGAGTACAAAGGATAAGGAACAAGGAGATGTTGGGGCGTTTACCGAGAAGTGTTTCTAATTACTGGTTGCCAGAAAAATCATTTCATAATAACTGTAGATATTCATTATATGGGTCTGTACGGATTCGAGTATGTACCTAGTCGTTGATTAGCTAA
Organism: Diogma glabrata; assembly: GCA_963693315.1. Taxonomy (NCBI): domain Eukaryota; kingdom Metazoa; phylum Arthropoda; class Insecta; order Diptera; family Cylindrotomidae; genus Diogma; species Diogma glabrata. The sequence goes on along the minus strand of OY856187.1, from coordinate 88,535,445 downwards.
ACTTAGAATTGGAGGGCCTAGGTCAGTAACGTAACGTTACACATTTCATAAATATTATTTCGTTATGTAACAGAAAAATTTTATAATTTATCTTGCAATAGTGAAAAAAAAATTGAAAATAATGAAAATAACTTATGTAGGAACGAAATTAAATCAAAGCATAAAATGTTCTCAAATTAATTTTTTGTTTATATGGTTTTTTTAGTTCAAAATGGCGGCATAAGTTCACGATTTCTTTGTACGAAAAAACATTCAGGCGAGTATTGTAACGACGGTTTTGATTCACAAAAAAAGTAAATATATTTTCGTTCTCTTTCATAAATACACAAACTAAAAACAAATAATTAAATTCAAAATTCATACTCACTCTATCGTATAATGAGAAAACTTTTTCTATATCTTCTTTGGTTAATTTGGCAGCACCCTGGAAATATATTTAAGATATTTTGTTGTAATTATTTAGTTTTTTGTGAGTTTTTCAAAAAAAAAAGCTCTGGAAAAAGTTTTATTTATTTTTTATGTCTGCATGAATTGAATCGAAATAATTTTAATTTTGTGGTTCTGTTTTTGCCGTAAGCTTAAACTTGCGGGTGGAGTTAAATTTAATTTTTTTTGTTAAAGGAAATTCTTTAGTTTCTTCTATTTTATTTTAAGCTTAAAATGATTTGTTTTATAAATAAGTAAAAGCAGTCGTTTTAATTGATAAATTGAAATTGAATCTATAACTCATCTATAGGTTTTTGTAAAGCATATAGGAACTAATTTCGAGCTTGGGGCATTATATAAATTGTTTGTTTGTTTTGATCATTTAAAAAAAATTTAACAATTTAAAAAAAATTTAACAACACAATTAAAAAATTTAAATTTAACATTTTAGTTTATAACTTTTGAATTAAATATGAAATTTGTTACAAAATAATCGCGTAGAACCTAGATGTTATTGCAAATAACATAAGTATTAAATACATTTATTTTTTTAATTTTTATTTTCTGAACTTTTAAACTGCCCAAAATTAAAATTTTTTACGATTCAATTTAATTTCTTCCCAAGAAATTGAAAAATAATAAATTTTTTATTCGTTATATATTTTTTATTTAATTAAGTTTTTTGTTTAAATCTTTACTTTTTAATAGAAAATCTACTTGAATCTACATGCCAAAAATCGGAAACAACTTTTAACAAAAAACTTATTTAACTCATTTTCTACAGTTCTACATATAAAATGTAAAAATAATCTAACACTAAACAAAACAAACAAAAAGCTCTAAGCAAAGTTTTAAAATTTAAGAATATTATTACAAAATAAAAACTTTAAACTTAATTACGAAACACATTAAATCTAGGGACAAAATAAGTAAAATAAATAAAATAAATAAAATAATGGATAATGCTTTGTATAATTAAGTGCAACTGGGTGTAAGGTTATGTTGTATACAGTGTTATGTGTAATTATGTGATTTAAGTTAATTATAGTTTTTACAAAGAAATAGGTTTCTTGTTTCTGTTGTTACTGAATGGAATGGGTTTGGTTATGGTTTTCTTTTAAAGTGATTTTATTTTTTAATAACGTTGATGTTGACAATGAATAACTGCTGAGTTTGCATCAACTTCGTATTGATTACAATTTTTTTCAGTGACATTTGTGCGAAATGCGAATTTTAGCACTGTGTTTGATAAGGTTAAACACCCTAAATTATTACTCAAGTTTGACAAACTTGATTGTGAAATGATTCCTATTAAATGGATTTCATCTTATCTATCCCAGCGTACGCAGTATGTTAAAATTGGTAATTATTGTTCTACGACTTTTAAAGTAACTTCTGGTGTACCGAAAGGTAGTTATCTTGGACCTTTACTTTTCATTTTATTTATTAATGATGTTTATCACTGTTGTAAATTTCTTAAATTTCTATCATATGCATTGATATGAGAGCCTATATTACTATAAAATCAATCACTGATACAATTAATTTCCAAAGTGATTTGAATAGATTACATATTTGGACTGTAGGAAACGAGCTGTTTTTGAATATCTCTAAATGTAAAATTATATCAATTTTTAAAAACAAATCACCTATCTTAGTTGCTTATCATTTCTGCAATAATAGTTTAGAAAGAGTACATAAGTTCAAAGATTTAGATATTATTTTCACAGCTTCATACTCGTTTAATGATCATTTTGATTACATGATTGGACGAGGTAATTCAATGCTAAGGTTCGTCAAACGTAATACTAAAGATTTCTGTGATCCATTAACGCTCAAAACGCTTTATTGTGCATATGTCAGACCAATTTTAGAATATGGTTCTGTTACCTGAAATCCGCTGTATGTTATCCATTCGACACGAATTGAAAGCGTGCAGAAAAGGTTTCTAATTTTCGCTCTTAATAGATTACCTTCAAATAAAACTTGTCTACTTTCTTTAGAACCTTATGCAAGTCGATTAGAGCTTCTAACTTTGATGCTGTATAAGTGAAGGGAGGTTGCTTGTTTGTGTTGTCGGACCGATTGCTCAAATTTATTGAATTATTTTGATATATTTGTTCCAACTCGGCAGCTTCGCCAACGTGGTATATTTTTTGCAATTAATTTTTCAGTAGTATTAATTATGGCTTTAATGATTTAATTAACAGCTGTCTGAGAATCTTGAATAAAGTCTTTGAATGCTTTGATTTCATGATATCCAGAAATGTTTTTAAAAGATCTGTAAATACTAAATAACCTTTAGACTTTTTAGCTTAAGTTCTTTTATTAATTTTATTTTATAGTAAATTTGATTGTAATTTTTGTAACTATTGTATTTTTTTCGCATTGTATTAGCCAAATTTATTAATATATGGATGACTGTAATAAATAAATGAATAAATTCACAAAACTGCTTTTACGATTATATTAATGCCCAACAACGGAACAAATTTTAATTTTGTAAGCTAATCAACGAATTAGATTTGAGTTGCAATTTTCGGTGTAAGGTGTAAGATTTCAACCATTCAGATGATAAAATACGTGATCTGTCAAACTTAGCGGTTAGTGCAACAAGAAAATTAGTATCGTCAAAATACTTCATGACTGGTTTTGGTCCAAAGCTTGTGATACGGTGACTCAATAAACTACCAATAAAATCTGATCTGGAATGCATTTCAGTGAAACTAGTGTACGGTTCGACACTCAGAGCCACAAGGTTAATTCCTTTTGAATTCAGCGTCTACGGCATCAAATGGTACGACATGACCTTGACTATGAAAATTGTAACTAGCCGTAAAATAACATCTAACTACTTAAGGACCTCTCTGAATATGACTTTGTGCTTTGGAATCATGTGAACAGACTAACAAATGGTTTCACAAGACGAGGGTTTTTATAAGCTAATCCAGTGGATCTGTAAGTATTTTTTTTTTTAAATATGTGAACGAAAAGAACACTATTCCATTAAAGTAACTTATATCACAACTTTGAGGGTCCATAAAAAATTACATTAAGGCTTTTTTGACAATGTAATATTTTAGTTATAATCGACTAAACATTAATTGATATAACTACAGATTTTTTGTAGGTGTAATTGAATCAATAAAAATTTATCTTCAAATATAGCCAATATTCCTGAGGATTTCAGTGTTCCCTATTAGGTGGTAGTCGCAAGATTGAAGGCAAGGAGTAGTTTTAAATATCTAATAGGAACGATAAATCAAACACACACGTGCCAATTGGCAAGGAGTAGGGAGGACGTTGGGTAACTGTTATTAGTCAACTTATTCCAGGAATGTAAGAGTATTTGCCTTTTACAAATTTCAAAATTCTAAATATGAAATAACAGTTACAATTATGTCTGGGTGGATGGTAGTGCTAGGACGCTCAATCAAACACACTTTAACGGTCATCATATGACAAAGCACTAAAATTTTAAGTGTCTAGGTTCTGTTCTAAAAAATAACACAAGAGACTGTCCCAAATTTAAATGTAATAGACAAATGGTTCAAATTTTATTAAGTAGGTAACATACCGTAAGTGATTTTGTAATATGTTTCAAATGTAACCTTAGAGGACAAACTTCAAGAGTTCTGTCCAACGTACAAGGCAGAATGAAATTGAAATTGGAATCGAAAAGAATGGTCTGCTAAAAAATTGGCGCAACGTAAGGTTACCAAGCTTCATAGTGCTATCGCCTCCGGGTCTACGTGCTCTTTCCTTGCACGTGTGTTAATGATCCAGGTGTAGAGCGGGTCACGCTAAATGATTAGCAAATGGGCTGGATCAAGGTGTAATGCGATGATCGTCTAGAGCCCATTAAAATAGCCCAGTCACGAACGGAGCCGCCTGGATACCGGGCAACCTCTAGGTGTATTTTGCTTTGCCAAGTTAACAGAGCTCTGACTTGGTCGACCTACTTTTTCGTGATTCTCGTGGGAACAAAATGAAAACAAATAATTACAAAAAAACACGTACAAACACAAAAGGCGGGATGTCAACGCCCTGACGAGAGGAGAGGGTACAAGTGGCAGGCACAGGAGCGAGTCTCCTCGCCGTGCTGACGATGGGAGTGTACCGGCAGCAAGTGGTACTGCTGAGGCCGGGAGCAGTATAGCTTCCATGCCAGCAGAAAGTGGCACTGCCGATTAGAGTTGGTAAGGGTAGACGACATAGAGGTCCACCTCTACCAACTTTAGGTCAGCCTGGAGGGCTGGACGACCCACTAAGGTGGGGGCTTAGTGGAGGTGGTACCAGGTGGTACCTAAGGTTCCTCGCGGGGGGAATCTCTCCAGAGCACTCTAAGAGAAGGGCTCTGGAACGGAAAGGGAAGGCCCAAACCTTCGGAGCAGAAAACGTGAAGTGGGCCAGAGAGTCCACGACGGCGCAGGACAATGCACCGAAGAAACCCAGGATAGCCACCCGTCAGAACAGAGAGCAACACCATCTCAACCCAAGCACCAGCTTTGCTGGACTTATTAAGGAAAGCAAGGTGGCTATTATGGATGTGAATTATCCCCAGACAATGCTTAGTGCGGAGGACCTGGGGCTAATCGAAGCAGGGCTAGTGAACCAACTAGCGAAAGGATGTGCTGGTCACAGGATTGGGTATGGGGGTATGCACTTCAAACCTGGTTACGTGGTGGTAGAATGCGACGGTAAAATTGTTTGTGTTTGTGTTACCTAAAGTGAAAGTGGGTACACATATACTTGTGACGAAAATGGGGGATGAAATTCCGATCCCTCACATTACCGTCTTTCCACCAAGGAGTGCTGGGCAGAACTGGGAGAAATCTCTCGCTTTGCTGGAGGGCCAAAACGCCGGCCTATTTGTTAGGGAGTGGAAGCTATCAGGAAGTCGGGATGAGGGCACAGGCCAACTCTTGACAGCTCTGATTGACGACAGGGCAAAGACAGCCTTATCGGGGGTGGGGAATACTCTCAACTACCGGTTTGGCAAAGTCATTGTCCATGAACCTAGAAGGGCAACAGCAGAAGATACGGGGGAAAAAGGGGCCGGTGGCATCTCGGGGGAAGTACCTCAGTTATCACCACAGCCCAGGGAGGCAGCCGCAACCTTATCGACACCCAGTGTGGTGGCAAATATGGTTGTGGAAGAGGAGGAAGATGCTGCTGCAGAGGATTGCAGTAGTATCGAAGACGTAGGGACCGAGGAGGAGGAGAGGTTGTTGATGGATGAAGGGGCAGGTACGTCCCTCTCCGACAACATCTAATGGAGGTGGCAGGAAGATTGCGCGTGGCCCAAGTGAATGTTCACCACGCCATAGCAGCGTCAGCTGTTGTGGCCAGAACATTCACTAAGAAACAGCTAGGGATCACGCTGATACAAGAACCCTGGATACACAAAAACAGGGTGAGGAGCCTTGGAAACAGCGAGGCAAAGGTAGTATTGGATACTAATGCAAACTTACCTAGAGCGTGCATTATGATTAGGAAAAACATTAATTATATTTGTCTTTCAGATGGGACTTGGTGGCCATATCAACTACCATCACACTCGGAGGCGTCCGCCGCCAGGTAGTGGTAGCATCGGCATACTTTGTAGGGATGGGACACAGATACTGCCTACAGAGGTACAGGGGCTGGTGGAATGGTGCAACAAGAAGAAGGGGCCTCTCATAATGATGCAAATGTTCACAGCGAAACATGGGGAAGTACGGATACAAACCAAAGAGGTGAGTCTCTGTTAGAATTTTTAATTAAAGAAAACAAGCGTGTTTAACGTTGGAAACACACCCACTTTTGTCACAAGGGCAAAACAGGAAGTGTTAGATTTAACGGTAGTAAGTACCAATGTATAGGACAGTTCACAAGGAACTGGAGAGTCTCAAATGAACCCTCCTTGTCGGATCATAGAATGACTCTGTTTGAATTGGATAGTACGAAAGAGGAATCACCCCCGATTCGGAACCCCAGGAACACAAGGTGGGATCAATTTGAGGAGAATCTTAAAGAAGGTCTACAGCTAGTAGGGGGACAGTTAAACACTATGCCGCGCTGGAACAAGCTGTAGCAGAGGTAAACCTGGCAATCAACAAGGCGTTCGAAACCAGTTGCCCAATTACTAAGGTAAAACAGCAGAGGGACGCATTTTAGTGGAGCAAGGAGTTATCAAAATTAAGAACAGAAGTACGGAGGCTCTTTAATAGAACAAAACAATCCAAAAACTGGGAAGAGTATAGTAGGGTGCTTACCACCTACAATAAGGAAATCAAGAGGGCAAAAAGGGGCAGATTCAGAACCTTCTGTGATAATATCTTTGCAACGCCTGTAGCGGCTAGGCTGCATAAAGCTTTGGCTAAGGATTGTGTCGAGATTAAAACTTCGTTGAGAAGGCCGGATGGAACACATACGGAGGATGAGCAACAGAGAGCTGCTGTTCTTCTAGAAACACATTTTCCAGGAAGTATACGCGTGTGTGCAGAAGACGCGAGTAAAAAGAAAAGTAAAAGACCAAGCCCAGAGGACTGGAGGGTGGCTGCCTCACTGGTTACGGAGGACCGTATCAAGTGGGCCATAGGCACTTTCAAGCTATACAAATCACCAGGAGTGGACGGAATAGTTCCAGCTCTCTGCAGAGGGGGCAGAAGTGGCTATTACCACACCTCCTGGGCATTTTCAAGAGCAGTCTGGCACTTGGCCATATTCCAGAACCATGTAGAACGGCAAAAGTGATATTTATTCCAAAGGGGAGTAAGAAAGATATCACCCAGCCGAAGTTCCATAGACTAATCAGTTTAACTTCTTTCATGTTAAAAACGATGGAAAAGGTGATCGACAACCACATACGAACCAATATCTTGGTGAGATCGCCTTTGCAAGATAGTCAACATGCGTACAGAACGGGCAGATCGCTGTTCAGGTTGACGAAAGAATTAGAAAAGGCAGTGGACAACAAAGAAGTTGCTGTCTGTACCTTTTTGGACATTGAAAGAGCTTTCGATAATACTTCGCATGGAGCAGCCAAGAAGGCTCTAAGTGGGAAAAAGGTTGACAGCACCACAACTGACTGGATGTGTGAGATGCTGAGAACTAGAGTAGCAAAAACCAAGGCTGGGAATTTGAAATTCAGACTTGGCACCACTAGGGGTTGTCCACAAGGTGGGGTCTTATCACCCCTCATGTGGAGTCTGGTGGTGGATGAAATTCTAGTTGTATTAAGTAACCAGGGTATTACATGTCTTGGGTACGCGGACGACATTTTCATTATCGCCAGAGGATCCAAGAAACGCTTTTCCAAGAAACGCTCTGTGATATTGTACAGAGAGGACTGACTCTGGTAGACACGTGGTGCACATCTGTGAGACTAAAACTCAATCTGAGTAAAACTACTTTAGTCCCATTCACTAAGAAAAGAAAACTCAGTATGAAGCCAATAATAATGAAAGGCTCCTTAATTGAATCTGCACTGGAGACCAAATATCTGGAAGTAATTCTCGATAGTAAACTCCTGTGGAGAAACCACATGGAAGCGGTGGTAAGCAGAGCCGTAAGAGCTCTGATGGTATGCAAAAATCTTGCGGGTAAAACCTGGGGGTGCAACCCCGGTATCTTAAGGTGGATGTATATACCATGATAGTGGGACCAGTCATCACTTACGGAGCAGTCGCATGGAACCAAAGAGCCTAACTTAAAGCTGCGAAGACAAAATTGGAAAAGGTGCAGAGGCTGGCTTGATCTGCATCACGGGGGCAATGAGAACATGTCCAACCGCATCAATGGAGATGTTGTTAGGACTTGTTCCACTCCACTTGCAGGTTAAGAGCGTAGCAAGAGAAACCATACTGAGATTCAGCATGCAGGGTATGGGAAAGGGGAAAATAATCGAGTCTAAATAACGAGGAAGTTTTACAAGGGAAACCCCCTTGCTTGAGTTTCCTAAGGACGGAATGATTAAGCAGTTCAACTTCGATAGTAAATTTACATCGCAGTTGTGCAAAAAAGCGGAATGGAGCAGTGAATCCACTACGTACCATCTAAGTAATAATGTTATCGAATGGTACGCGGATGGTTCAAATAGCGAGGCGGGGATGGGTGCAGGAGTATTTGGACCAAAAACGAAATACTTTGAGCCCATGGGCACCTGCCAAAGCATCTTCCAAGCCAAATTATGTGCTATCGAAAGGTGCGCAGACTTCAGCTCAGGAAGGAAATATAAAAACAAGAGCATTGCCATCTTGTCGGACAGCCAAGCAGCAGTTAATGCGTTAAGCTCATTCACCATCACATCCAAATTGGTTGGAGACTGTGTGAGCAAGCTTAACAAGGTCCAAGGTCCAAGGTCCAAAACCTGGAACAACACAGCGGACTTAAGGCAGTCCAAGGAGTTGATTAGACAGTTTAATCAAACGAGGGCAGTAATGGAATACAATGGATGAATAGGAACAACCTGAGAATGCTGACAGGGGTTCTTACAGGACACTGTAAACTTAGAAAACACCTTAAGAACATTGGGGCGGAGCCGAGGGACGAATGTAGATTCTGTCTATTGGAAGAAGAGACCCCAGCTCAACTTTTCAAAGACTGTGGAGCGTTGATCTACACGGGAAGATTGCATCTGGGGGAGTATAATATTGCAGGGCATGACCTGCATAAACTTAACCCTCTCCATATCCTGAAATTCCTAAGGGAGGCTGGATTGGAGGAGGTGCTCTAACTGGGTGTGCACCAGGGAGTAGTAGGTAGGGTACAATAGATGATTTTGGTCGCAGTACAACATATCACCACCGAATTTAATCTAATCTAATTAATCTATGGTTACCAAAGAAATAAAAACTATTGTTGTTAGACAAGCAGCAGATCTAGCAGCAACTAATATTTGGTGACACATATTGGTATTTTTAATGACAAATTTCCCAAAAAGATTGTGTGATTGATAATCATCTCGTCGAAAAAACATGTTTGTTACTGCAAGTAACAACCTGTAATTACAAAACAGAAATAACCAAAGGCTGTAGTATGCGAACAGCTAAAGAACACAAGTGAGTCAAATCAGAAGCTGTATGGTAGACACCCGATTCTCCTTTAATCATCTTTGTAGCTTAAAACCTAATCGGTTCCTTATATTGACAGACATTTTTATCAATGTTTTTTCAAAATCGTTTTATAATTGTGACTGTAGTCTAGATAAACGTCTTAAAAAATCGACTTAAACTACAGTGCCAAACTGGAAGTAGCATGTAAAATTATTGGTAACTTTACAAAAATGCATATCCTAAGTTCCAGAAAGTTGAATTTCATACTTTGCAGCTATTGAAGTTTCAAACAAACAATTGTTAGGTCGAACCATATTCCTCCCCCATTTAAAAAAATCCACATCTTCCTATTTCGAGTGAATTCGGTTTATGTCATCAATATTGATTAACATTATTATTTATCTTTTCCACGAGGAACCTTCCAACGTATGAATTAGATAGACCTATGGTCTTATAAAGTGGTAAATGATTATTAAAAAATGTTATTTAATTAATAATCCATGCTTTGATTTAATTATTTTACATAAATAACGAATTCATAAAAATAAAATCAACATTGAACATGGATTAACAATATTAACAATAAATTAAAAATAAAACTTTTGTATATAAATATCGAAAATTTAACGAAAAACATAAGCAAACTCAACGAAACTGAACAAAAACAAAAATTAAAATAATCGTTCGTACTTACTTCGAGACCTTCCTTTAAATTTTGTATTTATTTAGGTTTTTTATGTTTAATAATTATTTGTTTATTCATTGTTTTTGTGTGACATTATTTTTTAATGTTTAAATTTTTGTTATTCATTTTTTTAGATTATAGAAAAAATGTTCAAGTATAAAAAATCATGGAAACAGGTACAGTAATATTACACATACAAATTATCGCATACAGTTCATAATATTTTATTGTGATTGGAAAAGAAAAACGAAAGAAAAAAAAGAAAAGAGAAAATGTGCTTTTAATTTTCTGTTCTTAAAAGTTTTAAATAGTTTTGTTAGTGTTAATAGGGTGAGTTTTCATGAGATAAGATTTATGAGTATGCACTTGTAAAATAAAAATGGTTATGCTGGAAGTGGTGTTAATTGATGTACTAACAACCTTTTCCTTTTCTTTATATCTTATCTCATGAAAAGTCACAAATTTATTTTTTTATTTATTGAATTTTAGGTTTAGTTTGAATACTTCTAAATTATATTGCATTTTGTTGGATTTTTTTAAGAATCGATAACGGTTGTGTAATTTAGTACGACATTCTGTGGCAACATAAATCATTATTCAAATAATTTATATTCACCACAAAAATAACGAACGATTTCTCAGAATAATTTCTTCTTCATATAATTGATTATTTCACTAACATATGTTCGAACGCATTATCAATGGTATTTAATCATCAACACTAACATATCAATGTTTACAATAATTAAAGAAGAAGAAAATGAAGAGTGCACAACACCGATTTATTGCATCGTTGCTGGTTTTCATCGGGATGCTGTTGTCTCGTTCATATAACTCACAGTTATGATTTTAACTTTATCACTATCAAAAATTATAATTTTAATTAATTTCGAGACGTGCAATAAGTTACATTAAAATCAATCAAACTAAATTGTTATTTTTAACTCAACAAAACTCAAAATAAATCAAAATAAAATTATTTATAAATAAAAGTTAAAAGTTTTTATTAGTAAAGTTTTTTACTTGTACCAATATTGTTGGTGGAAATAAAATATATCCAAGTGAGTAGTTCCGCAAATTATTATTGAGTGAAAGCAACAAACACAAAACCACTCAATAATTCCACCTGCCCCAGGCATTTTATTATTTTTTGTTAGATCTCAACAATATACAGCTTTTATATAGCAAATTGTTTCACATCTATTTCCACTGCTCTAGTGTTGTGTCGTAATTCATTTTATTATTACTTTTGTTGACATTAACGACATGGCATTCACTGAGTTGTATAAAAAAATTGTCAAAAACATTAACGTACAAATAAAAATTTATTTAAGCAATTAATTCATATCGAACGCGTATAAAACTGGATGCGAAAAATCTTTTTTTCCATATGATTTAACTGAAATATGTATATAAATCGAGAAAATAAATGAAATAAAAATAATTCGCTTATGTCAGGAAAATGAATGCAAGTGCAGTGGTTGGTGATTGATAAATGTATTCGTAATTTAAAAAAACCTGTTTCATACGAATGGTATGAACGTGTTTGTTAGTTAATAGTTTGAATATTGATTTGATTATTTAAATGAGTAGAATTGGTGTAGAATTGGAACACATGTTAAAAAATGGTTGACTTAAGCGGAACCAATTAAGTAAACGTTGTAGAATTAAATTCAGATTACAAAATGACGATTATTGTGACTCGATACTACTTATAAATACAATGAAATTCTACCACTCAGACCAAGGGCCTAGGAGCTCATACCAAAAATACATTTATGGGTACTTTTTAGGAAATCTGGTTGCACAAAAACTTTGTGGCAAGCTCAAACTTTCAGCTCAAACAATAATAGGTTCACACTTGTGAGATCACCTGATCATGTAGTGTATCTCTGCAATTCGTTAATCAACTTTTTAGTGAAATTCCTTATACATGGTATTGCTCAGCACATGGTCTGACAAACCACTATCTCACCAAAATATGGTTTGTGTAAAAATAGAAAGGTATATTGTTAAGTGCAACGATGTAATGCAAGTAAAAAATTACCTGCCGAAAATTGTGATTTCTAGATGGAAAAGATGGTGCAATGAACGGAAAAATCATCGACTATATACAAGGGAGCAACGAGCAATCGAAGTACTAAATTGTTATTTTATGCAAATTGGTTGGTAGGGTGAGGATAAATTTAAATTTGAAATTTGCATTAACATCATTTTGAATTAAACTGGAGATTTCTGTATCGGCTGTGCCGCGTGGTGAGTAAAATTTGTGTGGTCAGTAAACGCTGTGCACAAATGACCTTCCACAAAGCAACAAAAATGTTTCATATCAGACGGGAAATTTTAAGATTAAAATTCTTAGCACTACCAATTACTATTGCTTAACAGAATAAAATAAACATAGTTTTTTTTTCTGTTGCGCAAAGATTTTTGAATCAATACAACACAATAAAAAAAATTATTTATTTGTATATTGAATTCTGAAATAATTTTTATTGATTATATTTTATAAAAATTTTGATTGTGTTAAAGGTAAGAAAAACATTTTTGGTCTTATTTAAAATAAATTTTAAATAATATTCTTTTTACTTTTAATCTAGTTTTTATTTTACGCACTTTTAATTTTTTGAAAAGGATCGAATGCATACTAATTAACCTTCTCCCCCTATTTACTGAGTTAAGCAATAGGAAAGCTACGAGTTCAGGGTTCTATAAGAGAATTGTCATCTTTCTTTTACAAAATGTTAGTTTTTGTGTCGGTGAAAAATTTTAGTTTGATGTGTTTACACTGTCTAAGCAAACCGGTTGTATTCTGAATCTTATTTCTACTATTTATTAGGTCTATACGAGATTTTATTTGATCTGTAGAAATTAATATTAACGGGTTCATATTTTATCAAGTTCTGCCAATTAGGAACTGATCAAGTTTACCATATATTCGTGATCATAAAAACCGTTTGCCCAGACAAATAAATTTGGATTTATTGGAACAAAATAATTTTTTAAAAGGTCAAGTACAATATCACATGAAAAGTAAAAGAAGTTAAATCAGGTTTTCTTCAAAAATGTTTGAAAATTTTGAAAATGTGCTTTTTTCCTGTTTTATTTTCGTGACATCTTCATATTCGAACGTAGTGGAACGTAGAAGCTGGTAAATTTTTTCTGATAAAAATTTGTAAATTTAGAATTTAAATATGTTTTTTATATGTTTTATCTGGCGTCAAAGTAACTTTTTGTGTAAAACTTTTCATCAGCCGTGAAATTATAAACTCAACAACAAAGTGTCATTTTCACTCCATATAAAACAATATACTATTATTATATTACTCGCTTAATTCACAACCAACAAAAAAATCAACAAAACACAATATAATTTTTCGTATAATTCTTTTAAACTTGTTTTATTTTTTATTAAACTTTTAATTACTTTAAGATTCATTAAATATTTATAAAAATAAAACTGAAGAAAATAAAATCTTAAATGCTTATTAATTTTCTTACTAAGCTTATTTTTTTATATTGTTATAGCGTATTACATTAAGCAGATTGCTTGTTTTTCAATATTTATTTTCTATGTAAGATACTTAATTAAAATAAAATTATATAAGCTAATTACTTAAATAGAATTAAAATAAAACTACTTTGTTTTTAATAGATTTATATAAAAGTGAAGGATGGTTAGACAAATAAATTCTGAATAAAATATGAAGAAAACGAATTTTGCTATGCAGATTTTGTTATAATTTGTATAATAAAGAAACTGTGACAAGTTAAAACTGAAATTTCTTAGAAAGGAGATACCATCACAATATAATTTGAATTTATCTTTTAGATTGAGCTATAGTTCCTTATCCTGTCAAGATATGTTGTGAAAACCTATTTAAAAATGATAACAGAAAACCATTATGACAAAACTCATTTGCATATGCGAATTCCCTAAGTTTGTGATATTGGGAATGAGATTATAATGTTGGTGTGGTAATATGAACAAGTGAACGTCTAATTTTGTATTTATATTTATGATTTCTGTACATATTAGACTTCATTAGAATGGCAAAACAAGTAAGTTCTCCGGACAAAAATAGACACTGAAGCGAATCTAACAATTGTTGAATTGAATTGAATTTAACAATTGTATTAACATGTTTTGGTGGTGCATCATGTTTCTTGTGCTCTATAATATTTTGAAGAAGACAAATCATGTTCCTTATCCAAAAAATTGAACAAAAAACATTTGTAATATTAAAAACTTGTTCATTGACCCAACGCTATTGTTTATTGAGCTAACGAAAGTCATTAATCGCTGTTATTTTAATACAACGAAAAAATTGATAAATTGATTGGATGTTTTTTTAGTGCAGAGAATGTTTTTTTAGTGCAGAGAATGTTTTTCCACATTAAAAGAAAGATGTAAGGTTTTACATATTCTAGGCAATGCTGACAATTTTTGATTGCCTTTTTGACAGAGAAAATGTCAAAACCAGGAAAAAAAGAGTAAATAATTAATAAAAATTTTTTGAACGAAAAAATAATACCGAATTATACCGGTATTGATAATTCGGTATTGGTTTTTTTAAACAGCTCATTCTACCGTAATTTTGGTATTGAATGCCCTACTTTTATTTTTAATTGTGTCTGTTACTAGATAATTTTCCAAAGTATTCTTTGTTCCAAGAATCTGTAAATTAAATAAAAAATTTCCCAACCATCAAAACAGCATTTCTATTATATTCAAACGAAAATTTTAGTTAACCTTCTCCTCCTCCTCCCAATAACTAAATCCAAAAATTCCAAACTTTTCTTGAATTCTAAATAATAAATTATTTCTAGATACAAAAGTTTAGGATGAGTTGAAATACAAAATTGCAAAGCAAAATCTTTATATCATTCTAATTTAAATTAAATTTATATAAAAAAAAACAAAAAACAAATAAAAAACTTTCATTAATTAAGATAGAAAAAAAAGGGAAAAGAAAAATCAAAATAACGTAATTTCGTTAAAAGGAAAATACCACAAAAAGATTATTTAAGTAATTAATTTTTTTTTATTTTTCTTATCTTATGTTAAAAATTTAAAAGTGTAATTGAAAATATTTATTTTGCTTTTTAATTGAAAAAACTGTTAATTTTTTTTTCTTACCTTGAATACTTGTCGACATAAAAAGTTTTCTTTGACGGGTAGTAATCTGAAAAAAATTAAAATGTGAAATTGAGATTATTGGAGAATAAGGAGTGAGTCTCCTGACATAATCCTATAACTGGCCCCTACAACTTTATTTCTATAATTAGCTCCAAGCTCTTCAAACAAATTCAAAACGCAATACCACCAGAATGATCTTCGTAAGTTATTATTATTTTAATTGAACTTTTGTTTACTTACTTGGCCATTTCTGAAAGTTGAAGTTTTCCATCTTTGTTTGAATCAAACACTTGAAGCTAGAAATAATTGAGATAAACAATTTAATATCATGTCTACATACGTTAACATAAATATAAAATTATTACCATTGTATCTGTGTATTCAATTAGTTTATCTTCTGAGACATCATTCATTTTCTTTGCTTCTTTTAAGAGATCACGTAAGAAATTCTAAAATAATATAGTAAAATAATAACATTTCATAATCAAAACAAACAAAACATTTTAAAATTTAGTTCGACCTTTAACTCATCAGCTTCAATATATCCACTATTATCAGAATCATATTCACGCCAAATCTATGTTGATTAGAAAAAAAAATTCATAAATCAAAACTAAATCAAGAACAACATCAAAATAATATTACCTTCATAAACTCTACACTTGATTCCAATGGATTATCAAATCTAAATAAAAGCAAAAAATTCTCCTCCATTGGTAACAGTTGGGCAAGCTATAACACACACAAAAAATGTAATTTTTGTAAAATTATATAAAAGAAATAATACTATTAAATAAATGTTTTTCAACCTCTCTGATATCAATTTTTCCATCCTGATTATCATCATATGCTTCCATAAAACATGATTTTAATTCTTCTAATGTGGCATCAGCTACCGCCTTTAAAATAGAAAGAAGAGATTTAAACAAATATTGAAGGAACATTGAGCAATGTAGTAAATTTATAGTGATAAATTATTTTAACAAGGATAACATACTTCTGGATCACATTCCGATGGATTTGCACTGGACACAAACTCCCTTAAGAAACCATCCAGTTCTGAACCTTCAATATATCCATTACCTAGAAATAAAGAAATATATGTTTATTAATGGTTTTAGATTAAGTTGAAAGAACACTTAAAAGTAAGTAAGAACACTTTTTTAAGGTTACCAAAAATATTGTAAATTGAAAAAAAAGAAACGTTTTTCCTAGCTTTGACACAGAGTGGCTCAAACTTTGTTGAAAATTGTAGAGATAAGGAAAGATTGAATCTTAATTCTGCTCGAACGGCTTAACCGAGCTCAATCATTTTGTTGGTTGTTGTTTGAAAGGTACTAAGTTAGGCCATATACAAAAATTACACTGATAAAAAATTATATTTTTATACGAAATATTTTCATTTTTATTTTTCAAACATCACGATCTCATAAAGTACCTTTTTTCATGTTAAAATTATTTATGGGTAAAACCCAAAACAATACAACTTCAGACAACTGTTATTTTTTGCGAGAAAAAGGAAAAATATATTAGTTTGAAATTTCTTGTGCTTGGTGCCATAAACTAAAAAAAAGTGTCCCAATTTCGCGAGTGCAGATTTATAAAATAATAGTTCTAATAAATTATCAAACAGATACCCAAAACATACTCAAATTATAAAGGCATTTTATTTAGTTAACGAGAAACGCCCAGTTGAATATTTATTATTTACTAACTAATAATATGCCGTTTCTGGATTTGGCCGAAATTCGGCAAACAGGTGGCGATTATCAGTTGTAATTTCCCAAGGGCGGTGATGATTCGAAATAATTTTTTGCCAAAAATTTCGAAAGCAAGTATTTTCCAAAAAATTATAAGAATTTATCAACGAACGAGGGGAATTCGTTTAGAAAATTTTTTGCCGTTTTTCATTTATTTATATATTTTTTATGAATTATACGTTGGCCCACTACGATATCAGTTAATTATTTCAAAAATTATCTAATAATTTTTAATATCCCAGTAGGCGTATAACTCTTTGTTATTAGTATAATTCAAATGTTGTTGGTGAAAGTGAATGATGTCATTACATTTTAGAGAATTTCATTGGGTTAAGTTAAATAAAACTAAGGCAAAAAATTATCTCTTAAATTACAATGAAAAATTTATATAACTAATTATTTATTACCAAAACAAAAACCTATGTGTGTAATTTTGGGAGGATTTGGGTAAAACACTAAATATTTAGAAAACGAAAAAAAATAGCTATTTTTGGATTTTGCCATTTTTAGAAATTAAATTTTTGAGAAATTAAAAATGAAAAATTTCATCCAAAATAAATAAAAAAAAATTTCAGTATAGATGAAATTCGTGATCTAGAGTCTACATTACCGACGCTGAATCCGACTATCTTAAATCGACTTCATACTTGGCTTACAACTTTTGTATAGGTGAAATAAAAAACACATAGTTTTTAGAAAAAATTTGAAGTGTTTAGTTTGAGAATAGGGTGGTCCGAAAGATTTCTGGAAATTCAAACTTAGGGTAAACCAAATTGAAGGAGAATGGCTGACCCTATATCAACGGGCTTAAGTGCGTTAAAAAGTAATTAACTGGTCTATCAGCCTATCTCAAATAGTCAATGTAACGATTGACTATTTCGAATATTTCTCTAAAAGTAGGAATATTCATACATAAAGATTTTCGCTAATAATTTGCCAATTTGTTTCAACTCGGGCTTTTTTTCTAGAAGGAAACAGGCATAAAAGTTTTTATGTATGCTACGGGTTAGTTAATAATGTTTTAACGTTTTTTTAGTTCATTGCCCTCAATATTAATAAGTAATAATCTACATAGACATTTTTAGTCATAATGTTATATAGATTATAGAATACAGTTTTGTTAATTATTTTGTTTTATTTTTGATCTACCTGGGTGACAAGCCCGCGTACTCCAGTCCCTGCTATTGGCATATGAGTTAACGTGAGATATCACATACCACTGGCAATAATAGTGAGATATAACTAGCCAAGGTGAATATATTAGGGGTGCTGGCGGATGAACTGAATTTAGTCAACGGTAGCACTCTCAATCTTAGCTAATGAATATTCCTTGATGATGACACACTGCAGCTTGCTAAAAAAAACGAGCTTTCATATAAAAATATATCTGAGCCTTAATCATTGAGGAAGATAGTACGTTACATAATCAAGGATTATGCCATTAGCTGGACTATTGGCAAACCCATTTTAGTTTTGTTCCTGCAAATTTTTAAAACAAATTTGCTTTTTATTTCTAATTTTATTTTTATTTTCCCTATCCTATCACGAAATATTGCCCTATGTCATATTTTATATGTGATGGAATTTATTGTTTAGTTATCCATTATTTAACAAATAAAAAATAAAAAACAAAAAAAAAGATTTGCGTCAATTGACATCCTTAGAGCGCATGTTGTTGTGGGACCTTGGTCTTATAAGGTTTTTATGTGTTGTTGTGATACATATTGTAATGCCTACTACACAACACATTTTATTAAAAAAAAAAAAAATTTGTAAATAATGAGAATTGTTGGAGGGGAATATTTTCTCGTTTCAATAAATTTTTGTTCGCATGATAAATGGAGGGAGAAATTATTAGTTCTTGAAAAAGAACTTCTCATCGTTATTTACAATATAATAAACTCCCGTATAAAACATAGTTTTTCCATAAATCGTGCTTGTGAGATTCATAGTCATTATACTAGGAGGCGTTCGTTTTTCCTTCCGGATTTCTTTTTGTCTTCTGCGTCTAATAATAATATTTTATATAGAGGGCTGCCTAAATTTAATCAACTCCCAACTTTAATAAAGAACGAAACTAACTTTAATAATTAATATTGTTTGTTCAGAGTGACGTGAATAATCCATAATTTAAATAATGATTAAAAAACTTGTTTATTTTTTTAAAACAATTACAAACACCATTTATTACTCACTTATTTTTTATATTTATTGGTTAGAATTCGATATGTATGTACAGAGAAGGGTTCGGTTAACTTACAAAAGGACCAATAAAATTCATAGGAAAAAAATTCAAGCATTGATTAAAAATAAAACACAAAATTCAAATTTTATCACAGAGAGTCAGCGAGCCATACCAGTAATAGATAATTTTGTCATCAACAATTCAAGTAAAGAATTCAACACTAAAGAATTAGAATTTCTCAACAAAGGACTCAAATTTGCCACTACATTAAACGAGGCACCAATCGAAGATTTGGTTGTTGATATTGAAGCTGGAATTTCTAATTGCTCTAGTTTAGTTAAAAATAACATCAGATACTTCACAAAAGAAACAATAACAAAAGTAATCAAAGAAAAAAGTGCAGTAAAACAATCGTCCGTAATAGTCCAAAAACTCAGAAAAATGGACGACATCATTTTCATAAAAGCAGATAAAGGGAATGCTATAGTCATATTGGACAAAATTGAGTATGATACAAGAGTTTTACAAACAATACAAGAAGGGCCGTATGTGGAAATTAAATGGAAGAATGGAAAACCGAGAAATCCCTTGCCAAATATGATTGAAAATGCCAAACAAACTACAAAAGAAATCTGCAGCCTGTTAGAAGAACAAAAGTTAAAATATTTATTTAATACACCAAACCCAAAAATAGCCAAATTGTATGCCTTACCAAAGATACACAAACCTGGTAACAAAATGCGACCAATATGCTCAAATATTTCAACGCCAACTGAGAATATGGCCAAATGGTTGCTAAAAGAATTGAATCAAATCCCGGAACCAGAAGGAAGAAGCATTAAAAACTCAATAGAATTAGTAGAGAAAATTAAAAACATAGTAATAGATACAGATGAAATTATGGTATCTTTCGATGTGACGGCGTTATTTCCAAGTATCCCAATAGATGAAACATTTCAATACCTTGAAGAACACCTCCTACAAAATAAAGTTTTACCAACAAAAATAAAAACATATATGAAAATTGCATCTTCATGTATGGATCAAAGCTGCTTTCAGTTTCGGAATAAATTCTACAAACAAACATCAGGCACTTCTATGGGAAGCAAACTGGCTCCATATCTAAGCAATATTTTTATGTGCCATCTAGAAACAGAAATTATAACATCAACACAAAATGCTCCTAAAATATGGTTGAGATATGTTGACGATATATTTGCAATAATTAAAAGAACAGATTTAAACTCCTTTTTTGATATATTAAATACCAAACACCCAAATATTAAATTCACTAAAGAAATAGAGTTGAATGGCGTATTAAACGTTTTAGATGTCAAAATAATTCGATCAACAAACGGCCAGGTTAAATTTGGGATATACAGGAAACCAACCAACACAAACCGCTTTATAACTGCCGATTCATACCATCACATAACACATAAAAAAGCAGCATTTCACAGCATGGCACATTGGTTGTTTAATATCCCATTAGAAGAAAAAGAATTTATAACAGAAGTTAACTACATAAGGCACACCGCATTAGTAAATGGTTATACAACAGATTTTGCAGACAATATCATAAAAACACACAGAAAAAAATATAACAAAAACCGGATAACAGGCTTACTACCAGTAAAAGATACAGTTACCAAGAGAAGAATTAGCATTCCATATTTCCCTAATATTACTAGGGCTCGTATACTCGGGTATCAGATAACCGGGTACCCGGGTATTTTACCAAAAATTTTACTACTCGAATATCCGGGTAATAGCTTCGAGTACCCGGGTATTACAAAAACAAAATTCTTATGAAGCTCACTGTCACTTTTGCTGATTTGATCAAAAAATAATTTAAAAAAATATATGTTGCACTGTTATATTTTAGATAAGTTCGTCAAATAGCTACGAAAATTGTAAGCCACAAAGTATGGAGCGTTATAAATCAGCTAAGGCCGTCAAATAGCTACGAAGCTTGTAAGCCACAAAGTATGGAGCGTTTTACCAAAGCAGATTTATAAAATGAATGAATCTAGATTTTTTAGAAATACTTCACCTTAAAATGTAGATCCTTGAGAGATTCCTGAGTACTCCCACACAAACGACTACAGGTATTTTCCGATTGTTTAGTTTCTTTTATTTTTAAAATAAGAGCACGTAGAAGTTCAGGAAGGCCAAAAGTTGAAACTAATTTTAGATTGTAAAACACGGTGAACCTACTCATTGCAGCAATAAATTGATTTCTTAAATTAAAAAATTACATTAACACTGCACTCGCTGAGCTAGGCGCTGTCAAAATGAACGAATGCGATTTAGAAATATTAAAAGAAATCTCATTTATTTTCGAACCACTTATGCTAGCAGTACAAGAACTGAGAACAAAAAACGCCACCCTAATAACAGCTGAAGGTACTTTTTACTACGTACTCAAAAAAATAAACGAGATTAGTACACCTCTTTCTCGTGAACTATTTGAAAAACGAAGTTGATGAACGTCGACAAAAGGATATAATAATAATATTGTTATATTTGCATCATTGCATTTTTTCAAAAGGCAATGAGTTTTTAAGCTACGCAACAAAAATTTCTACAAATCAGCTTGCTCATCAATTATTATTACGTCTATAGTCGAATGAAAACAACATCAGAGTTGCAGATCAAAGCTCAAACTCTTCTGATTGAGAGCCGGAACCAACATCAGTATATAATGAGCTACAGCATTGTCTTGCTGCTTGCATCATATATAACTAAAACCAAAGAAAAAAGCAAAAATTTAAATGTTGAGCAATCCCTCCATTTATGGAGACAAATGGAGGTAAGCGAAACCAAATGTTAAATAATCTGTACGCTTCACTGCTTACTATAAATCCTACATCCCATATAATAACCAAAATTCGCAGTTCGTTAGCTACTTCCACACTCAACGGCTTAACATTTTTAAAATACTATTTTATAAACAAAAAGTTATAGTAAAATGTTATATTATTAAAAAATTTAATTTCATTTAACGTTTAATATATTTTTAAGAATTAAATTAATTGAATTAAATAAATATAAATATTAATCGAATTAAATATGTACAAATGAACTATTGAAAATTTGTTTTGTTTTAATTATCCAAATACCCGGGTTACCCGGGTAACCCGGGTATTTGAGTAAAATAACTACTCGATACCCGGGTACTTAATGTTCGAGTATTTTACGAGCCCTAAATATTACACATAAACTACAACACATTTTTTTAAAACATAATATTGAATTAGTCACCCGCCCTTAAACAAGCTTAAAAAATTCATTGAATAACTACAAGGACAAGGAAATGGAAAATAGCAAATCAACAAAATGATTTAGAAGGGTGCTAAGAAATTAATTAATTACAAGTAATTCTTATATTTATGATTGTCATGCTGGTTCATCTTTTAATGTGTATCCATGTATTGTTTTAGGTAGATTTCATAGAAGAGTCTACCTATTTTTAAGTTTAATTTTTTAATGTGTCACAAAAAAAACCATACGCTAAATAAAAATCTTTTGATTTTGTTCATCTCTGTCGTGATTAACGTGGTGTATTGCATTCTACAAAGCGTCTATGGATGACGCTCCAGATGTTTTTTGATAAGTGATTTTTTTTGGAATGCAATTTGTGACAGCCTTCAATCAACATATATTCCACAGGTCTGGTTATGGAAAAAAAAACAACTAAAATAATGTAAGTCTTTTGTATTTTAATTTATATAATTTTTGTTAATTTTTTTTTTGTTTTGTTAAATATTTTCATCATGTATTCAGTACTTAGTTTTTTTTACAATAAATTTTCTGACTTATAAATAAGAGATTTCTCGTCATAATTCAATAAATTTTTTTGTATTTATTACACAGTTTAGATAAATTTGTTTGTCATAAATAGGAGATTTCCAGGGTCAGGGCTTAAGATTATTTTTATACAGTCCAATTTCTCTACAAAGATACTATTTTTATTTTATTCAAAGTGAAGCATGTTTAGTGTTAATTATAACGGATTACAAATTAACGTCTCTGAATATCCGAAGATACCATGCTAACTAGAGTTTGATTATATAAATCAAGTTTCTTTAAGAAATTTATTGATGTTGGTTTTAAAATTGTCAGCGAATACCCACGCAGCAGGTAAGGTATTCCAGAGATGAGAAACTCGGTTGAAAAAAGCACGTTGGAATGCGACAAATCTTCACCTTGTTATTTGAACCGTAAAAGGGTTCTGGCTGCTCTAATATTGCGCGTAGGGTTTGCAGACTCAGGTAAAGTCGATTTAATTTCCGCGGATCCTCGTTCATCCATAATGTACTTGTAAAAAATTGTGATATCAGCGACTATTAATGAAAAATGAAAGACAGCGACTATGAAACAACATGTTTAAAGATGGCGCTGTTGTCATTCAAGGAAAGATTCAACCTTCCTCTAAAACATGTCAAAATTTAGAGAAAGAGTTTAGGTTTGCTCCAACGATATCAGTTCTTAAAAATGTGCATCTCAAGTCAAAAATTTTAGTTGTTAAACTGTAATTTTTGATCTGAGGTGCTCATCTTTAAAAAAACAATATCTTTAGAAAAATAACTTACTTTTTCTTAAAATTTTAGAAAGTTTTAGAGGAAGGTTTGAACTTTTATATTGTGCTTAAAAGTTCAAAAAATACTTGACGTAGCACATCAACGGCATCTTTAAAAATATTATATCATAATATTTTTAACAGCGTAGGCCAAAGATTTACTGTGAAGTTTTCTTCTCGATAGGCCAGTGATTTACTTTTTCCAGGCACAAAAAATTGTTGATATCAGGTTAGCCGTTCTTTTGCAATTTGATTTCTAAGTTACCGTGAATTTGGATTTTCAGAAATTTTTTGGACCACCCTGTTCTCAAACTAAACACTTTAAAATTTTTCTGAACGCATGGTTTTTTTAGTTCACTTATACTTTTTGTTTGGCAAGTATAAAGCCGATCAAAAAAAATTAAAATTTTTTGACCTGACCTGATCCACATCTTCAAAAATTGATATTTATTTAACAAAAAAAATTATAGTATGTTTAAGGTAACCCAACAAACACTGTGGCGAAACAATTCTAGCACAAATCCAAGTGCAGCCGCATATGGTTATAATAATGCAATTATAGCGTGAAGGCACGATGTGGTTGCAAAATTTTTGTTGTTTCATATAGACATACCACCCCTCCCCGGTCAATGGTGTCCTGCTTCGTTAAAATGTTAAAATCTGGTCACCTTAACCTAGTACGCTATTTTTTTTTTAATAAAATGTGTTGTGTAGTAGGAATTACAATATGTGTCACAACAACACATAAAAACCTTTTAAGACCAAGGTCCCACAACAACATTCGTTCAAAGGTGTTGATGGACGTAAATCTTTCTTTTTTTGTTTTTTTATATTTTTTGTTAAAGAATGGATAACTAAACAATATATCCTATCACTGACAAAATATGACATAGGCCAATATTTTATGAAAGAATAGAGAAAATAAAAGTAAATTAAAAAGTAAATAGCAAATTTTTACAAAAATTTGCTGAAACAAAACAAAAATGTAGTGCCAATAATCCAGCCGGTTGCATATTCCTTGATCCTGTGACGCACCGTCTTTCTTAATGATTAAGGCCCACACATAGTTATATGAAGGCTCGTTTCTTCGAGGAAGCCATAGCGTCTCATCATCAAGGATTATTTCACAGCTAAGATTGAGGGTGCTATCGTTGACCGAATACAGTTCATCCACCACCACCCCTAAGATGTCACCTTGACTAGCGATTTCTCTCTGCTATTGCCAGTGGTATGTGATATCTCAAGTAAACTCGTATGTCAATAGCAGGGACTGGAGTACGCGGGGTTGTCACACCCGTAGATCAAAAATAAAAAAAAAATTACAAAATATACAAAACTGATCCCTCCATGCGTTCATCATAAACTTTAAAACCACAATCAATATCAATTCTAAAGCAGAAAAAAATATAATAATGATTTTACTTGGGCGGCAGTGCAATTAACACCGAAGGATAAAACTTGCATTTCATATATCTACCGACAAACATAATGTGCTCACATTTTGAACAGTTTTTTTTTACTAATTGTCAATTTTTTTAAATATTCTAGCTTATATTTGAAATTTAGTTGAAATATAATAGTACTTGAGTGATAACGTCATACCTATTTGTTTTAAAAATTTACATTTTTGACTTAAAAAATAATATCAATTTTCCATAAGCAAACAAAAAGTATTAAACAAATATAATATTTTTTTTTAAACCACTGAAATTAATTATTCAAAACGCCTGTTTGTTTTCATTACCTTCACAAAAAAATTTCTTTCGCACATAATTTTAGGTGAAAATAAGATGAAATTCCTCAATTTATTATTACGAAAGTCATATTATCTCATAAAAAGTTAATTGAAACCAGTCATTTTAGAAAATCTAAAAATTCTTTTTCATTCTCCATTTTTTTATTCTTTTCTTTGTTATTATCATAAATTTCGTTTTGCTTCGTTTTTTATGATTCATAAAACATATGGCTGAGTGCTGACATGTGTGTGGATATATACATATTTGCTAAGGCGTTTTACAATATGTGCACGGTATGGTGCACATCATGTACATGAATATCATGCAAGGGGATTTCGTAACATCCACAACTAATGCACATTTCATGCACTTTTTTCAAAATTATTTTACGGGTCTAGTTATCACTATCACAAGCACGCTATAAAATTCTTTGTAAAACTATATTTTCATTGCAGATCAAGAGACGCGGTTGTGTCTCGCGCGCCATGTTTTGAAAGACACTACTAGTATATATACTGTGCACCGGATAGGTTTTAAAGGTTAAGTTTTTCATTTTAAAAAAAATTGTACTTTTTGTACAACTGTTTTCAAAATTATAAATGAAAGTATATATTAATTAACCAAATGTAACTCATTTACGAAAGTTTTTAAAATCAAAATTTTCTCTTCCCAAAATTTTAGTAAAAAGCAAATATTTTTACAAATTTTTATACCACATAGGATCTTTTAAAGTTCATGTAAGATCCTAACAAAAATTCCTACAAGAATTTTTGCCAGGGAACAATCAAGTCTCACCATAAGGGTTTCGTTTTACTTTTTGAAAGTACGGAACTCTTAAAATAATAATAAAATTTTCTCAAACTCTTTTCTTTATTTCTCATCAGAAGAAATCAACAATAAAAACACAACATTTCAAAGCAAACTAAATTACCTTACTAAATTACAAACGAATTCTAAAAAAAAATGAAACAAAAATTAAAATTTACTACCGATATAACATTTGTTGGGTTCTCTCAGATAACAAATTTACATAATATAAATTAAATAGAACTTTTGACCAACATCAATAATAGGTCTTTTCACAGAAAGCATATTCTAACTAAATATTTTCTTTTTTCATTTCTTCATTTTTTCATAACTTTATAATTATGCCAACTTCAATTTATTATTAATAAAACATTTTATGGGTTTACTGGACACATACATGTATAGATAATTTTTGAATTTAGTATAAAAAAGTAAAATTTTAAAAATTCAATGGCAATAATAAGTAATAATCGAATGTCGCAATTCTAAAACTCATTACAAAAATTTGACATTTTTTATGATTCACGAATATGTTCAAAAATAATATAAATAAAACCCTACAAATGTATAAAGTTTCTTTTCAAATATCGTGGATCGTGTATGTAGTCTATAAAATACCAATGCTACCAACGTGGTATAAAAATTTGTATAAATATTTGCTTTTTACTAAAATTTTGGGAAGAGAAAATTTTGATTTTAAAAACTTGCGTAAATGAGTATGCATAATTTTTTTTTGATAAACATTAGTTAAATTTGGTTAATTAATATATACTTTCATTCATAATTTTGAAAACAGTTGTACAAAAAGATCAATTTTCTCAGAATGAAAAACTTAACCTTTAAAACCTATCCGGTGCACAGTATACATACTAGTAGAGTCTTTCAAAACATGGCGCGCGAGACACTACCGCATCTCTTGATATGAAAATCGAGAATACTATAACATTCATATATTATATACAAATAAAATTGTAGTAAATAAAGAATCACATATGCTCACTTTTATGGCTTTATTTTCAGAAAACTATTTTATTGCCGGTTCGTATTTTCATAAATAAGAAATTTCAGATTCAATTGATATAAGAGAAATGGCAAGTTACTTCTCCCCACATGCTCCATCACCCGGAAGCTACTGTTAATGACAGTATCTTGGCCTTAAATACATTCGGAAAATATCTTGCATGTATTGCAAATATAGAAGGTGTAAAATTTTCTATAGGAGTTTCAAATATTTTAAAATCCCTATACTAGTTTTTTAATTAAAATATTTTATATAAAAAGCCAGATCTATCATTGTGCACTGCTCATCCGTAAGAATAAATCGTTCTAATGAATTAATAGCAAAATCAATAAAAGCAAAAGAAATTTTGTGGAGGATCTTGGATCTTATATTATATTAGTTTGTGTTTCATTTTCAAAACTATTTGCTTTACGATGAATTCGTATTTGATTTGGATGCGAAATATTCGAATTACTCTCTAAGAAGGATCATTCTCGTCAGCTTTTACATACATTTAATAAAATACATTCAATTACATTGAAGTTCAGACTTTGTGTCATTTTAGAAACAACATTAATTTTGGAGAGAAGATCGTTTCACAAACTTAAACTGCAAAGATATTAATTAAAGAAGCATTATCTTGTCTAAACATTTTGTTTCAAATTGTGTTATAGTTCTACGTGCCTGGTCTAAAGTCATTTTAATTAAAGTGTTTTAAAATTCTACGGTTTCAAATCTAAGAGGTCTTACAGCTGCTTTTCGGTTTTCTCGACAAGTTTCATTACTAGCCTTAAACTAAGCTTTTCATTTGCTGTCTAAAACGATCAAAACGATACGACAAACGAATTTCGAAAAATATGCGTATATGTAGTTGAAAAAAATTAAGAGTTTCTCCAGAAGATGAAGCCGCATAATTTATAACAATAATTTATATAATAATAATGATATAATTATATAATATTGACGCTGCGTAATTTATAAAGAATGAGAATATAACGAATTTTTAGCCTTCATGCGTTATCAAATCTTTGGCTTCTTATGTTTTTTGACGAAACCTTCATTTCAGTAAACTCAATTAATAATGTGTTCATGAAATAAAATCTATGAAATGTTTACGAATTTTTTTTATTACATTTTGTTTCTTAGGATATGGATACAGGATAACTATAAACAATAAATCCTATCATATAATGAAACCAATAGATAAACATAGACAAATATTTAATGATATGATGTAGGAAATTTAAATAAGAGGTGAAGAACAAATTTTATAAAAATAATTTGTAGAAATAAAACTAAAATTGGGTACCCGTACTCGGGTCGAGTATGCTGCTTAATCATGTGAACTTAATAATTAAAGCACATATACAGTTAAATAGAAAAAGGAAAACTGCATATGAAATTGAGAGTACTGTTGGATGAATAGAGTTCATTCGACAGCTCCCGTATGATATCACCTTGGCTGGTAATATCTCACTGCTATTGCCAGTATCTAATATTTCACGTTGAATCGTATGTCAATAGCAGCGAAACGAGTACACGGGGCTGTCATGCCCGTAGATCAAAAATTAAAACAATTATACAAAACTAAATTGTTGTTTTTTATATAGAAAAATAAATTTTCTTTCACCTAATAACCAAAACGAAAAAGTAATCGAATTTAAAACAAAACTCCATTTTGGTGCCAACTCCGTGTTGGCACCGGGTGCGGTCGCTCCATTGCACCCGTGGCTTATCCGGCCCTGGCTGCGTGAATGAATCGTTCTTCCGCTTCATTTTATGTTTAAAATTAAAATATTCTAACAAATCCTTAATCAAATCATACAATAAAATTTTATATTAATAATAATACAGTATGTATTTAGCTAATAGGTAGTTATCCTTGTACGACATCAAACGTAATTCTCATTTTCGGTTCGTCAATGAGATTTTTACAGTACAATACAAAATAAAATATTAGAGACAAATGTTGGATGATTTTTTCAAGAAATATTTTTTTAGCTAAAAACAACAAAAAATCAATTCAATTCCGTTTCCTTTTCTGATAATCCTTTATGTATGCTTGGGGACATATTTTCTAAAGTAATTCAAGAAATCACTCACTCCAGATTCCAGAACAAGTTATGCTTGTTAAGGTTGATAAATTAAAGTGATTCGTTTTTTTTCAAGTTAACAAAACTGAAAACAACCTTTTTTTTTGTAAAATATATGGTTATGGATGTAGTACATGGTTGGTCGCTTAAAGGGACAATATAATTTGAATGTCGTCCATTTAGTAAAAATAAAATTTGTGTTCAAAAAATAATGTTTTGTTTGTTAATTTTGTAATTAGGAAAATTTGGGTAATTGTAGTTACAATCCCAACCAAATGACCTTTGGAAACGAAATAATTAAACAAAATTTATTAATCGGAAAATAATTACGTAGGGATTATTTGAGATAGTAAATAACAATTTTTTATTCGATTATTTAAATTAAGCTGTTAAGTAAACATCTTTTTAGATTATCACGATAAAACGCAAACATTTAAAATATCTGTGTAATTCTTGTTTTGTTTAGATTTTCGAACACACTTTTTCACTCTTTATGTTATTTTCCTACGAATTCCATTGGAATGCTAATTCCATTTAGTTTTTCAAGAAATTTGAATTTTTTTCAGAACTTAGTTTAACTAGAACTGATTCCGAAAATACATGTTGCTGATACATGTTTGTGGTTGATACATGTTTATTATTGAACAGCAAAAGATTTCCGAGATCCCACATTATTTAAATTAAATAAAAACGAAATGTTATTGAAACGACATTTTTGAAATTATTAAGAACCGAAAGAGGAATGTGAAAAACATTTTCAAATACTTTTTCATGGATAAAAGGGCGATGAAAATAACACATTCAACCGTTTGAAATAATTTAAAAAACATTCAAGGAAAAAGTTATGTGCAGCACACTCGTTCCGTACAAAAATTGCGTGTACATAATTTCTTTTAATAGTCTATTCTCATTTTCTAGTTTGTTTCTATAAAAACGTTCTCATTTTGAATAGAAAAAATATCAAAACTAAGCTTACCATCACGATCATAGTGACTCCATACATCCATAAACTGATTTGCTGATAATTTACGAAGTTCTCGTGATTCTGGATCTCTATATTGACGCATAAAATTTTGTGCTTTTTCGATTTGTACTCGTTTATGTGCATCCATTTTTGATTAGTCTTTGTTTTTGTCCTTAATTTGAATTCAGCTGTTTTGAAATTCGATTATTTTTTGTGAATAATGTCTGCAAAAAAAAATTCATCATCAATATCTCAGAAATAAAAATTTATGTATTTCATTCAAATTAATTATAGATTTATTTGCTCGTTATATTATCATATTTCCTTATAAATATATTTTTTTCTTTTATTTTCAAGAAATTGTTTGTTTAGTTTGGGAAAATTTTAAAGTTTGTACATTTTCATTTTTGAAAACATTACTAAGATTTCATTTGTTTGTTTTTTTTTTGGTTATAGTGGAGTAGGAGTAAATATTTGCTGGTGGGTTTGATTATGGTATTATGCATTAAACAAAATGATTATGTAAAAATCATTAGAGATAAATATTTATAATGAAGAGAGTGTTGAGAACTTAAACTTGTTTCCATAGAAATTAATTTCAATTTGAATACTGAAATTAATATTGTTAGCTATAGTTGAAGCGAAGTGAAATTATCTATCCCTCTTTTGATTCGGTTACTCTTTTGAACGATCCATTAATCGATTTTTTGATTTGTAGAGGTGATATGAAAATTAATGTGATAACCGCAAATAAACTATTATTTGTTTGAGTAACTCGACAAAAAGTTTAAAGTTTTTATTGGGTGATTACACTTTTAAAAGCATTAAAATATTTATGTAAGTAGAAGTCTATGTCTATAACAACACGCTGTTTTTACTTTTTTATTTGTTTGGGGTGCTAGATAAGTTTACATTGTTTGGGATACGCAAAGATATTACCATTAACGCGGATAGAGCTTTACAGTGCTAATTGCCTCAGGATTACGTGCTCAGTCACTTTTTATGAAGAACGAGTAAAATGTGAGGCGACTTGGATTACATTAATATTTCTTTGCAATCAAATCCACTCTTATGAGGAAATTGGTTACATGGCAGGTCGGGGTAATTACATGAGTTTGTGAAAAGGAATGAAATCAAAAAAAATAAAACTCTTATCATCGGTTGTAAAAAAAAAGGCTCACAACGAGACGAGTTTTCAACGTTGCCATCTTATAAAAACTGAAGATATTCGTTCTTAAAGTGAGAAAGAATGATGTCAACTAACTCAAATTTCACAGACGCATCAGTTTAACGTAATTTATAAAAATAGTGATGAAAAACATGAGCAACAAGCATATGTATGAACAAGGACTTCCTCCAAGACACATTTGCGAGATGGACAATATGCATATGGACATTGAAGAAGCGTTCGACAATCCTTCGCCAGGATCGATCAAGAAAGTTCTCATTTCACAATGGAAAAAATATTGACAGGATCAGAACAAATTGGATACTGAAAATTGAAGAATGAAAATCAAGGCTGGGTCTAAAATCAACCAAGGCATACCATTAAGTAGCCTCACAATTACATTACAGCTGTGATAAATTTTATCATAGATATAATTATATTATTTATAGTGAACATTATTTCTATTAAATTTTATCTACTAAAAAACCATAACAAAGAAACACTCTGGCCGCACAGTTTAATTAAATCTACCATTAAGTCAAACGATTTACAAAATAATGACATCAAGCAATTTAAATATTCCAGACAAAAATTAATAAAACTTATAATAATTTTTTAAGCGAAAATCAAAAGACGAAAAACCTTGGATAATTTAATTTGTTGTGAATATAATTCTTTAATCTAACGGGTGGGTATCCTTGTAGGACTTGCTTAATGTCTATAAAATTGATGAAAAAATTCAAAATTTTATGATTTTCTTCTTCTTCATTTTTCTTTGTTGAAATTTTACTAGCTCAATTTTCATTCTGTTGAATAATATTTTTTATTAAATTTTTCTTTTCTTTTTAAGATGAATTTTATTTATATTATACATAATTAAACCTTTAAGAACGATATTCTTAGATCTATTCTATGAGAACAAAACGAATAAAAATCTTAATTAAAGTGTTTGTTGATCTAATTAATAAGAATAGAGTTTTTTTCTCATAAAATCAAATGTTAAATGTAATCTAATAATATAATCCAGCTGGAAGATTTCAATATAATCTCTCTACAAACATACAATAATTTTTTGGATAAACAATTTAACCAACACGATCAATATCTCCTTAACACTCAATTCAAAATATTTATAGCTAGAAAATTGTCTAGAATAAAATATTTACACAACTAGTTGTGGATATAATATCCCAGAAGAATTTTTATTTTTACAATTTTTGTATAGAAAAGAAATTCTAATTGCCCAGCTATACGCTGGGCACAAAAGTGGACTTTTTAAACATTTTATTTTTGAATCGATGCTGATGCTCTCTGTAAATCATTGGTCAGTGAATAGTTTTTATTTTGAAAACTTACTTATGTCATCAGCAAACATTGTTAGTTATGTTAACTGAGTATTTTCTTTGCACACTTTTTTTATAATAATAATTAGCGTTACTAGATAAAAAAGTGTCGCTTTTTCGGAGGTGTCCGAATATATTTACCGAAGCGTGAATTTTGTACGACATTTTTATTCAATAATTATGATTTTCATGTATTGTAACATGTTAAATTTATTTGTATATGGTTTGTGGTTTTATTATAATTTGATACAAAATATGTGTTGGGGAGTCAGATTAATATCTTGTAAAACTAGTGTGCCCGCGTTTTCCAGAGAATGTGTAGTATGAGTGAAGAGCTGCAATCACTCGCGTTTGGAAAAACAGTTTGCGCTAGTTCTACACAATAGTTTTTGTAACAAATACACAAAATTTAATGAATATGTTGTTGATTGTATTGTTACGTTTTACAACTATACTTCGAAATGAGCTTACTCTCAATTCGATAAGCGCAATTTCCAAATAACTTTCTGGATTCGATCACTGATCACTAATTCGAGCAAATACACCAGGTTTTATTCAGTATTTAACACCCTGATTATTTTACAACAACAGGGAAACAAAACAGAAAGAAATATTCCTAGATAGAATATTCTTTTAACAGTTTCCGAAACTCCAACGGTTTATTGTATAAATATCCAGAGTCCAAAATAATACACTAAATACTTCTAATAAATAACACTTAAAACTGTATTTACAAACACTAATTTAAGAATAACTTCTTCTGTTTACACAGTTTTATATGCACGGTACCATGTTTCGTTTACAATTAAATTCCACTTAACATCATGGCAGTCCAAAATAAAGCTAACTTTAATTTTTTCAGAGGAATTATGCATAATTTCTCGATTGTTCGAAGTCATTTTCTTTACCAAGAAACTTTCGGAAAAGATTAAGAATATTCGATAACATTATTTCACCTAAAATGTTGATTTGATTCATAAAATAATTCAATATTATTTCATGTTGACCCTTGTTCTAAGAAACGAATGTGACCTTGATTTTATTTTTGAAATATTGTGTATTAAAAATTGAAGTTGAATACAATTATGTTTTGTATTTCATTGCGTTTATGTAAAATTGAAACAAAATAATTTATTCGACGATTTAGAAACAAATTACAGATATTTAAATTTAAACTAAATCACGACGTCATTATTGTAAGAGTTGCATTCAAAATTATTTCTAATATTTGGTAGATTCCAGTTCGCTGCTAAATTATACTAAACTGTTAAATTCAAATTTGATTTCATAAAATCGACCGTGACTCGACCTTCGAACTGTCTGATGCGTTTAAATTTTTAAGTTTATTAAGAAACAAAATTTTAAATTAGTTAAACAAAGAGTTTAAGGGCGCTTTCGAATCGAGTGAATTACTGAATGATTCACTTAAACTGAATTGCATTCCGGAATTTGTATGTTCCAATGGTAATATTCAGTTTACACTGAACGTAAACTGAGCTACTATAGAACTGAATTGAATTGAATAAAGTGAAGGAAAAAATAGGTTCACCAGTTCAACATATTCATATTTTTTTATTTACGGTTTGTGGTCAAGCGTTAAAAATAATAAAAAAATTAATCGGAACATATTTGTTTGTGTTTAAATTTTTTCACCAAATATTTTGATGTGTAACATTTATTTTTCGTGTGCAACGAAAATTTTCGTTTGAGATAAGGGTTATTTTATTTTAGAACAAAATTGAATATTTTTGATGCATGTTTTATGAAATTCGTTTATTTTTTCAAACAATTTTTTTTGTTTTGATTTTGATAGAAAAAAAATATTTGTCATGAATTGCTACAAAAACATTTGAATAAATTAATATGAAAAAATACCAACTATTTATTTATTATTTCAAACAACATTTCTGTGTATACCCAGATCATCGTTTTTAAGGTTTTATTTTATTTTGTTTACTTTTTATTTTTTTTTGATATTCTTGTTATATTGTTTAATTATTTCAATTTTATTTTTTTATATTTTGACGATTATGGAGTACGATTTAATAAAATAATATCGTTCGTGAAAATACTCTTTAGAGAAAATAGTCCCTCTAAATCAATTTAAAACACACGAACAAATTTGGGGAGATTTTGTGATTGATTAAGCTTATCTATTGGAATTCACTTGAATTTTGTAATTCAAAATCATTTTCTCTTAAAAAAACTCGTTTAGAAAATTTTTTTTGTGTGTTTCGTGCCGGGATTTGAGCTTACACTCGTCAGAGATACCTGTTCAAATCATTGGTGTTTTGCACAATGAGCTACCGCTTCAATGACGATACATATTTTAATATTCATGAATTCAGATGGTTTCTTAATTGAAACTTTATTATTTTAGATTTACCTAAGTTGAATCTTTCATCTGTGATTACACAATTGTAAATTGTATTTGTTTTATGATTTTTTGAACGAAACACACAAAAATTATTTCCTAAAGGAGTTTTCTAAAAGAAAATGAAAAACGATCTCCTAATGTTGTTGTAACCATGTATGGCAATAAATTGACCGTGTATCAGATATTAATTTCGCTTTGATTGACAACAATCAATAACGACCCTACACTCGTGGCTTTGTATATTGACTAAAAAAAAATATTCGCATCCTATGAGTTCAGATGTCTATAAATTTAATACAAAAAATTCCAGCACGAATAAACATTTGAAAATAACAAGGACGAAACTACATTCAACAGAAAATTGTAGTTTTGCCTTATAGGAAAATAAAATAAAACTACGTAGTCTATGATAGAGTAGATAAGTAAACAAATTTAAAAAAATAAAAAGAGATAGTTCACACCTTTGAAGATCATGTTTATATGTTTTTGTTGTTTAGGATCAATTTTTATCCTAGAATATTGTATTGTAGAGCTATTGCTATTGTTTCATTTAGTAAATAAGAGGTCGCGTTAGGAATAGTATTTTCAGTTAAGCGGTGGCTACAAGTGACATCATTTTATCGTTTGTTGTAGTATTGATTTGAGCAGCTTAAGCAAACAAAGAGTGTTAAAAATTCGTGGGAGACCTTAGGCACCCACCACTGGACTGATGCGATGATTCGGTCTCTTTTGAATCATAACCTCTTTATTGTATCTGTAATATAGTATGAAGGGTGGCTGATGGATGAGCTGTGACCATTCCTTTAGCTTTGTAGGTAGGTAGGTAGCCGTTTCCCTATACCCATTGCATATTTAAATTGGGTTGGATGACTTGAATTAGTAAAGCTGTAGTCCTGTGGATGATGTGGTTTTACAGGTATGTAAAGAATGATATACTGATAGGACTAACCTTCTTAAACATCATTCGTGACAAATCCTATGAACCCAATAGCTTAGCTTGCATACAAATTAACTCATTTTATTAGATAAAAAATTATTGATTTGGTGTTGTTGAACCACAAGAGGTAAAAACTCGCATAGAATTACAGCCCAGCCCACTGGCATAAATTTAAAGAGCATGCCATACTACTTGGGTTATATAGTTGTGTTAATAAACTAAACGATTAGATAAACCGCACCAAACATAATTTCAAAATTGTTATGTTGTACTCTTTAAGCCGTGCATTCACATACAACAGAAACAGAAACCGAAACTGAATTTCATACAAATTGAACAACTGAAACAGAAACCGAATTTAGAAACAGAAAAAGAAACTGAAAATTCGTCTGTTTTGTCTGAAACAGAAACAATTAAAATTTAATTGTTTCTGTTCCAGAAACTGAAACATGACCAGAAACTGTCACATAATATTAATTATTATTTTAAATTTTGATAATAGAGTTTTGAATTTTGAATAGTTTTTTTTCAGTTTCAGTTTCTGTTTCGGTTTCTGTTGTATGTGAATGCCCGACTTTTCCCGGCATTTTCAAAACCTCAATACGATGGCTACACATTTCAATGATTTAATATTTATATTAAATCCGATGAACTCGTTCTTTTTTTTAGTGTCAAAATTTATTTTCTCTTCATATCCTATTTTCTTTGATTACAGTTTTTTGTGTGCTTTTGATTAAAAAAAAGGGAAAATTGTTTGGACTTTTTGTAAACTTTTTTTTTAGTGATGTGTGTGGTTTTTGCTGTGCTTTTGATTGCTGTTTGAAAAGATCTAATTAAATTTAATTTGTGGCTTTTGAACTCAAACGGTATTTGTATGAGTTAGTAATTTTTTGTTGATTCTTGATGAATGATTTTGGAAGCATAATTAAATGTTGAAGTTTTGATTGGTTGTTTCCGATTTATTTAGTGATGTTAATAGTCTATCGTTGGATGAGTTTACAAAGTTGTAGTGTAGATGTTATTGTTTAGAGAAAAAGGATTATGTATTTACAAAAGTCTAAGTCTAGAAATAAAAGAAGTTTTGAAAAATAACTACCACATCTTCAAAACAACTACAAACATCAAAACAACATTTCGTTAACACAATTTTAAACCATTTCAATTCAACGATAATAAAAATTTTATGGGAAAACTTGAGATAAATATCTCAACGAATTTATTTTAAGGAAATTTAATTAAATTTAAAGTGGTGTTCTTAAGCTTGAAGTATCTAAAACAAACGGCAACCAAACAATTGAAATTTTAATTGAATTCTGAAAATGCATTTTATTGCTCAATAAAACGCGGTTTGAATTACGACTTGAACTTTTAGTGCATTTGAAATGTTTTGCATGATTTAAAATTGAATAAAAAGTTTATTGTATTATAAGAAATTGAATAATGAATGTTGTATAAAAAAGTTTTGAATCATAAAGTAATTTAAAAGTTTTTTGTTTACTTGATAGTAAATAATTTTTATTTGTGCTGATTAAGAAATCGAAATAAGGACGTGAAATAAGGACGTGAAATTCTTCAAATTAAAAATCTAAAAATTGACGAATTTGATCATACGCCTTGGATCTATGAGCTTATAATTTCGAAAACATCAATTTGGTTTAATTAAGTTATAAAATTCTTTCGGATGTGGAAAGATTTACAATTAAAATTGCTCATTATGAGTGTTTTAATTATAAAATATATTTACTTACAGAAGCAAAAAACCTATTACACGAAAGTGAATTAATTTCTATCAGTCCATTCCTAACTAATAGCAGAATTTTGTGAGCTGACGCTCAACTTAAAGGGATTGAAATACTGTATAATGCATAGCATTCTGTCATCTTGTCATATAATCATAAAATATCTGAAGTAAGTCTATTTTGTGATTATCACAATGTGCTTTTTTTTATTACTAAGTTTAGTGTTAATTTAAATAAATTATACTATGTTTAGTTAATTTAAATAAATTATAAATTAAAGTCTCTGAATATCCGAAGATACCATGCCAACTGCTACAATTTCAAGCTTATTTTAGATAATTGATTGTAACAGACTGATAGATAAATAGAAAAACGTACACGATAATTTTTCAATTTGATTATTTTTTTTCCAATAGATTCATTCCAGTTTCTCAACTTCAATGAAGCTTAAATTGAAAATATTTGGAACTTTATAATTATATAATACTGTATCATTTTTATTATTGTTTTATTAATCAAAATAATAAAATTTTCAAAAACTTTATCAAACTTTATGTTTTTGTCCCAAAGGCAAAATCAAAAACCAAAATAAATAAAAAAAATTTAGAACAACCAACACAAAAGACGTAATTTTTCCCATAAAATTCTTCTCTTCGAAATTTTATCATATTCTGAACATGTTTTGCGAAAACTGCCAACATTAATGAAAATCGATAATTTTATGTAAACAAGCGAATCAGTTTTAAGGAAATTTTCTTGTTACGATAACAACTCACCCACTAATCATCTTTTTATCTAAAAAATGTATTAAATAGAGCTTGTTTGATAAGGTTTAAATTTGTGTTGGTTCGATTTGAAATTAGATAGGAAATATTGAGTATTTTGGTCTATTGATTAGTTGTAAATTTAATCGACATCGAGACAAACTTTAATTGAAATTAAG
The DNA here is from genome assembly GCA_963693315.1 of Diogma glabrata. NCBI lineage: Eukaryota > Metazoa > Arthropoda > Insecta > Diptera > Cylindrotomidae > Diogma > Diogma glabrata. The sequence continues at coordinate 88,496,522 of OY856187.1, read as the reverse complement.
TTCAAATTACAATTTTTTGTAAATCTGTACAAAGCATCGTGAAAGAATTCGCATTGTTGATAAAAAATGGCATTCTAAGCAAAACATAGTCGCGTCCGAGTTACATCCGCAGACTGCAACATAACATCAATAATTATGTCATTTGTATTTCTGTCATATGCATCTGTCAATGTCATATGACACAACCCTAGATAGTTATGTTAGTTATATTAGTTATACCATAATGCATGTTTCTTTATCAGTAATTTTATTAATAAGTTTTCCAATTATTAAACAACAAGATTCTCAGACATATTTTATTTCCAAAACATTTAAATATTTGAATTCCAGAAAATGATTAAATAACAAAAGATAATATTTTTCACAAAATGTAAACAGTAAATTCTTATAAATTTATTAAGATCAAAATATAATAAAATAAAACAAAATTTATCTTATCGAAATGCAATTTTGCATTTCTCATATTATTCTTTAAGTTACTAAAGAAAAATTGTTTTGAGAATCAAACAAACAAAATTATTTTTTATCGTGATGCATATTATTGCATCACCCAAATAATTATTGAAAGATATATTTTAGAAATAAGATTTTAGATTTATTGTGGCTTTTGAAGTGTTAACTTCTTTCTTTTAAAATTAAATAAATTTTTTTAATTAAAATTAAAATAAATAATTGTTTTTTTTAAAAGTATTATTAGAGTAGAATCTAATTTCCGCTAGGGCTTGTGTTCGGTTACTTGTCAGCTTAAAACATTACTCTACTCTAGCTCTATTTTAATCAATAGTAGTATTAGCTTTGTTTCTTTAAACGTATCGTCCAGTTAAACCCAACAACAAAAATATGGAGGGGCTGAAACCTCATAGTTCTGAGATATCGAGACTTCGGTCTGGTTAAGGATTTTGATATAGTTTTCGACAAAAAACTTTTATGAGGACATGGTTTTTAGTTTTGGGCAGCGATGTATATCAAACTCTTTGTTAGTACATGTATTTTTTTATCTCTGTTTAGAAATTTATTACAAAACTAACACGAAACATCAATACTTTGCCGGAAAATTATAACAGATCATAAATTAACATAATTTAGTGAAAAGATTATACAATCAGCAAACTACTCAAAAACCTCTCCATCCCGGGTAGGAACTGCCAATGTTAAACAATGGGCCAACCTCGGGCCAGTATTGGCGAGCCAAGCCTTGGCTAATTAACTCCGGCTTTAGTCTGGGCCAGCTGTAAATGCCTAAACTGAACCAAGATTCAGTTTATTATATTACACGTTATTCGCCAGCTGGTTATGCATTGTTATAGTGATTGTAAGTTTCATGAAATTTATATTTTTGAAATATGTCATGAAATATTTAATTAATATTTCATGAAATATTTCAAAAAAGTTTTGTATGGGTGTTTTGTTATGCCAGATTTTGTCTGATTTGCACGACTTGGCCCAAGCCTGATTTGCCAGACTAGGCTCAAGTCTTATTTGCCAGACTTGGCCCAAGTCTGGTTTGCCAGTCTTGGTCCCAGGACATCATTCCAAGCTTGGGCCAAGCTTGGGCCGTTTGAAAATGTTAAGTTTGGCCCAAACCCCAAAAGCTATGGCGCGGGCTTGGCCCATTAGCTAATTCTTACCCGGGATTTAGCGTTTCGAGAAAATATTTCAAAATCACAAATTCATATTTCTTTCAAAATTCAAAAATATTGTAAAAATTAAATAAAATTAAAAATTCAAACTTTTTCAAACGAAATTCTAAAAATATTTCAAAAATTATTACAAAATCGAAGATTAAAACTTTTTTCAAAAATTATTGCATTTCCAAAATTATAAAAATTATAATAAAATCAAAAATTTAAAATTTTTCAAAATTCTAATAATATTCCAAAAATTCTTAAAAATTCAATAATTCAAAGTTTTTCCAAAATTCTAAGAATATTGCATAAATTATAACAATATCAAAAATTGAAACTTTTTCCAAAATTATAAAAATTATAATAAAATCAAAAATTTGAAATCTTTCAAAATTCTAAAAATGTTCCAAAAATTCTTACAAAATCAAAAATTGAAACTTTTTTCAAAATTTTAAAAATATATATAGAATTCAAAAATTTTATTTCTTTTTTCAAAATTCTAAAAATATTCCATAAATTAAAATAAAATCAAATATTTAAACTTTTTCTAAATTCTAATAATATTCCAAAAATTCTTACAAAATCAAAAATTCAAACTTTTTCTATAACTCTAAAAATATTGCAAAAATTATAACAATATCAAAAATTGAAACTTTTTCCAAAAACTATAAAAATTATAATAAAATCATAAATTAAAAATTTTTAAAATATACCAAAAATTCTTAAAAAATCAAAAATTGAAACTTTTTCAAAATTCCAAAAATATTTTAAAAACCATAACAAATTCAAAAATTTCCATGTTCAATTATATTTACGTAAACAAACAGCTAAACTTTTTTTCCAAGAAATTATCTAAAAAAATAAATGAAATCATTTTTTGACACACTTGACAACATTTTTTTGACAAACTTATAATGCCATAATTCTCAATAATAATAATAAAATTTCACGTCAAACAAATAATTAATTTTATTTTTTCCCAAAAAATTGGGTAAAAAAACAAATAAAAATCTTTCTTTTGACACACTTGTCAACATTTTTTTGACAAACTTATAGTGCCATAATTTTCAATAATAATAATAAAATTTCATGTGATATAAATAATTAATTTTATTTTTTTCCAAAAAATTAGGTAAAAAAATAAATAAAATTTTTTCCTTTGACACACTCGACAACATTTTTTTGACAAACTTATAATGCAATAATCTAGATTTTGGTCTCACATACAAATACCGACCATCAAGATTTCTCTAAATTCAATGTTCCTACTCGTAATCACTTAAAATGAATGTTTTTTAAGCAAAAAATCTGCAAATTTTCTTGTTTTGACACACTTCGGGTACAGTTATCGAATACATCGTCCTTTCGGCTCTGGCCATTGAGTAAACCTATTTTTGAAAAAAACATTTTGAAACCCGTCCAGCGGTTTTCTAGATTTCGTAGGTTGTGACGGCCGGCAGGCAGACATACATTTTTTTTTTGCTTTTTTAGAATCAGTAGGTCCTAAAACGTCGAGAAATGCTAAAAAAGTGGGGGTAAGAATTTCACTTTTAGCTCCTAAATGTAATACCTAGTTCTGTCAGACCGAAGTAAAAATTGTGAACGACGTTTGGTTGGTTGGTTGGTTTTAAATAACCTCAAAACTGATCAATATTTTATGTCGTAAATCGTAAACTTTATTGAAATTATATTTCATCGTTTCTTTTAAATTAAATATTCTGTACATGTTTTCTAAAACTATTTCCATTCGTTTCTGCATTTGTAGACCCTAATAAAATATGTCAATGCGATAACTTTCTTGATTTAAACAAAACCGATGAATAAATGTTACCCTTAAAATCAAAGTTTTTATGATAAAAATTCATGATGTGGAAAGAAGTTGGACGTGTATGATCATAACTCATATGAATAGTCCTTCAAAATTATAGTCAATTTTCATCACGAAAACATGTTTCAAAGAAATCATAAAATTACAATAGCTACTATCATTTGTTATAAAAAGAACGTGTTCATACTTAAAAACTTTTTCTTAGTTTCACAAACTATAGTTGTACAAAGTTTTCCATTTCAACTAGCTTACGTTATATTCAATTTAACAAATCCACACAATAGGATTTTCGATTAGAAAGCATAAATCAAACACCAAATGTTTTAGTTCAGAATAATAAATTAGGTTATGGAATAATAAATAAAACAATCAACTATTGATTATCGAAACAGTTTCGAAAAACTATCAACAAATAGTTTTATGTATTTTAGAAAATAAAAGTGGGTGGGTTGATTCGTATCTATTCTCATATTATTGTAGCACTTGTTTCCAAAAATGCGGTGTCTGTTATTAGAAAAGGAAAAGTTGAGAAGTTTTAAAAGTAATATTAAAATTGGATTGACCTCTAATACGCTTCATGCTATACTATACGTTGCTTTACTTTGAATCATCTATACTTTTAAATTATTTTTTCTACAATAATGCAATAAATAGGCGTTTTTTGCACTCTTTTGAATGCAAAAAGTGTTGCTTTTTTGCATTCAACGCAACAAAGTCTTTATTGCAAAGTCTTTATTTTTATAAATAAATTCGTTAAACATAGAGAAATAAATTAATCGATTTCGCTGCCGTACTAGTCTAGAAAAACGTATCTGCTTTTAATATCTTAAGCTCAGTATCCTGCTCGAGCGAAGCTAAAAATTTCATATAAATTTGACGTGAAATTTAGCTCTTAAAAAATAAAATAAAACATTTTGCTAATGAGTTCGCTGATCAGTATGCTGCTCGACGCGGAAATAATTTCAAAATGATAGTTTGCGCATTGTAATATAGATGGCTCTACTACAATGTCTACACAGTTTTCGCAGCAAATTAAATGCACGAGACATTAAATTGAACGCTAAATTTTGACATTTTTATTGTATTTAGTAATTGTGCGTTTAAAGTAATTGTGTGTTTAAAGTAAATGTGCGTTTGTAAAAAAAATTATCCTCTTTAGTTTTCAAAATGTATTTTGAAGCCGAATATTTAGATGATTCGTATTTTGAAAACGTTTTTGAGAGTGCCAATAACGAAATAAATAATGATGCTCTTGAGGTTGAGCGTGTAGATCAAATTAAAAGAAAAAAAAGACTGAAAATGAGTTAATGGCTAAAATGTCAGACAACTGTCAAAACTTATCTCTACACAAATGTCTACATACATTTTTTAGCTTCAGTTTTATCTGTATTTTTGTGGAGACCTTGTTAAAATTTAGCTTCGCTCGAGCAGAATACTGAGCATTAGATTTAAAAAAAAAATGAGAAAAAGAGATATGAAAAAAGTAGACATATTTTTATTTGACAATATGAAGGAATAAAAGGAAGAAAAAAATACATAAATTAATTCAATTATTTTAATTCAAAACTAAAACAGAATAGTAGATTCTTGTATGAGCTTAGAATGAAGGCAATTCTTCACGAGGATGAAGTGAGGATGAATCATCCGAGGGAAGAATTGCCTTCATCTTAAGCGAATACAAGATACTATTTTATCCACGACTACAAATATTTCAAATAATTTCATTCAAGTTTTCCTGTAAAAGTTTATATCGCCATATTGAAATAAATCTATGAAATGAAAAACATAACAAAATATGTTTGTTTATTTTATATGTATTGTTCTTGTTTTATCTTGTTTATATTACTATACCAACAAATCAAGTTTTTAATTTGTTAGGGGGATTTTGAATAAATAAAGTGGAATGAAATAAATAAAAAAGAATTTGATATATAGAAAGGAATGAATACAACTACAATGAAAGATATACGCATGGAAAGTATATATTCTTTAGTAGTCGTGGATAAAATTAATTTTAAATACCAGTAAGTAAATTATAATAATTTTTCAATAAATTGAAAAACATTTTGACTATATTCATTTTGTGATCACATTGAAATAAAAGGTTTAATTAGTACAATTCTTAACATTGAAATTCTTGATCATAGTATTTTTCTTGTTATCAACATCAGTAACACTTGTATCAGTATTTATTTCATTTGAGTTCAATAAATTTAAACTGATTGTTGAGGTTTTGGCTTCACCAGGGTAAATCTGTTGCTCATTATTAGCAAATGTATTTGCTTCCGACAAACGCATTAAATCCATCCTATTTTTTGAAGAGGATTCCGTTTCCCCCATGAAAATCTGTTTTGCAATGCTGATACGATTTCCCAACGATTGCTCTACGTATCCTTCCACTACTGTCGAGGACTTCCACCCACCATGTCGCTTTAAACTAAGTATGTCAGCACCAGTATCAGCAAGTAATGTGGCTGACGATCTTCGAAAACAATGACCTGTATAAAGGTCTGGAGAGTTTAGATTAAGAAATTTAGCTATTTCGTAAGGAGCTTTAGCAAATGTATATACACCAATCGGTTGAACTGTACATTTTTGGTTTTTGTAGCCTACAAAAAAACGATCACGAGGAGTATTTGTTGGCCGTAAATTAGCGTATTTTTTATATATGTCAATAAGATTTAAACCATCCTCCACCTCCCCTTTTACTCCAAAACTTCTTTCTTTGTCTGTCTTGGAACGTGGAACTTTAACGCAATTAAAATCAATTACCTACATACTTAAATTTTTCTTAGTGGCAAAGTCATTATAAAAAATTTAGATTAAACTATCCGAGACTGCGTGCCGATTGATACTAAATTGTACTAAACGTGCTAAATCAATTTAGTCAACTTGTTTGAGTAAATCATTATTTTGTTTCTAAATAATTGTAAAGAAATTGATTACTCACTAGGGCCCTGACGGTTTCATTTGATGATTACCACATATTTTATACTTCGTTAGGCGCCTATCCTTGACGAGTTCGACAACTTTTGTATCTGCCATTTTACTCGATTCGGCCGCTTTTTCGTTCGGCAAACGCAGAAACATTACGATTGCCTGAGGATCTTGTAAATTTACTACTACAATTGTTTTTTTACTAATGGAAGTTGGAATTTTGTTTTAGAAAGAGAGGGTAACCTTGTCCTACAAAAATTTCTCTCCTATTGTCGAGTCCGACAGTTGACATTTTGACATGCTTGGGTTGTCGGACTCGAGAATAGTAGACACATTTTTGTCGGACAAGACTACCCTCGTTTTCTAAAACAGATTTCCATCTCCCATTAGTAAAAAAAATTGTAGTTAAAATTTACAAGATCCTCATGCAATCGTAATGTTTCGGCGTTTGCCGAACGAAAAAACGGCCGAATCGAATTAAATTTAAAAAAAAGTCTTACAAATTAAATTTAACGATGAATACATATCCATTTAATTCAACAATAAGATTTGGTACAATAATTGATGTGGTTCTTAGAAGAAATTTAGCAAATTTGCAAAGCAAAGTTTATGTTTCTCACTTTAGTTATCATAAACCTCCAATTTCATATTTCAGTTATGAAAATAGTTGAATTGACTCTGTAATACATTACACATGTTGTAAATTATCGTTGTATATGTTATGTTACTATTATTGTTGTCTTTGTTGTAAATTAGTATGTAAATTAATTATCAATAAATGCTACTTTAATGTGGTTTTTTTTTCATTTTCTTATATCAATTTAGAAATTATGAACCAGACATAAAAAAATTGATGTGAAGTATGTTTGTATTAGTGATATTTTAATGGTGGTTGTTTACTTTTAAATTTGAAAATTTCATATAAAGTCATCTCCTGCAATTGCGTTTAGAAATATTTATAAAAGATTTAATTAATTTGTAAATTATTTAATTTTGTTTTATTCATATTTGTTTGAAATTTAAATTGCTTAATTCTAGAGAAAAACGCCTTCGTTTTGTATTTATGGTGCACATTTTTTCACGCACCAATGAAATATAACATTTTATTTCTAATAAATCCATTTTAACTGTTTGCTTCTGACGTGCATGTCTCAGATGCAATTTTTTTTGTTTTCCTTTTTTCTTTTAAATTATTTATTTTTTAACTTGCTAGTTAAGTTAAGGAAAATAAATATTAAAAACTAAAATTTTTTTTTTTTTCCTAATTTTTAAAATTTCATCTTATAGATGTATGTCATTTATAAGAATAAGTCATTTTTTGAGTGAAACTCACGTCAGTGGTAAACACTTTTTTTTTAAATAAAAAGTGTTGTGTAGTAGGAATTACAAAATGTGTCATAACAACACAAAGATACCTTTTAAGAACTAGGTCCCACAAAAACATGCGTTCTGAGGTGATGGTGGACGCTTTTTTTAAATGTTTGTAGATTGAAGGCACTCGAGACTATTGATTCAGGTAAAGCATTCAGTTTGCACGATATACGCACAAAGATGTCCCTTTGCATTTACCGTTACTGTGAAAGTAAGTAATCTCGACAGTTTGCTGTTTGCAAAAACCGATTGACGAGTAAAACGGGGAGAAGAATATGTTTGAGGCATGATGGATCTGATTTCATCCGAGCACTGCTGGTGTCGATATTTATAAAAAACAACAATGCAACGATGTTGTAGGGAATCAAGATTTAATGTTAATTTTCGATCACCAACAACTCGTATAGCACGCTTTTGAACATAGTCTAAAAGAGACAGGATGGTAGCAGATGTAGCGCCCCAAACTTGACAACAATACTCCATGCAGGGATGAATATAGATAGGACTTATAATTGTGGAGTAATTGATACGGAGTAAAACATTTTTTCATCTATTGAGGTGCCGAGTTTTCTTGATGCGCTCTTTGCCATGGCCATTATATGATCGTTCCAGAGTAAGTCATTGGAAATTGTGACTCCTAATAAACGAATGCTTTCACGTTTGTCTATTTGATCGTCACACATATTAATTGAAATATCGTTGGGAAACTCGGTCTTTGATCTGGAAACAATCAATAGCTGTGTTTTGGTGGAATTAAAATTGACCAAATTTTTGTCACCCCAATTGCCGACTTTTTTAGGTCCTCATTTACATTTATGGCAGCGTCTCTCCGGGCAGGATTTATTCGTTCATGCATTTTACCCTTTGAAGGTAGTGGACGAATGACTTGTGCAGTGTACTATCAGTTAAATTTTTTTTATTTATTAGGAGTTATTTTATTAAATGCAGTTATATTATTGCATATTATATAAAACACAATAATTGCTTCTTCAAAATTGTTTAATTTATATAAAAGTTGTTTTCATTTTGTTCATATTTATATAAAAGTTGTCGGTAACAAAACGTTTATTTTTAAATTTTTTTTGTTGATATTAGTAAATATCATTAGGGTGAGGCCCTATCATAGGGTAAGTCATTCATTTATTTTTGCTATTTATTTATCGAAATAACTAAAATTAAAATGCAGTGTTAGCGTGGTTGTGACGGGGTTTCTTCGATGTTAGGGTCACCAGAGTCTCGTTTGTTCATTTTTTTTCTTGGTCTATGACTATATATTTCGATCAGGTAATTTTTGCTGGAAAGATGGACATTCTCTTTTGGATTCGCGTGACTTAAACTAGTCGGAACGCAAAATCTTTAGACGCGCAGTTCATCGCACAATTGGTCCAGTCTCCATTACAAGTTTACGAAAAAATGCACATTTTTTTTATGTAAATCGAAAAAAAATTGATTTTTTTTAAGTTAATAGAACGTAGTTTTTGATTTACAACAATTTTTGTTTAAATATTTTGCTAGCGGCGAATAAAAAATGTATATGACGCACGGACGTAAGGTATTTTGAACTTAATGTGGGTGCAAAAACTCCAAATACGTCCAAAATCTTTAGCTTTACGTCCTTGCATCATAATGTACTATTACTAAACGTTATTTCTGTTTGAAAACGTTACTTTCGTCCGAAAAAAGATTTCGGTTACTTGTCATATCGCGCCTAAAGAAGTTTTACTTCAAAAAATATTTTATCGCAAACACAATAACTACGTTCATATGATTGCTCATAAAATTTGCCTTGGTAAATATTTTGGTGATTTAAATTATTATTATTTCAGTTTTCATCTAAGAAATATATTTTATTACTTTTATTTGAACGCAAACAATTTGATAAGTTTGTTTTAATAACCAAATAACATAAGGAGGAGAGTTCGCACCCAAACCCGGAGTCCGAAGCCCTCGTGAGCGCGACTGTGATTGACCTACTCAAAACAATTTTTCGAAACTAAAAGTTGAAACTTCAAACAGCAACAAAAATTATGTTTTTTAAATTATGTTTGAAACAGAGGACTAGTCCTATCCAACCACAACCCTCTTTAACAGAAAACATTTGCTCCATTTTGGCGAACTTTTTACCTTAAAGTCATTTTTTTCGTTGATGTTTCTTAAAAATAATGACAATAAATAAAATTTAACTGTTACCCCAAAAAATTGTCAACATCAACCAGCTTTCAAAAACCAAGCACCAACTTCCTAATTCAAGTTATATGATAAACTCACGTTCATTATGCTTTCTTTGCAAACAAAAAAATTTGTAAGTTTGTACAAAAAACAACTTGCACAAAATCGCACGAAACAAATGTAAGCCTGATTTGTTTTAATTTAATTAGTTTTAATTTTAGATTTTATTTGAATGGATATTTTTTTTGTGGCGTTCATGCTCCATGTAGTAGCGTTGCCAAGCTAATCAGCTCAGAATATTCAACACGGTCATTCGCCACAGCGACATAATTACCATGGCAGCCGATTTTTTAAGGTTGTTTATTACGTCCGTCTCCCATTGCAGTCGTGGTCTACCTCGTGGTAGCCCACTCCCTGGGTTACTAACGTACATTTGTTTAATCATTCCAGACTTTGAATCGGCTCGTAGAACATGCCCAAACCAAGCAATCCTATTGGAACGGATACAACCTATTAGATCTGGACCATCAAGAAGGTCTCTGATCTCAAAGGTATATCGCGTTCTGTACTTTCCACAGTCTGTCTTAAATAGACCAAAAATGTAGCGTAGGGTCATCTTACGCTCAAATACAGATAAGCGTGATTCGTTATTTTGTGTAAGGGTCCACGTTTGTGACCCATACATCATCACCGGTCTAATCAGACTCTTGTATAACTTGAGTTTGGAGTTAGTTGATACATACGGTGATCCAAGGAGAGGTTTAATTGAGTAGAAAGTTCGATTGCCTGCAGCGATTTGAGCTTTTATATCTTTAAGTATGCTGTTGTTTGAGTCAAGCATTGATCCCAAATTTTTTGAAGATTCAACTCCCTCAATTCGTTCATCGCCGCACATCAAATCTTTTTTCTCAGTCTATCTTGAAACATTCATGTGTTTGGTTTTATCGTAGTTAATTTGAAGACCAATTTTTCTAGCACCACGCTCAAGCGATTTGAAAGTTTCCCTCATAACAGCTTCACTTCGGCCGTGGATGACAACATCATCAGCGTACCCGATCATCTTTATTGAGTGTATTGACAATATATTGTTGCTAATCGGTAGTTTCTTTTGACGACACACATATTAAATTTGTTTATTATTTATTGAATATATTATTGATTATATAATATATTTAACAAATTTAAAATTTGATAGTTATTTATTTATCTAGAACGAAAAGTGAAACTTTAAAGTACGAGCTAGTTGTTTACTAGTGATTACTAGTGAGTACCTTTAAAAACACTTTTCGTTTGAGGTAAATACAAAATTTTATTTCATACTGGAAATTTATTAAAATAAAAAGAAATGAGTATTAAATTTTGCTCAAAAAGTTGAACTTTAACGTCCTAGGACTTTATAAAATTTTATAAAATTCTAGGACAGTAAAGTTCAACTTTTTGTACCATAAATAATCCGAAAAATGTTGTTTTAGATATCAGTATGAAATAAATTAATTTAAAATAAAGTCATCTTCAATGTAAGCTATGTACTCAAAATAATTAATAATTCAAAGTAGAGGTCGTTATTCCACTATTCTGAATAATTAGTTAGATTTAATATATACTATTTTAATCGATTATAATTTACCTTTTGTTATACAACCACATCATAAATCAATCGTTCATACAACAATTAAACCACCCATGCTATTTCCTAACAAAACCAAAATGAAATCCTTTCTAGTGAGTTGCGAAAATAGGAAAACAAACAAAATTTTCCAAACAAATAAAATTGATATTTCTCTTTTTATTTGTTTAACGCGTTTCGAATTAAGATTAATGATCTTGGTTATAATTTTTATTATTTCAATATCTATAAATAATAAATAAAATAAATAATGAAATATGAATTAGAATAACTACTTCGATAACCTCAAAAAATAACACAGAATGAATAATACAAAACAGTAAATTTTTAAATTATTCGATTTGATTGGAATGACAGACGGTTTTCCGATAGCATAGATAAATGTGAACGATAAATCGTTTAAGATATTCGAGATGAAAATATATTTTTAAAATAAAGATGGATGATGTGATATTAACGTTATGGAAATGATTTATATGGTGTAAGATATCACAAGAGATTTAACGTGATTTTATTCTGAAATTTGGAAATAAATTAATCAGTTTACGAGTTAAGGCTATAAAATGTTTATGGGTATAAATGAAAGGTAATATAAGAACTGTTTGTCATTCGTTTTAGAACGAATCAGATATTTTATCTCATAGCGATCAATCTGAGGATTATCTATTTACTTGTTATTTTTTTCGTGTTCTGTCCATTTTATATGTGATATAACTTTAATCCTACTTTATCTCTTATATATTTGACTTGGTATGGTTGCTCGCTAAATGAACTAATTATTTTGCATAAATTTGTCTTCGTTTATTACTCTTTTGGATCAAGATTTTTTTTTATTTCTCATTTTATAATAATAACCTTCAATAATTTAATAATTAAGTCATAAGGGTAAAATTTTCAGTAAAAATTTCAGTAGAAGCTAAAAAGCACAATTAAAAAACTGTGTTAAAAATATATTGTCCTTAAATTGTTAATCTAAAAATTAAAAAGGAAAATAAAGAATAAAAAATATCCTTATCAAATTTTTAATCATAGAAATGTCGAATTTTTAATGGAATAATTCTATAGAGTCACAAACAACTCTTTCAAATGTTTGTTTCAACAAAAAATTTATTAAGATAACTCAAAGATGTTTTGCACTTGGTAGAACTCCCATAGCAGTAATTTATAAATACCCATCAACCAAAAATAAAACATTGAATTTCACTATTTTTTGTTTCATTTTCAATTTTTCCAAAAAAAAGTAATGAGGGTTTACTTAAAAACTAATAGTTCCAATCAGTTTTATAAATTTATTTCTACAAACAAACTTAGTGCTATAACAACTCCCAAGTGTTGAATGAGTAAAGGATAAAAAGATAAACGAATAAACATGGTAACTCCCTCATTTCCTATCTTATCACTCTTCTTAACTTTTATATCTAATCTTTTTTCTAAACAAAACAAATTAAAATGTAAATGATTTTCAACAAGAATGAATTTGATTTTCTCTTTTTATTGCTTTTTTTGGGATATACTTATTATGTTCGAAAAAAATGTTAAGGTGAAATGGGGCTCATAATTTTAAAAGGAAAATTCTTGTTGTATAAGATAGGTCAATTTAGATTTTTGATAATAAAACGTTGTTTGATAAATGTTACATAATCATTATATTAACACTTTTCAAAGCTTCTTTGTGGAATACATTAAAGGAAATTGGAAATATCCAATATATTGATATAATTACTATTGCCTTTTTATAGACTTACTCATTTACTTCTATTTTATGATTGACCATGATTTTTACACGAGCAGCTATATCTATACCTATATCTTTTACATGTTTCAACTACATAAACGTTTTAAAAATGTTTTTCTGCTTTTACATCATACATGAAAAGTTAAAATATGCTAAATTATTTCATGACTGCAAATTCTTATTTAGTGTTGCGTTATGCACTAGTGCGTAATGGGTTTGTTACGTTACTATTACGATTTTGTCACAATAGAAAAACAAGAAGGCTTGTTTGGATATTTATTACAATTTTTTCCGATACATAGGGTTATTGTGTTAAAATTTGATAGAAAAGTATTGACTCATAGCTCTTGAATTTTATATATAAACCTTGATACGTTTAGGCGTCGATCATTTTAAAATATTTTTATTTTGTGTTTTATATGTGCGGCTATAATGCAAAAAACATGTTTATTTTGCTGATGGTGATATAACTATTGTTCTTCCGGCATCTCTAAATGTAGATAGACATCCATGATCCAACATCCAACATCCAGAATTCAACATCCAACATCCAATATCCCACATCCAACATCCAACATCCAGCATCCAACATCCATCTTCCAACATCCAACATCCAACATCCAACATCCAACATCCAACATCCAACATCCAACATCCAACACCTAACATCCAACATCCAACATCCAACATCCAACATCCAACATCCAACATCCAACATCCAACATCCAACATCCAACATCCAACATCCAACATCCAACATCCAACATCCAACATCCAACATCCAACATCCAACATCCAACATCCAACATCCAACATCCAACATCCAACGTCCAACATCTAACATCCAACATCCAACATCCAACATCCAACATCCAACATCCAACATCCAACATCCAACATCCAACATCCAACATCCAACATCCAACATCCAACATCCAACATCCAACATCCAACATCCAACATCCAACATCCAACATCCAACATCCAACATCCAACATCCAACATCCAACATCCAACATCCAACATCCAACATCCAACATCCAACATCCAACATCCAACATCCAACATCCAACATCCAACATCCAACATCCAACATCCAACATCCAACATCCAACATCCAACATCCAACATCCAACATCCAACATCCAATATCCAACATCCAATATCCAACATCCAACATCCAACATCCAACATCCAACATCCAACATCCAACATCCAACATCCAACATCCAACATCCAACATCCAACATCCAACATCCAACATCCAACATCCAACATCCAACATCCAACATCCAACATCAAACTTCCAACATCCAGCATCCAACATCCAACATCCAACATCCAACATCCAACATCCAACATCCAACATCCAACATCCAACATCCAACATCCAACATCCAACATCCAACATCCAACATCCAACATCCAACATCAAACATCCAACATCCAACATCTAAAATTTACTTCAAACATCAAACTTTCAACCTCCAACATCTTCCAAGCAACATATAGCTTCCACTATCCAACATCCAGACCATAACCGTTTTTGTAAAAAACGAAACTCCATCTGTAATACCATGATATTTTAAACTTTTGACTGTTCCTATATTAGTCGTAAGAGGTGGAAATCGGATTCAAACATAGAATTTCTGAAAAAGCTTTGTATTAATCTAAGTAAAACCTAAACATTTAAAAGTTTTACATTGTTTTTGGAGAAAATTTTTCAAACGATGTTTTTCTTCAAGCTAAAATCTTTAATCAGAAGTTTTTTGACGGAAATCTGCTTCAATCACTTACAACTAAGAAGAATAGGTGCCAAATTTATATGTGGCGAATTTATATATTTTTAGAGTTTTACTCTAAAAATAAGAATATTCATTTCGGTTTCGGCCTTTAAATTAAGATAATTCTTTTAAAAAAACATAAAATATTTATGTGTGCAAAAGTTCAATCAACCAATGTTTAACATTTTATCAGGTAATTGCTTTGTTGCGTCACTCAATGTCAATTCATGATACATGGTTGTATCTACATAAATAATAAGAATTTTTGTTATGTAAACAGTAGTCATAATACGGTTGTTTAAAATTACAATAAGTAGAATTATTATCTGTAATTGTAGAGAAATTGTTTCTTGAGGTGATATATGAAAATAGTTAACTTGCGTTATATTTGAGATGATCTGGGGAAATTTTTAATTGGTGTGCGATGAAGAATATAAATAAAAAGAAGCAATTGATGGAGAATCTGCCTATATATAATCGATCATTTGTTCGATCAAGATGATTATGTAAATTTAAATCATATAATAAACACAATAAATAAAGATCCAACTAGGTTTAAACTTTAAAATGTGCAGATAAAAAATTAGAAGTTTTATAAGTGTAAATATTTGACTTTAGTATTGTTGGTTTATAGAAAAAACTAAACTTTTCTTAAATTTGAAAGTTGTGGTTCGAACAACACAAAATGCTGATAAGTGGTCCAGATTCATTCAAAAACTGACTGATAATTGTGTTAACGCATTAACGAGTAAAGGAATTTACGAAATGATCAGTGCATGAAGTGATTAATAAAAATGGATTATTGGTTGTTAGTAATGTTTGAAAATAAATACAGAATGCAGAAGCCAGATGTGTATCTACTTATGTTGCATATAGTGATTTATTGATCTAAGAAGATGCTAACAATTCACATGGATCATCATATTGAATTTATTATTGTAAGCTTTTTATTTTAATTACTAAAATTTTTATTGGTTTTATTTTTATTGTATTAAATTATTTTTGTCATGTATTCAACCGTTACACAGTTTTTTTTTTAAATTTTTTGTGGTAGATAAGATCTCGGTATTCGTTTGACGTAGATTCAGGTTTGCCCGTAGTTCGAATATTATTTTTTTACTATAAAGTCCAATTTTGTTACAAGCTTCAAAAGCCGGCTGTCCGACACACTAACGGGCTTTTGAGTATTTTATTAACTTTTTAAATTATTATATTTTGCGATCTAAATTGAATTAAATTTAATTAAAATTGAACTGGTGATTTTTGAAATTGTCATCTTGATAATGAAATTACGATAATTTAATTATCAAGGTTAGTTGCTTATTAAAGTTTTATGTATTATCCCTATATTTGTTAACCCTTATCCTTTAAATCGTCTTGAATACTTTAAAATATAATAAAGTAACATAAAAAGACACCTACCATAAGTTAGTGATATAAAGATGTGATTGTCTGATTTATTGTTCGATTATGTGGGTTGAAAATGAGATACCATTTTTATTTAAACACAAACAAAGTTTGGATATTGACTTCTTTACTCCTTACGAAATAGGAATATTTTAAATTTTAAATCTAACATAACTACCACAGTGCCAATTTCAAATAAAAACTTTTCATAAAATTTATTATCAGCAATAAATTTAAACTTGCAAAAAGCTAATAAAAATTCTTCCAAACAGCAATAAATAAGAGTAAAAATTTGTTTTTGGAATAATCTTTTAAAAAAATTGAAAAAGATTAATTTTGAAATTTTAATGATTTTTTTTACAAAATTATTGTTATTCTAAAAAATCTGTTAAATTTATAAATTAAAATTGGTGTTTCAACATAATTTTTTTTTGGATTAATTTTTCGAAAAACTGTGAAGAATTAGTTTGTTTTTCTATAGATTTTTGAGAAATAAGATAAAACGGGTTTTTCATCAAATTAAACATACCATAAAGTTTTAGTTTTAAAGATAAGTCACGTTCACAATTAATTGGTCACGTTCTAGCAAATTAATAGATTAAAAAAAAAAAATTGTACAATTGAAATATAAATTATCAGCACCAACCCATGTTTGAATTTAATGAATTTTATTTCCACATTTATTCACCAACATAATCGTTGTCACAAATTTAAATATTTTTTGTTTTTTTATAAAAACGACAGTAAATTAAAAAGGATGTTACTGAACGATTTCATTAAAAAAAGTTCAAAATGCTTTATTTGTAATGTTTTTCGTTTTGTACCAAATACGAGGATACAAATTATCTCCTCAGCGCAAAAGAAAGGATTTAATTTTTTAATAAGAGTTTAATGTTCCCAAAACGTGCTCCCGGATTGTGAGATCAAAACCACTTCATACTTTTACTTTAGTTTTGGTAGTTTAAATTGATTAATGTATACAAACCACAAAACCATGCATCATATGCTTTGTTTTTAATTTTGTTTTAAATTCTAACACACATTGGATAATAAAAATTAAAATTATTCAAATACAATACCACAACCAACATTGACAAAAAATAATACATATGTATTCTCTTCATATTTATTTGGCAACACACAAAAAATAGATTCAAAGAACCAAAGGCAATAACGGAAGAGCCACGTTAACATAACTGCTATAAATAAAATTAATGTTGGATAATTTTTATGTATATATACACAAAAATTTACGATTTGTTTAGTATTTATAATGATCGAATTATATGAAATTGAAATCCAAAAACCAGTGATATATACAAATTCTACAAATATTTTATAGTTACAGCGCAAGTTATTTTTTTTTTATTCTTGTATTAAGATACAGCTGGTGATAGAAAATTTTCTGACCTACGGTGTATTTAAATAGCTATGCAGCAAAATAAAAGAGCCAATTCTAATGTAAGATAGCTCGATTTAAGGCCAGTTTTATACAAATCGTCCTATTTTGACTTATTTTGAATTTTTTGTTTTTCAATTTTTCAGAATTTTTTTTCAATTTTTCTCGTACAAAAACTTTGCAAAATAAGCCGGGTTAAGGGGTTATTTTATGCTTTTTGAAAGCCACAGAAATGAGTTGCAGCAAACCCTAATCAATGACATATAAACATAAGGTGATATCAAAACCTGCGTCAAGATGATGTTTTATAATGGGCCTATGAATGGCAGCATGTTTTTTATGTATTATCGTTTTGTATGGAAAAACAGAGAGCGCTTTAATAAAATCAAAAAATTATTTTATCGTGGCTTGTACGTATGTATATGTATATGTAAATGTATAAATCTAAAACAAGTCTATGGTTCAAAAATCTATTTTTAAATTTTTTTATTATTTTCCTGAAAGAAAATGTTCAAAGTCGAAAAAGTTTATCAATTTTTATAAAAGCTCAATTGCATGCTTACTTTCTTAGCGTCACATTTATATTATAATAGCCGTGTTCTATCCCTCTCCTTAGCGCTTAACGTTAACCATACTTTAAATACATTCAATTCCATAATATAATAGCCGTGAGTCTATCCCTCTACTACGAACGTAACGCTCAAATTTATTTTTAAAAAATATTTAAATTATTCCTTTTTATTCATAAAAATCCTATTTTTAAAGTATTGCTATTCTTTTGGCCCTCTCGTTCAATTAATTTCTAATTTCTTATTAATTTTGTTTATTATTTATGGTTATTAATTTTCTTATTCTTATTTCAATTTCTTATTAAAACTTCGATTTTTGTTTTGCATAGATTTAATTTTGGTCTTAGGACAACAAATAATTATTGATGGGACTGCTATCATGACAATCAAATGCAATACATAAATAGCATATTTTTTCTCCAAACGTCAAATAATTAGGTCATAATTTGACTGAGCTGGCTACGGAGAAATGCAACTTCTCCGCCGGCGGCAGTTTTACTTTTCCTTTTCCTTACATGTAGGGAAAAGTGTTACTATGATACCGTTAAAA
Source organism: Diogma glabrata (assembly GCA_963693315.1). NCBI lineage: Eukaryota > Metazoa > Arthropoda > Insecta > Diptera > Cylindrotomidae > Diogma > Diogma glabrata. Next base: position 88,477,521 of record OY856187.1, on the reverse strand, counting down.
TAATAAAACACAAAATATAAATTTAAACGTCATTTTTATTTGGTAAAACAATCGAAACTACTCATATTTATAAATCTCTCCTTCTTAAATATTTATTGTATGCATAAATTAAACCTAGAACTGAGTATCAAAACCACAATAACATGGCACATTTTAAAGCGTTTGAAGAAAAAAAAAACAAATTTTATTTGCAGGAGAAGTAACTTTTCATGGCTTGCCTTCAATTACAACGCAGGCGCGCCATAAAAAGTCATACTTCTCCTCCGTATAAAATAATATACTATTATCTTCGATAGCATTTAAAAAGTTTATTTTCATGCAGGCTTAATCTCCTGTGAAAATAGTTTTTTCTCATTAGTGTAACATCACTTCCGCTAAATAACAAACTGTAGAAAAAAATAAAATTACATTATAACTATGGTATTTTTATGTAATTTTCTAAACTTTTTAATCAAAGAAGCCATACAATACTTTTGGAAAAACAAACTAAAAAGTAAAAAATAAATTTTGCATTAACACATTGTTCTGTGGCAAAGAAAGAAACGATATGTTCGTGCAATATTTATGTCTTTTAATTATTATATTTTCTTTGAAATTGTAAGAAGAAAAAAAAATATTTATATGGTATTTAACACATCTTCATCTGTGCGAACATTAGATTTTTGACTAATAGTATTTTTGATAGATAAACGATTTTACGTTTTCGTTTGTTACATAAAATAGAAGTGAGTGGCGCAGTAAGTAAGTATGGAAAGGGAATAAACGTTTGTAGTCTTTTTTTGTTAGAGATTAATATTTAGATGATATTCACACAATTTGCATAAATTTGTTCCTTTTCTATATTGAATGCGCCACTTCTATTTTATGTCAAAAATGGTAATGGAAAATTGTATATCTATCAAAAATACTAATAAGTGCACATATTTCAATATATGTATTTTGTATATTACATTTGATCAATTTTTTATACTTTGATCAAGAGATATATAGCTAGCCTTTTGCTATAGTGTAGAGCAGAGTAATCTACAGCCGAGCAGTTCAGTGCACAGCAGAGCAGTGTAGAGCAAAGCAGTGTAGATAACTATTTGCTTTAGACGCTGCTGTGTGTCATCAATTATTTGTTGAGACTTATCTTACATCCAGTTTTGATAATGAAACTTAACCTTTTCCGCCAAGTGCCAACGGCAAACAGTGTTAATTATATTAACCTTTTCTGTGTGTTGATGACTGGTACAATCTGCTTTTCTTACATTAGATGATTCATGTGATAAATGCGTATCACAATAATCGCAAAAATATTTAGGTGTTCCTTGATTTTAGGTTATGAATGCTCACTTATTTTCAGATAATGATTAAATATTACATTTTTATTTTAATTTCAAATTCAAGTTTTTACTTTTGACAACTATTTTTTATTAGAGAATTAAAAATATTTAAAGAACTATTGTAATCTCAAAGAAAATAGACGTGTTAGTTGAAAATAATAATAGAGAATGACATTGAATTATCAAGTACGTGTTAACTTCAATGTACTAATGTCATTTTTACTTGTCGCCTAGGCGTTACTAACCATGTACCAAAAATTAACTAGAGCTATGTTCGCCACACATATTTTAAATTCTGAACTTCAATTATGCAAATAATTATATATGGGAGGTTCCAAAAGCGAATTAAAAATTGTTGAAAATTGTTAAAAACAACATTTCTGACAGATGTCTATAATTCATCGCATGTATAAATGACGGAACGTTTTGAACAAAAAAATGTATATGAAATACTTTAATATTTATATCCATTATTTACAGTTTAAGAGAATTGTTCCATATAAAAATTACAAAAACGTATAATATGTGCTCCAGTTATGTATGAGCCAAATTCCAACGCGGGAATTAGGTCAATTTTAAAATGTATGGATTTTGAAACTTTTATAGATGGAGAAAAAATTTAAAAATTGAATATTTTTTTTAGGTTTTTTTTTTGGTCTAAAACTTTTAGAAACACAATTTGTCTTTTAAATTGAGACTGATCCCATAACGGGAAATTACTGAAAAATTGATCACAAACAGAAGTTACCACAACTGTCAAAACACAAGTTAAATAAAAGTACGTAAAAAGATGTGTCATAATAATAATAATAAAAAGTGTGCCATAATAATAATAAAAATAGAATATGAATAAGAATAATTTGAATGTTATGTTGTCGATTTTTAATTCAATAATTTATAATAAATATCGTTTACATATTTATTACCGTAGAAAAAATTGTGTTCGTCAAATTACCACACTCGACGCTAACGCGTTTCATAAACTAATTTTCACTCACGAGGTAAATGAACAGCGTTTTCATCTTTTATACCAAAACGTCCTTTTTTGTACAATTCACATTACCAAAAATTGGAATTTTTGATCCGGCAGAAAATATGGTTATTTAGTTATTTGTTTCACAAATCAAAAAATGCTGGATTTTGGAACGAGTATGAATGTTGCGGTGCGACGCGAGACCGAATTTTTTTTCAGGTTTTGGGTGGTATTATACTTTTGTTAAATTCGTTTATAATAATTTTCTTTTTTCAAATCAATTAAAAATTTTTGTTTTAAATTATTGTTGTCTGGTTACTATTGTTGGTCTCGCTCTGTGCGTTACTTAGAAAAAGAAAACCTCTTTTGAACTAGCAAAGACAGCGGAGGTGGCTATCGTGATTGTTAGACATTCTGGGAAGATCACAAGTGTGCCGAGAGAATAAAGAACATAGCAGCAGTGAATAGATAATGAAACTCTGCAGCAACTGTAGCAGTTCGGCGAGAAGATGAAACTTCCAAAGAATCGCAGATACGCTGAGCAGTTGTTGCTAGAAGTCATCGGCAGCGCATTGATTCGAAGACTACTCAACAATTGGGGGTGATGCTGAGAAACAGCGATGTCAAATTCAGATGGCAAATACATAACAATCACCCAAACAATAAACTGCGGACATCAACCAAGATGACTTCGACATAGAGAAGCCTTTTTAGTAAAGCTAATGAAAACTAATATCAGTTGTTCCTTCTTTAAATCACGTAATTTTATCGACGAGCGACCACCCGATGGTACATTTACTTTTTGCTGTCGCAAGGGTAAATTAAAATTTCCAAAGCCACTTGATATAAATGTTGATGAGCTGGAATATCTATGAGCTTCTTCGGGTGCACAAATTCTTGATCTTCCTGGAATTGGCTATTTTTTTGTTGTTCTTGTTTCAAAGTTCATGCTCATGTTTTCAAAGTTTATGATATCATCGAACTTCTCTTTTTGATGACTACCAATGTCCAAGTCTCACTGGCAGTTAACCACTTACCAAGTAAGTTAATGACCATTATTTCTATATAAAGACCACACATTATGAGTATGGTGCGATCCTTGCCAAGAATTTTTGCAATGGCTTCCCAATAGCATATACTGGTTGGTCACATGTGATAATATGTAAGGATTTGTGAAAGTTTCATCGTCCTAAAAAGCTAGAATTTATTTACATATGCCGTTAGAATTCGCATATTCTCCTGATTACAAGTCACTAACAACATAGATTGATATCAAAATATAACCTCAAGTTATATAGGGAAATCGCATCACAAAAATTTGGAGGCCGTATTGAATACGTCATTAACGTACGTCGTTAGATGAAAAATTTGTGGCTTTTTAGACTCGTTTACCCATGTACTAGGTGCATCCAAAAGGAAGCGTTTATTACCAAATCTGAAACAGTTTTCAGCTACCTAACCCACTAATACTAACTAATAAAACTATAACTAAACGCTAATGTTCAAATTCAAATCGATCCAAAATAATAGTAGATTATGAATATGATGCAAAGACGTAAAGGTAAGGGTTTTGGACGTATGTGGAGCTTACAAATCGAGGCACCAGTCGAGATTTGCACCCACATTCAGTCCAAAATAGCTTACGTCCGTGAGCCATATACAATATTTTTAACCACAAGCAAATTATTTAAAAAAATATTCTTTAATCTAAATCAAAATTAAAAATTTACATAAGTTTTGAAATAAAAATATGTTGAACAAGTAACATTTGACCGAAATATTTATTATTAGACCAGGGTCGATAATTTTTGAAAACAAAAAAAATAATAGTAGGATGAAACCCATTAGAAAAGGAGGAGAATATTATAAAAATGAAAGGAAAAATAATTTACGGGCGATCTGAGGTCGGGAAGGGGAAGGGGTGAGTTTTTTAAGGGTAAAAAACGGTTTATCTCGATTTCCGGCAAAACTAAAAGTCCTATGGAAAAAATTTATATGGCAAAGTTGTAGGTAATAAAAAGATCTAAAACTTTTGTATCGACACTTTTTTCACATAACCTCAAAATTTATGTGAAAAATTCAAAAAACCAAGTTTTTGGTTTTTTATTTTTATCTTTTACAAAAAAATTTTTTTTTTCACGAAATTTGGTGAAAACTTACCTTTTTATGTCCCAAATACGCTGTAATTTATTTGATTTGAAATTTTTATTTGGTCACCTTATTTTGAATTAATATCGAAAAAGCACCCTAATTTTCAATCGAAAATTCACCCGTCAAAATATCAGCTTTTTTCAAAAAGTTGGTATGCTTTCTGTTCGTTGAAATCTCTACTTTCCGATGGTGAAAAAAAAAATATATTACTATAGTAAATCTTCTCAGAAAATGCAAAAAATGAATTGAATTTTCGATTGAAAATTAGGGTGCTTTTTCGATATTAATTCAAAATAAGGTGAAAAATAAATATTTCAAATCAAATAAATTACAGCGTATTTGGGACATAAAAAGGTAAGTTTTCACCAAATTTTGTGGAAAAAAAAAAAATTTTTTTGTAAAAGATAAAAATGAAAAACCAAATACTATGGTTTTTTGAATCGAAAATTCAATTCATTTTTTGCATTTTCTGAGAAGATTTACTATAGTAATAAATTTTTTTTTCACCATCGGAAAGTAGAGATTTCAACGAACAGAAAGCATACCAACTTTTTGAAAAAAGCTGATATTTTGACGGGTGAATTTTCGATTGAAAAATAGGGTGCTTTTTCGATATTAATTCAAAATAAGGTGAACAAATAAAAATTTCAAATCAAATAAATTACAGCGTATTTGGGACATAAAAAGGTAAGTTTTCACCAAATTTCGTGAAAAAAAAAATTTTTTTGTAAAAGATAAAAATAAAAAACCAAAAACTTGGTTTTTTGAATTTTTCACATAAATTTTGAGGTTATGTGAAAAAAGTGTCGATACAAAAGTTTTAGATCTTTTTATTACCTACAACTTTGCCATATAAATTTTTCCATAGGACTTTTAGTTTTGCCGGAAATCGAGATAAACCGTTTTTTACCCTTAAAAACTCACCCCTTCCCCTTCCCGACCTCAGATCGCCCGTAAATTATTTTTCCTTTCATTTTTATAATATTCTCCTCCTTTTCTAATGGGTTTCATCCTACTATTATTTTTTTTTACTTTTTATTATTTTTAAAGGCTTCTACCCTGGTCTATATATCTTCAAACAAATTGAATAACTATGACTACAAAAATGAAGTGCGTAATCTTTACACGCTGTTGAAGTAAAACTTCTTTGGCCACTGCAGCAGGTATTACTAAAAATATTAAATATAAAATAAAATAGATATGTCATATTGAAATTTAGAGTTTCTTTCTAATATTCTTGATAATATAATTTACAACAATGTGTAATAAAAAGCCATATTTACATGTTTTACAAAGTCTTACACCGTATTACAAATTAAATTTCACAATGAATACATGTCCACTTAATTCAAAAATTGGTACAACAATTGATGCATTTTTCAAAAAATTTAGCAAATTTGTCATAAACCTCCAACTTCATATTGCAATTATGCTAATAATTGAATTGACTTTGTAATACATTAAGTAAATATTGCTTTTTATTACACATGCTGCAAATTATATTTTCAAGAAATGCAACTCTAAATTGCAATATGACGTATTTATTTTATATTTCATCCTTTTATTAATACCTGCCACAGTAGCCAAAGAAATTTATTTCAACCGCGTGCAAAGATTACACCACTCATATTCCTAACAAAACAAACTTAATCAACACAAATATTTTTTCCTGCCCGGAATGCAAATTCTAAACACCATGACCACCGTGACACCACCATGACCATCATGACCATCATGACCACCGTGAACACCATGACCACCGTGACCACCATGACCACCTTGACCACCATGACCAACATGAACAACATGACCATCATGACCACCGTGAACACCATGACCACAATGACCACCGTGACCACCATGACCACCATGACCACCATGACCACCGTGACCACCGTGATCACCATTACCACTATGACCACCATGACCACTATTACCACCCTGACTACCACGACCATCAGACCACAATGACTACTATAACCAGCCCTAAAGAAGTTTTACTTCAAAAAACTAAAACAATTCAAAATATAAATTTAAAGAATTACGAAACTCAATAAAATATTACGAATATTATATAATTAGATATTTAAATCTAAGATCGACACGTCCAACTCATATAACATTTAATAGGATACTGAATAAGTGTATAAAAATACAATACACATAATAGAATTGTCGCATACATGCCGAACATAATATTCATTTGCCTTTTTTATTTCTAATTTCTTTTTTATTTTATTGTGTTTAAATTTCTACTTTCGTTTTTTTGGAATTGTGTGCATGTATATGTTTAAAATTCAAAATCAGACTGTAGTATGATAGAGATGAATATATGTGGTTATATATCTGTTCAAATTACTACTTCCGACATTTATATGTCGACATTTATATGTGTGTAATAATTGAATTGTATCGTATATTTGTCGAATATTAAATTCGTTTTTTGTCCTTCCGTTGCAAAATTTTTATAATGCGCCTAAGGAAGTTTTACTTCAAAAAAAATTTGATTGGATTATGAAATTTTTGATTAATTTTTACGGCGGCAGTTACGTGTCGCCATTTTCGTTCCATATTTTTACCGGCAGTAAAGTAACATGTTATTTTGAAAAAAACTTGTCACATATTTATATAAAACTATAAAAAACGTTTACCGAAAAAATAGTGTTTTTAATTCGGAGCTTAAGTGATTTTTTGTGTTTTGTTTATAATTGTCAGCCTCCCTACGGTCGGCCGCCAAACTATAGACTCAACCTAAAAATCAGCACTTTAGCTCCTAATTAAATAATATTCTATTATTTTTAATATAATTCATACAAATTTAAATGTATTTTAATTTTTTGGACGTAGCTATGACAACAAAATGTAGGGTTAAAAAGTGGTCCTTTACGACCGCAAATTACAGTAATAAAGTAAAACTTTAATAAATAGTAGGCGTATAAAAATTTATTTATAAATTTTAAACAAACTGGAACAATCTTAAATATAAATAGTAAATTGTTTCTAGATTAGATGCCGTAGTTTAGAAAATAAACTGCAATATCGACGACAGTGTCTCTACCATCTTTACTACAAGCTTAATAAATACCTACATGTTTTTCTAATAACAGAAACAATCAAATTGATTTTTGGCTTCGTTTTAATATCAAATAATTTCTATTAGAAAGATTATATTTTTTAATCTAATCTTTCAGGTTTTAACTTAAAAGATCTTTCTGAGAGATTTCGAAAATGTTTTTGTCAGTTTCGAATACACAACTTTTCGTTAACCATTAAGATTTCCTTTTTAATTTATTTTTAATATAAACACGGGAAAAGCATCATAACATTAATATGTTGAAATTATTAATTATTTTACGTTTATTTTTAATTAAAATAAACAAACAACAAGGTAAAATGAAACATAATATTTTTGGAAGAAAATTGACTTGCTTACTAATTTTATGTGTGAATATTCATTCGGGTATATCAGTATATGTATGTTAAAGAAATAGAAAATCACGTTTCAAAGGAAGCGTTAAGTCTACGGATAAATATTTATCCAACTTTATTTATACTTAAAACTTTTCCGTTTGTAATCTTCAAATTTTCTTAATTGGTTATTAAAAACAAAAATTTATGCAAACATTATAAATTATATTAGATAATTTTTTGTGTTCGAAAAATAAATTTATACAGTAATTCTATTTATAATGATTATAATTAAATAATAGTTTTCGTTATATCTATGTCATTCTAAACCATCATTTTATCTTTGGATCACGCTGAAAATTAAGAAAATCAAATTTCCGATAAGCAAATCTAAAGTTGGTTTATTTTTACCTTCATTATTTACAATATTATTATTATGACACTTTCCAAAAAACAAAAGAAAAATTTGCTGTTATAAAAGCCATAAAAAAGTCGCATAAAAGTCTGAACAATAACAATTCTTTCAAATGTATTTTATCAACATTCTTATCAAACCTCCCAATTTGTATTCATTAATTTTTATTCGGGTTTTCTTTTGTTTAGAAGAAAAGTTTTGTTCTACTTTAAATTTTTTTACGAAACGAACAAAGTTTTCGCCTAATTTAATATAATATTCTATACACATATTCTTTTTGTTGATAGAGTTTTGTCTTTTGTGAATGGAAAACAGAAATGAACTTAACCAAATTAAGTGAATTAATAAGATTTTTCGTATATTTTAATTTAATTGAACTGTTTTCTATTTGTTGGTAATGAGTGGACACAATTAGGGAAACACATTTTGATAAAATAATGAATAGAAATAGAGTGACATATAGTCAGTCTCAACTCAACGCACAAATCAAAACTGTTTGAATTATAAATGTTTATAAAACAGCAAATCGGAATATCAGAGTGCAGTGAAACAGACTAAATGGTTGACAAAGAACACTCGAGAATACCCTAAACAGAAATCCAAAGGAAGAAATTACTTGAACATATGAGAAGCTGTGTCAGACACATCAAGATACTTGAAGCTAATAAAACTTCGAAGGAGTGATTTTCAAATACTAGGTCATTCAATAAGTCCGTAGGATGACACATAGATGGCGTTACTAAAATTTTTTCCATATGATTTTTATTTAGTACTAACCTTCAAACGATACGTGTATAAATTTGACAGCAATCTGACTATTTATTCGTGAGTTATAGCATTTTGTGTGAAGCAACTTTTGTTTTTGAAAAAAAAAATGGAAAAAAGTGAATTTCGAATTTTAATAAAGCATTGCTTTTTGATGAAAAAATACAGTGGAAACCAAACAATGGCTTGATAAACATTATCCAAACTCAGCTCCATCGAGACAAATGGTAGAGAAGTGGATGGCTGAATTTAAATGTGGTCGTACCAGCCCAAAAGATGCAGAGCGCAGTGGACGCCCAAATGAGGCTGTTATTCCAGAAAACATAAAAAAACTCCACAAATTGGTTATGAACGATCGCAAATTGAAGGTGCACGAAATAGCTGACATTGTAAAGGTAGCAGATGGTAGTGTTTTTACCATTTTACATGAACATTTGGGTATGCGAAAGATCTGTGTAAATTGGGTGCCGCGTGAGCTCACAGTTGACCAAAAACAACAACGAATCGATGCTTCGGAGGAGTCTTTGGCACTGTTAAACCGCAATAAAAGGGAATTCTATCGTAGATATGTGACAATGGATGAGACATGGCTTCATAATTACACACCAGAATTCAAAAGACAGTCAGCTGAGTGGACAGCAGTCGACGAACCGAATCCAAAGGGGGCAAAGACGCAACAGTCGGCCGGTAAAGTGATGGCGTCTGTATTTTGGGATACGAACGGAATAATATTCATCGACTATCTCCAAAAAGGAACCACCATCAACAGCGACTATTACTGTGAACTTTTGGATCGATTGAAGGCTGAAATCGCAAAGAAACGGCCACAATTGCAAAAGAAAAAAGTGTTGTTTCACCAAGATAATGCACCGTGTCACAGATCGATGAAAACGATGGCAAAATTGAATGAATTGGGCTTTGAATTGATTAACCACCCACCATATTCTCCAGATTTAGCCCCAAGCGACTTTTTTCTGTTTTCAGATCTCAAGAGAATGCTTGCTGGAAAGAAATTTAAGTCCAATGATGAAGTAATCGCTGAAACTGAGGCCTATTTTGACGAGAAAGAGAAATCATACTATAAAAGTGGTATAGAAAAGTTGGAAAATCGCTATACTCGTTGTATCGCCCTCGAAGGCAACTATGTTGAATAAAAAAATCGAGTTTTGTCAAAATGTTGTTTTTTTCTTACTTATCCTACGGACTTATTGAACGACTGTTAGATCCCAACCATTTGTGTTGAAAACAAAGAGGTTAAAACAAGTTAATGGCGGTATGGCGGTATGGCGATTCCAAGATTGACAGAAAAGGGCAAAGGAAATCCACCCTATTCGAAAAGTGGTTTCAGAATTATTTTAAACTGGAGGAAATAGTACGAGTGTGGTGCTAGTATGTTTATTGTATTATTGTTCTGCCAAGTATACAAATAAAATACTGATGTAGTTTTTGTTTAACTTATCTTTTTCGCTAAATTTACTATTGATGACTATAATTATGCTTTGCTTCAGACCATTTGACCACATTTGATACTGTATAAACATGGTGGGAGTATAACTTTAAAATTTATCAGTTATTATACGTTAATTTCAAGCCACCATATAGCCATATTATTGGCATTAAAAAAACATACCAGATTAGCATTTTTGACTGATAAATTATTTTCCATTTCCATTTTTACAAAAAAAAAAAAAATTATAGGTGGTTTAGTCAATATAGAAAGGCAAAACATGTTTTGAGTATCTTTTTTGACGACTGCATCACCCACTCGGACTTTCAGTCAAAGTTGTAATCGGAGTTGAGTGGCTGTGAGTTTTGAAAATCAAAGTGGGCTGATTTTTTTAACTCATACACACCGCTATGACGCTATGAGGTTCAATATATTATTGCATTACTGTTATTTTAATTTGGCTAGTCTTTTTTCGCAATATATAAGGTACGATTAACAGCAAAACAAAATTTCAGTTACTAAACATCAAATTATCATTTGAGGATTAAAATGAATAATAAAACAAAAGAAATAAATTCCAACTTTATGCTCGTAAAAAAATAAAACATATTTCCATCGTTTATAAAAATAATAAAGTTCAATCGTTCAGAGACAACCTTTGAGTTCAAGTTTCTTAATTACTTCCGTAGTGCAAAATAGCCAGCAACAATAAACAATAAACATAAAAAATGTTAAAACTTTACATTTCACAATCTTCTTAGTTTTCATCTTCTTTTTGTTGTCCAATTTCTGTGAAAAAGATTTCTCACTAGATTTTCGTACGATTTTTTTAGATAGAAAAATGATGAAATTCAAAATTCACAGGATAAATTGTGTATATTTTTCTTTTAGGTTTTCTTTGATTTTTTTACCGAATCATGTGATAAGAAAAGATAACACACGACATTTTATGAAATCATCGTATAGGAGTGTTAATTCGTTGATTGGCATTTTTTGAGCTTTTTAATGGAAGTGAGCTAGAATTTTCTCATATAAGATATTATCAGAGTTAAGGTAAGGAAGAAATATTTTTTAAGACGAATTGCTACATAAGTTTTCTCAAATTCAATGCATGTGTGAAATTATTCTGGTTTATCATGATAAAAATTTCTAATTTTTTTATCTTGGTTTTTTTTTGTTCTTTCATTTTCAAGACATGTACTAAATGTCACGTATTGACATCACCACATTATACACATAAAATAAATTTTCTTCAAAAATTATATTTTCTTATGTTCGTGAACGTTAAAGAAATGTAGTAAATATTCTAACATTTTTATATTAAAAACAAACACGAACACATGATGCGGAAATTTTTTGGGAAGATTATTTATCTGCATTTCCTTATAGATAAATAAAGTAGATGAAAAAATACAGGGTGAAAAATTAACAGAAATAATATTTTACTTGTTATTAGTTAAATGAAAAACTACATAGAAATTAAACTATCATGATCAGAAACATATCAGTAATCCCAAGCTCAAGCTCTGGACCATGATGTTCAATTGAGTTTCATGCAGAATGTCTTGAAGAGAATATTTGTCGAAGAAGATTTGTCATTAACAGTATTTCGATATCTGCACGGTCACCTACCTACCAAACGAACACCCTATACTTGATGCCGAATATTTTTCTACAACTAATTTTATGTTATAACATAGATTAAATTATTTTAAAAGATAATTGGGATACTAAAATGTGATCATGTCGAATAATAAATTTCGATTAATTAAGCAATATAATAAAAGAACGTGTTGAAAATTGTGAAAACTTTCAATATTGAAATTATATCAATAAAATAACACGAACGTGCATCGTTCTAGTAGATTATACAAACTGATACCTTAGCAAATTTAATGTCTGATTTCTATCTTTCCGCAAATCTAGTTAAAACTTAAAAGTAAACAACGGAAATGATGAATTTAAATTAAAATGTGAATATAATGCTTTAAATTGTTTGTGCTAACATCCCGACAAAGTTTTGGTTATATGTAGTAAATACTCCATTATGACGTTTTCGGTTTTTGTAGCAAAGTGTTGTACAACCGTAATTACAATATGTATCAAAAACTACCTTAATACATCTTAATAAAAAAATGGCTGGGTTTTTGGTTAATGTGGGGAGGATAGGTGGCAGATATTCTACTCGAATAAGTAATCCCCAACTAAGAACTTTTCAGCACTACACACAATCATAACCAAAATTAATTCACAATCAACGTCCGATTTCCTTTAGAAACTCCCTGATAGATAATACATTACATTAGACATGATTCTAGCTAGAGTGTTTTAGTGTTAGATTTAAGTCGGAATGTGTAATAGTGTACGAGGGTATACGACTCAAAATGCTCCACACTCCTACAAATTTACATCAAAAACCTCAAAAAAAAAATTAGAGAATTAAGAAATCATTATTAAATTATTATAACAACAAAAATAATAAGTTTTACTGTAAATGCTGGTGCTGTAGGGATTTATCGTCTAGACAAGACCATTGATGTTCCTTTTCAGTGGCCACTGTAATATCCACTCAGGACATCTTTTGTTCTAACGGCAGCAAAAGTATAGGTCTTCTACTTTTCATAATCACGCGGCAACCAACCAAGTCAGTAGTCACCGATGTCTAAAAGCCTGGCTCTGTTGAAAAAAAAACTCAAGCGGTTGAGAAAGTTATTTTCTAACCCTTCGAGGATGGTGACCGTGAAATCTTTTTTTAGCTCTTCGAGGATTGCGGCCAAGCTTACCTTACAAAAATACAAATGTATATATATTTTTTTCTTCCTTTTTAGTGATTAGTGAGCAAATATATTAATTTATATATATTATTTTTTTCATAAAAGAATTAAAAAAAATTAAAATAGGTCTTGTGAATTATAACTATATCTGATAGAGTTCTTTAAATAACATTCGAGCATTATTGTTTAAAATAAAGATAAATTTAATTGCCATCTACCATACATCTAATAATAAACTCGGAAAACTTCAAATGGAAGTGTAATTTTACTAAACGATGTTTCCAATCAAATCCTAATGATGCTTAGCGTAAGAGAGTGAGTGATACACTGTTTGGAAATAAATCCTCATAATGCTAAGCGTAAGAGTGATACACTGTTCGGAAAGAACAAGACTCTGAAAACTGAAAAACAAAAATAAGAGTCAGATAGGGAACCCTTAGCCACCTCACCGAGGCACAAGACAACATGCCTTGCTTCTTGAGGAGAAAAAAAGCAAACCCGAACAAAACCATAAAGAGCAATATATAGGTAATTCAGCAAATGCCAGAACTATAATCCAAAAATCCCGATCTAATATCTTGGCATCGACAAGGTTACCACTCTAGAATAGATATTCACCAATATAAAGCATTAGTTGATATTGTGAAAAACAATTAAAATAAAAAACTGACACCAACACGATATAGGACCCAGACGGGACTGATCAATCCTACAGTACCCTATCACTATGACAACGTTATTATGGTGAAAAAAATTCGAACAAAACAAATTTATTTTTGCGTTGTATTAATTACAAATGAGATAAGTTTATAAGACATAGGAGGAAATAGTTATTTACATATAGAGGACTGAAGTAGAAGATTACGCCTGCGGTTCATATTGAAGCCCGACGCGAAGCGAGGGTTTTTATTGAACCAAGGGTGTAATCTTCCTCTCAGCCTGAGTGTATGTACAACGTTTTACGCACAAATACACAACTAAATTGTAGTATAAATCAATTTTTGAACTTTTTAAACTCGCTAGACATTTTGAAAATTATACTAAAGATGCCATGATTTTCTCTATAAACTTCATACAATAATTTATTTTGAAAATTATACTAAACATGTCATGATTTTCTCTAAACAAAAGTAAAGAACAAAATTTTTATTTTGTTTCCTTAAATATAAATGAATACAATGGATCAAAAGTTCGAAATTTCAGAAGAAATTGTTGCTCTTTTGGATGACGCGATACGTAATCTTTGCCCGGCAAAATCTAAAGAGCGTTACGATAAAGAGTGTAAAATATTTTTGAGATGTTTAAGCGACAAGAGCACTGAAATGATAAATGAAATTGTATTGCTGGCATATTTCAATGAAAGGATAAAATTGATTTCTTATAATACAAATTTTAAGAATGTTTTGATCTAAATATTTTTAATATCGACCGCTTCGTGACAAGAACTCCTATCTGCGTTTTTTGCTAAAATGAGTTTTTGATGTAGAAATATAGCTATAATGCAGGCGCACCTATACATAATAACTATACCGTAATAGTAAAACTAAAAAAACAATATAACGGCAAAAAACAATTCCTCCTATAAAGAAATAGTAAAAAAAAATCGTAAAAATCTCCTATGTGATCAGTTTCCTTGTGTTTTGACAGCGTGAGGATCGCCGGTAAGTATTTGATCTGTTTTTTATTATGTGATATTAGTTAAAATTGGAAGTGAAGTGAAATTTAAATATTTATATATTTAGTAGTTGAATTGAAATATTTATTTTGACGTGGTTATATAATAATACATAATAAAACAATAATAAATAATTGCTTCATTTATGAGATTTTGAAACATCATTATTTATGTAGATAGGAGGTTTTGCATCCAATTTTTACTAAACGATTCACCGAAAAATTTAAAAATTTAATTTTTGTTTGAAATTACAGACAACAAATAAATATCTATTAAGTTAAACGAATTATGAATTCCATTAAAAAAATGTTACGTGAGCAAAGAATGGCACAAAGAATGGCACGAAAAGATATGGCAGATATGGCACGAGAAAAATTACAACAGGCAATCGTAATCCCAAGCAGCAATGAAACAGTAATTCCAATTGAAAACCTTGACGTGATATTTTCTTTTGAAATAGATCCTACATCTAAATTATTTTTGGAACCGATCTACAGTTCCATTAGAGATGTGTTTAAACAATATCAAATATTCTGTGGATCCAAAAATAGTTTACCTTTAGGAATAACGCTGTTTACTGAAACGTTTCACGAAAAGAATTTGTCCATTTTTCAAAAAACGAAAGATGAATGCAACTTGTGTGCGTCTTTTAGAAATGGGAATTTGGCGGAAGATGAATATAACAAACACATTATTAACAAGAACCGCGCGCGAGATGAAAAAACTCGAGATAAGGAACTTGCTATATCTGGAAATATTTTTGCTATATGCATGGATCTGCAAGCTGTAAAATTGGCCCCCTATGTTAACGCAAATGCATTTTATTACAAAACCAAACTATGCTGCCATAATTTTACATTTTATAACTTAGCCACCAAAGATGTAAAATGTTATTGGTTCTCTGAAGATCAATGCAACAATTTATGCGCATCAACTTTTACTAGTTGTATCATCGACTACTTAAGCAATAATCTTAGCATCGAAGAAAAAAAAACTGTTGTGATTTATTCCGACGGATGCGGATTCCAAAACAGAAATAATGTTTTGGCTAACGCGCTATTAAATTTTTCTATGCAGAATGATATTGAAATCATTCAAAAGTATTTAGTACCAGGACACACACAGATGGAGTGTGACAGTGTCCATAGTAAGATTGAGCATCAACTCAAAAATAGGGAAATACATTTACCCAGCAACTATTTAGTATTTACTAAAGCTGCGCGCATCAATCCAAAACCATACGAGGTAGAAAATTTAAGATACACGTTTTTTAAAAACTATTCATTACCGGAACATCTTAGATATTCATCAATTAGACCTGGTAGAAGGGCCCATGATCCAGTAGTTACTGACATCAAAGCTTTAAGATATTACGAAAGTAAAATAAAATACAAATTATGTTTCGATCACGAGTGGAGCGACTTACCTGGAAGATTGAAAAAAATTGATGTTATATCGAATTATCCATCTCTTTTTAGTACAACATGCAAAATAAAAAAAAGCAAGTACGATCACTTACAAGATTTAAAATCTGTGATCCCATCAGACTGTCATGCCTTTTACGATAATCTTGAATTCGTTGATTAACTTTTTTTAATAATACTGATGAAACTTGGAGACTGATTTTAGTCGTAATTTTAAGAATATTATTTTTAAACATGTGAATGTGATTTCAATACTTTTGTATTATTTAACTGAAAGTTGATTTTTTTTGTTTTAGATAGGTACCATCCTAATAATGTTAATTTTTTTATATTTAAAAACTTGAATTATTTATGTAAATTTGTTATGAATAAAAAATTAAAAGATGAAATAACTACCATAACAATTAAGTTTATTTATTTGAATAATATATCCTATCTGCATAAAAAATTTGACTCAAATTATCCTAAGTACATCAAAAATTTTACCATCAAGATAACTGACAAAAATATTTATTGATACGTTGTATAAGTTTATTTATAAAGAATCCTCATTTAAACTATATGAAAATTTTTAATCGTTATCACGGTGCACAGTTTTTTTTGTCTCCTGGAAAATGTAGTTTTTGTAGATAGGAGGTCTTGTCACGAAGCGGTCGATATGCATTTCTTCCTTAGTCGAAAAAATATCAATCTTTGTCTCTATGATCCAAGTTTTCAATGCTAAAGAAAATGTTGTTAGTTAATAATAATCTTGATATAAGTGGATATCACAATTTGGTTCTTTTTTAAAAAATCAAGCCGTTGGACATGAAGCTAAGAAAGCATTAACTCTCTCAAAGGAAGAAATAGTTTCTTTTATTTTGAATGCCCCAGATTATACATACTTAATATATAAGGTAAAAAATTGATTT
The DNA here is from genome assembly GCA_963693315.1 of Diogma glabrata. Lineage (NCBI taxonomy): Eukaryota > Metazoa > Arthropoda > Insecta > Diptera > Cylindrotomidae > Diogma > Diogma glabrata. The sequence continues at coordinate 88,460,253 of OY856187.1, read as the reverse complement.
TGAAAATTTAATAATAAATAAATTGTGAATGTTTTTTCTTTTAGGTTGCTCTTATTTTCAGAATTTTCGATGCTTGTTGAAGAGAGGAATTATCAAATTTATTTATAACATTGAAAACCGGGAGTCGGTATTAGTTGTAACGATCCCGAAAACAAAAACCAACAGAAAACGCATATTTACAATTATTGATGACGATTCTATTTCAGGAATTAAATTATAAAAAAAGTACACTGCACTTCGACCTCTTCATGTAAAATATAATTGATTTTTCCTCCAGTATAAAAAGGGAAGTTGCAGTTAGTAAACCAGTTGGTAAAAACACATTTGGTTCTATACCAAAAACAATATCCGAGTTCCTCAAACTCCCAAACGCTGCTAAATACACAGGATACATTTAGAAGAACATCTGCTACTTTACTAGCAGATAGTTGTGCAGACATTACCACTGTGAAAAGGAATGGAGGGTATTTAGTCAATTTAGTACTATACTTTCATTTAAGTACACAATTTGTACTGCAAATATATATTATAGATTGTTTTATTTTATTCAGGTAGCGAAGTTCAAGCGTAGCTGAAGGCTACCTAGAAGATTCCATACAAAAGAAGAATGAAATTGCTGGTTCAATTTTGTCCAACAAATTTTCAAATCGAACTTGCACGGTTACAAACGAAAATAAAACAGATGAAAACTTTTTGAATACGGATGAACATGCACATCAAACCAATACATAATGCTCAGATATTGAAAGCATAAAGCATCAATCTATATTACCCTGTGCAAAATCTAAATTTCACGAGTATCAATAATTTAAATGAAACTCAAACCATCGCAGGAAAAGCCAGCTCATTTCCCCAAAAATCTAACAGGCTATTGAAGCAATAACATTTGCAAATGTTACAAGTTGTAATATTCATTTACGTAATTGCTTTAAATAAATTTAATTTTTCTCCTTAAAATATGTATAATTAATAAAAAACAGCTGACTAGCAATAATTTTCATAACAACGGGCTTTTATTTGCGGGCGAATTTTTTTCGGGCGGCAAAATAGAAAAATATACTAATATTTCATATAGCAACGGGATTTTATTTTACGGGCGTTAAGTTCAACTTTTAGCAATGATAAAGGGGGATGAGGTTGTAAAATTTGTTTTACAATTCATTTGTGCGTAAAGTAATGGAAAATAATATGTAGTCAGCTTGAGTAATACGTCAAAAGTAATAGTACCTTTCGAAACGATAAGTCGGTCTTAGAAGTATCGCAGAATTATTCATGCGTTAGAATAGTATATGTTACACACCTTTAAAAATACCGAAATATGCGAAGAAAGTAACAAACAGTATCATGCGGTAAAGAACTTCAAAACTAGTATTGCAATATTGAAATTCGACAAATCCGATATACCGATATGTATTAGGTCTGAGAGTGTAAATTTATGTAAAATAGTAATATGAACTCACATAAAGATTTCATTCTTGTTATACTGAACGCCGAAATAATTCACAATCCGAATCGTGTTCTACATCGAACATATTGAAACAAAGTCTACATATGCCTTGAGGACTTCAAACAGAAGCTTGTTTTATTAGTCAGAACACAATATTAAAAACCAATTCTGCATTTCCACATTGCGGCCAATCCAAATAGTGTTCTACATTTAACAGGTTTCGCAAAATTTTATACATGTACTGATGTACAGAAATAGAAGATCACAAAATAAAACAATTTTTAGTGGATAAAATATCCATTATATTTATATTGGACATATCGTTAAATTAAAAATATGTTTATATATGATTTTTATTTATTCAATATTATTATTTTAAATGAACTGGATAGAATTGATTTTGCACTTTATAAAAACCAAAACCAGAATACATCTAATAATTTTTTGTTAAAAAACTCTAACCAATCGGAGTCGTATTCTATATCGAACCAATTATGCCATATGTAACAAATGGATGTTACGGACCCGTTCAAGCCCCAAATTTGTATAGAATTTTTTAAACATGTCCACTGCACAAATTGCCAACCGATTTGGCTCGTATTCCACATTTAAAGAGTTGGTTAATAGACTACAATTACAATTCAAGAACAACATCTGCATTTGCATCAAGAAAAATCTCCCTAAATAAAACCCATTTTTTCTTATAGATTTTGATCTGCTGAACACAAATATCATATTCATTTTTTTAGGTTAGCTCTTGTTTTTGAGTTCATAATAAAAAGGTTATGCCGGTTGCTGGATCGCATATTTTACAAAACAAACAAATTTAATATATTATTGAAACAAGTGCATATTAAAGATACTAACAAACGTTTCGAACATTTTTTTGTAAAAATTCTTGAAGGATTCTGAAAGTTAGATTCGAAAAAGTTGAAAAGAAATCAAAAATTTATGTTTTTTTAAATTTTTCCATATTCAACGTCTAAATTTTGATTTGACAATGATTGTAAATTTTTTAATATCTTGGAGCCTACAGTTAATTCAATATCCTTTCTTTTAAGTTAAAAAACACGAACTTTGGTGCAGGTAGCACCAAGTTATTGAGGTTTTCACAAGATAGTTCAAAACTCAAAATTTGGGAAAAAAAATTTTACCAAGAATCTATCTATATATAAATACGTAAGCAATATTTTTGCGGTACAATTTTAAAATATTTGCTCCATCAAAAGTGTACCAATATGTATATTGTAGGAAAGGTCTTGAGTAGTACCTAGATGAGTCAAAAAATACTTTTTTTTAATTTTGGCGATTTTTTCAGAAAAAATGGCAAAAATGTGATAATTGTGTTTTTTGAGTTTTTTGTTCGGTTATTTTTTTTTTTCAAGTAATTTGTTTCACAATTTCGGCCACTGGGCGATTCCTAGTAATTTAAATTCTGCAACATAATTAATTTATATATGAATTGTTATGCAGATTTTCGAGTTAAAACTGCGAGTTAAGGTCAAAACCTGATTGTAACGCAACGTTAAAAAGTTAGATGAACATTTTCTCTATTGTACCATCTTGAATGTGCTAAGTTGCAGTTGACATAACTATTTTTCGGCATCCACGCTTTATCTTCATTAAGTGCAAATTCAGCAAATAAAACAAAATGAAATTGAACTACTTTTATACTTGAATCTTCTTGAGACGCCATTTAAATAAATTAAACTTTACACTTTACTATTTTAAAAGAATTTTTGACGGATGTTTGAGAACGACTGAACTTGTAAAATATGATTTACGATGCAGAACAAAAAGAAAAGAAAATAAACATAAACGCAGTTGAAATAAAGAAAACTCAAAATAGCTCGCAGTTTTCATTCGAAAATCTGTATTACAACTTATATTTAAATCAATTATGTTGTAGAATTTAAATTATTCTTAGTAAAATTTTTTATCTCAAAATGTTAGCTCTTTTGGGAAAACCTGAATAACTTGGTTCAACTCGCACCAAAATTTTTTAAGTTTTATAACTTAAAAAAAGGAAATTAAGTTTACCACAGGCTCCAAGAAATTAAAAAAATTAAAATCATTGTCAAATCAATATTTTTTTTTTTTTTTTAATAAGAAGTGTTGTGTAGTAGGAATTACAAAATGTGTTACAACAACACATAGATACCTTTTAAGACGTAGGTCCCACAACAACATGCGTCTTGAGGTATAGGTGGACGCTTTTTTTAAATCTTTGTGGATTGAAGGCACTCGAGACTATTGATTCGGGCAAAGCATTCCATGTGTACGATGTACGCACAAAGAAATCCCTTTGCATTCTATTACTATGACAGTGAGTAATCTCGACAGTTCGACCGCCCGTACAAACCGATTGACGAGTAAAACGGGGAAAAACATATGTCTGAGGCATTATGGACCTGATTTCATCCGAGCACTGCTGGTGACGATATTTATAAAAAACAACGAGATCAGCAACAGTACGACGATGTTGCAGGGAATCAAGATCTAATGTTAAATCTCGATCACTAACAATTCGTATAGCTCGCTTTTGAACAGAGTCCAAAAGAGCCAGGATAGTAACAGATGCAGCGCCCCAAGCTTGACAACAATACTCCATACAGGGACGAATATAGGACTTATAAATGTGGAGTAATTGATGCGAAGTAAAATATTTTTTACATACAATACATAATGTAATTTTTTTTTGTAATTTGAATGAAAAATCAAAAATTCAAAAAACTTTATCTCTAACATATTATCCGGATTAGTTCGCCAAAACATTATTGCACCTACTCTGTTAAATGACATTAATAAAAATTGGACAGAAGCAACTTCAAAACGAGGAATTTGAGCTGCTTCTTAACTCTTCTTGTCCTTATTCTTCAAAGTTTAGGGTTATGAAACACACTCTATATGAAATTTTATGAAACACACTCTATCTTTCCACAAACCGCTTTTTTGAATTAATGAATTTAGTGGTGTCGCATCGCTACCAGACTGACAAGAATCATTTGCAAACTAATAAAATGATAGAATAATTTAGGCTAGTGCACACAGTTTTACCAGAGTTTTGTGAGTTCAAAACTTATCCCTTCCATTGTTTAATAAAAACTTTATCAACTGCAAAATCTACCCCTTGCTTATCGTTTAATAATTTTAGAAGCCATAATAAAGCGTATGCAATAATCTAATTATGTTTTTGGTTGTACTCAACTTGCTCTATTATTATTATTATATAAAACTATTCATTAATCATAAAAAACATATTCAAAATTTAATAAGCATAATTTTGTATTTTATCTCATCATTATCTTTTATGAATTCATCAAGTGTATAATTTCAAATATAAATTAAACAAAAAATAAACTGGAAAGTTTTATAAAATTTTGTTTCAATTTTACAAGCCAAACAAAAAATGCTGCATAGCTAAATTACAAATGAAATTGTGTATATATATAACTATAAAAAGAATTACGATCTTCATAGTTTTAATTAATTTGATGATGTCTGACATTAAACTAATTAGGAAAAAAGAAACTTCTTGTGTAAAGTGATAGTACGACAAAAGAATTTTATTACGAAATTGTTATGACAGGTTTGTCATAGTTCTTGTCACTGTTAGTGACAAGCTTCACCACAATTTGTAAAAAAAGAATGGGTAGTGATGGTACTTCAAAAAAAACAACTAACAACTGATTTTTTATGCAAGCGATAAAATTGGAAGCTCAATTGGAAGCAATCAAAGTGATAATTCAAAGTTTTGGAATATTTTTAATGTTCCCAACAAATCCGACAAATTAAAAAAAAATACTTAAAATAACTTAAGGCCAATAAATTACAAAGTTACTCCAAAAACTCATAAAATATAAGAAACATATGCAAATATCAATAATTTACAACAATAAAATCAAACAAACTTCGTACTAAATCACTTCTTGATACATAAAATAAAACACATAATTGTTGCTACCGATTTTATTCATAACATAAACTTGTCAAGCTAGTAATCTAATAAATAAAATAATTTATTGATTTCCATTTCTATTCCATATACTTAATAAATTCAAATCTATTTCCTCGATACAAAGCATTTACAAAACATAAATCGTTTTCCACTGTCATAATCACTGTAATTTTGATTTTTGAGGAAAATTTTTCTTTCTTTTCATTTCATGTTTATTTTATGTTTACTTTATTCTTCTAGATTTTTCATTCATTTTCATTTTATTGCCATATAATTTTGTTAGTAGATTAAAAGAAAAGAAAATTGAGGGTTGTGAATGAACAAATTAATGAATGTCAAAATAAGAATGAAAAATAATGGTCTTCAAATGAAAGAAAATTAGCACAATGTGTGTGCAATTTGTTTAACGTTAATATTTGAGATGACTGAATTTTTGGAATTTTTTATGCAAAAATCAAATAACAGGGTTATTTGAAAAGTTTGAGTTCAGTAATGTGATTATCCTGGAACACAAAGCAGCAATAAGTGTTAAATAACAATGATAAACTCAACGTACACGAACTTTAATATTTGAGAAACTGGTTATATATGAAAAATTCGTTTAATTTGCGATAAAAATCTAAAAACTTTAAAACTAAACAATAGTAGATTGTATTACTAGTGCGATTGCGTTTTCCAAACCAGAGTTAGTTTGCAGCACGACCGTAGGGAGGGATTTTATATATTTCATATATTTTGTGTCTCAAAAGAAAGATTTTTATATATTTTTTTACCCAACTTTTTGGAAAAAAATAAAATTAATTATTTGTTGACATGAAATTTTATTATTATTATTGAGAATCATGGCATTATAAGTTTGTCAAAAAAATGTTGTCAAGTGTGTCAAAAGAAAGATTTTTATTTATTTTTTACCCAATTTTTTGGAAAAAAATAAAATTAATTATGTGTATGGGATGAAATTTTATTATTATTATTGAGAATTATGGCATTATAAGTTTGTCAAAATTGTTGTCAGGTGTGTCAAAAGAAAGATTTTTTTTTTGTTTTTTTTACTCAATTTTTTGGAAAAATAAAATTAATTATTTGTACGGCATGAAATTTTATTATTATTATTGAGAATTATAAGTTAGTCAAAAAAATAATGTCAAGTGTGTCAAAAGAATGATTTTCGTTTATTATTTTTGAAAAAAATAAAATTAGTTATTTGTATGAAATAAAATGTATAATGAACATGAAATTATTATTATTGAGAGTTTTTTGCATTATAAGTTTGTCAAAAAAAATTGTCAAGTGTGTCAAAAAAATGATCTCATTTATTTTTTTAGATAATTTTTTGGAAAAAAAATTTTACTGTTTACGTTACATGGAAATTTTTGAATTTGTTATAGTTTTTGAAATATTTTTGTAATTTTGGAAAAAGTTTCAATTTTTGATATTGTTATAATTTTTAGAATTTTGGAAAAAGTTTGAATTTTTGAATTTTTAAGAATTTTTGGAATCTTATTAGAATTTAGAAAAAATTTGAATTTTTGATTTTATTCTAATTTTTGGAAAATTTTTAGAATTTTGAAAAAAAAATAGAATTTTCGAATTTTATATATATTTTTAGAATTTTGAAAAAAGTTTTAATCTTTTATTTTGTAAGAATTTTTGGAATACTTTTAGAATTTTGAAAAATTTTAAATTTTTGATTTTATTATAATTTTTAAAATGTTGGAAAAGGTTACAATTTTTGATATTGTTATAATTTATGCAATATTTGTAGAATTTTTAAAAAAAGTTTTAATCTTTGATTTTGTAATATTTTTTGAAATATTTTTAGAATTTTGTTTGAAAAAAGTTTGAATTTTCGAAAGAAATATGAATTTGTGATTTTGAAATATTTTCTCGAAACGCTAAATGGAGAGGTTTTTGAGTAGTTTGCTGATTGTATAACCTTTTCACTAAATTATGTTAATATATGATCTGTTTTAATTTTCCGACAGCGTATTGATGTTTCGTGTTGGTTTTGTAATACATATCTAAACAGAGATAAAAAATACATGTGCTTTAACAAAAAGTGATGTTTAATATACATCGCTGCCCAAAACTAAAAACCATGTCCCCATAAAATTTTTTTGCCGAAAACTATATCAAAATCCTTAACCCAGACTGAAGTCTTGATATCTCAGAGCTTGAGATTTCAGCCCCTCCATATACTTACAATTATTATAATATTCATTTAATCGATTTCAATTAAAACGAGTGATATGTAGTATTACATATTTATAAAACAAATATACTAAAAAAACTTAAATTAAAGTATGCAAAAAAGGAAGAATGAGTAAAGAATGAGTAAAATATAAAACAACTAGTTAAAATTGTGAAAATAAATCATCAATTATAATAGTTATGTTAATAATTATTATCTCCACAATTCATAAGTTCTATTAGTACTGTTAGTAGTAAGTTCAAACATAGCTCGAACATTATTGAGATTTACAGTTAATAGATATCATATTAGCAAAAAATTTCACCACAATCAGACAAAATAACCATAATAACCCAAAGAAACTAAACAAAATGATAATATGCATTGTTTCAAACTCGATTAGGCTAAAAATATTTATTTTAATCAAAATTGCTGCTCTGGTAAAACGTCGCTATAAATTTTATTCAATCTTTATACAAACATTTTCTTTAGAAGTTGTTGCACTATAGTTTCGAACCAAAAATTTAACGTAAACGACATTCCATTCACAGAACTATATAATTTTTTGTGCGCTAATATGCCCAAAAACAACTTACTCTTTATTAGGTGAAACATAGTCGAGTGTTGTTTGCTAGAATTTTTTCTTATTTTTATTTGAGATAAATAGCATAGCGATACTATGATATTTCGTAAGTAACATAAGCTGAATTTTTTATGGTGTTCAAATTTTTAATAACATTTTCTTCTCCAAAAAATTAAACATAAATATTTACTACATAGGTTAAAAGCAACATATAATATTAATTTGGGCTAGTTGGCTATAAACATAAAATGTTAACGCCAAATATTGTTGTTTTTTAAAAATAAACATCAGATTGTGTTTGTTTTCTAAGTGACCATCTTGTAAGAAAGTGAACGTAAAATACTATAATTTAAGCTTAACATCTGATATATCCAGACTAATTTTATCAAATGTTGAAAAATGCCTAAAAATACTGGTTGATATAACATAAATTCTTCAAACAGCTTCATCAGCACATTAACAGACAGGTTTGAAGATAACTGATTTCGAAGCTTTATTATTACATCATCCTGCTGGTATCTGTTTTTATCAGCATGAAAAATATTCGAAAATTTAACTTTTGGTTATAAGATTGTTTGTCTCATTCTCTTTGGTTAATAAACCGCAGAATACGTTTTATAACTTATTTATGAACTTTCTATTCTTTCGAAACCAAAATCGAAAATAAAATTCGCCTCGTGTTTTAATCATATTCTTTATGGTTTTATTTATGTTCTTCATCGAAAAATAACGGCATGAGTTTTTTCATATCATTTTATTTCCTTTGATTTGTGTTGTTGATTCAGTATTTTGCGAAAAGATACTAAACAAATTTAATTTTCTTTATTGAATATGATGATTTTATTTCATTTATATATTCAATAATTTTTCAAAGGAAAAAAGCAACGAAATCCAACAGAGATGATTGAGTTATGTTTGTTTTTTGTATCATTAAATTTTGCATATCTGGGCTAGGGTTTTAAAACTTTGCACATTATTCCAAAAATAAGAATTGGAAATAGAATGAGAGAGGAAATAAAAGTATGTATATCCATTTCCAAACTTTTATCCTTTCCGTATTTTGTGAAGTTTGAGTAGGATCGAACGTTTAGAGGGTTTTCTCCTTATAATTCGTTTATTTCTGAAGCCATGACCCTTAGAGAGCATAATAGTACATTTGGCTACAAGAGATGAAAACCAGGTTTTTCGTTATTGAAAATTCATTCACGAGAAACGTCAGCGTCGAGTGCAATGGCAATTTCACGAAATTCAAAGATTTAGTTCCTGGGTTTTCTCGGTTGTGAAATATTAATAACAAGTTTTATGGTTGTTATGGTATTTTCATTTGTTTGAATTTTGAAGTTTATTCATTCGTTTTTCTGTCATCATATTTAAATGAATTAAAATGAGTTAACGAACTTTAAATTAAAATAATAGTATTTTATTGAAATACACTAATAAAACACTAATTATGTTGTATTTTATTTTTCGAGCAAAAGTTTACAATGTGAGCGAAGCACGGGAGACTATTGCAAATTTGCAAGAGAATAAAATTCATTAAACACAAACCCTATACAACGTATTATCCTTCCAATAGAGTGACATGTATTAATTTAAATTGAATTATTTTAAAATTAATTGATAAAACATGTAAAACGATTAAAAAGCAATAAATTTTATTTTAGTTTTTTGTGATTCCAAACAATGAAATAAATTTTATTCTCTTCCATTTAATTATATCAGCTTTGTTTGTATGTTTTTTCGATAATAATAGTATGTATTATTGTATTGTTTTTTAACCTATAGCCTAATGAACTTAACCTATTGCCTAATGAAAATTTTCGTATAAAAAATTTATCATTATTCAATTGGTATGATTCCAATTGGTCAAATTGTTTTGATTTCATTAAAATTATTTTCAAATTATAATCACATTTGCTTTGATAAGTTTTGTTCAAAAATCAAATTTTGAGTAATTCTCTTATTTCGTTTAGTTGAACTTGGTTGATTGTATGAGAAGGGCGTTTTTTATCATCAGGGTTTTTTTATTAAGAAATTTGATTTATCAATTAAAACAATAAAGATTTATTGTTTTAATTGAAGAAAATGTTTTTATTTTTTATAATACAATTTTTATAACTTTGTCAGAGAATAAAGTATTGTAATCGATTCGTGAATAATGAATTTTATTCTCTCGCAAATTAAAATTCTCGCTCGTGCCTCGCTCGAATTTTAAACTTTTGCTTGAGAATAAACTACTTCATTATTCACTCATTGATTAAACTACTATTATTCAATTTCGATGCGTATTTAATTGTTTGCTATTTTTAAAATCAAATGACCTACAACGAAAAGACATTAAATTTTATACTAATGAAAAACCAAAAAACAATTATAAAAAGACAAGTTTTATCATAATGTAAATTTAAGTCAACTTATGGTGAATTCTTTTCTACCTGTTCGGTACAAGTTCCAACACAGAATTAACGAAATTTGTATTCTTTTGTAAAAAAAGCCATACAAAAAAAACAAATTTGGATAATTCGGAGTCGGAACTTGTACCGAACAGGTAGAAAAGAATTCACTATTAATCATAGTAGCCTTTGCTTTTTGCAATATTCCAATATTAAAAAAAAATATATAATCAGAACGAAAATGTTTTTGTGTTGAATTTTTTTATAAAATACAACCAAGTTATCAAATCAAATTATGTAATCAAAAAAATTTATTTCAGAGTTTGATACTTTTAAATAATAGTGCAGGTGTCTCTTGAATTATGCGGTAGTTTGGGACCGCCAAAACAACGCACAATTCAAAAACGCATAATTCGAAACTAAGAGTACATACAAAATTGCGGGTTTGGTACCAGAGAAAAATATTTATGATCATGAAAAGCTATTTTTTTACTATTATTTGTATATAAAAATATTTTTTTCTCCGATAGACAGCAAATATAAATTTTGCAGACTTATTTCAGTCAGCAAAGTGGCACTTTTCCTGTCTAGGCAGCAAAGCAAGTACTTTGCTGCCTAGGCAGCAAAATAATTAGACTTCATAGAAATAAACAGATATAGCGATTAAAAAGAAATTTTTTTAATCGATTTTTTTTTTCATTTTTAAAATTTTGCTTTATTTTTAAAGTAATAATTATTAAATTACATATCATTGTAATTAATCGGAGAAAAAAATTATATGTTCAACTCGGCAGCAAGGTAGATTGACTGCCTTGGCTGAATTCTTAGCCTCGCTCGCTCGGCTATGAACTATCAGCCGCGGCAGTCAATCTACTACTTTGCTGCCTAGTTAAACAAATAACTATTCATTCACTTGAAAATCAAATTGTTTATGTATTAGAACACGTAAAACCGATAATATAGTTATGTATAGAATAAATCTCTAATTTAACATTTTTAATTCGCTAATTTTACATTATCGTCCTCGCTTTTGTGACAAAAATTTAGTCGTCAGTTTCTGTTGTATTGTAGATGTTTTTATGACGCCTTCTATACCGCAAACATTTACTATAGGAGCAGAGACTTTTTGAAACTTATGAAATTTGTTAGTAATAATTAGTAATAATTGCTTTTAGTAATATTGCTTTTTCTTCTTTCAAAGATTTTCAAATCATCAATTAAATTAAATTGATCGTTTTTATTTAGGTCATAAATTCTTGAATATCAGAACAAGTTTTTTTTGTCAAATTCATCTCAAATGTGCAAAGTTCCTTTGTTCAACTTGAGCTTTTGTTACGAGATTTAATATATCGACTCTGTTTAGCCATTGTTTTTGTCCAGGAGCTCTTAAGTGTAAATGGCTTTAATTCTATAATAGAATTTACAATGAACTTTATGCATTTTCTCATGGTAAAATTTTTCCTTGGTATGCTTACTTTTGTATCTCAAGAGTTATCTAATTTATCCAGGAATATGCAAATGCTACTCCCAAAAATATTTTAATCTCAACTCTAAATATTTTAATCTCTACTAAAATTTGTAATCCTCTACTCTAATGGCTACAGAATAGTTATATTAGGTGGTAAAAAATAAATTTAATGTTGGAATGGTGAGACCCGTTGAGTGCCAAAAGTATTATAAATGGTGATCAACATTTTAAAATCTTTTTTTTTAGCTTCTGGGGACACACATTTGTAGATCCGCAAGAAACGATAATTTTTTCATTTCAAAATGTTTGAAAGCTTGAGGAAAACTAAAGATGAATGAGGAATGATTTTACTATAAGACCGCTTGATCCATTACTTTATAGAAATAAAGAAATGCGACCTCATGTGGATTAAAATTTTTGTACTTTTTTCTTGCTTTAAGAATTGATATATGTGTGTAATCTTTTTAGGTATTTGTCCGCTTTAATTATCATTTACTGTTGTGGGAAGAATAATTGTGCAGCTGTCCATCAAAGTTACATAAATATTAACATTTTATGGCCTAGGTTTCACAACAACATGCGCTCAGCGGTGTTGATGTACCCAAATATATTATACTGAGGATATAAAAACATGTAAAAATGTACATATTTATTAGAAATAAGCAAAGAGATAATGCAAAATCGGGGAATGTGCGTATATAATATGAATACGTATTTGTTAGGTGTATTAAAAGTTGTAGCGAAAAGTTTAATCGCACTAATCTAAAATTTTGCGCATAATTAAAAGTTTGACGCAAATTTTGAACCGCATATAACAAAATCGCATAATTCAAATGTCGCATAATTCAAGGGTTACCTGTACATTATTTAATTAGGAGCTAAAGTGATACTTTTTGTGTTGAGTCTATAGTTTGACGGCCGACCGCAGGGAGGCCGACAATTATAGACGAAACACAAAAAGTCACTTTAGCTCCGAATTAAATACCATTATTTTTTCGGCAAACGTTTAAATCTTTTATAAATATGAAATTAATACACACCAAACCTTTTTATAAATATGAATTTGTATCGTCATAATTACTTCCAAAAAAGAGAAAAAAACATTTAAATTTGTATGAATAAATTTTTTTATCAAAGCAGCCTTTTCAAAATTTCATAATATGAGAATCAACTTATGCTTTGTTGTCATGGTTATACAATATGTTTGAAAAAATAACAAACTAACAAATAACAAATGCCTACTTTACGTAATATAAAATAAAAATGGCGTTACTTTTGCTGTCGCTAGACATTACTTTTGTTGTCAGGCTAAAAAGTAAAACTTTAGCTAACTCCCTAGCGGCAGTAAAGTTAAACTTTACAGCCGTTTGCCGACAAATTGTTTTTTTGTGTTCCGCGACATCCGCCAACCCAAATAAACTTAACCGCTGTTTATATTATTCTATTATGATTAATAACGCACACACTTATAATTGTAAAAAAAACAAAAATAAACTTTCCCGGCAAGATAAAATACTTAAAATACATAAAATAAATACAATAACGAGTGGTAGAATATAGTACCTACACTTTTATTTCACTTGAGATTTGACAGTTGTGTTGGCATGAATATTGTCATCCATTTTTCAGCTACTTCCCATTATGATAGTAGTCTCAAATTTAGAAACAAGTTCGTTGAACCTATCTGTACGCGTTTCTAAAAGTTTTAGACAAAAAAACTTAATAAAACTGAAAAAATTCAACGCTTGAATAAAAACTTCAACAGTTGCATTAAAATCCATAATATAATCTGAAAACCCCATTACCCACGTTGACATTTTGCTCATACTGGGTATATTATTATAATCGAGGACATATTGCACATTTTTGTCAGTTTCATATGAAAAACTAGCCTTAAATTATAAATAATGAATATAAAAATTAAAGTATTTCATACATTTTTTTGGTTCAAAGCTTTTCGTCATTTATTCATGCTATTCGATTATTAGAATTAGAAGTCACTACAAATGAATGTATTCAATTGAATAGAATGAAAAATTACTTTAAAAAGCAAAAGATCCGTAACAAATGTTTTATGCCAATTCAGGTTCGGGGATCAAACGGCGTCCTTCTGATCATATGTTATGGTTAACCATTTACATTTAACCACTCGACCAGCGACGAGATAAAAATTTCTCACAATTATTTTAATTCCAATTTTAGTGTCAATTTTTGTCTTATTTTTATTTATTCTACAAACACGTTAATCACGTTAATTTTACACGCAATCTGGATACTGGCGATTATGAAGGAGAACGCGCGGAAAACTTCAAAT
>OY856187.1:88366057-88445699 GCA_963693315.1 Diogma glabrata | reverse complement strand
TTTTTCTATGCGAAAAGTAAACTCATTTGTGTAAAAAAATAACAAATTATAGTTGCTATGGTTTTTCATATAATTTTAAAAAGTATTTTAAACAACGTAACCATGAAAAAATAGAATTTGAATTTTGAATGTTTTGTTGTCGATTTATAACTTTATAATTTATAGTAAATATCGATTATATATTAGTATCATAGAAAAAATTGCATTTCCTACGCGAGATAAAAACGATTTTCGTTCGTAAACATGTCTGACTCGACGCTAGCCCGTCTCGTGAACAAATGTTAACTCACGAAAAAAAACAATGTTTTCATCTCTTGTAGGAAAATATACTATTTTCTACTTCAAGCTATGAAAATGTCTTTTAATATATATTAAAACCTATGTGATACTTGTATAAAAATCGACTATTTTCTACGATAGCTCACACAAAAAGAAAAGGAAAATCAACTTAACTCGGTAAAATTTGGAAAGCAGTTTCGGAGAGGAGGTGGGACTAAATACACGTTTTGAGGGTTTGAGGTTGGCTTTATACGATTTGTGGTTGTAATATGCGTGCTATAAAAAACCTAATATAGCAGATAACTAAGAATCTAAAACTTTGATTTTGATCATTTTCAACATAACCTCAAAATTATCGAAAAAAACCGTTTTATTTGACCCTAAATTTTCCGACCATCCGAATACTGCTAAGAATTTTTCATGAATTCGGATATTTAGTATCGGTTTCGCCCTGGTCTATAATCCCCTGTGAAAATGTTTTTTTTTACACTAGTGTAAAATCATTTTCGCTAAATAACAAATTGTAGTTGCTATATGGTATTTTTATGTAATTTTACAAAGTTTTTAAATCACAGCCATTATGGAAAACAAATATGGATTTTAAATGTTATGCTCGCTATTTAATTATTTAATAATTTATTATTTAATAATTTATAATAAAATCGTTTGTATATTTACTATCGTAGAAAAATTGCATTTCCTTTTGTAGCAAAATATTTTATTTTTAACGTTACGACCGTAGAAGAGGCAGAGACATAAGTTTGTTTCATTAAAATGGTATTTTGTATATTTTAATAATATCAATTTATTAAAGAATATTTTATAAGTAATTAAAAATAACGACAAATTTAGCACAGCATAACATTGCGGAAACATCAAAATAAGATTATTGAGTAAAGAAGTTGGCAGGCGTCTACAAAATAGTGTATGAATCTTGTAGTTCTTGTCTATTTGCTATCGAAAAATGTATAAAATATTAATAATTCACAGCTTTAATATATGAAATATTGAGTTCTGCTAAGATAACTAAATGAACCTTACAGAGCCTTACCATTATTTTTTAATTTAATCTAACCCTAAGTTATAATAATTTATCATTGAAATTATGCAAATTATCATTATCATTAGAAATGTTTATTCTAGAATCACAACAGCTATATTTTTCATTTACTTTGATTAATGAATTTATTCTAGCATAACTACAACCAAAGATAAATCGTTATAGAGGAAAAATCGCGTAAGATAATAAAATTAGATGAGAAAATGTGAAAACAAAAAAATTTGAAAAAGGGCTTTTCGCCAAAAGGAAAATAAAACAATTCACATTGTTAAAACAACATTTTTCGGCAATATAAATAAAGGCAATTACTGGAAATGGAAAAAATCCCAAAATACTTGAAATAAATTTTCTCAAGTTCATTACTTTCTGGTTGTATTAGAAATTTATTTAAATTTATCGTTTGATAAAGAGCAGATGGAATGTTAGATATAATTAGAGTAGATGTAATAACCATTGACGGTTGTTAGAATTTTATGTGATTATTATTGTTTAACTATTCGTTAGTAGTTTTCGTATGTCTTTCAAGAATAAATAAAAAGAGTTCAAATTACTAGCATTAAATATTTACAACTGAAAATAATAAAACCAACTTGACCGTTCATCATCAATTCAATATTTACATTCAACAAATTGTATTTTATATATTAATACAAAATTTGTACATATTGTGACATCCCTTTCATTGCAGTTACTTTTATAACTTTTATTACTGTCTTTATGCTTTTATTTATGAAACTTAAACGCGAATGCGTGCTTATGCTATGAAAGGATCTTTAGTTAGTTTTGATGTTTTTTTTTGAAGAGGATAAACTATTTTATTTTTTATACTAGACATGCGATTTATGGAGTGATGGAATTTATGTACTTATTATGTCATTGAAATAAATTATTTCAAGATGAGTTATGGGAATTAAGTCGATGGTGAATCGAGGTCAAACCTTCTCCAAATTTATTTCGACAAATAATAGCTAGATCATTGGATTATTTCAGTTACGATGTGTTAGAAATTGTCAAAAGAAAAAAATATAAGCCTATAGTTCAAATGGTTTATCATGTGTAGCATTTGTATGGCTGCACAAAGCCCCAAAATCTGAATTTGTTTTTTTTGATTTGCTTTACCAACTTTACATGCACGCACTATATAAAATCCATTTGTTGAACAAAACCATATGATTGTTTTTTTATAAATTTTCATAGCGGAAGATTCGAGTTTTTCAACTTATTTAAATTGCATTTAAAATAATTGCATTTAAAATAATTGAATTTGTTTTTTTCTGATTTGCTTTACCAACTTTACATGCACGCACTATATAAAATCCATTTGTTGAACAAAACCATATGATTGTTTTTTTATAAATTTTCATAGCGGAAGATTCGAGTTTTTCAACTTATTTAAATTGCATTTAAAATAATTTAAATTTTTGGGATAACCATCATCGTCATCTTACATTATTTGAACAATTAGTTTAATTTAAAAGGTGGTCGTGTTAAGACCTTAGTTAAAGTAAAAGTGACGATTGGTGTTTTAGCTTATTATTGGCTTCAATTATTTATTTAGAAGCAAAGTGTTTGTTACAAAAAATTTATTTGCCAAGGTATGTACAGTCACTGGTCGATTTAAAACTCAACCTTTTGTTAGTTTGGTTTCCTTTCTATAAACTGGTGTTTTCATTTTTCTTTTAAATAGAAGCCCACGTGAAGCACGACACCAAACTTAGACACCAACCTTAACTTAAAATACGTAAGTTTTAAAATAAGTATTAAGTTAAAATACGATTTTTTATTTAAAACGTGGTGCTTCTTGGCCTATATATATAAAGTTCATTTTATCTACAAGATTGTAAATCAAATTCAATCGTAAACGAAGTCGGCGTGTAGGCTTTCCGTGCTAATAATCTATTTTACATATATATAAGAATTTCGTTTGCAAAAACTCGAAAGGTCAATAAGCCACTCATTGATAAACCGCTACGCTAATGGAAGCTGTATCACAATATATAGCGTACGGTTCATGCTGCACAACTAACAATCAAATATAAGTTATACGTGATACTGATACGAAATCCAAAAGAAAAATTAAATCAAAATTACAAATAAAGCCGCAGTGTAGAAGTTTAGTCTTAGTAAAATATGTTCTAGTGTTAAGCTGTATGAAAGTTAGTATGAAAGTTGTATGAAAGTTAGGTTTAAGAATTTTTTTTGAATTAATAATTGTGAAACCAGTTGTATTGTCTTATATGGTTTCCAATACCAAGTATTATTATTTCTTCTCATTAAGCATGCACATACATATATATTTGTAAACCCTTACTTATTTGTTAATTTATTTATTTATTAATTTATTTGTTTATTAACTTAATTATCTATTTATTATTGATTTATTTATTTATATTTATTTATTTTTTTGATGAATCGCAAAATATTTACAAATTTATTCATTTACGCTAAAGCTTTATTTAAAATTTTTTTTGTAAGATAAATCAAGGTATATACCTTTATATGGAAACAAACGCATTGTTTTAAATAAATATTTTCTTTTCCCTATATATATTTCCTGCGTATGTTTTTGTTCAACTGTTGGATTCTAAATTTCTATTTATAACTGCAATTTTATTTCAGCATTAAGTTTTCATATGTGTACGTTGGGGTCAACGGTAGTGATAATTCATTGAGTGAAATGAATAACAGAATGCACTAAATAGGTTACGTCATTAAGTGATTTAGGCTACTCAAAGGTTCATTTCAGGAATGGGGTTTTCCTCTTCTGAGGAAGATCAAATATGGTATGGGAGGGTATGAACAGGTGATCATCAAGACCAGATCATCTTATCGGCTGGACATTTATCAACTCAAAGCGGTTAGTTGATACAAATAATAAATCTGTTTTTCTTTCATTTAGCATTAGTTCAAACAGTTCATTTTTATTTATTGGAAAAAATAGTCTAATTCTGCAGTTAATCTGGCTTTCAACACCTGCAGCACATTCTAGCTCTAAATTGGACGGTGGATAGGACCCACCTCAGCGACTGCTACCTAGCCAGGAAATGTGCTGCCCACTGCACAACCAATTTAGAGATTCTGTTAACGCAAAAAAAAAAACAAAAATATAAAGTTCGATGTGGTTATCTTTTAGATAACCAATACCATGATCGAGAACGTTAGAGTCGTTACAGTGGCGCCCAAGCGAAGGGAAGGAAACGAAGGAGTTTGAGCATAACTCAAGATTATCATTTAAATATCAATTTTTCGGCCAGTTTAGGTGCAGTTTGGATTTCAATTTTCAATTTTTCAATCATTTCTACTAGTTTTTGAAGCTTGAAGGAAATTTCAATTTGTGTTAGTTTTTCATTTTTTTTTTTGATTTTCTTTAAATCATTAAAGGTATATCATTTGCTATTTCCATTTTATTATATTAAAATGTTGGGTTGGGGAGTCCATCCTTGTGAGTTAGCGATTTTTAATTTACCTTAGGTAAAGTCATATTTTTATTAGAGTTTATACACCTTGTATTGTTTCACCTGGATCTATCACCTTCAGGGTTTTTGAGTATCATTAGTGAAACTGATATAAGATTGTTAATACCGATTTCTATTGCCTTTAGGAAAATGTTTTTCCGCCATTAGGCGTTGGTGTTCTCAAACCATTTGAGTACATATTTAAAAATGGCTTGATTTTTTTTTTCCTTTCGCTTCAAAACCAACATATTAACGAACACATTTAAACAATTTTGTTAGTTAATTGTAAAGTACTCTAGTACTGTCACTTTGTTTTGTTAATGTCCAGTTGATTCTTGATAATGAACATCAGGAGGACCTGAATCACTTGCAATTTGAGTTATAATATTTGAAACCTATATTATTTTTGTTGTTTTGTATTTTGCAATTGCAATTATTTAGTTGTATAAGTGCACGTTAGAGTTTTGATTTTGAACATAATAATTTTGCTTTTATTATATTATTCATTTTGATTTCTTCATAATTATTATAAGTTGTTATTCACGTTTACCGTTTTCTTTAGCAATATATTCCCTATAAGACACCAATTTACAATGGACACACAATATTTGGATTGTGACGAACTGTCCATCGAATGCCAATTAAGAAACATTGAAGGGCCGATACCAAAAAAAATGGCTTTGCTAAAATTAGAGTTAGAAAAAGAAGCAGAGGGATGTTCAGAGTTACCAAAAGATCCTCATCGTCAAGCAGCTCGAAATCCAAAACGGGAGGTTATGTTTTGTACAGTAAAGTTAAAGAAAGTTCAAACCCAAATAGAAGCATATATGGAAGCATGCGAAACCACAGACTTGAATAAACTGAATGCAATCTTAACCACGCTCACACATGTAAAAAATCGCCTGCAGAGAATAAGCACTTCAAAATCTGCAGCGACTACCACGGAACGAGTGTTAGTATCCTGTAACAAATTTATTGACTGCATAAATGAGTTGAAAAGTAAACAAATAACGATTCCAGAAGCTGAATGTTCTTTGAAAGAAATAGTTATTCCTGATTTAGATGCAGACGAGGAAACACAAGACGTTTGTAGTCGAGGCCAAGAACATAACATACAAACCAATTCCATTAATAATTTGATTCACAGTGCACCTGGTCCTTCAAATGGATTGAATACTGACCAGAATCAACGACGTAAATCAAATAGCATTGTTTACATAAGTAACAGTAACTCCGATAGTGGTCAAGAGGGAGGTAATTATACCTCAAGGAAGCCTCAGTACCAAACAAATTCCAACAGAAATGTGACAGAGAATGCAACACGCGATCAAAACAACTATGCAAAACTCATTGCTCCTAAGGAAAATGAGCAAATAAATGAGTTGGTTGAATTAGTTTTAAGAAAACTGGGTTTACCAAAACATCTTGAAACTAATCAAGATTTGTCGGCAAATGAAGAGGTGAATACCGCTAGAGGTTTTTTTAACATCAATAACGAAATTCCAAGGACAGAAATTTCACCACCTATGTATAATCCATCAGTACCACCACCTCAACCTCGGCAACAATTTTACAATTATGAAGTAATGCCAAACCAAGAGGATGGAAGCTTTAGACCAGGAAATGTCAACAACCTTAGGACAGATAGACTTGATATTCATAAATGGAATATTTTCTTTTCTGGCGGACCTGGAGGAGTGTCAATAGAGAGGTTTATATATAGAGTTGAGAGCATGGCTACATCAAACCGTTTTAGCATTGAATCTTTGGTTAATAATGTGAACGTTTTGTTACGGGACAAGGCCTTAGAATGGTACTGGCTCTACAGAGAACGGAACCGGACTGTGGGCTGGAATCAGCTGCGCGAAAGTTTGATTCATCGCTTTCAAGATAGGCGTACTGATGAGGATATGAAACAAATACTAGAGCGTCGTAAACAAAAATTTAAAGAACCTTTTCTTGATTATTATCACGAAATCCTATCGTTAACACTGCCATTGCTACACCCTATGCAGGATCGAGAGATCAAAAACTTATTGATCCGAAATATGAGACCTGGATTACAAGCCGAATTTGCGGGACAGACGTTTTCCGATATTGCTACCCTAGTGAACCGTGCTGTAGCTGTGGAGGATACTTGGTCGAGAATCGGTTGGATTCCAGAGATGGCGTATCAAACGAAACGCCATGTTAATGAAATAAGAGTAGATCCTGAAAAGGTCCGCGCCATAGATGATTATCCTGCTCCAAAAACACCCAAACAGATACGAAGGTTTCTTGGAATGACCGGCTGGTATCGTCGATTTATACAGAATTATTCTTCCATTACAGCACCCATTAGTGATTTATTGAAAAAGGGATCCAAGCTAGTTTGGAGCTCAGAGGCTCAATATGCTTTCCAAAAGCTAAAAGAAGCTCTTGTAACAGCACCAGTTCTTGTAAACCCGGATTTCACAAAACATTTTTATATACAGTGTGATGCATCCTCTACCGGAATCGGAAGTGTCTTATTTCAAAGGACTAAGGAAGACGAAGAACACCCGATTGCTTTTATATCACACAAACTGAACAGAGCACAAAGGAATTACAGTATTACAGATCTGGAGTGTCTAGCAGCTGTAATGAGCGTCAAAAAATTTAGACCTTACATTGAAGGTTATCCCTTCACAATAATAACTGACCATTCCAGTTTACGATGGCTGATGGATCAAAAGGAGCTGTCTGGCCGATTAGCAAGGTGGTCTATAAAGCTTCAGTCCTTCGATTTTAATATTGAGTACAGGAAGGGTACATTAAACGTTGTTCCAGACAGTTTATCACGAGTAAATGTTGAAACACTTGAGCCAGGTGATGACGACATTTTACATGTAGATCTGCATTCTACCGCCTTTACCGATCCAGAATATGTAAAAAGAATAACTGCTGTACAACAGAATAAAACAGGTGTCAGATCTTGTAAAGTGATAAATGGACGGATATACATGCATATAGGACAAAATTCTATCACAGACATACCGGATTGGAAACTAGTGGTTCCCGAATCCCTAACTAATACACTTATTAGGAGAGCACATAATCCGCCATCAGCTGCCCATCAAGGGGTTGCCAAAACAACTGAGCTTCTAAAGCGTTATTATTTCTGGCCATCCATGATTTCTCAAATTAAAGATTATATTACAAACTGCGATACCTGTAAATGCAGTAAAGCAGTGAACTTTTCCACAAGACCTGAAATGGGCAAACAAGTTGAAGTTTTTCGGCCGTTCCAGAGGCTTTTTATCGATTTTTTGGGTCCGTACCCAAGGACGAAAAACGGTTGCACACATTTATTTATCGTTCTCGACCAATATAGTAGATTTCCACTACTGCATGCGTGTAGATCTGCAAGTGCTTCAAAGGTCACAGAATATTTAGAGAATAAGGTTTTCTATCTATTTGGAGTACCGGAGGCGATACTATCTGATAATGGTCCACAGTTTATCTCCGCCGCATTCAACGATTTAATGATGAAGTACGGTGTTAGACACGAGCTAACCCCAAAGTATTCACCACAGGCAAATACTTCAGAGAGGGTTAACAGATCAATTTTGTCAGCAGTGAGAGCTTACTTAAAAGATGACCATCAATGTTGGGATTTGCACGTGGATGAAATAGCTGGTGCTTTACGTAATACAGTTCATCTGACAACCAGTTTTGCTCCACATTTCCTTGTCTTTGGACAACACAAAATCGTACATGGTACTACATATGAGGTGTTAAAAAATTTAGAGGATCTTCGTGACAATCAATTGTATATATCTGATAACGCAGACCGTTTAACCATCGCTCAAAAGGTAGTTTTAAACCAGTTGAAAAAAGCACACGAACAAAATAGTTCACAGTATAACCTGCGGGCAAGAGCAAGAAATTTCAATCCTGGCCAAAAGGTGTTTATTCGAAATTTTGCACAAAGTAATGCTTCAAAGAACTTCTCTGGAAAATTAGCTATGAAATTCATACCTGCAACAGTTTTAAGGAAACTTGGCAACGTTTCTTATGAAATGGTAAACGATTCTGGTAAATCATTGGGAATATACCACGCTAAGGATATTCGGTGAGAGAGTTATAGTCTGTATTTATACCTACACTTAGTAAGCAAGAGACTTTTTTTTAATTTTTGCACTTAAGCAATATTTATTATTAATGCCCGGCGTTTGAGACTTTTCTCATGGGGTGGGTCGTTCCCACGAGTGTAGCATTTGTATGGCTGCACAAAGCCCCAAAATCTGAATTTGTTTTTTTTGATTTGCTTTACCAACTTTACATGCACGCACTATATAAAATCCATTTGTTGAACAAAACCATATGATTGTTTTTTTATAAATTTTCATAGCGGAAGATTCGAGTTTTTCAACTTATTTAAATTGCATTTAAAATAATTGCATTTAAAATAATTGAATTTGTTTTTTTCTGATTTGCTTTACCAACTTTACATGCACGCACTATATAAAATCCATTTGTTGAACAAAACCATATGATTGTTTTTTTATAAATTTTCATAGCGGAAGATTCGAGTTTTTCAACTTATTTAAATTGCATTTAAAATAATTTAAATTTTTGGGATAACCATCATCGTCATCTTACATTATTTGAACAATTAGTTTAATTTAAAAGGTGGTCGTGTTAAGACCTTAGTTAAAGTAAAAGTGACGATTGGTGTTTTAGCTTATTATTGGCTTCAATTATTTATTTAGAAGCAAAGTGTTTGTTACAAAAAATTTATTTGCCAAGGTATGTACAGTCACTGGTCGATTTAAAACTCAACCTTTTGTTAGTTTGGTTTCCTTTCTATAAACTGGTGTTTTCATTTTTCTTTTAAATAGAAGCCCACGTGAAGCACGACACCAAACTTAGACACCAACCTTAACTTAAAATACGTAAGTTTTAAAATAAGTATTAAGTTAAAATACGATTTTTTATTTAAAACGTGGTGCTTCTTGGCATATATATATAAAGTTCATTTTATCTACAAGATTGTAAATCAAATTCAATCGTAAACGAAGTCGGCGTGTAGGCTTTCCGTGCTAATAATCTATTTTACATATATATAAGAATTTCGTTTGCAAAAACTCGAAAGGTCAATAAGCCACTCATTGATAAACCGCTACGCTAATGGAAGCTGTATCACAATATATAGCGTACGGTTCATGCTGCACAACTAACAATCAAATATAAGTTATACGTGATACTGATACGAAATCCAAAAGAAAAATTAAATCAAAATTACAAATAAAGCCGCAGTGTAGAAGTTTAGTCTTAGTAAAATATGTTCTAGTGTTAAGCTGTATGAAAGTTAGTATGAAAGTTGTATGAAAGTTAGGTTTAAGAATTTTTTTTGAATTAATAATTGTGAAACCAGTTGTATTGTCTTATATGGTTTCCAATACCAAGTATTATTATTTCTTCTCATTAAGCATGCACATACATATATATTTGTAAACCCTTACTTATTTGTTAATTTATTTATTTATTAATTTATTTGTTTATTAACTTAATTATCTATTTATTATTGATTTATTTATTTATATTTATTTATTTTTTTGATGAATCGCAAAATATTTACAAATTTATTCATTTACGCTAAAGCTTTATTTAAAATTTTTTTTGTAAGATAAATCAAGGTATATACCTTTATATGGAAACAAACGCATTGTTTTAAATAAATATTTTCTTTTCCCTATATATATTTCCTGCGTATGTTTTTGTTCAACTGTTGGATTCTAAATTTCTATTTATAACTGCAATTTTATTTCAGCATTAAGTTTTCATATGTGTACGTTGGGGTCAACGGTAGTGATAATTCATTGAGTGAAATGAATAACAGAATGCACTAAATAGGTTACGTCATTAAGTGATTTAGGCTACTCAAAGGTTCATTTCAGGAATGGGGTTTTCCTCTTCTGAGGAAGATCAAATATGGTATGGGAGGGTATGAACAGGTGATCATCAAGACCAGATCATCTTATCGGCTGGACATTTATCAACTCAAAGCGGTTAGTTGATACAAATAATAAATCTGTTTTTCTTTCATTTAGCATTAGTTCAAACAGTTCATTTTTATTTATTGGAAAAAATAGTCTAATTCTGCAGTTAATCTGGCTTTCAACACCTGCAGCACATTCTAGCTCTAAATTGGACGGTGGATAGGACCCACCTCAGCGACTGCTACCTAGCCAGGAAATGTGCTGCCCACTGCACAACCAATTTAGAGATTCTGTTAACGCAAAAAAAAAAACAAAAATATAAAGTTCGATGTGGTTATCTTTTAGATAACCAATACCATGATCGAGAACGTTAGAGTCGTTACACATGGACAAAGAATTGGAATAAGTTGACATTTTTGATCAACCAATTGAAATGAAATATTGTTTTTCGTCAAAACTATAGAGAGTCAATAGTTACTAGAACCACATAAACACAAATCATTTTTCATCATTCCAATCGCTCAAAATTATGCTTCCATAAATATTTTACTATTAAAACTATATTTAACATAATTTATTGTCGATTTAATTTATGTATGTCAAATTCAAACCATAAAAACTATCGATTAATGTCATTTGTTATTCTATTAAAATTCGGTTATGTAACATTACTACAAATTTGTAGAAACCTCAACCTTTGTTCAAGTTATAGTGAGTTGATAAGTCATAAAACTCATATGTTGTGTACACTGAAAAAAACATGTCCTATCTCCAATCGAAATGCAGTTGTTTTAACCTCACCGTGCGGTCAGATATCTCGAATCGAACTACGAAATTGCTTCAACAACTGTACAATTATAAACCGATAGCCAATCACACGAAATATTTATGTGAAAATAAAATATAGTTTAATTAATGTCCAATATACTTAAATTTTAAAATGAAAAATTCATGATATAAGGCCAAAGAAAAATTTTTTCAGCGAAATAGTTATTAACTTTATTCAATTACTGTTATATTGGATATATATTTTATATCAACCTCATTCTGTTGTTAGGAAAATGTTATCGTGTAGTAGTCCCAATCACGGTAAAATTGTTTGCAAATAATTTTTCTTTGCATGAATAATAAACTGCCATCTTCGAGGGTTGTCATTTCTTCAATTTTTTTTTCAGTGTAATAATAAGAACCTAAAGCTTATTTAAACATATTAATATTAATTTAATATATGGACTATATAGCTCGTTCACAGGGCATCCGCAAAAGTAAAGGTGAACTAAAGAAAAAACAAATTTATAATTTGGAGTTACTTTTTGTGGTGTTTGATGGAAAAGAACAACTTTAAAATTCACCGAAATTGAAAATTGACGAGGTAGCATTTATTTTGGAAATTGTGAATTCCCGATTTGCGTATTCCAAATTGAATTTTGGTTGAAATGGAGTTTTTGTGAGACTGGGGTGTCTGTGTTTTTGTTTCATACCATCGATTATCTTGCAAACAATTAATAGTATGAACTTGAAATTTAAGTAAGACGAGCATAAAACTTTAGCTTGGAGGGCTGCGATATGTGAGGCCGTTAAGAGAACACATTTTTTTACTGAGTAAAGTAGAATTGTATATGGAAGTAAGCACTCAGGCTTTAAAAAAATCTTTGAAATTTACAATTGCGTTTTTCCTTCTCCCACATAGTACCGAACCTAATGGATCAAAACAGTTGTAAAATATTTAAAAATGATAGAAAACATTTTGAACGAAAAACACGATTGTAGGAAACAAGATGTCTCAAATTTTGTTTTTTTATATTAAACAAAAGTCTAAAAAATTTGTAAATATTTTTTAGTGTCCGCAACAGTAAAAAGAACTTTGTGATCCTCTTGGCAGTGAAAAATGAATTTTAGTGTCGACGCTTTCACTAAAGTGCTTTCACTGCCGCTGGATTAGAAAAACAAAATTCTTTCTATTGTTTTATAATATTCCTCCACTCGAGGGTTTATAAATTACACAGGGTGTCTAGCAGGTAGCAGATCGTTTTGGATACACCCGCAACCCAGACTAGCAATTTGTTCAGGTAAATCCTAATAGGACATTTGCATCCGACCCCTATCAGAAATCATACTTGATTTCACTACTAGGGCGTGCCGTATTTGTCCTGATCCGGCCCGGATTTCGAAAACCTATTTCATCCTTAGTAGTAAATGCTGGAGCAGGGCCGGATCAGAATCATATCTGATTTTCCAATTAAGGCATGTCCTATTTGTCCTGATCTGAGCCCTGTTTCATTTCAAAAAAATTTCATTTGGTTAAAATTCACTAGAGTATTATCCATTTTAGATATACATAGCTTGCGAAATTTCACATATATACTTTAGTTATCGCTTCTCTGCGTTATGAATACATATAGGTAAGTACATATAAAGTTAGAATATTTTTGTAAACATTTTTTTTATTCGCCTACATATTAAAGTGTTACTTTATTACTGTGATTTGCGGCTTTAAAGTTTCACTTTTCAACTATTTATTTTGTTGTAATAGCTACGTCCAAAAAAGTAAACAGCATTTGTATTTGTTTAAATTCTATGAAAAATAAAAATTTTTATCAAAGCAACCCTTAAATTCAAAATTTCATTATCCAATTAAAATAGTTGGTATCATTTGTTGTCATAGCTACACAATGATTTGGAAAAAATAATAAATATTTTGTCAAAGGTTACTTGTTCCACATATTTTTATTTAAAAATTTATGAAAACTTATAATTTTAATTTAGAATAAACTAATTTTCTTAAAATATTTTGCTTGCGGCGAATAAAAAATAGTATATGATGCACGGACGTAAGCTATTTTGGACTTAATGTGGGTGCAAATCTCGGCTAGCGCCTCGATTTGCAAACTCCACATTCGTCCAAAATCTTTAGCTTTACGTCCTAGCATCATAATGTACTATTTCTAATGTATGTAGCAGTAAATTTTCTAATTTTTTTAATATATGTTAAAGAAAATTTCCTATTTTAAATGATCCGGTCAGGGATCTAGTTTCTAGTAGGGCTGCCTGATCCGGATTGAATAGTTTGAGGCGTTACATTACTGATGAGGACCTGTTCAGTGTACCTGATACGGTCCTTATCAGTAGTAGGGAAAGCCGTATCCAGTCCAGATCTGAGCCCTTACATAATGCTAGTCGGGACGTCGGTTGTAATATACCGAACTAATAGAAAAAAATTACTTAATGGTACATCAATGTGTTTCCGACTCAAAATTTAAATAACAAATGAATTCGTTAGTAATAATTTATTTTATTTCGCCATCAATCACATTTCCTTAGGACTTAATTTTATTTGTGACCCATGTTGTTGTAACTACTTGTGTCGTTTTCGTATAATAAATTACTTTAAATGTTTTAACATAAATTCATTATTCATATTCTTATTTTTATGATCAAAATATTTATAAACTAAATACAAAATGCTTAGATAAAAGTGACTTAATTTTAATTTAAACAGAAGTAAACTGAAATTTTCTAAACAAAATAAATATTAAAAAAAAATTAGAAAATGGGGAATTTACATAGACTTGGGTCTTGTACATGAAAATAAACGAGAACGTTTTATTTTCAAATGTGTCATATAAATAATTTAAACATTAAATATTAAAGTTCGTAATGGCAAAAGTTAAAATAAGTTTTCTTTTCTTATATAAAATGCTTTAATATCGTTAAAACACTTAACAGATTAAAAGTTACTGAGATTTTTTTTATGTACACTAGAGTACAAGACATAAACACAAAGTGGTCCAGATATCACTAAATTTGCTATCCTAGCGTTGGAAAATTTGAAATCTTTCTGAGCTTTTCACAAAGCTACAAATGCTTCTAACGTTTTTTTAAATACCTTTATCGATGGGTTCAGTTCTGGTACGATATTACAATACTTCGAAGAGAACAATAGCTTCATTTATTGTTTTAAATTAAGGAAAATGAGCGTAGAAAGACAGCGAACTTCAACTATATCTAAGTTTAATGCTAAAATGATCCAATGGATCCGTCTTTTCTTTTAAGTCAGTCAACGGAATGTCATTCAGAACTTATGATCGAATAGACGATTGAATAATCGTATTTTTTCGAATTTTTTTTTGTATTTACTAAAATTCCTTGCTTCCCTATAACCACCGAAGGTTTCTGAAGATTTTAGTTTGCATGGTTACAATTTTTTGTGTTTATTCTGCACAAGTGCTTATTCTGCTTAATTTTGGAAGTACGTCGATTTGCAGAAAAACTTTCGCTATCCAACTTCTATGAATTCAGAAACTCTTAGTTCTCATATGGTAGGATATTGATAATATTCTAGGACCTAGATATGGACAATATGTGGGAGACGAAAAAAGGGCAGATAAACGAATTTGTGGATATCGCTAAAAGGGGTCACCAATTCTGTTATCTACGATTGCTGTTGTTCAGGTGATGATTGATGTTTGGTAATTCTGTTTGTTGGAGTTGATTTTGAATTCAAAGAAGTATTCAGTAGTTGTTTTTTATTTATGATCGTGATGTTCTTGAAATTGTATAAATGTTGTAAAAGTTTATCATAAAATAAAATAAACTTATTTGGAATTTTCGGTAAAAATATTCTTTAAAGTTTAAAGTTCCACCAATAATTTTGACATTGGAGGTTAAAAATAGTTTTTAATCATTTATCTGTCAAATTGATATGAATCACTTTAACAAATGATTAATACTTAAATAAACAAAAGTTTTCAAACAAGAAATACACGAACGCAAAATAAACATGCTTTATATAGATGTATTGCCAATACCAGATGTGTTTGTTGTTTATACTGAGCACATTTACAATTTATTAGTTTCCAATACATATATTATTAACTAGGGGATATCCCGCTGGCTCCGCCCTACTTCCCCCTCCTCCCACACACCAAGTCAACCTTTCATTTTGCATCCGACTTTGATACAACGTCTATCCATCAAAATCCAACTTCTTCTTATCTATTCTGTATGCACCTTCTGTTTAACTTATTTCACAAAAAAAAATTGTGATATGTATAGAAAATTTCAAATATATATAAATATTTTTAATTTTTTTAATAATTTAAAATTGTAGCACCAATTACTTTTACTCACTTAATTATATATATATATAAAAAATTTATAAAAAAATTGTGAGGTGTACTATAAATTTTTATACGAAATATATTTCCGAATATTTCCGAATTGTTTCGTTAGGCAAGTTCATGCAAAAATTGTTGAAAATAATTATAAAAAGAAATGCCGTAGCCCATTTCCGGATGAAATTGAATCTGCAAATCGACTAAAAAATTTCAATTTATTCTACTATCCTGCTTGAGTAAATTTGGAAAGAATGTTTTGAAAATTAAATAATAATTTTTTTTCAGTAATTATTTTTTCGTAGTTTAATTTTCGTGGAAGGAAATAGAGCAAAACAAAAAATAATATTTCAGAGAGAAACGTCAAAATTTCAATTTCATCGGCATTCTTGAGAAATGGGCCACGGTAAAAATGCTGAAATAGCGGATTTTGTTTTCCTTATTTTATTTACAGTAATGAATTATGAAACTATGCAAAAATAATTATGGAAAACAAATATTGGGGTCTATTCAGTAAAAATCTTCTATCGAAAATTTCTGCTATTTTTTTATTTTTTGTATGAAATTTTATAAACATCAAAATAGAAGAAAAAAATAGAAGAATTGGTATTCAATCGCTATATTTTTCTTCTCAAAGTCTTTTATTCCTAGAAGATTTAGATATTTTATAGAAGTAAGTAAAAAGTTCCTTTTATGGTTAGAAGAAATATGTTTTTGGGATATTCTTTTGAAATGTACAATTATTTGTCGATTTTTTTTGATTTTTTTTTTAAATCTGAAAATTTGGTATGTTATTGGTGTTGACGAATTAAAAAAACCAAATTAGAGATTTTTTATTTTATAGCTTTGAAATGGAGTTATGCGGGTATAAATTTATTATAATTTTTTATGGTTTTCCGTTATGGTATCGGTGTATTCTAATAAATCTCACAATTTTTCATTGAATTGATATTCATTTTTGCAAGTGAGTTTAGAAATAGTTATATTATCGAAAAATATTACAAAATACTAATTCATCTCATATATCCGCTATGTTGAAATTCTGTTACTAAAAAAGTTTATATCTCAAAATAACACTTTTTCACAAGTTTTACAGATACAATACACAGGGCTATTATATTCTGAAGAAAAAGTTTTAGGATCCAAAACAGATTTTTTGAATATGATATGACAATTCTTTTGAAAATACATATGTTTTATTGATTTTTCTTAAAATGCATAAAAATTTGATATATGCTTAGTATTTAGTACAGTAACCATTTGTTTTTAACAAATAATCCTTATCTGGTACAATTTAAAGTATATGAGCCTCTAGGTGGTTCAGATCGTAATTGAATTTCTACACAGTTAGATTCCAAATTAATTTAAAGCTAATCCTTGTGTTATTTGGGACTATAAAGCTGCGTATTGGGAGGGTCTTAGAGGTATTTTTAAGCGGCTTCCTTGGAAACGTAATTGTCTTACCCTCCATGACCCTAACCTAGCTATTTTTCGGAGGCTATTTTTGAGGGCATGCGGAGATTTATTCCTAATGAATTGGCTGTTCCTAAGGCTGATCTGTGGTTTGGTTTTCAAATAAATGCAAAAAGGTGATTAAAATTAAGAAAAAGGCATTTCAAAAGTTTAATCTAAACAAAACCAATGAACACCTTAGACAATACCGAATTAAAAAAAATATATGCAGGAAACTATTAGATGCAGAACATCTCTTTAATAGAAAAAAAGCTGTTAAATTTGCTGAGTACGCTACTGGTTCACGTAATTTCTTTAAAGCAGTTAAGGCTGTTCAAAGAACGCTAAGCGGTTAAAGCTGTTGTCTACCTCCTCTTATTGATAGAGATATATCGGCCATTGCCCCAAAAGAAAAAGTCAAACTTCTGGGTAGTTATTTCTCTGAAAATGATACCAATTTCTTTGCGAAGCCCGGTTCAAAGAGTTTTATTCTTAATGGGACGTATAGTTTTTCGTGAAAAATGGCAAGCGCACAACCAGTTCCTAAGAAAGGTAGTAAAACTGATCCTACAAAATACAGACCCATTTCAATTTTATCGGTTGTTTCTAAAATTTTTGAGAAATACATTAATTTTAATCTAACGAGTTTCTAGAGTCCTCAAAACCACTCAATGAAAGACAATACGGCTTTCGAAAAGGAAGAGCGACGGGAGAATCACTTTCCTTTGTCACTCATGTCTGGAACAAATCGCTTGAAAATAATGGTGAAACTTTCGGGGTTGCCCTTGATATACCCAAAGCATTTGACAAAGTTTGGCACAACAATCTTATTTGCAAATTAAGATGTTATGGTTTACAAAGGATAAAAAGTTACTTGGATACAAAGATTTATTTCGGAGCGGAAATTTCGGGTCAATGTTGATGGTGTCTCTTCGGAAATATTCTCAACTAATACAGTAGTTCCTCAGGGTTCTACTTTGTCACCAACTCTCTTTCTTATTTATGTTTGGTTTGTTTGTTGGATTCCGCCAGTTAGTCCTATTCATGGTTTTGCTGATGATAGCACTCTTCATGTGTCTCATGAAAACCCTAAATTATATTCACCATTAGCGCTTCATAACTGTAGATCAAATATGATAGATTCATTAAACAATGACCTTTGGGGGTTTGCTAATTGTGTTGGGGGCTTGCTAATAGTGTTGAATTCAATACGAATAAAGCACAGGTTTGTTATTTTCTTAGATTATCCACATTAAATCCGTTTCAATTATCCGTTTCAATTAAATCCGTTTCAGTTTGACTCTAGTAGAAGTTGGAAATAATATGAAATGAAATTCTCATATTTTTAACCTCGCTAAGAACGCTGTTCAGAAATTGGGCTTTTTGGGGCGATGCTGTAAGTTTTTCAATAGCGAATAGCTTCTATTAATATACAAATCATTTATACGTCCCCGCACGGAGTATTGTTCTCACATATGGAGTGGAGCTTGTTATAGTAGTTTGAAGTGCCTTGATTCTGTTCAGCGCAGAGCTGTTAAATTGATTGGCAACTCCACTCTTACTAATGAGCTTGATTCCTTACATCACAGACGAAATGTTGCTGATCTGACAATTTTCTACAAATATATTATGGATAAAGGAACTTCCGCAGAGATTAAATCAATTTTATCTGAACTGCAAACTTCTCACGTTTCACCAGAGCTACTGCCAATCCTTTTACGGTTCAAATAAAAAATGCAGAGCTGTTGCTTTTCATCGTGACTTTTTAACAGAGTCTCTCATCTCTGGAATGACTTACCTTCATGGATTTTCCCCGATAGCTTTAATCCTCAAAAATTTAAAGTTAGCGTTCATAAGTTTCTTAAAGAAACCTTTACTTTATTTAAACAAAATCCTAGTTGGCAGGGTTTCTTCGGATATTCAGAGACGCTAATTTATAATTTATTATAATTAACACTAAACATGCCTTATTTTATTTAAAAAAAAAACTTAAGGTGTTCCGCTCGGAATTCTTTGAAGCTTGACAGATTGGTGAGAAAGTTGGTCAAGGAACAAAAGTGACAAGGCGATAATGTGTGTTTTACCCAGGAGTTGAGTGCCACCACTTCTCGGGGGTAGATTTTTCCTACTCAAAATAACCCCGAAAGTAAAAGTGCTCCATAGGATTTTCGATATCGATATTTTTCGATATTTTTTGTTGTATCGAAAAGTGCTATTTGAAAATTTATAATTTTTTGGATTTCTGCTGGCTACCTTTTACATAAAAAACGCTTATAAATCAAAATATTAGTTTTATTTTGTAATTTTTTTAACAAGTCTTGTAAAACATGCAGCTACCAAAAAATTTTGAAGAGAAAATTCAAGGATCCATATATAGATTTTTTGAATATTTAAAAATATGTAAACATATATGAAGCACTCTTTAAAAATTCAGTAAAATCAATTCATATATGAATCTTTAAGTTTCTTTCGAATTTAAAAGTTGCATGTATTATCTGTAAGATTTGTGAACAAAATTATAAAATAAAAGTGCTATATTGAGATATGAGCTTTTGGGTAAAAGAGTTCAAGCGCACCACCGCGCGCTGTGTGGCGAAAATCGAATAAATTATCAAATGTTCAACTGGCATTTTTTGATAAAAAACTAGTTACTCACTTGTAAAAATGTATTTCAATGCAATCAAATTTCTGAGAGTTATTAGTAAAACACCACACCGAAAAACCTTAAACCATGACATAACTGGGAAATTTCAGAACTTTTTTGTATGTCTGCTATTATCTAGTCCGACAACCCAAACATACCAAAATGTCAGTTGTCGAACTCGACAATAGCAGACACGTTTTGGTCGGACAAGCTTACTCTCGTGTTCCAAAACAAATTTACAAACCCCACAGTTAAAAAAAAATGTGGTAGCAAATTTACGAGATCGCGAGCAATCGGCATTTTTCGGAGCTTGCCAATCGAAAAAGCGGCCGATTTGAGGAAACTCGCAGAACGAAAATTTTCGGGCTTGTCAATTACAGGCGCCTCACGACGCATAAAATATGTGGTAATCATCACATTATATCGGCGTGGACCAAGGGACTAATAAAATTATTTTAAACATTTTACATTTTTCATTCAAAAATTAAAAACAACAATTTTGCCAAGAAATTTAAAAACATAAAACTTGCCGTTTCTTACATTTTGTAGTTCCTGCTCAATTTTCTATTGTTTTGATATTGAAAACGTTTAAAAAAATACTGATGTCAAAACCTGTAAATTATTGTTTTCTTTAAAACAAAATTTAATATAAAAAACATATAAATACTTTAATTTGCACACGAAATATAATATATTTACTAACATGTTTTGTAATTTATCAACTTAATTTTTAATTAAAAAATAACTAAAAATTAAATATGTAAAACTAAAAACAACAAAACTTACTGCCAAAACTGAGATTAAAAATTAAAATAGAAGATTTTGTGTTCGAAAACATAAATTGATATTAAAATAGCAGAAAATTTCCCCTTCGCAAATTGAATACCAATTTCGAACAGTCTTCTATTTTTCAATTCTGCTATTTATTTTTGGGTTGAAGAATAGAAGATAGAAGATTTTTATTGAATAGGGCCCATTATATGATTTTAGCACTACCTATATAAATCATTAATTTTCTTTTTAATATCGAGATGATATTAATTTGAACGAAACGGCTAAAAGAAAACAGCAATAATTTACTTAAAAAACTGCATTATCGATAGTAAACTACTTGATATATAACTACATAAACATATTAAAATTTGTAAACTGTAGTACATTGAGAAATTCCATTGAAAATTTTTTGCCTCAGTTTTATTTTAATTTAACCCAATGATATTCTCTAAAATGTTATCTCTAAAATACTCTGGTCTACTGGGATATTAAACATTATCAAGTTATTTTTGAAATAATTAACTGATATCGCAGTAGGCCAACGTATAATTCGTAAAAAATCTATAAATATATGAAAAATGGCAATAATTTTCCAAGCTTTATTTCACAGGAATGAAATTATTATATAAAATAATGATGGGAAAACCAATATTATATAATTTTTAGCACTGCCTGTCAAAAAAATAATCAATTTTTTAATTAATATCGAAATGATATTAATTTGAACGAAACGGTAAAAAACAGTAACAACTTTATAAAAATCTATTATCGATAAATTTAAATGTCATAAAACGAAATTATTATGACTTTTATGAATTCATGATTAAAAAAACAATAATTTTTACATATATTTGCAAATAGGTAGAGTTGTCACACCAATCAATTTTAATGTTGTTTAAATAAATATAATTTTTTGCACTGCCTGTCAAAAAAATAATTAATTTTTTAATTAATATCGAAATGATATTATTTTGAACGAAACGGTAAAAGACAGTAGCAATAACTTTAAAAAATTCTATTATCGATAAATTTAAATGTTATGAAACGAAATTTTTATGATTTTTATGAATTTATGATTAAAAAAACATTAATTTTTATATATACGTATTTGCAAATAGGTAGAGTTGTCACACCAATTAATTTTAATGTTGTTTAAAAAAAATTATAAAAAAACAACAAAAAGTGCCATGCAAGGAAATGAACTCTAGACCTATTGCGCATCAGTCGACCACGTTAGATTGACGAATAGACTCATGGATAGACTCACGACTATTATATTATGGACAGTTGAAGTTTACGTAATTTGTTTAACTTTGAGTTTTACTTAAAAGTTTATATATGTTATTTACCAAAAGCAAAAGGCATGGTTATCTAATAATTGTTTTCATTACGTTTTCGTAACAACCATATATGTACTGAAACGAAAAGTATCGCGTTTTTTGGATTTTGTTTAACTTTTTACTTGTAATTGCAAGTACATAATAGTATTTTATTGTGTAAGTGTTTAATGATATATTTTGTTGATCAAATATAAGTTGCAAATTGTCGATAGAATTATTTTAAATTTCATTTATAAAAAAAAACAAATAAAAGAAAAAATAAATTTTATTTTACTTTTTGGACCATTGATTCCAAACAATAAAATAAATTTCATTCAATTTCAATACCTATTTAATGTTTTTCAATTTGAGATGGAAATGGTGTTCAATTGAAAAGCTATCAAATTTTATAGTAACGCAAAACCAAAAAAACAATCATGTAAAAACAAATTGTTTCAAATTGTCTATTTAATTCAAATAAAATCGTAATAGTCTTTGTCCTTTTTTTATTCGAGAGAGGAACATGTGCACTAGTTTGAATTCATTGTTTTTTATATATGTAATTTTAAAAGAGAACGAAAAAGTTTTTGTTACTTTTTTTATAAAACACCATCACAATATTTATAAAATACAATTTAAAAAAATTTTTTCAGTCAAATAAATTGTTTTATTGTGTTGCGCTACTTTGCGCTATAGAATCAAATTAACAGTTGTTTATTTTACTCTGTTAGGCATAATAACGCACACAATTGTGGTTGTAAAAAAAACAAAATAGATCTATTGTGGGTTCCGTAGGATAAAATATTAATTCGCGTTTTCATGGGAACAATAAAAAAAGAAAGAAATTTCAGAACGTACTCAAATTCATTAAAGCTCCGATAATGGAATATATGCCTATAAAACAGCGATTAAGCCACTTATATTGACGCTCATAAGAGTGATATAGTAATATGAAAGCAGATAAAAACATTTATTTTAGTCAAATCGTTGATTAAACTGACCGATAATTGAATTGTATTATCGATAATTGGGTTAAAGCAGAGAAAACTATCCATTGAAATGATAAGTATAGTAACTAAAATTTGCGCAGGCTGAAATTAAAATAGATATAAATTGATGATAGGCGTTGTATCGATGACAAGCATAAATAAAAAGGATGAAAAGTACTAATCTTCTTCTTCTGCTTATGAATGAAAAAAAATTAAATATATATGTCTTCAAAGGAGTGAAATAATAAAAATAAAAATTTCGCTCTTAGGACTTAGGAGTAAGAACGATAAAAACATTAAAAATATTAAAAATTTCATCATAAGAACACAAGAACATCGTCAAAAATAAAAAAAATTACTTACTCTTAATCTCGGTATAACAATCAAAAATAAACAAATCTAAGATTACATTAATCAATTTTAAAAATTTGTTGACATTTAACTTTTTGAGTTTCATTTTATTTGATACAATTCAATTTGAATTAAAAAATATAAATATATTTGAGTTAATCTTCCAAGAAATGAATTAAAATAAAATAAATTTTAAAGTAAACAAAAAACTTTCATCGTCGCTTTTTATCCCAAAAACGTTTATTATACAGAATTGATTTATAACAAAAAGAAAACAAAATCTTACATCGATACGTAATTCTAACGAAAATGAATAAATGATTGATTCCTAAAATTTAATTAAAACACAAAATTGATTTATCATACTATCAAAATACATTACATACACAGGTTTAATGCTCATAAAATAAACATTAAGAAATTTAATTTGTTTTCTTTAGAAAGGAAATTGGAAAATTAAAGAAAAATCATGTTGATTGATAGTCTTGATTGAGATAAACTTAATCATGAATGAATGTACAATTTTATAATGCTAAAAATTGTTGTGAAATTGTTAAAATATTTAAATTAAATTGCATTTGTAGGATTATCATCGTTTAAACTGATGACTATCTACCCTTCTTCAATTATGCTTCAACCGATTCATCAATGTCGAGCAAACGAGAACGTTACTTAACCAAAGTAACAAAACATCTCAATCAGTAATCACAAGTAATTACTAGTAAAATATCTTCCCACGTATTTTATTATACTACTACCCACGGATGATAAAACAATTATTTATTTAATTTATTCTAATTTTATATATGTTTTGTATCTTATTTTTTTAAAAGGAAAGAAAACCAGAAAGCAAAATAGCAATAAAAATGAAAATAATGACATGAAATGTTTCCAGTGGAAAATTTATGAAAATTCTTTAAAATTAAATTTTTGTTTTGCTTTTTCTTTGCAAAAAAAAATTTAAACAAAAAAAATGAAAATTATCCAAGGAGAAGGAACTTATTTTTTATTGTTTTATTATTATTATTTTTATTATTATTACTGTTATCATTTTTATTATTGTTACTGTTTTTGTAGCTCGTTTTTAATGTTTTTAAATTCAATGGGAAAGTTAAAGGTGTACAAAACAAGGTGTAGATACTGGCAATGAATGTTTTGTTTCAATTTTCGGTTGAAAGTTGTGTTGGCGAAAGAGGATTACTTTGAAGATTCAATTATATTTAATGGATTTTTTTTCATATACTCTTCAGTTTCTAAGACCTAAATGATGTGGAATCAAGTTGTTGTTGTGTATATTAAGTAAAGAAATTATGTATCAAAGAAAACTTCATTGTTTTGCTACGGTTTTGAAGAAAGTACATTTTTTTTCAATCAGAAAACAAACCAACAAGATAGTTGTTAAATAGCTTTTGGCTTAAGATAATCTGACTGATTTCATAATTATTTATCAATTTGATTATTTTTAATTTATTTTTAATTTGTTCTATTTTATTTTAAATCTTTGAACTATTTTTTTAAGTATCTAGAGCAGTGGTTCTTAGCCTGGGGTACTCGGATCCCTTAGGGGTGCGAATTGGAGTCCGTATCTGGGGATCCGAAGTTCCAATTTTACGAATTTACGTGAAGCCTTAAATATTAATAATTTAAAGAATTTGGTTAATAAAATGTTTTTTATTTATTAAATTTTTTTTAAAAAATGTGCGCAAAAGTAGTTTAATAACAAATAAAATTCTAAATAAATCAAAGAAATGAATATGTATTTTGAAAATTGAATTGAATTTACAAATTTTTATTCGTTTATATGATCGTTTCTTTCGTGATATGTGCTCGGCACTTGAAAGTTATCGTACTGCTTTTCTATTTCACAAAGGTATAAGGTGAATTTCACGTAGAAGTTTGCTGAATCGAGTGCACTCACTACACTGAAATCAAAACAAAAATTTGGTCACTACAACTTATTTTGTGTCAACCGAATGTTTCCTGTCACAACAACTTCAAATTCGGTAGTCTTATCCTCAAAAATAAAATTTGAAGACACAACAATCGAATTAGATGTCATCGTGACGGCTTAATCACTATAGCAACCGAAGGATTGAAATTTTTCTTTCAGTTCACGAATCCACTTGCTTACAAATCAAGTGAGTAATTTAGCTGATAGAAATGCTATATATAGTTAAGAAAAAGCGAGGTTATAGTTCAGCTGAGGGGTGGCATACATTACAGCTATACTCACGCCCCTGAGCCAGCTAAATATTTTTATGCAAGATTTGCAGTGACCGCTATATACTTCCAAACTTCCATTTCGATTAGTCATGTTTGCAAGAGAAATTTTTCGAATTTTAACCTTTGCTTGAAGAAGTTCTTATTATGAAAAAACAATATTGCAAACGAAGCTAAAAATCATTTAAAACGGGGTAACAAACCTTTTGATGAATTTTACGCTATTGAGAGGAGGGCGTTCAATTTCCGAACAACATTTCAACACGGGTTTTGGGTATTGAAATTAAACAAATCTTCAAATCTTCTTAGGTATCCAATCTCATATTATAGTTAGACAGCGTCAATCCTGATTTATTCATATGAAAAAACTTCACCATATTCACTTCAATACAGCTCATGTTCCACATACTTTTGATTGTTTCATGCTGCTATGATTTGTGTTGTTTCGACTCCAGACGATACAAGCATCAAAAGTCTGATTTTTGGTGTCAAAATTACCAGCTTAGAAATAAACTAACATCAATTCTTTTCATGTCTTCATTCAAAGAGTTAAGCTAAATATTACAAAAGATTAAATGATTCCAAAATTCAAATATCTAGGTTAGTATTTCAGTTGGTAAACGACAACAGTGAAAAAATATAAAAAAACTCCTATGAATTCTCCTTCGTCTTCTACATATTGGTATATTAATTTTAAAAAATTCAAAAACGTTTTGCATTCAAAGCAGAATTTTCAGAAAACTATACCAGATTTTGAAT
Organism: Diogma glabrata; assembly: GCA_963693315.1. NCBI lineage: Eukaryota > Metazoa > Arthropoda > Insecta > Diptera > Cylindrotomidae > Diogma > Diogma glabrata. Next base: position 88,419,320 of record OY856187.1, on the reverse strand, counting down.
GCTCTAACTGGGCGATATTTCAGAAGACATAGACCGAAAGAAAAATTTCGGTCAGTACAACCTCTTTTATGCCAACCGAATTTTTGTTGTCACTTTGACATTTCATTTGGCTTTTGTCGTGTGTCTTCATATGTCAATTTTGCAGGTAAATTTAATATCTGAACTTGAGGTTTATTGTAACAGGAAACATTTGGTTGCCACAAAAAATGTTGTAGTTACCAATTTGTTGCTTTCAGTGTTGATTTATTTATTAACCAGCCTAAATGCATTTTAGGGTTGCGAGTAGCTGAAAAGGTTAAGAACCACAGATCTAGAGAATTTTTCACTTGCGAAATTTTGGAGGGGGGCTTTTGCGCTTTTCTAAGAATGGAGAGGTGAGTTAAGTATTTTATTTTTTACAGTTTCAAAAGTACGCTTTGCATCATTGTTCCAGTAAAATTTCAATTTTTTCTTTGTGAGATTGTTTAGCGGTGCTGCAAAGTTTTCGATAAATTTTCGATAGTAATTGTAAAATACGACGAATCTTACTATCTTTTCTGGTGTCGTTGGTATTGACCAATTTCTTATAAGTTCTAGCTTAGAATTATCTATTTTAATCTCTTTCTGAGCGCATATTAGGGTGGCCCTTAGGTTACTCTAGGTTTTTTTTTTCATTGTACAGTTTGCGCCACCCCCTTCTCCCCATTTCGTGTCAACACCCCAAAAAATATTATTTGTAAACTTTGAAATCAATCGACCAATTCTAAGGTGTGTCCCCGGCCACTTAAAGTTGAGAGGTTTTGTTCTGAGCCCCCAAAAAATTAAAATTTTTTGGAACGAAACCCTCCCATTTCGTGTCAATACCCATAAAAATATTATTTGCAAAATTTGAAATCAATCGTGTATTTTAATCCGTGCCCCTTGGCACTTGAAGTTTTAGTGGCAATTTAAGTGGCCGGGGACACGCCTTAGAATTGAACGATTGATTTCAAATTCTACAAATAATATTTTTATGGGTATTGACACGAAATGGGAGGGTGTCGTACAAAAAATTAAAAATTTTTTTTTAGGCTCAGAACAACACCTATGAACTTTAAGTGGCCACGGGCATCCCTTAGAATTGAACTATTGATTTCAAATTTTGCAAATAATTTGTTTATGGGTTTTGACACGAAATGGGAGGGTGTCGAACAACAAATTAAAACTTTTTTGTTAAGGTTCAGAACAAAGCCTCTCAACTTTAAGTGGCCGGGGCACGCCTTAGAATTGATCGATTGATTTCAAATTATGCAAATAATATTTTTATGGGTATTGACACGAAATGGGAGGGTGCCGTACAAAAAATTTTAATTTTTTTTTAAGGGCCGCCCTAGTGCACATGTGTCATAGAAATGTTCCTTCTGCTCTGAAAAATAATCTTTTATTTGGGTTTAACTTTAGATTATATTTTTGCAGGTTTGCAGAATTTTTTCTATATTTGTGAGGTGTTGTTTCATTGAGTTACCTAAACGAGAATGCTAAATTAACCATTATTGCGAAAGAGTTAGGGGCAATCTTTTTTCAAAACGATACTCTAGTAAATTTAAAGCTTCTATATGTTGCGTCGTAAAAGATGTGTAGTCTCCAGCATCTTTATCCAGTTCATTTTGATGAAAAACTGATGCTAAGTACATTATAGAGAAGTATTGTGATTTCCCTGCCAATTCTATGAGTTCCTCTATTCTTGGGAGTGGAAAAACGTCACCAACCAGTTTTTTATTAAGTGTTCTATAATCTATCACAAGTCTCCATTTCTTATCATTTTCCGTTAAGGATTTCTTTGGTACGACAAAGATGAATGAATACTGAAGTACTTGGTTCTAATATTTTATTTCATATTAGCTCGCGTTGTTTTTTTTACTTCTTTTCTTTGCGACATTGGTAGTTGATGTGTTTTGATATAAACAGGTTCGTTGTCCAACTTTTGCTTAAAATTTTTTGGCTGAAATTATTCTTTGTTATTATTTCTTCAGGCAGAAGGAATCCGTATAAGAGTATTTATTTATGAGATCCCTTAACTTAATCCATCTTGAACTTGTTCATGTTGAGTATGAGAACTAGTAGCTTATGTTTTCTATCATTATTCGAATCATTTTTCATAGCACTCTTTTTTGTTTCTAGCTTATCTATAATATTAAGGTTTTTAATTAGTATACTTCTAAATATTATTTTGATTAAGTTTATAGATAGGTTAACAGGTATATTATTTGTATTTAATATTTGAACCATTTAACCATATTTTTACCATACTCTTTGTTTGCTATCGTACTTTACTGAGTTCTATGTTTCGTATATGTTTTTTATGTAAAGCTTGATCAATATTATCTGATATTCTAGTTGAATATATTACTTGTATTAAACCTTATGGCCTAGGGTTATCAGTTCAGATTGTCTACGTACGTCGTCCGAGCAAGATCGATAATTTATAAGTGTGATTTTTGGAATACATGTTGTCATCCTTATCACACAAAATTTTTTTTTACAAAAAGAATGTTTGATTTTCTTGGTTGTTAATTTTAAAAGAAATTTTTGCTTATGTTGATTTAGGTTTAAATAAATATATTTTATAACTTTATAAAAATAAAAGACAATGTCAAAAAAGTTAACATCTCAGAAGATCAACTTTTATTACGTTGTTAAATTTTTATCTTTAACATGAATTTGTTTTGTCTTTGTATATAAATCATATAATATTTTTATTTCACATAAAATTTTTAAAGATTCTGTTGGCATATTCAAATATAAGACGCGCTTTAAGAATATAATTTTCAATCATGAATCACTTCATTAAATTGAAATATGGCATCAACGTGGAAACTTGTTGGTTTTGCAAACTTTAAAACAACACTTGAAGATATTCTTTAATCATATCATTTCATCTTCTTTAACCAAGTGACCTTAACATTTTGATCTAAATCAAAACAAAGTCAAAATCTTTATAGCAATTAAAGTTATAAATGTTACGATAATACGAGTATTCAATAATCTAAAAATATTAATATCAAATGAAAAAATAAATGTCTATTAATAAAAGATTTACCACCACAAAAACCATCAACAGATAGTCGATACTGGAAAATTTTAATTAAAACAAATAAACATTAAATTCATTTTTCATGATTGATGAAACATTATGTGGAAAAGTGTTAAAGGAAAATTAATTATTATAAATTAAAAATATAAACATTAATAGAAATATAAATATTTTGATTATATTTTTGAGTATTATTTTTAATGTGGGATGGATACTTAATTTATCTGTAATAAGGATAAGTTGTTATTGTTTTGTTTAACTCTAATGAATAAGCGATTAAATCGGCTTGCGTCATAAATTGAAATTTATTCAATGAATTTAATCAGAAAAAATTTAAATAAGATTTTCTGTGTCAATTAAAATTTCGGACTGAATCTTAGACTACAATCACAACAAGCATCTGTTTAAATAGCTTCTATGCCTATTAGCTTGTTCGACAAAACGCTCTGATAACTCGATGAAGACTTTGTTTACACTTTTGTTGAAAAGTATTATTGATTTTATTGATTCTAAGAAATCGTTAAATTTATATACAGCTCACACAAGAAGGACTCCTGCATGTTGAATGTATGTTGTCGTGTAATCTCGACACTTTGGCTATTTGTACTACTGAGTGTCAAGCTAAATGAAATTAGGTATATGTTTAAAGAATGATTGATCCGATTTTATTTCACCACCACTATCTAGCAAATTTTTCTACGCAATTTTTAATAACAAATATAAGTTATGTGGGTGGAGCAATCAAAATAAATAACTTTAAATGATTATTCAATTTTCATTTTAAGAATATTTGCTTAAGAAAACTAGCAACCGAATACTAATCTGGTGTGTGAATTTAATTTAAAAATATTTTTGTTATTTGATTAGTAAACGTTCTATGAGTTTTTAGGTCATTTTCATTGATAATGTGTTAAATCAAGTTTTGTTTTATTTATGTTTTATTTTAAGCTTTTTGGTTTTTGAACATTTTATTATCAATTTACTGTTTGATCTCATTTAAAAATTTTTATGTTATTACATTTACACTGAACATCTATTCAGGTCTTTCATTTTGTTCTTTGTCTATATTTTTATATAAACAAATAGTAATTTACATATTTAAACTTGTATATTATGTTCTCCATAACAAAAAATTAGAGTAGTAAATTAAAAGAATTAGACTAGTGAAACTATCTGAGAGTGATGGTTTCAAATTCTTCTACTTTGGAGCAATCACTTTAAAAGTATACAAACTTTTCGAAAATTCTAGCATGGCTGATGAATCGACTGTTATTATTGTGGAGGTGGAAACAAACGAGTCTGTAAGTTATCCTTCTCCATTGCAAGGAAGCGATCATGCTCAAATTAGAAAAAAATGAGTTAAATGTCGTCTCGATTCAAGAACCATAGGTTTTCGGTGACTGAAAACATAAAACTACAAATTATTGTTTGTGAAAAATAGATGTCAGTTTATTTCTGTATTTTTTTCTAATTGCAAACTAGCATTTTCAACCTCCAGGCCATTGCAATGCACACACAAATGACAAATGACCTACTATAAAGTGAGTTGGAAAGAACCCTCCTGTTTTGATCATCGGTTAACTGCAGTTCAATCTGGACAAATGATCTTCGAACCGCAAAGATAAAAAATATAAATTAAAGTTATTTTATTTTCTGCTATGACCGCAAACAGATAAGAAAATGTGACCACATCCACAACGACAAGAAATTAAGCTTTTGTGTATAGTTTTTTCCTAGTTAATCCAAGTTATAACCGAAAAGAAACTGGGACACTAAACAAATTATTCTAAACAATTTTCTTCCAGTTGTAGTTTCGAAAACGCCCAAATCTAGACTGGATTTTGTTAAACTGAGAAAATGCTGTCCATTTCTGTAATTAGAGCAACTCATTACGAAACTGTTGACCCCAAAAAAATTCATTTGTCTAATCAATTTTCGTTCAATACAACTTATCGTTTTTTTATTCATATTTTTTCAACCCTGTTTGTAATGATATTTCTTTTTTTTCGATTGCTGTTTTATTTTGATATGTTGTTGATTCATGCTTTGTTTTACATATGTATTTGAACATATGTTATTTATGTGCAGCGCCGTGAATATGCTCAAATGTAACATTAAAAAACGTATTTTGAAGTTTTTTATTTTCTCACACTTTTAGTTATATTAAATACCATTTATTTAGTTCGAATTGATGAGCATATAGTAGAAAAATGATAAATTAAATGAACGTCGTCCAATTAACTGTTTAGAGAATTTTTTTCGTAACAAGACAGTTTTGCGTATATATTCAAGATCGGAGAAACATTCAAAACCTATTGGGTGTGATGTTTTAAATTAGAAAAAAATTAGTTTAATTTTGTGAGTAAGCATAGATTCAATTACATAATACATACATATGCTTGATTATATTTAACAAATACCACCACTTTTAGTGAAAGTGGTTTTCTGGTTATTCTGTTGGTAATTTTATAGTGCCGCCATTTTTATCATAAGCAATATTATGTTGTTTAAAATTAGTCTAATTTAAAAGAGAAAAATTTTATTTAAACTATGTTTCTAAAGCTTAAATTTTGATCTGTTAGTATAACTAAGTAATTCGGGCGCTTACTTGAAACCGCAATTGATACACTTTAAGTGTCTTGAAGATTAATATTTTTTCAAAATTGTATTTCTTAATGTTATAAATTAGTAAAAACATTGAACTGAAACATTTTAATCACTTTTTTTGATGATTTGTAAATGTTTTGTTAATTTTGGAATGTTAAGTGATTTAAAAAGTTTAAATCTGGACAACAAGATCCACATCGTCAACAATTTATCGGAAATATTCATTGGTCAGCATTGTCAACAATTTATCGGTACAATTTATTGGTCAGCATTGCCAATCATTTATTAGAACAATTTATCTGTCAACATTGTCAACAATTTACTATAACAATTTATTGGTTAACACTATCAACAATTTATTAGAAAACTTATTGGTCAACCTTGTCAATAATTTATTATAACAATTTATTGGTCCCCTATGCCTTGTCAATAATTTATTGAAAAGTTTATGGGTCATAATTGCCAGCAATTGATTAGCAAACTTATTGGTCAACATTGTCAACAATTTGTTATAACAACTTATCGGTCAACATCATCAGCAATTTATTAAAACAATTTAATGGTCAACCTTGTCAACAAATTATTGGTAAGCATTATCAACAATTTATTAGAACAAGTCGTTGGTCAACCTTGTTAATAACTTATCATAACAATTTATCGGTCAACATTGTCAGCAATGTATTGGAAAATTTAACGGTCAACATTTTCAGTAATTTACTGGAAAACTTATTGGTCAACACTATCAACAATTTATTGGAAAATATTGATCCACATCGTCAACAATTTTTATAACAATTTATTGATCAACATTGTCAACAATTTATTAGAACAATTTATTGTTCAACATCTCAAAAATTTATTGGAACATTGATTGGTCGACAATTTATTTACATAGGGTGATTTACTAGATTAAATTACGTGGGCATGAAGTGTTCGATCTGGAACAAATAATGGGGTTAGTGAAACCTTTATCTAATATTTTGTAAATGTAATAATCGTTGTTATAGTGTTGTGTATGTGATGATCTCAGTTTTTTCGACCTTTGAGGTCGTCAGAGTCCCTGTTCTTTGCTTATTTGATTCCGCATACACAGTCTGATTTGCGTGCATATCTGATTATTTGTATAGCGAGCTGGTACAAATTACTTCTTGGACACACATGGCCGAAGCTTGTTTGCTTCCTGTTAGTAACTCACTAGCAGGTCCCGTGTTTATAACAAATTGGCGCCCAACGTGCGGGCCGTAAGTCGGAGGTAGTATTTTCCTTTTGGTTGCAATTCAATTTTATCAAGTTTAGTGTCTGTTTTGCCTTATTTTTTACTCTACGAATACGTTTCATATATATAATTTAATTAAATACATTCAGTTCTGGTGGCATTATGTATCCACTTTCGTTTGCTATCGTATAGGAAAAAATCATTAAATCTTGAATAGTGCAGCGCAACCCACACATTTTGAGTACTAGTACGTTCTGTTTTTCTTATTTTATATAACTAAATCTGGTTGTGAATTTTAACTAGAGATTTTCATTTAAACGTATATTCGTAATTATATGAATTAATATTATAGAACAATTTGCTTTTAATGTAAATAATATTAGTAGAGTATACGAATACTATAAATGCAAATGGTTGTGGTTAAAATTCAATCCAGAAAGGTTTTTCCATCACAGAATTTTAAAACTAGTTTCGTACTCAAAGTGTGCAATTCATCCATCCATTAAACATATTTTTCAAAGTCAAACCTCCCTTAATCTAGTCACGTTCATGTTTTAAGGATTACCTCAAATAAAGAAACGTGTTTCAACCTACAAACAGCTCAAATTATTTTAATTTTCAAAGGGCAAACATATCAAATATTACTGTAAACTTAAGTTTTTAATGAATGCAAATTTCTAACCGAATCAAATTAAAGTAAACATAAGAACATGAAACATGAAGCATGAAAACAACCTCAATTAAGAATACAATTTCTTTTAATTTAAAATGAAAACACAAAATTTGTTTATTAATTTTCTTATCTTAAACTTCATTTCCCTTACACTCACAAAACACAACGAACAATACTGCGACAAAAACTTATTTCGTTTGAAATGGAAAATGAAACTAAAATCTTAAAAAAATGTCGAAAAAGTTTTAAGGAAATTACCTCATCTGGAACTTATCTTTTATTGTTATCGGATGAATGAATTGTTTATGGAAGGTATTTGTTACACTTCATTGATGTTTTCTTGATGATAATGTCTTAATTTTAAGGGTGTGAGGTGTTTGTAAAGAAGTATATAAAGAAATAATATGTTTATAAGCTTATAGAATGAGAATTTAACACAAAAATGTAAAATGTGCACTACAGATTTTCGCCAAAAAAATCAACTATTGCTGAGAACGTTTTATTCAATTTTCAAGTACATATATAAAAATCTAACGATTAAATCAAATCAACGATCGATAATTCAGATAACCGTATTGACAGATATTACCATGTACAGTTAAAATACACAAAATGTAATTCTATACTCAATATAAATTTAATTTAAATTATTATCAGAAAAACGAAATAAAAAAATTCCAAAATTTTAACAACAACATAGCGGCACTACCACTCCAACAACAACCCATTAACGTTGGAAATTATTTTAATGGATTTTTTGTTATTACATTTTTTTTGTATATCGAACGTACTCAACGCAATACCCCAATAAAGATGGAGGTGGTTTGAGTAAACAATTCGAATGAATAGAAGTTAATAGTTTAATAGGTTATTAGAATTGTGTTTTTTTTGGTTTATTTGTTTGAATGGGAATATCTATATGCATGCTTTGTATTGATTATGCAAAGTATATTTTTAGACATTAAATAGTTTAGTAACTGGTTATTTGTGTTTCACATGTGAGCGAAAGGTAATCGGATTAAAATTTATTTGAAGTTTTAGGAAAGGAAAGTCTATCAAGTAAAATGGGTTCTAAAATCTGCAGCTAAATTCTGTAACTGTGAAGTTTTTTAATGACAAGAAATTAAGAAATGTTTAACACACACTTCACCAGTTCACAGTTAGTGAATTTAGCTACTGGTGAGAGTGGTTCGTTTGATCAACTACAGACCAAATTTTTATTTTTGTTTATTATTTGTTTATGTTGGTTTTACTTTTGTTTGTGCTCGATTGTCGATGGCAGACTGGCAATAGCAGACTCTTTATAGCCAACTGACTATGATCGACTGTCGACGGTCGATTGTCTTTGGTCGACAACGATTGTCGATAGTTGATTGTCGATGGTTGAGTGTCGCAAGTGGACTGTTGATGGTTCACTATCGATGGTAAACACTCAATGGTCAACTGTCGATAGTTCATGGTTGACTTTCGATGATCGACTTTCCATGATTGACTATCGATTGACTTGTCGATTGTTGACCGATGACTGTCGATAATCGACTGTCTGATGAGTGTCGGTTAGTAACTGTTAGTTTATGTTTTATATTCAATAGTTTATGCAGGATATTCGAAATTCACTTGTGGTCAAACAACGATGGGTCACTGGTTTTCCAATAATAGAATATTTTAGCAATAATTTACAGTGATAATTAACCATCGACAGACAAAATGTTTATTGCCATTAAACAATCAATAACATGTTTTGTTATTGATTCAATAAAACCATAAAATTTCTTTAAAATTGTTTTGACATTGCTTAGTACATTGGTTGCTTATTTAAGGGAAAGAAAGAGGTCGATGAAAGCTTCCCATAAATCTTATCATTTTAAATTCAAAAAAGACATGTAAACAAAAAGCATTAGAATAAATTTACTATTCTAAGGAGTTGTTCCTAGATTTAACAAAGATAACGAAGAAATAGATCTTAATTTTAAATGGAAAAAGGAAAATTTCTCGTATTAGATAAAATGTGATTACTAAAAACATTCAGTTCATATAAATAATGAACGTATACAAAATTTGCTCAACCTTTCTGTATAGTTTCTGTGTTTTAAATTTGTAAGTATGTCTTTTACACCATTTTAGAAAAAAAATATTGCACCTATTTAAATCACTATCCAATTCTATATTATCTGAATAGTAGTCTAGCAGTTAGCAAGCTGATCTTGAAATGGTTTATGGAGCGCTCTATATGTAATAATAATCCATATAAAAAATCGATTTAACTAAGTGTTCGCGTGAAACTCAACCAGAAAATTAATTGAATTGTAAACAATTGTTACAGATGATCGCATTGTTATTTGTTTTAGATAATGGAAATTTGCAATTTGTTTATAACAACAATTTTCGAACCACAACATCACATGGCACTGTTGCTGACCTCATTGTTGTTTATAAACATCATCACCAACGGTATTTAGATAAAACCAAATAAAATTATTGAGATCCCACATTGTCATAAACACAGAACGCTGAGGTTCTTCTTTGTCCGCACTTCATATGAAATTATTTCATATTTGTTGGTTCAAGAGTAGCTACAAAATATGGCTTTAAGTAGAAGAGATTTGAATAATTTTTTCATCACCCGAATTCTAATTGAGGACCCAAAAAAAATTATGTGTTCCACCCCTAATACACATTTTTAGTTTGAAGGAATCAGATATGTTCAGTTATAAACCATATTCAGTTGTAAAGTGAAAAAAATAAATAAAAAATTAAAAAAATTTTAAATAAAATTCACACATCAGATTAGTATTTGATTAATTTCTCGATCGTTTGATCGTTTTCTTTATAAATCTTTCTATGTAATTTCTTCATCATAACTGAGCTCATTTTGTAATTTGCAGCTCATTATAATTTCACTTTTGTTTGAATCTACCGTGATTATATTATTTAGAGTAAAATCTTAACAAATAATAAAAAGCACGTTTCCGAATATAAACATTTTCATAGTGATTTGTGCTTGCATTCACATTATTTACCACTATTTTTCGAAATCTGTCGACGGTATTTCAATAAAATTCTAGAATTTCAATTATTAAGAAATATTTTTATATCTTTTAAAAGTTTTTAAAAAAAATTGTTTATTATTTGTTTAAACAATTGAAACAGTTACTTGGATTTAATTTTAAAAGTAAATTAAATATAAATCGCGTATAGAATATTTCAAAATTGTATTCGATTATATAGTAAATAATGGCTAGAGAAAAGTTTTAATGGTTTTCTCGTGTTAAAAATGGATTTTGGAACTCTAAAGATCGCGTCGCACCGCAACATTCTTACTCGTCCCCAAAATTCATCAGTTTTTGTTCTAATGTAGTCAATAGTCAATTCTAATTCTAGTCAATAGTTATAAAGTATTATTTTTGTACGACTAGATAATATTATTCATCTTTAGGATCAAAAATCGCCGCTCGACAAAGTAGTTTAAGAAATAATTTATATTGTAAGTTTGTTTCGCCGGGAGTATAGTTATTAATTTTTTCTTTTGTATTTCCTCAATTAAAACCCCGTTTTTAATTTATATTAATACTTGTTATTTAATTGATCAATATATTTCAGGCTAGGCCCATCTTCAGGATTATTATATATGATTCGATTTTCTTAAAATTTTAAAGTACAACGTTAATTTTTTAAAAAATTCCACTTGACAACCATTTTTTAAGTTAATTTTAACATCTTACACATAGTTTATATATCAAACTTTGTTTTATATAAATGTCATTTAATTATTTTATTTTAATTTTGATATAATTGTTATTTTTTATATAATGAACCTGAAGATGGGCCTAGCCTGAAATATATTGATCAATTAAATAACAAGTATTAATATAAATTGAAAACGGGGTTTTAATTGAGGAAATACAAAAGAAAAAATAAATAATTTATACTTTTTTTTGGATTTCCGTCGCCGGTTATTTTTACATTTTTCCATAACACATCAAAATCTTTTTGAAATTCTGAGATGACGCACATTGTAATAGGTACGTTTCTATATGGAATCTAAAATAAAACTGAAGTAATTAAAAAACAGAGTGTGCTTAGGACCGCACGGCAGAAGTGAAAACTTCATTGGCAATCGCAATCAATTGATATCGTATTAGTAGTATTTGGATCGTATTAGTAGAATGAATGAGAAACAAGTCAGAACGATAAACCGCTAACTACACACACTAACCTCACAATGTAAACCAAATAATTGTCAAAATAGCACTCATATATGCCAATAACAGGGACTAAAGTACGCGTGTTTGTCACACTTTTAGATCAACAAGCTTAAATTTTACAAATCTTTCTGTGGAAAGCTAAGCAAATTCATTGGTTTTAATGCGCATTGTTGTCGTTTGCAAATCACTGTCGGCTAAGTGCCACCATTTTTAATTATTTTATTTATCATGATTGCCATCAATGTTTAATCATACATAAGCTATGCTTCTTTGTATAGAATTTATGCGATTTGCGTCTCGTAATTGTGAGCTTTAAATCGATATAATCGATTTTATCAAGTATCAAGTTACAAGTATTAAGTCTTCACTTAATTTTAGAAACATGTATTATATACAATTCCAAACCGACAACATGTTTAGTGAAGATGATAAAATTCCAATACATATAATTTTGATATACAAATGTAATTGTTTCAGCCTTCAAGTCATACTATCTTTCTTACGTTATTTTTAATTTCTGAAAAAAATTATGTTCAAAAAAACATTGATCAAAGCAAACTACCGTTTAAAACGATAGTTGAATAAAAAGCGAAAATTAAGCGTACACAAAAACTTCATAAATTTTCATGATGATTAATGTATTAATGCATAAAGGATAAACAGCCATACATACTTTCAATTTTATATATATTCAATATTTATTTAGCATGATGACTCGAATGCAAATTTCAAAAGACAGTAGCAATATAACTTTAAAAAACTGCGTTATAGATCAATTTTTTCAAATTCGTATGAAGAAATTTTATTATTTTTATGAATTCATAAATAAAAACAAACTAATTTTAATGGTATTTAATAAAAATTAAAAAAAAAAACAATAAAAAAATATGTACCATACCAGGAGTTGCACTCAGTACCTACAGCACATCAGTCGAGAACGATATCCACAACGCAATTTGAAACGTTAAGGAATGATAGAAAGATTTTAATTTAAATAAAGTCTTTCATTTCAGAGCGTCACGGATCAGACTAACTTACTACCTACGGAAAAATCTGTGTGCGCCTAAAGAAGTTTTCACTTCAAAAATAATACAAGAATGTAATGTAAAAAATATCAAGACTTCGGTTTTGGTTAAGGATTTTGATATAGTTTTCAGCATAAAACTTTTATTAGAACATTGTTTTCAGTTTTGGGTAGCGATGTATATCAAACATAACTCTTTGTTAAAATACGAGTATTTTTTATCTCTGTTTAGAAATTTATTACAAAACTAACACGAAACATCAATACGTTGCCGGAAAATCATAACAGATCATAAATTAACATAATTTGGTGAAAAGATGATACAATCAGCACACTACTCAAAAACCTCTCCATATTTAGCGTTTCGAGAAAATATTACAAAATCACAAATTCATATTTCTTTCAATGTTCCAAAAATATTGTAAAAAAAAATTAAATTCTAAAAATATTGCACAAATTATAACAATACCAAAAATTGAAACTTTTTTCGAAATTCAAAAAATTATAATAAAATCAAAAATTTAAAATTTTTCAAAATTCTAAAAATATTCCAAAAATTCTTACAAAATCAAAAATACAAACTTTTTTTAAAATTCCAAAAATATTTCAAAACTATAACAAATTCAAAAATTTCCATGTCACATTTACGTTATACAAACAGCCAATTTTTTTTTTTCCAAAAAATTGTCTAAAAAATAAATGAAATCATTTTTTTGAAATACCTGACAATATGTTTTTCACAAACTTATAATGCAATAAAATTCTCAATAATAATAATATCATGATCATTACATTTCATTTCATCCAAATTTTATTATTTTCTAAAAAAAGGAAAGGAAAATCTTTCTTTTGATACACTTGACAACAAAGTTTTGAGAAACTTATAATGCCATAATTCTCTATAATAATAATAAAATTTCATGTCATACAAATAATTAATTTCATTTTTTCCAAAAAATTGGGTAAAAAAATTAATCAAAACCTTTCTTTTGACACACTTGAGAACATTTTTTTGACAAACTTTTGATGCCATAATTCCCAATAATAATAATAAAATTTCATGTCATACAAATAATTAATTTTATTTTTCCCAAAAAATTGGGAAAAATCATAAATAAAAATCTTTCTTTTGACACACTTGACAACATTTTTTGACAAACTTGTAATGCAATAATCTAGATTTTGGTCTCACATACCAACCCCGACTATCAAAGTTTCTTCAAATTCATTGTTTCCATTCGTAATCACTTAAAACGAACGATTTTTAAGCAAAAAATATGCAAATTTCTTTGTTTTGACACACTTGACGATTTTGGGACACACTTCCGGTACAGTTATCAAACACATCTTCCTTTCGGCTATTCCTATTGAGTAAACCTATTTTTAGAAAAAAAAATTTTGAAATCCGTTCAGCGGTTTTCTAGATTTCGTAGGTTGTGACGGCCGGCCGGCCAGCAGACAGACATAATTTTTTTTTGCTTTTCTAGAATCAGCAGTCCTAAAACGTCTAGAAATGTCAAAAAAGTGGGGGTAAGAATTTCACTTTTGGCTCATAAATGCAATACTTAGGGTTTTTCACAACCGATGCAATATATCATAATTTAAGCAAAACATACAAAATAAAGTCTGAAAAAAGCAAATCTGAGTACATATTAAATTCAACAGTCCAATATGCATACTAAGCAGAAGCTACCTTATTAGGGTTTCGTTTTTATACGGAACACTATTAGTGAGAGTAAAACGTGTTTTTCACATTATTTCGACTATCTTGATTAATATAAATCCATTGAACTTGAAATTTGGCATGCGTATAAAACTAATCTGTCCACACAAGATGAGGGGTTGAAAAAAAAACAAAATGAATCTCGTTTGGTTAACAGGGATACGATGTGAGGCCTTTGAGAAAAGAAATTTTTTATCGAGTCAAGTAGGGTATCATATGAAAGGGCTTCACTCCAGCATTTCTAAAAAATATATTTTGGAATTTTACACCCCACCATTTTTTGTGTAAATCTAAATAATAGCGTTTTCTGTATGTTTTCTTACCTTGATTAGCTCTGAGCCTAAATAATCGAAAATCTTAAAAAGTATTTTGAATGATAGAAAAATTAGTAAGTTTTTAAAGAAAAATATAGTGAATTACCATATACTAATAATTATCTTATTAAGGGGGTGGATATGAGAAGGGGTATAAACATCATTTAAAACCCTGTCAAGTGGGGCGTCACTTGAAAACGCACCAAAATTAAGAAACATTACAATTTTTTTTAGAATTTTGCGATGCACCGTTTTTGAATTATTCTCAAAAAAGTGCAACAAAAAGTTGGTCCCCCCTATACGTTTCTTCGTTGATTGACAGAAAAATTTGAAAAAAATCATAGAGATAGGAAATTTGATAAACCCTTAATGAAAAATATAGCGAAGTCTCAAGTGATTTTATTTCTATGTGTTTAGGGGATGGGAGTGGGGAAGGATGAAAAAAAGGTTTTTTGACCCGGTCAAGTGGGGTGTCATTTGAAAGAGCACCAAAATTAAGAAACATTACAATTTTTTTTAGAATTTTGCAATGCACAGTTTTTGAATTACTCTCAAAAAAGTGCAACAAAAAGTTGGTCCCCCCACCATACGTTTCTTCGTTGATTGACAGAAATATTTGAAAAAAATCATAGAGATAGGAAATTTGATAAATCCTTAACGAAAAATATAGCGAAGTCTCAAGTGATTTAATTTCTATGTGTTTAGGGGATGGGAGTGGGGAAGGATGAAAAAAAGGATTTTTGACCCGGTCAAGTGGGGTGTCATTTGAAAGAGCACCAAAATTAAGAAACATTACAATTTTTTTTAGAATTTTGCGATGCACCGTTTTTGAATTATTCTCAAAAAAGTGCAACAAAAAGTTGGTCCCCCCCCCCCTATACGTTTCTTCGTTGATTGACAGAAAAATTTGAAAAAAACCAAAGGGATAGGAAATTTGATAAACCCTTAACGAAAAATATAGCGAAGCTTCAAGTGATTTAATTTCTATGTGTTTAGGGGATGGGAGTGGGGAAGGGTGAAAAAAAGGTTTTTTGACCCAGCAAAGTGGGTAGTCATTTGAAAAAGCACCAAAATTAAGAAAAATTACAATTTATTTTAGAATTTTGCGATGCACCGTTTTTGAATAATTGTCAAAAAAAACCTATTTTTAGTGTTAACACCACCCAAATCCTAAATTTCGTCGTTGATAAACAGAATTGAGTCGTTCCTTAGCTACCATAAACAGCTATGGATAACATTTAACCTAAAGTAATATTTTTTATATCATTTCGATCAATTTAGATGACATTGACATTTACTATTGATATTTACGATGAACCATTTATTTTTTATGTGTCTATGGTCTGGCAATATAAACCGTTTACAATACAACTTTATGTTAATTATTTTGATATTGTTTTCTTCACATTTACACATCCATACATTCTTTACATCCCTTGACGAGCGAATTTTATTCGCACTTGTCTGACTTTTCCTATTTTGATCACACTTTTATCTAACAATCTGTAACTTTGGATGCTCGATTTTTTTTATGCTCTGCAGTGAGATATGTTAAAAGAATAAACATATAGTTTTTCGCCAACATAATACCTGCGTTCATATTATAACTCATACAATATGCGTTTTGAATCTTACGCAGATAAAATACAGGTTGTCACGTCTGAATATAGCACCAATCACAAATTATTTATTTTTTACACGAGTTGTATATAAAGTACAATTCCGTTCCCTCATTGGCCCTTTCTACTCTTGTATCAAGTGTCTATAAATTTTCTATAAACTAAATTCAAATATGGCTACTCCAATTTAGTTTATAAGCAATTTATGGGCAGATAGGTAAGGAACGAAAAAGTGATGTTTTGGACTGCATAAAAGTTTGGAAAGGGCTAATTGCAGGAGTGACAAACAAATTTATATAAAAACCGCCACTATAATGAAAATTAAAATTTACAATTTTCGTTTTCTTTAAATAATGAATATCTTCTAGTTTTTTAATATCAAATAGTACATTATGATGCAAGGACGTAAAGCTAAGGTTTTTCTCCAAAATGGCTTACATCATATACTATTTTTTATTCGTCGCAAGCAAAATATTTAAAAAAATGTTTTAATCTATAAATCGAAATTAAAAATTTTATAAATTTTGAAATAAAAGTATATTGAACAAGTAGGCTTTGACCAATATATTTTTTATTTCTTTTAAAACAGATCGATTAACTATGATGACAAAGAATAACAAATATTTTAATTGGGCTAGGAAATTTGGAATCGAAAGGTTGCTTTGATAAAAATTTCTATTTTTATAGAATTTAAACAAATACAAATGTTTTTTACTTTTTAGTTAACACACCTCGGGTGAAAAACATGCACTTCTCTGCCTTGGTGTATAATCTAATATTCTAATTATTTCGTCTAATACTATGTCTTGACGTAGCAATTAATTGGTTACTACAATATATTATTTAGGTCAATTAATTCTAGTTTCAGTCTTGACTATAAAAATTATTGGGCTATTATTTTGACCTGACACTTAGTGGTCAATATTTAAACTAACTGACTACAAATTTTAAGTTTTCAGTTTTAATTATTTTGTAGTATAAGAATTTAGATGGTAAACAATTGTTGAAAGTAATTTTCGTTGCACACGTCACTATTATTACTATTATTTCACTAAAATGTCTTTAATAAATTAACAAAAATTAAAAAAAAACATTTGCATAATGACAAACCAAAATAATTATCAGATGAAAATATTTCAAAAATGTTTTCAAAATCTCGGCCCCATAACGAAATCTACCAACGAATAAGAGAAAACCATAGCTAAAACATTGATGGAAAGGTGTTGTTTATAATTAAAATAATTCTAAATATTATTTAAACTTTTTAATGATATATATCATATATTTTGAATTTAAAACTACAGAAAATATATAAAAATAAACTAACGTCATTTGGAGCCACAAAAATATTCCAAACGTCAATAACGAGGACTAAGATAATTGACTACAATAATTTGAGTTGAAAACATAATTATTGTAGTCTTCAATTATTGCCATATTTTACGTCTTCACGCATCAATTAATTGTATTCTAGGATAATTATAGTCAATTAATTGCTACGTCAAGACATAGTATAAATGTTGAATATTTTTTCGAAAACATTTATTTAATCGAGTAGGCTTTGAGATTTTACTCAAATTTTAATTCAAAAATTTTAAAAATATACTTCATATAAAAAAATCAGGTTGCTTTGATTTTAAATTTTTTTTTATTTTGATGCTTAAAAATTTTTAGTTTTTATGTATTTATTTTTTGAAAATATCAAATTTTGGTGCACTCATACAAAAACTATTGTGATTAGAGCTATAGTGTTTGCCCAAAATTGTGTGCTACTTTACAAGCGTAAACATATTACTATTGCGCAGTATATTTTTAAGAGATATAAGATAAAATGTAAGTTAAGGAAGAGAAGGGACGAGGTTCGGACCTACAGGCCTCCACTATTTGTTCGCGTTTGCACATAACACATATAAAAACTAAACAAAAAATATTGATTTGCTATGATTATTATCCACAAATACATAAATTTATTATTGTTCGAATTTTCCTTTTTAAATATCTGTAAGAAATAGTAATAACTTAAAGAACCAATAAAACCAAAATTTATTGAGATTTTCTGCGATATCATATCTATACTTCAAGTAATTTTAGTTTCTGCATGCTGTATGGTCAACCTTCAAATTTTGATGAAATTTTGTGCGGTTTATATTTTTTATACTGCAAAACTTTGTGTGAATTAAACAGCAACCAAACATATAATCTTACAAGTCCTCTTGAATGATGATTTGTTGCTCTATACAGTTCAATTGTATTTGGTTCAATAGAAGATTACACAATACATTTCTTACATTTTGTTTTTACACATAAATAGGATAAATTTTGTATAGAATATTCTATAAAACGTATACAATATACAATATCATCGATGTAATTTTACGATTAATGTTTCGTTCAAGGTTTCATCTCTTTATGTACGCATACAAAATATTTCAGTAAAGATTTTTTCAATTCATGAAAACAGAAAAATGAGAAAGTTAAAAATCTCCAATTCAATAACGACTTTCAGACACTAATTTTTGCTTCTCATGCAAAAATGTGTTAAATTACTTAACACAAAATTATCTGCGCCATAATTTAAAAAGAAACATATTTTAAGACCCATGTCTATTTACGTTAGTAATTTCCAAAATTATAAAACTTTTAAAGTAAATTATGTTTGATTTATGCTTAACATATGTATACTTTGATGCGTTACAATGAACAGATTAAATGATACACCGGTTTCTGCCAGCTTCATTTTAAAAAAATACGAAAACTCCGCTCGTTATCTATCATTGTTATGACAATAAAACTGTTATTTAAACAAGTCACTAAATAAAAAAACATTTACATTAAAATCTTGTCTACCAGATCCCTTTTCGTTCAAAATAATTACTTAAATCATCCATGCAAAAGAAACTAGAGCATCTCTTTTTTTAACAAAAGATTTTATTTAAAAAATCTAAACAAAAAAATATATAAAAGAAAAAAAAAACTTCCTAGATCAACATTATACAATACGAAAAATATCTTCTGTTTTCCTAAAAAGTTCACTCCCACAAATACTAAATTTTAAATTCCCTTGACACATAAAGAAAAAAGAATTTTCTCAAATCTCTGCATGACCAAGAATTTTTGGTTCAAAATCTGTTCAAAATTCTTGCGGAACTACAATTGCGCAGAAAATTTTTTATTTATATCCTTAGAAAAAATTTAAATATTATTTAATGACTGAAGCTAAAAAAAGGACTAAGCGCACATCTAAACATACCAAAACAAAAATACAACAAATATCTTACATAATCCATGAAGCATTGAGATTACCTCAGAATTAAAATCTTTGTGAAAGCTTTCACTCGTATCCACCACAAAATCGCTTGATTCGATCAAAAACAAAAATTATAAGAATTTGACTGACTAAATCAAAACAAAAGTAATCTTTTGAAGGATTCATATTAAATGATAAGATTTCAGAAAAAAAAAATCCCTAAATAATAAATTATACTACCAACAATAACAAACATTTTCGTTTTTCCACCCTCACCGGGGTTTCCAAGGTGCTGATGAAAATAACAAACAAACGATAGCAAAAGATTATAACGAATCCTTACTCTAAAGAATCTCTTCATATCAACACAATTAATATTAGATAAAATAAATTCAACTTTCACACATAATGAAACAGTTTTCCGGAATTTAAGATTAACACCAATGAAAATTTCTTTTCTGTTATGTTTTTATCGAAAAGAAAAATTAAGTAAAATTTATGATAGTAATATTTTATATAAATATGAAATATTTTCACAAGACTTTCATATCACTTAACGTATTACGGTTTTTTTCTATATAAAAATTTAAATACAAATTTTCAACAAGTGCTTTAAGCTTTCTTTTTTTATTTTTTTATTAAAAAATTTCACTTCACAATAACATCATAATTGAAAAGGGAAGCAGAATAAAATATATACAAAGAAATATCAACCTGATTGTTACCGCCTGTTGGATGATGTATTTTCTTTGAATTTATTTGGAAAATTTTATTTTTTCAATAAATCACCAAATATCACTTAAAATGTTTTCACTTTGTACGTATAATCTGCATAGAAATGCACTAAAGTAACAGAAACACGTTTTGATTTTTTTTAATTAAATTAAAACAGAGAGCTTAATTTTTTTAAAAGGAAAAATGCTTTTGGGAATTAATGTAACTTTTTATTTGTTTTTTTTTACAATTTTTAAGGAAATAATTATGTGTTTATTCACGACTGTATTGCCCAAAGTCTGAGCTCGATATGATACCAAAAATTTTTGTTAAACAAAAATTTATTTTCAATGAAAAACAAGTTATTCATTCCTTACAAAAAAAAACACAGAACATTCAAAGAATTATACAACAAGTAAAGAAGGATAGACTGATGGAAAATACATGAAATAGAAAATAATTGTAAAGTATTTTTCAACGTGAGAAAAAATGTTTATGATTGCTAAAATTTTGAGAATGAGAGGAGAGTTAATAAATTATGTTTCGTAATAATTTTTTTCTAACCTCGCGAAAAATTACAAAATAATAAGAAAAGAAGGAAAAATAAAAATAAATGTGATCCCTATAAAATACGAGGTGAAATAAAATAAATCATATTTTTTTGTCTGTTTCATTTATTGTTGTTGTATTTTTCACGAATTATTATGATAAGAAATAAAAGGACGTAATTGAGTTTTATATTCGTTCGACATTTTTGATTTTGGTCTATGTCAAATTTATCGGCAGGATATTTGGACTTGTAAGGTTAATGGTATAAGAGGACTCGATCGTGGGTAAATGTAGTAAGTAGACTAAGTGTCAAAGTTTTATCGTGAGTATTCAGACTTTGACCCTGTCAACAGGCTTTGTTGTTGCAGTCAACGACGAATTTGTATCAATGAATGAATTGAATTAGTATCAATTTAGTATAGGAAGTAGGTAAGTAAGAACTTTCGATTGAAACTGTATAGATATAAAGAATTGAATATAAATTTGCATTTTTGCGAAATTTTTTGAATATTTTTAATGAAAAACACTTTCATATAAATTTGAATCTGTGCGTGTTTTATGAAGAAAAATACATAAAATCTTCATCTGGCAACTTATTTTCCGCCGTCTAGCGCTGTATGCTTTTAACATTATTACACTTGTGGTTTTAATAAATAAAATTATTTGTGTCTATGTTCAGGAGTATTTAGTTCTTTTGCCCATTATATCTGGTAAAAAATAAAAAAAAATTAAATTGGGAAAATATAATTTTGTTAATTTTACCATTTAAAAATCATTGAAAAATTTGCCTCTGATATTCAACAGATTGTCGGTATAAACAATGTCAATAGTTAAAAAACAAAATCACTTTTGAATGCTTTAATGTTGTTAATATCTTTAGTGAAAATAAAGTTATATACAAAGTACGTTGGTATAACAACATATAGCATGTCAATGGTGTCAATCACCTTTTAATACATCCAAAGCAAGTTAGCCCGCTAAGGAATTGTAGCATGTCCCGTGGAATGAATTTTTAAATAATTTAATTTAAATAAATATTAGTTTTTGAGTTGGGCTGTTTCTACCCATCAAGCGAAAAGGCAGAAAAATTTAAAGATAAATAAAAAAGAAAGTTTTATCAAACGACGGAACATGTATTTATGTTCGAAATATTTAGGCAACCATTTTAAGCTGTAAGTTAACATTGCACTGGAAAATATGTGCATTCTTTCAGATTGGATGACCTGCCAACTCTTACACTACTGATGCTTGAAGTTGGATCTTCTGGATGCTTTTTGGCCAATAACAGAGCTTCAGTGATTTGGACTCTATATTACAACAGTGATCTACGCAATTTGCAGCCCTTTGTTTTTGTCACTAAGCAACGCACTTTTCATGCATTATCTCATTCGAAATAGTATTTGTGAAAGTAAGCATCATCACTTAATTTCACGTATAATGATTACATATTTTCCAGAAACATTGACATGGAGATCCACTAAGCTCATACCTGTTTTGTATTTCCTTTTCTTCCGCGGAAAATTGATGTTCACGTAACATTTTAGCAAAGTATTTGATAATACATTTTGGTTATTTTTCCATCTGACCACAACGCGCTTATTGTCACGCGTATACAAGGCAGTATATTTCCTCTTCTTAATTTGATTGGGCAGAGGAGCTTTTTCAATCTGGTTCAATTGAATAGTTTCTTGGAGTAAAAAACTAAAAATGTGTAATCGTTCGTAATACATAATTGAAAAATAAGTGTAGTGTTTTTATTGTTAAATAATCAAGCATAATTCAGCATGCACATGCGGTGAAACGAAGTAAAGAACGAAATGCGGTGAAATGATTGGGATGTAACGTTCTCTTTAATAATTTGAGTACAACGCCACCATCAAACTTAGCGCTTTCATCGTGTAGTGAGATGATTCTTCCATAAACAATGGTTTTATACAAATATCCACTTAAGTAAGCTCCTTTAATCAAAACCAAATATGTTTTTCAGGTATAAAAATTTTATACAAATTTCTTCTAAAACTCTCCAAAGTTATCAAACTAATCCATCTTATTGTTATTCGATAAATGGATGAACTTCTTTATTGCATCGAATCTAGCCTGAGACATTGTAACGCAATGGGGATTACCATCTCACAGTCTAACGCGATTAACATTGATTTCTTTGTCGCATCACTTGAAAATTGCTGAGAATCGGACGCCGATGAATTGCTTCAAATCGAATGGTTGAAAACCAAGGAACGTATTATTTTGTTGAGCGTATTCGTTACTGAAACCAATGATCAAATCCACAATCCTGTTTTCGAAAAAAGTTTTAAATTTGTTACCTGCAACAGAAACATAAAGTTGATTTACTTTGAGATGAAAAGAAAAATACGGCAGTATTATAACATAGCTAGTTGTGTTGCTATCGCTTTTGGTGTGTTTCATGTTGACAAATTTCTAAGTATATACATCGAATTGACGTTACCCCAAGCCATCAAACCATATTCAGCTATAGTACGTGGGGTTCCTAATCTCGCGTTCCATCGTCTGACTAACCAACTACACCGTCGTAAAGCTTATACTTATATATTTGATTGTGCTGACATTATCCATCTGAATTGGTCCCTTTTCTTCGAGAACGCTATCACTAACTCTTAATCGCTCAGATAAACATAATTTGTTCTCATTTTCTAAAAATAAAACATCGAAAAATATTTCACATATCTAATTTTACGCATTTCACTTTCAATTGGTACAAAAAATAACTAATTATTCCAACTTTGCTGCTCTCGTAACGTTTCGTTAATCAAAATAAATATTCAAACAGTTCAAATAAAAAGGAAGATATTATTTAATAATCAGCTGAAAGATTTCTAGACAAGATATTTTTAAAATCTTTTAAGGCTTAAGGATAAATAAATTCCAAAACTTGATTAGACTGTTAATTTTATATGCATAATACCAAACAACTTTAGTATATAAGTTGCGTTCCCATTGTAATTTCAACTAAAATGTGGTTATTGAAGCTTTGAAGTTTTTCAAGAAAATAAAAAATATTTGGTTACTCCCTCTAGCTGTGGTTTAAATCCGGGATGTCCGTGTAACCGTCATTCTGACTAACCGCTGACATATCCCCATAACCCCATAACACCTTACTTTATAGTAAATAACTAGCTAGTTGTGTTTTTGTTATATGCTGGAATCACTGGTGGGGAAGTAGTTGTATAAGATCTCATTGCAAATATTTCTCTAAAATTTATAATTGGGAATGATTTTTCATCAAACGTTTAAGTAGATAAGTTTTCTAATTGTTGATATAGTTTATTTTTATAAAACGTAGTGACTGCAAGTTCTGTAACTTCTAGTGTAATAAAACAAACACTAGAAGTTACAGAAACCTAACAATTATCCAGAACAACAGGCACTTCTATTAGTTTCGTGGTTTGTTTATTCTATCATTTTGCATATGTCCAGATAGTTTTAAGTATCAACATAATATAAATAGAGCCCATAGAATGTTTTTCGAACTTGATGGAATTCGATACATAAGCTACAAGCGAAATGGAAAAGTTTCATGAAATGTTTTCTCGGATATAGGAACATTTATAAAATATCCGTTAAGTTCAGATTGAATGTCACTTTTCACAAAAATTGTGAATTAATTAATTTTTGGTAATTTTTAGTTTTTTAAACGAATTCAGTCTTACTCTATGTACTTTTGGTAATACCATCCCCTATCTAAATAGTCAATAAAAATTTTGGTGTATGTCTGTGAGTGGTTGGTACAGTGACATTCCTGCATAGGATCTTGATGGAACTTTGGCATATGATCCAGGTTCACTTGAAAATAGAAGATCTGGATTCATTTCAAAATTTCAAACACCTTCAACTCTTAAATCTTCAATACTTTCTAATACCGGCTTATGATATTAAAACTTAGTATATAAGGTTTTAGTACTGTTTCCAATATTTCTGGTTAAAAGTTTTTTTTCGGGTGTAACCGAACTAACATGAGAACTAACATGAGACTAACATGAGCAAAATTTTATCAGCTTTTGGAGCACATTGGTGTCTTCATGCACACTACAGTCTACAATAATGAAGTGATTATGATGAAACTAATGAAAAAGGTTTCAATTAGTGTGAGAAGATAATTATCAACTTTTGGGACACATCGATCAAAGTCGTGGGGTCCACCATTTAACTGCTGAATTTTTTCACTTTGTTTTTAAAGTTTGTTGGGAGCATCCAAACTTCATTCATTAATTAGTTTTGATGACACTTTGGAAAAAGATGCAGATTTGAATGAAAAAGAACTGATTAGTTTCTGGACGATATTGGAATAAGTGGTGGGCCTCCCGAACATCTGTTTATTTGAAAAATCAATAACATCAGTTCCTGATAATTGCTTTGGATGAACCGTGGTATACATGCTAAGAGTATGATCTGTAATCGTTCTGCTTTCCAACTTCCAGTTTTTCGGTTCTGGTAAAACATTTTTTTTTTCTTTTTCTCGTCCAACATAATTAATATTTTTTCGGATACTACACCTTTCTTGAATATTTTATAATTAGATCTACGCAAAATAATTAAAGTATTTGATGGATTTTAGCTCACTTTATATCCAG
The DNA here is from genome assembly GCA_963693315.1 of Diogma glabrata. Classification (NCBI taxonomy): domain Eukaryota; kingdom Metazoa; phylum Arthropoda; class Insecta; order Diptera; family Cylindrotomidae; genus Diogma; species Diogma glabrata. Next base: position 88,393,767 of record OY856187.1, on the reverse strand, counting down.
AACATTTTGTTTCGAAAACTGTGGTGAAGTTAGCCTAGATGCATCAGCGTCCCAATATGTTTTTTAATAAAAAGTGTTGTGTAATAGGGATTACAATATGTGTCATAACAACACATAGATACCTTTTAAGACCTACGTCCCACAACAACATGCGTTCTGAGGTCTTAAATCGTCACTATGACAGTTAGTGATCTCAACAATTTGACTGAATGCACTAACCGATTGACGTGTAAAACGGGAAAAAGAGTATACCGAAAACTTTAGGATCTGATGGCACATGCGCGTAATTTCATCGTATACTCTTCCCAAAGCCACTTTTGTTGTTTAGACAAAAATATTAATCGGTTTCATGGATGAATCGTCTCCACATCCTACACACGTCTAATTACATGCATCTCCAAAAATACATATATGACTGTAGTGTATGACATTTTCATTCATAGTTTTTGCGCCCATTCGCAAAGAATTGTACGATACAAATCGTTCATTTAGATGACTATACCCAAGTACTACATATAACTCTTTTGTAAGGAATTCGTAAATCGACACATTTTCTTTTTGACAGCATAATCACCGCAAACATGACGGCACCTGATTTACTGAACCAATCGGGAAACAATATGAAAAAAGTGGCTAACAATTGAATTACCACTTGATTCTCTTGTAAACATAGTCCGACAGTCATAACTCGATATATATCTAAATGTGGCTTCATCACCCCAGAAGATCAAGTACAATGTAGTCCAAGTTATATACACAGTGGTCTGCATGAACTAGATATGAACCACTTTTCCCCGAACTTATTGAAAGAAAATGGAACTTCAAAAAATTAGATAATAAATATTTTTTAAAGTGCAACGCACCCAGATTATTCGTAATGGCTTGTTATTACATGTATATAGCTTTATACCTTTATTGATTTTTGATCTCTTTAAAACCGCAACAAACATTTCAATAAGACTATTGGCTTCAGTCTCATTCAAAACACAAATTCTAGCCGTAAATTCTTGATTCGAATATTGTTTAAATAAGAAAACCACATAAGCTATCATATTTCAACATAAAAAGTTTCGATAAAATTTTGAAGCACCAATGGCGACAAAGATTATGATATTTGTTGACATTTAATTTAGAAATCATATCACAATCAACAAAAATAAAAACCAACATATCATAATCACATCAAAGTGAAAGCATAAAACCTACATTCCCCAAAAATATTAAATAAGAAGAATGAACCGAAAATTATTGTTCAAACTGTAATGAATTGATGATATATCAATCAAAATAAATTGAAATCATAAAAATAAAATAATATTAATAAAATTGATTTCCTTTCGTAACATAACCTAAAATATATGAAAAGCTTAAACAATATTTGGTAGGGAAAAGGCTTAGAACAAAAAAAACTCCTCTATTGTCTTCAAAACATATAAAATAAAACAGAAAAATGAAAGCTAATCCACCTCTTTTTTATGTTATTATTAAATTTTATTTTTTTATCTGTTTTTCATCGTGAAAATAAAGTATGTACGTAGATAAAAGAAAACTTTTTTTTAAATTTTTTTTTGTCTTTTGTAAATTTTTCCAAAATTAAAATAGTATATTTTCCTACAAGAGATGAAAAGATTGTTTTTTCGTGAGTAAACATTTGTTCACGAAAAGCGCTAGCGTCGAGTGAGACATTTTTACGAACGAAAAAACGTTTTTATCTCGCGTAGGAAATGCAATTTTTTTCTATGATAGTATATATATGATCAATATTTACTATAAATGTTTAAAGTTATATGAAAAACCATAGCAACGTCAATTTGTTGTTCTTTTTACACTAGTGGAAAAAGAATCCATTTTCACAAGATAATAAGCGTGATGAAAATAGACTTTTCATATGCTATCATAGAAAAAAAATATAAAATGGTTTGTAATCCTTAAAAATAGAAAAATTTTCACATTCGATATTTTTGTTGTATAATAAATTGTTGCGGTAAAAGTTTTAAAATTTCGATGGCATTATGTTTAATGTGCACGAAATAACTAGAATTTTCTAAGTTTATTGGTTGATTTTGGGTTGGTATATGATGTTTATGATATTGAAAGTAGTGTTTAAACAGAAACATAAATATGTAAAAAAAATACTTGTTTATGTTATTTATATAATATATTAACTAGAAACACAGTTGGAAATTTAGATTTATTGAACTAGGCTATATTTTTTTTTTAATAAAATGTGTTGTGTAGTAGGAATTACAATATGTGTCACAATAACACATAAAAACCTTTTAAGACCAAGGTCCCACAACAACATACGTTCAAAGGTGTTGATGGACGTAAATCTTTTTTTTTGTTTTTTTTTTATATTTTTTGTTAAAGAATGGATAACTAAACAAAAACTCCTATCACTGACAAAATATGATATAGGCCAATATTTAATGATAGAATAGAGAAAATAAAAGTAAATTAAAAAGTAAATAGCAAATTTTTACAACAATTTGCTGAAACAAAACAAAAATGTAGTTGCCAATAATCCAGCCGGTTGCATATTCCTTGATCCTGTGACGCACTGTCTTTCTTAATGGTTAAAGCCCACACATAGTTATATGAAGGCTCGTTTCTTCAAGAAAGCAATAGCGTTTCATCATCAAGGATTATTTCCCAGCTAAGATTGAGGGTGCTACCGTTGACTGAATACAGTTCGTTTGCCACCACCACTAAGATGTCACCTTGGCTAGTGATATCTCACTGCTATTGCCAGTGGTATGTGATATCTCACGTTAACTCGTATGTCAATAGCAGGGACTGGAGTACGCGGGGTTGTCACACCCGTAGATCAAAAATAAAAAAAAAATTCAAAACAATAAAAACCGATCCCTCCATGCGTAGGGCTCTTTGATGCCCGCTTTGATCCCTCATATGGCTCTTAAGAACTTTTAATTGTGTTCTAGATTAAATGAAGTACTCTAAACCGTTAGGTGATAGACTTCGATGTCCCGCCGAATTTCTACAAAATCGTTGTTCTCACAAACAAGTGCTATCAACTTGAAATTTTCTAGTTATAAAATGTCCACGCCAACTGAAACAAAAAATTGCAAATATTAATTTTTATCTATATTTTATGGACATAGATAAGGAGATAGCAAACAAAAGTTTTATTATGTAATTGAGTTTGGTTTAAAAAAGATCGAAAATTTTTCAACAAAAAATTCAATGATTTATCGATTGCTTAGTTTTTTAACTTCCCGATATGGGAAGTTATTGTTTTTGGAATCGGAACTTTTATGATATCTTTACGTTTCATGACCTCCTGAAGCTGTTTAGACTATTTTTAGCTGGCAGTCTGTATGTGTGGGTGTGTGTGTATGTTTGTATGTATCGCTGTATGTAGACGAATTTTTGCCCAACGCTTTCTCAACAACGGATGGGTCAATTTTAACGAAAATGGTCGCAATCGATGTATCTTGGCGTAACTTAGAGTCCAGTCCTTTTCTAACGAAAATAAATCATTAGTTTTTTAGTGGTTTTCAAAAAACTGAAAATCATCTCTTGCAAATATCATGAGATTAAATAATGCTATCAAGATCATGAAACTTCCATATTGTTTGTCATCATGTCAGCCATTTATAATGACATTTGTATAAATAATTGATATTTTACTTTTTGAGTTTTTTAAGCAAATGTGAAAAAACTACGTGTTGTTTTCGTTACGCGAACGCATATCTAGATTGAAACTTTGGTATGTAAATGAGCTGCAGACGCATACGGACTTACTTGAATATCAAAGATCTGAATTGTTTTCAAAATTTGACAGAAAGTTGAGGTTAGTGAGTGGATTACTTGGTCAACTGTTCATTTGAAACTTCAATAACACTCATTTCTGAGATTTAATTTGCTTGAAAGTTGAAACATAGTGCATAAAGTTTTTGTAATGTTTATAAAATCTCTTCCGGTTTATCACTTTCGGTGGAGTATCTTATTTTTGATCTTTCTTTTAATGATATCACAACAACAACCTACAGTTGTGAAGTATTTTTTACTAATCTTTGATAAAACGTTTCAGTTGACATGAGAAAAACTAATTAGCAAGTCAGGTATCTTGTACAAAGTGGTCGGTATCTATCAAACATATGCTGATTTTTTAACTGACCAATAGGTTGACATTTCGTTTGTTTTAATAATTTTTTTAGCTGCCCGATGCTTCATTTTTTTTTTAAATATATGGTGCAATGAAAATCTTCTTTCCAGAGTAACCAAAAGATAAAATGACGATTAATTGCAAGTCTTAGTAAGAGAATTTCAATTTATTAAAGTTTTAAGAAAATATCTTTATGTCTCCTATTTAACTTAACGGGAAGTTCTTGGCGTGGCCGCTATGGTCACACCCTACCCTACTAGTTAGTTATTTATATTACCAAAAACGTGTGTGTGTGTTTTTTTTCTGTTTCTACTTCTATGTCAAAACAAAAGAAAATTTTTAACAGTTCACGGATATAGGAAATGTGTAAATTTTGAACGAAAACAATAGAGGATGGCTCATCTTTTAAAATGTTATTTGGAGGGTGTTGAGAGAACAAATTTTGAAATAAATTATTTTTGAAGGTGACGAGTATTTATTTTTTGTAATTTTCGAAAACACAGTTTTTGATTTGTTATCAAAATTGTGTTTTTCAACGGGACGATTCGCGTAGAATAGATGATAGATTTGACTACGTTGCAGGAATTGTATATTACTTCGGTCTGAAGGACCTAAGTGTTACATTCATTAGCCAAAAATGAAATTCTTACCCTCAATTTTTTGGCATTTCTCGACGTTTTAGGTCATAACGATTACAAAAAAAGCAAAAAAAAATGTATGTCTGTCTGCCAGCCGGCCGATCGTCACAACCGACGAAATCTAGAAAATCGCTGAAGGGATTTCAAAAATATTGGTTTCTTAAAATAAGTATACGCAATGGTAAGATACGAAACGACGATGTGTTCGATAACTGTACCGGAAGTGTGTCAAAAAATCGTCAAATCGTCAAAAACGTTCATTTTAAGTGATAATGAGTAATAATGATAAATGTGGAAAAATCTTGATGGTCAGGATTGGTATGTGGAATCAAAAACTAGATTATTGCATTAGAAATTTGTCAGAAAAATGTTGTCAAGTGTGTCAAGAGAAACATTTTTTTTATTGGGGATTTTTGAGATCAATTAAACTCAAGTAAGTAAAGAAGTAATTGGAATTTTTTCAATTCAAAGATATGGTTTGAAGTTTCTCAGAACAAAACTCCACTTCACATTTTTCGTATTTCGGATGAATTCGAACATTCCTCATCAGTGCCTGGCTCGAATCTTTAGGCAAACACGCTATTGATTACGCCGTTGAGGCGATGATAATTTCGAAGTTGAAACTTCTTCATCACTTATTTATTTTACTTAAATTTAATTTTTCCACTGTCATTAGACTCCATATTATGGAAATGTTTTTATATTATATGCGATTTTTTGCATTAAATTTCTAGACAATACTTTGTGTGAATTCATAGAATGGGGAACATTTCTATTCTAATTAACATCCTAAGTCACGGTTGTATAGTCATTATAGATTGTTTCCAATCAATGTGAAATCAATGGCTGACACTTGGTCAATTTGTAGTCCTATATGTATTAATATTAGACTACATTAAGGGAATTTAAATTTATTGGGGATTTTTGAGATCAATTAAACTCAAGTAAGTAAAGAAGTAAATGAAATTTTTTTCAATTCAAAGGTATGGTTTGAAATTTCTCAGAAAAAACTGCACTTCACATTTTTCGTGTTTCGGATGAATTTGAACCTCCCTCGTCAGTGCCTGGCTCGAATCCTTAGGCAGACACGCTATCGATTACGCCGTTGAGGCTATGACAATTTGGAAGTTGAAACCTAGTCACACAAAGTATTGTCTAGAAATTGAATGAAAAAAATCCCATATAATGTAAAAACATTCCCATAATATGGAGTCTAATGACAGTAGAAAAATTCAACTTAAGTAAAATAAGTAAGTGATGAAGAAGTTTCAACTTCCAAATTGTCATCGCCTCAACGGCGTAGTCGATAGCGTGTCTGCCTAAGGATTCTAGCCAGGCACTGACGAGGAAGGTTCGAATTCATCTGAAACACGAAAAATGTGAAGTGGAGTTTTTTTCTAAGAAACTTAGAAAGAAAATTAGAAAGTTTACTACTACATACATTAGAAAAAAATATCTATAAAAATAAACTAACTTTATACTTACCTATATGTAGTCATAACGCAGAGAAGCTATAACTAAAATATATGTGAAATTTTGCAAACTATGAATATCTAAAATGGATAATACTGTTACGTTTTTCCAACCTTACTTCGAATCGGCCTTACTCTCAATTCGATAAACGCAATTCCCAAATCTCTTCAGAGTTCGATCACTGATTAGTAAGCACAAACACCAGGTTTTATTAAGTATTCAACTACTTAATTGTTCCACAACAATAGGAAAACAATACAGCAAACAATATTCCTAACTAGAATATTCTTTCAACAGCTTCAGAACTCCAACGGTTTATTGTAGAAATTTCCAGTTCACAACGTTCAAAATAATACACAAAATATTTCTACTCAATAACACTTATAACTTTATTTACAAAAACTAATTTTAAATATCACTTTTATAATTATTACTTCACTGTCGCACGTTTAAAATAAAACTAATTCTTAATCTACAACAGACGATTTCTTATATAGTGTTTTGCTTAATTTCTAGAAAATTCTAGGTCACTTTTTAGAAACCTTTAGAAAATAGTAGAATATTCGATTAATTTACGTTATGCTGATGTGATTCAAAAATCATTCAATTTTATATTGACAATGACCCTAATTCTAAGAACAGGACAACAACATTATTCATTTAATTAATTTGTTGTAGTATTTTGTTGATTTGATTTTCCTGGAAGTGACCGTAATCGTCTAGATTTTTCTGTAATCGTCTAGATTTTTCTGTAATCGTAACAATACTTTAGTGAATTTTAACGAATTGAAATTTATTCAAATGAAATAGGGCTCAGATCAGAACAAATAGGGCATACCTTAATTAGAAAATCAGATATGATTCTTATCCGGTCCTGGTCCGGCATTTACTACTAGGAATGAGATAGGTCTTTGAAATCCGGGCCGGATCAGGACAAGTACGGCACGCCCTAGTAGTGAAATCAGGTATGATTTCTGATAGGAGCCGGATCAAAATGCCCTATTAGGATAAGGTGACCAGGCATCCCGCTTTTGGCGGTACAGTCCCGATTTTTATCAATTTGTCCGGCGGCATCTTAAAAATGTCCCGATTAATCAAAAGAAAACAGAATTTCGTTATTCAATGAAAAAAAAAATTCGTTATTCAAAATTAAATTTGGGCAATTTATTTATGCTAAATAAAACATTTTCTTTAGTTTATATGAGCAATTTCGTGAAGATTCAACAAAGTTTTGACTTGACCCCTTTTAATTTTGATTATTTTTTGTTTATAGATAGTATTTCATAAATAAAAAATACAAGTTCTCTTAGAATTTTTTTTTTCGACCAGGGGTCTTCACAGGGTGCCTCTCAATTTTTTGTTATTTTGTGATGTTGGTGCATTTTGACGAGCGATTGTAGAAAAACTACTCACTCGATTTTCATAAATGATATAGGTATTAGAACAAAGTTTTTAAAAATGTACACTGTTAATTTCTTGAAATAATTTTTAACGGTGTAACATAAGAAAAAAACGGTGTAATTGAACAAAAGATGGCGCTACACCTTTTTTTTTTTAAACTAAATTGAAGCTTATTTTATATCTAACTACATGTGAAAGTTTAGGAGATGCGATATTTTTTGTTTTAAAGATAAAATTCGTTGTGCATATGACTGTCGGGAATCAATTTTTTTTGTTCTGAAGGAAAATTATAAAAATGGCGTTATAAGCTAAGAGATTTTTTTTTATGTTAAATATCAAATATTTTATTATTAGATGAACTTATTAAATAATTGAAATTGTTGAGTCGGAGTGAAGTGAATAATCCATAATATATGTTTGAAATATTTTTAATAATTACAAAAGCACCAATTTTTATTCACTTATTTTTTATTAACGACCGGTTTCCATTTTCAAAAAATCATCGACAGGTTTAATTGCAAATTAAAAAAAATTGGTGTTTTTGTAATTATTAAAAATATTTAAAACATATATGAACTTTTTAAAATACTATAAAAATTATATATGTAGTACAATAAATAAAATAAATACAATTGTTAAAAGAGAATTACTTATTTTACAAACAGAAGTTTCTTTTGAATAGGAAAACACTTCTGCAATTATTTTCTTTGTATTAGATGGCATAAAAAAATGAAATGTTTATTTATCACTTTTAGTAATCACTTGTCACTCTTATAAAAAATAATTTAACAGTCTCGACTGCAAACAAAAAAGCCGTATAAATAACTAAATCTATTTAGCAACTTTTGACTGGAAAAGTATTATGTTCGTATTATTTTATTAATAAATCATAAAGTAAAAGATTGAATTTTAACATTAAATTACAAGTATTTTATTATTGAATAAACTTTTTAAAATATCATACAAATTATATATGTAGGTTAAAGAAAATAAATATAGTTATTAAAAATTATCTACTTATTTTACATTCAAAAGTTTCTTTTGAGTTGGAAAACATTTTCACATATCCGTTATTTTACTATAAATTACTTCAAATGGACGTGAATTTAAAATTTGGAAAAGTTATGCCCTATAGCTTTTTTATTGGATGTACGCCACAGTACCCTCTCCTTGGTGAGAAACTATCTATTTGACTTTAATTCTGTTATGACTTACTTCTGTAAGTCGCTCATGTAGCTTTGCGTTTGACGATTCATTATATGTCATGGCTCAACAGGGTTTATACTAACATCGATTTTGTTTTTGGCTGTGACGTGGCGAAAATTAGTTATAGTTGCACGTAAAACGAACAATTAGAAAATTAATGCAAGTAGCGTTAATGACAATTATGAGCTTACACAACATCAATCTTCCCAACACTTGGTTTGTGTTTATACGGAAAACTCCGCATGTACTCAAAAGCTACAATTTCTTAATTTGTTGTTGCGTTGTTTGACCATATTGGGGTCACCAATTTGTTGTGGTTTATTACTAAACTAAACCCAAATTAACAGAATCTTTATTAGTCACTCAACTTCCTCTTAGTTCCAAAAAATCGAACAAATTTTTATTTTAATGGACGTCGTGTTTCATCAAACCCAGTTATAACGATTTATCTATCCCTAAGCACGTAATTATCAATCTTCAAAAATGATTCAACTTTTTCTTTCTTAAACAAAGATTTACGTTAAATGTACATAAACAACTAAAAGCTGCCAAAACCGCCATTCACTAAAACAAAGTTAAACAATTTTTCTTATTCTTAATTTAATTGTGAAAAAAATGTCTTTTCTTAATCTTTCATTAATCATTTTTAATTGTTTTAAGAAACAAAATTCGTTATGTGTGTATTTTTAGGAAATGTAACAAAATAAAAATCTAATTAAAATAAATTATGGGTTAGCTTAGAAAAAATAAATATGTAGAGCAGAAAAATGTGTAAGTAAACAATAGTTATCATATTGAATATGAAAAATTAATTAGACGAAGTGTTAGGTCTGGTGTTAAATGTAAACATATTTTAATTAATTGTTTATGAATATTCTACGCAATGTTTGTTTGTGAAACCGTTCATGAAATCGTAACGAATTGAAGGTAATGCCGATAATGTTTATACTAACTGTCGAGCTATATATATATATATATATATATATATATATATATATATATATATATATATATATATATATATATATATATATATATATATATATATATATATATATATATATATATATATATATATATATATATATATATATATATATATATATATATATATATATATATATATTTGATACACCGGCCTTTATACATTGAAGAAGGTTGTCGTTCTACATGGCGGTAGTTTCAAATCGGTTTTCAAGTTTAAGGAACTAACATGAATTGTTAACTCATACGTACGACATTTTTAAATTCTCAGTTTCAACACTTTTTTACACCACACCGGCAAAAAGTGTTTACAGAAAAATACTTAAAGAAAAGTTTTTTCTTGTTAAATAAAAGACATACAATAAAAGTTAGCAATTACTAAACGTTAATTATAAATAATGTTTATTTAGATAAACTTAAGTGTAGGTGTTATTTTATGGAAAATAAATTTAAAATAATTGAGAAGAATGAAAAGTATTTTTAGGAAAGTGATAAACGATTTGGAGTAATTGTATGGAATAATTGTTTTGTTTTATATTGGTGAAATACAATTAGTATTCTGTAAATTAAGTAAAGTGGATTCACAAGTTCGAATATTTGTTTATAATACTGGAATGTTGTTAGAAAATGTAGTCATGTTTCTTATTGTGTTGTTGACCCATCTTAGTCTATTGATTTATATATCGTGAAATGCAAATTAATCTTTCCTACCTGTATTACTGCATGTACAGGTAGAAAAGATTGATAGTAATGCATATGATATGGAAATTATTAGACTTTTTCATTAACCAACAGTTTAGGGTAGGACCACATAATTTAGACAGAAAAATTCGATTTCCACAAAATTAAGTTGTAGAAAAATATGTTTTTTTATTCAACGTTACCACTGTGTTTCAGCACTAAACGCAACTGACTTAAAGAAATAGTTTTTGAAAACACTTATATTGTGTGTTACTGGATATTGTGATATGAATCACCATCAAATAATGCTTTAAACTTACTTTAAGTCAAGTACTTTAAACACAATTGCTGCATAATTTTGTCACCACAACAGAAAATAAAATATTTTTCTCACTTTTATATTTTACATCCAAAGAAAAAAACGACTATGTCTACCTTAACAAGAATTCAATTAACCATTAATCTTCACCTAACTTCACTCACATGAATCAAACGCATTAAAAGATAACGAAAACAAAAAAGGTAAACAAAATTTTTTTAAATCATAAGGGAATTCATCGATCTGATCATTAAACTCATACAGTAACGTAACTCTATTATATCGGCATTACATTATATACGTATAAATAAAACAACAATTTTCTCATCACTTGAATCATAAAAGAAAAGTAAATAAATTCGGAAAATTTTATAGAAAAACAAACATTGAATATTCATTGAAATTTGTTTTCATATCTTGATGGTATCATCACATTGGATTTATTAAATATTTATATAAAAATAAACCAATCACTTGTTAGTGGGGACTGTGGAGACATAAATTAAATGGTGGAGGTTACACATACTTAAAGTTTCTTTTTTACATATGCTGTTAATACCAAAATGCACAATAAATATTTTGTTAGTTATATCCCCAACCTTCTTAATATGTTTATGAATAGTGAAATTATAGTGATGTGGACGGAAAATTGTGAGTTATTGTTGAAAGAATACAGACAAATTTAGACTCATGACGTCGTTCAAGCAGCAATTTTTTGACATCGGTAGCCAAACATCTTACAAATTTAAATTACATAGAATATATTTGTAGCTGTTTAATATTCCATTACGATTACAGTAGATTAATGAATGATTACTAGAACATAGATAATCAAAAATCACTGAATATTTGTAGCTGTATTTATTCTTACAATACTTTTGGTTTTTTCGGACCATGATTTTCGATCCTAATATTTAACTTCTCTTTAGCATATTATTTCTAAGATTCCGTAGTTATGACTCTCAATGGTATAGCTCAATCATATGGTATATTCATTCAGATCTAATAACATTTGGTGTTTGAGTGAAAACTCATTGCATAAGAAGTACATATGATGTGAATCTATTTAGTTTAGAATTATAATAACTAAATGTGTAAGCTTCCATTAAGGCAATTTTAAATAATTTTAAAAATCAAAGCATCGTGATTTTTCTTATATGAAATTTGGTTGTTGCCATTGTTATTTATATATTTTTTTCAATTTTCCAAATTTAAATTTGTGTAAAATCATCAAAGCCAACAAAGAAACAATTGAAAATTGTTCAAAATTAGAACAATCTATTACGAGTGAATTAACGAAAACACCCAACTGTTTGTTTTAGTTAATTCATTCGGATTATTCTGGTTGTTCTAATTTTGAACAATTTTCAATTTTTTCAGTCAAAATTAGAACAATTAGAACATGTCGAATGAATTAACGAAAACTCTCATTGTTTTGTGGGTTCTGTTCTAAATTTTTTCGACATTGTTTTCTTGGATTCTGAATATTTTTCGACCATGTGTGGAGTAACAAATATTTATTGGTGATATATTCAAACGTGAAAATGCGTACTTTTTGTGCATTAGATACGAAAGATAATCTTTGTTTAGCTTTTCAGGCTAATTACCATAAATAAATTTTGTACGACCTGTAACGTCCGTTATATTCGCCTAAACAATAATAAAACCAATTCATCTTCTTTTCTAATTCAATAAAAATTTATTTCCATAATTTCAGTTCATTTTTACATTAATAATGATTTCAAATTTTCCAACGGTCAGTTCAATTTCGAATAACAATTATAAAAACAAACGAACGTACCCAATTTTATTTCCAATCCTAACGAACAGATGTCGATACTCAATTTTGTTTAATCTTGGGGTTGCACGATTTCATAAAAGAAAAGAATATAAAATGTCTGAAAAAAAATGACATTCTTTTCTGACATGCAATTCGATTTTTGTTTTGAAGAACAAAGGTTTTCATGTTGTAACTTTAAAAATAAAATCACCTTTTTTTATTAATTCCATGTTTAAAATAAAAACAAATTAAGTGATTTAGTATTTTTCTTAACCTTTACATTTAATTTCAATATACATTTGAAAGATTGAAATAAATGGTTATAACAAATATAATAAATCGAACTTTTAGAGGATATATTTATTCGCCCACTGTAATAACATGTTTGGAAAACAATGTCAACAAAAATTTATCAAAACACTTGTGTTCTGCAACATCATTTAAATTAAAAATTTTGAAAATAAAGTTGCCAAAAGTTTTTTTGGAATTTGGAGTTGAGGTAGATGTTGTTAATCGGACATCAATTAGTAAAGCTAAAGTTAAATGGAATACCTGTTGTTGGATTTAATTCTGAACCATCCTCATGTTGTGTTGACGGCTGCACATTGTGTCAATTTCGTATAATAAAATCACATGCTGCTGAATTTTTGGAAATTAAACTTTGGAAATAGGACATCATACTGGAAGTGTCCACCAATCAACAGTTAATTTAAGGTATTTTCATTAACTTTATTAATTTTTGCTTAATTATTTGTTTTTCCTTTGGAATGATAGGCTAAATTTGTAAAACGTAAGAGATTTCCCAAATTTGAATTCGTCGGGGGGGGTGCCAGAGTTATTCCGGTTTAATAATGTAATTTTTTTTTGTGCGTAGAAAGGTCCAGATAGTAATAGACCAAACTCGAACTTCTCACTTGTAATGAAGTTTAACGTTCTTGTCTACGGTGTTCACGCATTAGTTGTCGTTTATTATCACTACATTTTCAAAATTTTCAATTTCAATATTATCAAGACAATTGTCGTCATGACAATATTGGATTGATTGTTTTTCGTTACGTTACGTTACTTATTTATATGATACAGATTTTAGTAATTTAATGTACGACGTTTCATTGTTGTTATGTATTATTATAAAAGCAGCCTAAGCAGCAGTAGCATCATATATTCGTTACGGTCTAACGAAATAATAATCAATCCAATATTGTCATGATGACGGTTGTCATTATAATATTGCAATTGAAAATTTTGACAACTTCATAATCCATGTAGTAATAATAATTAACAACTGCTAATGCGTGAACACCGTAGACAAGAACGACCATCGCTATTTGAGTTTTTTTATCATTCCTTAAACTATTGTTCAACTTCATTCAATATTATTCAATAATGTTACTAATTACTATTAAAATTATATTAAAGTATTTAATCTAATGTAAGATGAAAAATAAATAATGATTTCGTATTTAAATAAATAATTTGAACGATTAAATAAAATAAAGTTTGAATCATATGAATTTTTCAATTCAATTTTACAGTTTTTTGGGTTTTATATGAATATGAAGCCTTACAGTTATTTTTTAATAAAAACAAATTTTATTCCTAAACGTGTTTCGGTTGGGAATCGAACTCGTAACCTTATCAATACCAACTAAGTTCAAATTATTTGGTAGACACGCTATTAACTGCCCCCGGCGTCGATGGTTAGAAACATTTTAATTGCGATGTTACATCTCTTTTTTCTTTGTGAAAAACTTTTTTTTTTTAAATAAAACCCAAAAAACTGATTTCGAATTAAAAAATTCATATGATTCACAAATAAACTTTGACTTCCATATGTCGTAAAATTGATTTCAATTGATTGGAAATAGTCAATAATAACTACACAAGTGACTTAGGATTGTATTGGGATAAAAATATCCCTACTAAACCTTCGAAATTCACAAATAGAGAGGTTAAGAAATTAATTTTCTCCTAAAAAAATAAAACTCAGATTTGGCATGTAAAAAAGACTTTACAACACAAGAAGTCGGAAGACAAAATAAATCTATATAACAAAATAAAGTTTGCATATCTCACAATGTGATCATTTCCTTAGAATTATCGATTGAGAAAAACAACAAATTTTATTACATAAATAATTAAGATAAATCAAGTAATAAAATAAAATTTTCTTTTTTGTACATTTTTTTTTTCGTTTTGATTTTAATCTTTTGATTTTATAATTTTTGTTATTTTTTCTTTTATTTTGAGTTTAATGTTTTTGTCCAAAAATGTGACTGCTAACGATATTTGTAATTTATTATTAATTTGTCGATCTAAAAGACGCATTTATGTATTTCATCAAAATTGTAATATTTAGATTGAGTGTTAAATGAAATTTGAAAGAAGCATATGAATCAAATTTGAAAAATCTTCTAAGCTTGTAATGTTAACAATTCAAGGAGATGATGGGAGCGATACATTGAATAAAATATAAAATTTTATAACAGACCTAAGTTTATACCACCGATAGTTTAATAGAATAATAGTTTTTTGCTATTTGTAGTATTATTACTAATTAATAAAAGATATTCTTGTAATTTATAATACTATATTTTTATATTTATTGTAGTACATGTAGATACAATGTTTTTATTGCGTCAGCCATATATATATATATATATATATATATATATATATATATATATATATATATATATATATATATATATATATATATATATATATATATATATATATATATATATATATATATATATATATATATATATATATATATATATATATATATATATATATATATATATATATATATATATATATATATATATATATATATATATATATATATATACATATATATATATATATATATATATATATATATATATATATATATATATATATATATATATATATATATATATATATATATATATATATATATATATATATATATATATATATATATATATATATATATATATATATATATATATATATATATACATATATATATATATATATATATATATATATATATATATATATATATATATATATATATATATATATATATATCTGTCAAAAAACATTAAACTAAAGATCCATTCACAATGCTTTGCTTTAGGGTGTGTTTACACTCTTACTTATTACACGCTTTTTTCTTTAATTTTGTTTAAATACATTTTTTTAAATACATTAAATACATTAACAGTCATATCTTTGTGGTGGTCTAACAATTCGACCACTTCGTGTTCTGACCTGTACATTTTGTTCTGATGGAATACTGTTATCCCTTGCATCTGAATCATCACTTTCAGCGGTTTCATATTCCATTGAACTATTTTGTTCACTTTCCACTGAAAGTTCTGGTTCATCCGCAATTACAATGTTAATAGGAGTTTCCTCCCGAATAATAGTATTATCTTGACTTAATTGTTGATTAACTGGCTTAATTATTTGAATTTCCGGTAAATTATTTAAAAAACTTGATTTTAGATTTTCGTCATATACCAAATCACTACCATTAAAATCATCATTTTTTGTTTTAGCAATAAACCTACGATTTAGTCTAAAATAATTATCAAATGAATCTTTAATTATATACGAGCGGTTATTTACATTTCTAACAATTTTTCCGTAATGCCATTGCTTTCCGATTTTCTTAAAAATGATTAGATCACCCACATTTAATAAGGGTAATGACTTTGCGTTACGATCATAATAGTATTTTTGTTTTTTCTTTTTATTTTGAATTTTGTCTTGAACTATTTCTTCTGAAACTTGGTTTCTGATAAGTAACTGTTCCGATACTGGAAGACCAGTTTTTATTAATCTTCCAAAGAACAATGCAGATGGAGTCAATTGCATGCTTGCAATTAGTGTTGTGTTATATTCCAGGATTCTATATTGAAATTTATTTATTTCATTTGCTTCATAACACCTTTTTAGGATATTTTTGGCAATTGCCACACCTTTTTCTGCCAATCCGTTGCTTTGAGCATATGTTGGGCTTGAATATTTTAAATGAATATTAAATTTACGTCCAAATTGCTCAAATTCACCCGAATTAAAAGGAACATTGTCAGATTTTATGATTGTTGGGTAACCAATCTTGTTGAATACTCGGGATATACTATCAACTAAGTGGCTAGAAGTTTTATTGTTTACACTAATAGTAACCAAGTAATTTGAGTATGCATCAATTATCGAGAGAAAATCATGACCAGCATACTCAAACAGATCCATTGAGACTATGTGATAAGGATATTTTGGGTTCATTTCCTGTATCAATGGCTCTTTCTGATTATTCCGTTTAAATGTTTCACAAATATTACATGACGCAATAATTTCTTTAATTTGTGAATTCATTCCCGGCCAATAATATAGCATTCTTGCTCTCGAAAGTGTTTTTTCCACACCAAGATGTGGTGCATGCAACCACCTTATCATTTTTTTCTTTAGATTGTTTGGAATTATCAATCTGTGATTCAATAATAGCAATCCATTTTCAAAGTGTAATTCTGATTTAAATTTGTGAAATTTTTGACACTCTTCATTCAATTGATGATATCCAGGCCAGCCGTTTTGAACATAATCACAGATTTTTTTAAAATTATCATCCGCGTCCAATAGTTTTCGATAATAATCATAATTGTCCTTTGATACACAGACGGATCTTGTAATACTATGGATCACGTCAGATAATCCATTTAATTCTGATATTTCATTTAATTGTGCACGAGAGAGACAATCAGCAACTAACATGCTTTTTCCGGGCTTATAAGTAATATTCAAAAGTGGATATTTCAATAATTTCATGAACATTCTTTGTAATCTTGGTGTTACATCATCAATATCTCGCTTGACCAAGGTTTGTTTTCCAACGGTTTGTGATCACTTTCTACAGTGAATTCGCGACCATATATATAATAATGAAAACTCTCACATGCAAAAACTATTGCCAATAGTTCTTTTTCAATTTGGGAAAGGTTTCCAACGGTTTGTGATCACTTTCTACAGTGAATTCGCGACCATATATATAATAATGAAAACTCTCACATGCAAAAACTATTGCCAATAGTTCTTTTTCAATTTGGGCCCATCTTTGCTCACATTTGCTCAAAGTTTTAGAAGCAAATGCAATTGGGTGGCCATCCTGAATTAGAACTGATCCAAGTCCATCCTTTGATGCATCGGTTTGAATTACCACCGGTTTTTCTGGATCATATGGTCTTAAAATTGGATCCGATGTTATAATTTTTAAAAAGTAATTAAATTCATTTACATGTTTTTCATTCCATTCGAACTCAACATCTTTTCCCGTTAGTTTTCTTAATTCCGTTGTCAATTTAGATAAATTTGGAATGAATTTCGCTAAATATTTGAAAAGTCCCAATAGACGCATGACTCCCTGTTTATCATTTGGTCTTTTTACACTCAAAATTGCTTCAATGTGCTTAATAGCTGGCCTAATTGTGCCATTTGAAACAATGTGACCCATGAATTTAACTTCTGATTTTCGATATTGAATTTTTTCCATATTAAAAACTACTTTATTTGATCGTGCACGTTCAAGAACAATTGACAGGATTCTATCATGTTCCTCCTCATCAACGGCAACAATTGCAATATCATCAAAATAGACAAAAACTCCTGGAATGTCACCAAATATCAAAACCATAGTTCTCTGAAAAATTTCTGGTGCACAATTTAACCCAAATGGAAGACGATTAAACTTGTAGCGGCCAAATGGTGTCATGAACGTTGTTAATTCCGAACTTTTTTCATCCAACTGTATTTGCCAAAACCCGTTTGAACAATCAATTACTGTAAATACCCTTTTATTTGCTAATTCTGAAGTAAAACTATCCATGGTAGGTATCAAGAAATGTTCACGTTTAATGCAGGCATTTAATGGTTTTGGATCTAAACAAATTCTTAAGTCACCATTTGATTTCTCAACAATTTGAAGATTATTAACCCAATCAGTTGGATGAGTCACAGGTGAAATGATTTCATCCTGTACCATTTGTTCTAGTTTAGGCTTTAGTTTCTTGACAATTGTGTCTGGGAATCGTTTTCTGTAATGTAAAACAGGTTTTGAATTTTCTTTTAAGTAAATTGTAACGTTTCCAGGAATTTTTCCCAGGCCCGTGAACACATCATTGTTGTTAATAATAAACTGTTGTCTTTCATTAAATAAATTAATTGAATCAATATTTAATGGCTTAAGTATTTCAAGCTCATAGCAAGTTTCATGTCCCAGTATCGGTTCATATTTATCATCTTCAACCACAAATTCCACTAAATTTTGTTTTTTGGTTTTTTTTTTTTTTTTTTAATAAGAAGTGTTGTGTAGTAGGAATTACAAAATGTGTCACAACAACACATAGATACCTTTTAAGACGTAGGTCCCACAACAACATGCGTCTTGAGGTATAGGTGGACGCTTTTTTTAAATCTTTGTGGATTGAAGGAACTCGAGACTATTGATTCGGGCAAAGCATTCCATGTGTACGATGTACGCACAAAGAAATCTCTTTGCATTCTATTACTATGACAGTGAGTAATCTCGACAGTACGACCGCCCGCACACACCGATTGACGAGTAAGACGGGAAAAAACATATGTCTGAGGCATTATGGACCTGATTTCATCCTAGCACTGCTGGTGACGATATTTATAAAAAACAACGAGATCAGCAACAGTGCGACGATGTTGCAGGGAATCAAGACCTAATGTTAAATCTCGATCACCAACAATTCGTATAGCTCGCTTTTGAACAGAGTCTAAAAGAGCCAGGATAGTAACAGATGCAGCGCCCCAAACTTGACAACAATACTCCATACAGGGACAAATATAGGACTTATAAATGTGGAGTAATTGATGCGAAGTAAAATATTTTTTACATCTATTGAGGAGGCCGAGTTTTCTTGACGCGCTGTTTGCCATGGCCATTATATGATCGTTCCAGAGTATGTCGTTGGATATTGTGACTCCCAATAAACGAATGCTTTCACATTCGCGTATTTGGTCGTCACACATATTAATTGAAATATCGTTGGGAAACTCGGTCTTTGATCTGGAAACAATCAATAGCTGTGTTTTGGTGGAATTAAAATTGACCAAATTTTTGTCACCCCAATCGGCGACTTTTTTTAGGTCCTCGTTTACATTTATGGCAGCGTCTCTCCGGACGGGATTTATTCGTTCGTGCATTTTACCCTTTGAAGATAGGGGGACGAATGACTTGTGCAGTGTACTATCATCTGCAAAACTATTTATTGGGTTACTGGTGATTTGCAACAGTTCGTTGATATAAATTAAAAATAAAGTGGGAGATAAAACTGAGCCTTGGGGTACACCAGCGTTAATTAATTTGGACTCAGAAGAAAAGCCTTCTATAGATACCGAGATGTATCGGTTAGACAGAAAATTTTGAATCAACTTCACGACTGCGGGATGAAAACCGTACGCAACGAGCTTGTTGATCAAGTTGGCACGCCAAATTCGATCAAATGCTTTTGAGATGTCTAATGCGATTACGTACGTTTCACCACCTTTCTCAAGTATGCTATTCCAAATATGTGCCACATAGTTCAATAGATCGGTAGTTGATCTTTTGTTTCTAAAACCGTATTGGCTGTCAGATATCAAATGGTTGTCTTCCAAAAATTTGGATATGTGTGAATTAATATAGTGCTCGTATATTTTAGACATGACTGGGAGTAAGGCTATTGGTCTATAATTTGAAATATCACATTTCGTTCCTTTTTTTGGGACAGGCTGGACATTGGGCAACTTCCAGCAGGATGGATAAATACCAGATTTATAGGATTGATAAAATATTTTGGTGAGGGTTGGTGCAAGTTCTTTTGAAAATGTTTTTAGAATAACAGGAGGAATGTTGTCCAGACCAGAAGCTTTGTTGTTGTTTAACCCCCTTAAAAGTTTTTCGACAATTTTGGGTTGAAATGTAATTGTTTCATATTAACTCCTGAAGACTGGGTTTGGGGTGTTTCTTTAGGAGTTTCTAAAACTGTTGAATTTGAAGCAAAGCGTTCCGCGAACAATGTAGCTTTCCTTGCAGGGTCAGTAATGATTGAGTCACCATCAATGATAGGAGGGATAGAAGATTTAGTACCACAATTTAAAGAATTAATGGCACTGTAAAAACTTTTGTCAGAAATTGACATACTCGAAAGTTTTGCCGCTTTCGCTCTGTCAATCTCTGCTTTTTCGTTTTCGATTATCTGGTTTGATATTTTATTAGCCTTTAAATATTGGGATCGATTAACAGAGTTCTTTTTATGAATCCAAATATTAAATAATCTACGTTTGTTTCAAAGAGCCAATTTGGCTGATTTCGAAAACAAATATTTTTGTTGGGGTTTCATTATTGAAAAGGGAACGAATTTGTTAATACCGAATTGAATGGTTTCAGTAAAGTTTTGAGCAGAAACATTTACATCGTCAGTATAAAAACAATGACGATCAAAAGGGAAACCTTGAAAAAAACTTCGGAGACCATTGGTGTCCATTTTTGAAAAGTGAAATATTTTACGGGATTTGGGAACTCTAGTTTGTAGCAAATCAGTTTTGATAACTGATGTGATTAGATAATGGTCAGAATTTCCAATACTACCCATATCGACATTGACACTCGTAATATCTGGCATAGATGTGAGATAAAGGTCTAAGAGAAAAGTTTGAATATTTACAAGAGTTAGCTTAACTATTCCAAAATTTTAACTTTATTACTATTATAATCATATAAAAGAAAATCATTTTTTATAGTATCCATTTCAATTTTTAATTTTTTAATAATATTGATCGGAATGCAATTGACATCCGCGCCCGAATCAGCTTTAAATTTAACATTTTCTTGTCCGATTTGGTATGTCTTAGTCCAACGTTTATTTGCTACTTTAATTGAATTTATTCTATAAAAATTTTCATTAAAACTATGCGTGTTTTCTAACTTAAAATTATATTTATTATTTTTACCTGTCATATTACTCCAACGAAGATCATTAATTGTTGGGTTTTCTTTTGGCTTCGATGCCGATGAGTTCATATCCGACTTGTTGTTTTTCTTACGGCACATCCGACGAAAATGACCCTTATGTCATGTCATTCATTTTGACTTCTATTTAAATGAAAATGAAAGATATCCGCGAAATATTGTTGAAAGATTAATTTACTTTGTTTTGTTTAACCCGATGATAATGTTTTTCCTTCCGATGATTCGATTTAATAAGGCTTTTTTCCGATTAATTCACGTGCTGTTGATTGAGAAATATACAACAACGTGTAATAATTGTTTATTAATAAAAATCCGATTTACTAGAAATTGGTTTATCGAGCTTATTGATACCCCACTTCTGACACCATGTAGTATTATTACTAATTAATAAAAGATATTCTTGTATTTATAATACTATATTTTTATATTTATTGTAGTACATGTAGATACAATGTTTTTATTGCGTCAGCATATATATATATATATATATATCTGTCAAAAAACATTAAACTAAAGATCCATTCACAATGCTTTGCTTTATGGTGTGTTTACACTCTTACTTATTACACTATTAAACTATCGATTCATTGAGCGTTTATACCACAAAATAGTATTATTCTATCTGTGGTATAAACGCTCAGAATAATATTGACAGATAGAATATGGCTACGTATTTCATATTTGATTATAAAATCTTATCAATCTAAAAGTATTTCATCAAAAAATTATAATACTAATATAATACATTAAACTAAGTTTTAAGTGATTTTGGTGTTGCACATTTTTACAATCGCCTGAAATTGTCTATTACATTTAACGTTTTGACCGTTACAATTTTTTTGAATATACTATTATACTATCGATCAAAAGCAAAATATCATATAACTATCTGTTAAAGTAAAAAGGTATTATTCTATCGGTTTACACCGTAATAGTTTAATAGCTATTTGCTATTATTCTATTATACTATCATGGTGTAAAACTTAGTGTAAGTAGATAATTAGTTTTAGAAAGTTCAATTATTTCTACTATCATATAAAAAGGTAACGCTACATGATATGCGGTTTATATGAGAGCGATAATATAATGAAGAATCAGAGTTTCATAGTTGTCACATCACTTAATTGCAGTCCAAATATTCAAAGAGTTAGGGTAATCACTGATCCCACACTAATGACTTGGCCTTTGAAGAAAATTTTAATGCATTCCAATGTTCACTTCGCACCCACAAACAAACGCTATTCCTATCGACTTTACAATTCCGTCATGTAGGTGAGAAAATACATATATTGCTTGGTCATGGGCACATATAATACGTTGAGATTTTATCTAATGTCATACATAAATTCAAAAAACGAAAATAAATTTTATTTCAACTAATTATTAGCATTAAGATAAAACAAAATTTTAATATTATTGACATTGTTAGTCATCCTCAAAAGGATATTTTCCCTTAAGGAGAAATTTTATTTTCTGTAATTTTTTTCGTTTAGGTTAAACATGTACATTAAATATATCACGACCATATGTTCTGTTCGAGGAAAAGCTATAACATATTTATTTTCTTTGTTTTTGTTTTGATAATAATTCTATTTACTACCTCAAGGTTATATTTCGCTTGTCACATCATTTTCAAAAGAAAAGCAATTCGAAGACTACTAACATTGTTTCTTCATTTATTTTTATTTACACGTTTAAGCTCTTTTGTTTTTTTTTCTATTTTAATGCTATTCAAATATTGCAGAATAAGCTCAAAAAAATATATATTTACATATATGCCGAATATAGAATGGGTTCTTGGTTTAAGATTAAAATATTTTATCAATTTGTTTCTGGAAGGAAAAAAGGATTCGTTGTTTTTAGGATTGTAGGTAAATCTAAATTTCAAATGTTGGATTGAATAGGATCATTGAGAATATGAGTTTACTGTGGTAGTTAACAAGCTGAAATTGTATAACGCTCGATTTTTTTTATATGTTAAGAAGAAGTACAATTTACGGGGAGGTTTTATTTGTCGAGCTATTGTGTAGAGTTGGTTAGATTGTGTAGAGTTGATTCCGTCCGGGTTACTCATTTTATTTAACTCCTGAGAAAAAAAACGATTTTTGAGGACTAGAATTCACGAACAACCAGATGTGTATTATGTGCGAGTATATATAATTATTCTACGAAGCAGGGAGAAGGGCGATAAAGGAATTAGAATTTTAAACTTATTTGTAATGGACCTCAATGGACCTAAATTTGTAATGGACCTAAATTTGTCTTCTATCAAATACTAACACAAACACACACACATAAATGTCAAATATAAAAATAATAACAAGCTTGGACCATTTTTTAAATTAATCATTCGTGGATAGTTTCTTGTAACTATTAGGTGAGTTTTATAAAATTAAACATAAATTCTGTGTAAAGTGAATAAATATTTATTTTGTGTTTACACAATTATTACTTCGGTCTGAAAAACCTAAGTATTACATTCATGAGCCAAAAGTGAAATTCTTACCCCACTTTTTTTTGGCATTTCTCAACGTTTTATTACCTACTGATTCTAAAAAAGCAAAAAAAAATGTATGTCTGTCTATCGGCATTACCTATGATGAAATGAAATCTTTAGCAGTTTAAAGGGATTTCAAAATTTTTTTTTCTAAAAATAAGTATACTCAAAAAACAAGTCCGACAGGACGCTGTGTTCGATAACTGTACCGGAAGTGTGTCAAAAAAACATTAAGTGTGTCAAAATAGCAAATTTTCATATTTTTGGCTTAAAAACGTTCATTTTAACCTTCACGTGAACGGAAATTTTTAGCGACTAATATGAACAATATCTACCCCGGTAGATATTACATAAATCATAATATCAACAATCGTAACTGTGTATTTATTTTACTTTTGTGTAAGCATACAATAAAAGCATATATTTAAAAATAAAGTTACTTGTTTTTCACATTGACCAGTAAAAATGTTCATATAAGAAAAAAGGAAAAATAATATCTAAATATCTAAAGTTATTGAATTACAAAAACCGTGATATCTACCCGGGTAGATACTGTTCACGTGAAGGTTAAGTGATTACGAGTAGGAACATTGAATTTGAAGAATTCTTGATGGTAGGGATTGGTGTATGAGATCAAAAACTAGATTATTGCATTAGAAGTTTGTCAAAAAAATATTGTCAAGTGTGTCAAAAGAAAGATTTTTTATTTATTTTTTTACCCATTTTTTGGAAAAAATAAAATTAATTATTGTATGACATGAAATTTTATTATTACTATAGAGAATTATAGTATTAAAAGCTTGTCAAAAAAATAATGTCAAGTGTGTCAAAAAATGATTTCATTTATTTTTTTAGTCAATTTTTTGGAAAGTTTTGAAAATAGTTTGTATTTTTGATTTTCTAATAATTTTTGTAGTATTTTTAGAATTTTGCAAAAAGTTTTAATTTTTGATTTTCTTATAATTTTTAGAATTTTGAAAAAAATAGAATTTTTGAATTTTATTTATATATTTTGAATTTTGAAAAAAGTTTCAATTTTTGATTTCGTAAGAATTTTTGGAATATTTTTAGAATTTTGAAAAATTTTAAATTTTTGATTTTATTATAATTTTTGGAATTTCGAAAAAAGTTTCAATTTTTGATATTGTTATAATTTATGCAATATTTTTAGAATTTTGGAAAAAGTTTGAATTTTTAAGAACTTTTGGAATATTATTAGAATTTAGTAAAAGTTTAAATATTTGATTTTATTCTAATTTTTGGAATATTTTTGGAATTTTGAAAAAAGTTTCAATTTTTGATTTTGTTATAATTTATGCAATAGTTTTAGAATTTTTGAAAAAAGTTTTAATCTTTGATTTTGAATTAATGTTTGGAATATTTTTAGAATTTTGAGAAAAGTTTGATTTTATGTAATTTTTACAATATTTTAGGAATTTTGAAATAAATGTGAATTTGTGATTTTGTAATATTTTCTCGAAACGCTAAATGTAGAGGTTTTCTTGTATCACTTTGCTGATTATATCATCTTTCCACTGATTGTATCAACTTCCAAATTATGTTAATTTATGATCTGTTATAATTTTCCGGAAACGTATTGATATTTCGTGTTAGTTCTGTAATAAATTTCTAAACCGAGATAAAAAATACATATACTTTAACAATGAGTTTTATATTTGATATACCTCGCTGGCCAAAACTAAAAACAATGTCCCCATAGAAGTTTTTTGCCGAAAACTATATCAAAATCCTTAACCCGGACCGAAGTCTTGATATCTCAGAGCCTTAAGATTTCAGCACCTCCATATTTTTAATTTAAATTCAAGAAGAAATTGCATTGTTTTGTTAACAATACAACGATAAAAAATACCATGCGGCTTTATTATTCTTTCAGCCACGTTGTAACGACGGACTATTTTTAATTTTTACTCTAAAATAATAGTATTCATATTCGCAGAAATTCGCTAATAATTTGTTAATTTATTCTCTTCAATTGTAATAAGTGTAGGGAAATTTCTTCGTACTACTGTAAACATTTTTTTTGTTGACGGTTCAGTTACGTCACTCATATTAATAAAACATGTTTTGCATAAATGATTGTTTAATTCGTAAATTGGAGAGGAAAACAGAAAACCTATAATATGTGTATATAAACGATCAAATTGTTTGGATTGAAGATTAGTATAGTGATTAGTATTTAATTAAAATTAAAACAAAAACATTATTATAATTTAATTGTGGAAAAAATGTAAATTTTTATTATAGAAAAAAAATTAAATTATTTTATTATTATTGTTATTACTACTGTTTTAATGTAATGAGTTCTAGTGAAAATGTTTGATAAAATGTCTAGTAATTAAAACGAAAATGAAAAAAAAATTAATCTAAAACTCAAGTTCACATACAAAACCGTGAAAATAGTTATTTATGTGAAGTAATAACGAACCTGTTCAACACACTTTTGATACCCAACGGTTACGATGACGGTTCATTCCAAGCCGTTACATGTTGAATGCAAATATTCATATATTTAATCTCAATCAACAAGCAACTAAAAAAGTTAAAGATAGTGCTGAGCTTCGAAGTACAAATAATTATTGGTGTGTGGATAAATTAGATCAAACTATGAGGGATATATTTCAAATTGACAGATCTAGTTTGATTCTATCATTTCTTGATGCTTTTAATAAAATTACGTTTAGTAAAATGAATTACAGCCTACAATCAACATTTGTTCACAGGACTAGTTTTGGAAGAAGACAACCTTCAAGAAATAAATTAATGTAAGCGTTTTTGTGTTTTGATTTGTATAATTTTTGTTGATTTATTTTTATACTGCTAGATTATTTTTCTGTTAGCTAATTGATAGTTTCTTTACATTAGTCAAAGTGATTCATAAATAAGAGTGTAATTTGTTTGTCATAGATTTAGTTTTCCGGTTTAATATTATATTTGGTTTATTAAAAGTCCAAAATCCTTATACATGGGCCGAAACAAAGGGACCCGTTAAGTTTTTTTTATAAAAACCTTATAACGTTCAAAACTAATGGAATCGATACACCTTAAAGAACTTCACATTTGTGTGACACTTTTCCACATTTTTTATTGACATATTTAAAAATGCTACATATTGCTAAAAGATGTGAACCTATAACAAAATTTTATTTCATTTTGAATTTTTTTAATTTTCTTTTCTTTTGTACTAAATTATGCTTTCAACTTTACCATCTCGCATGATGGTAAAGCTTAATAATAAGAATACTGAATATACATTTTTTCTCCTAACGTCTTCACCCGAATATAAGAACTGGTCCTCATATTTGAATGCGTGAAAACATTTGTTTAGTTCTGTAACATAACATAACTTTTATTAAGATTCAGGATAATAATATAATATAAAAATTACAAACCAAATATTTCAATTATTATCTCAATTACTATCACTTACGAACATCCATTTTGATTTTAAATTACAAAACGATAGATACAAATATAATGCTTTAAAATTTGCTTTATGCTAAAATTTTTAGGTAGATTTCATATAAAAATCTACCTATTGCAATGAGCTTCA
>OY856187.1:88088076-88365857 GCA_963693315.1 Diogma glabrata | reverse complement strand
CGTATGAATCATAATATTTTAATAAAACTTATGAATATTGAATATTTGAACATATTTCTATCATTTTTTTCCAAATGACAACCTTGGCGTTCCAGGTTCCTGAAAAATCACTGTTTTAAAAATTTAATAAACTTTGTTGTCCTTGATTTAGCTGAAAATGACCAATCTCACTTTTGAAAATTTATACACACGTTAACTAGAACATAAATCTTTCCATAATTTAAAAAAAAAATAGTTCAAGTCTAGAGGTTGAGACACCAGGGCTGTTAGAACGAAAACAAACGCAAAGGAGAAAATTGACTATACATATACCGACGATGTAGCTCAAGACTTACATGCAAATCGGGGTAACAAAGGATGGAGATCTGAAACATTTTAGAAACAGTGAAAAAGAATATTAATCCATTTGATACTGGCTTAGATGTTGAAAATCTTTTTCATATGGTGACTGGTAGAGCAACTGAAGCTATAACTTCAAATTTTTTGCTTAATATTATATCGGCAGGAAAAATTCAAAAATAATATTTTATTATTGAATGTGCTGTTGATTGTTATCGATTCGAAAGGCCAATCAAACGAAATAAAAATTTTAATTTTGCTGGGGAATGTTTAAAAAAAAAAGTTAAAAAAGTCCAAGCGGCACATATAACCGCTAGAAATAGGTAGATTTCGGGACCAGACAGCTTTGTGTACAAATAGAATGCTAATTACTTGAAACCTCTTGGGTAAGAAAGTTGAAAATCTCGGAGGTTATAGTTGAAAAGTTTATCTAAAAGTGAGTATGAGTTTAAGTAATATAAACTCAAAAATGAGGAAGGCATGGCCGTTTGCGTTTGTTTTCGTTCTAACAGCCCAGTTGTCTCAACCTCTAGACTTGAACTATTTTTTTTCTAAATTTTGAAAAGATTTATGCTCTAGTTAACGTGTGTATAAATTTTCAAAAGTGAGATTGGACATTTTCAGCTAAATCAAGGACAACAAAGTTTATTAAATTTTTAAAACAGCTGATTTTTCAGGAACCTGGAACGCCAAGGTTGTCATTTGGAAAAAAATGATAGAAATATGTTCAAATATTCAATATTCATAAGTTTTATTAAAATATTATGATTCATACGGAAGTTACAACGCCCTAGATTATTCGACTTTTTTGGCTCTAGCCACTTAACCTGTACCCGGATATGACCAGTTTGTGAACTTGTTCAAGATATTTTTTGCCGCAACGTATACAGAAAAAATTTTCGTTGTAGGTCAAGAAATGCGATCGTGAGAGTGCCGTAAATTCCGTTATAGCTCATATCGTTATATATATATATATGTATATATATATGTATATATATATATATATATATCTATATATATATATATATATATATATATATATATATATATATATATATATATATATATATATATATATATATATATATATATATATATATATATATATATATATATATATATATATATATATATATATATATATATATATATATATATAAATATATATATATATATATATATATATATATATATATATATATATATATATATATATATATATATATATCTGTAGGTGGGAGGTAAACTACACCAAGTCACATTTTTAAAATTTTACAGGAAAGCCAAAAAACTGTTTGAAAATCACAAACCCTGCTATATCGCTATTAACTGCTTCCCTTAAACCGAAATTTTTTTTTACTTTATAATTTTTTTTTAATTTCCATGATATCCTTAATTAAATTACGTCATATTATGTAACGGTTATTTGTTAAAAAGGGCTTGGTGTGCTTCACCTCACAATGATGGATCTTAGTATTCCCAAATCCCTTGAAACATACAGCACCAAGTCCAAGACAATTGTACATAAAAGCTGTTTCCAAAAATAATGTTAAAGGCTTTTTTATAAACTTTACTTCAAAATATATTATTAACAATGTAAGTTTAACGTTAAAAAACGTTTAAAATTGTTTACATTTTTTAAGAAACTAAAAGACGTTATAACCTAAAGACACATTGACTAAGTGGACTTGGTGTTATTTACCTCTAAATACATTGTTGTCGTCTACAACACTATTTAGTCATAACATTTGGACTTGGTGTCAAAATTTGTTCAATTGACGTTCTTTACCTCTAAGGGCTTTGGACTTGGTGTCATTTACAATTGTTCTATCTCGAAAACTACACTAGTTCGGACTCAGTGCTATTAACCTCTCGGTAGAGAACAGATTCCTGATTCTAACAGTATAAAAAAACGCATTTTGAAAAAAATGGACTTGGTGTAGTTTACCTCCCACCTACAGATATATATATAAATATATGTTTATATATATATATATATATATATATATATATATATATATATATATATATATATATATATATATATATATATATATATATATATATATATATATATATATATATATATATATAATATATAAATATATATATATATATATATATATATATATATATATATATATATATATATATATATATATATATATATATATATATATATATATATATATATACATATATTTTTTTTTTTTTTTTTTAATAAAATGTGTTGTGTAATAGGGTTTAGAATATGTGTCACAACAACACATAAATACCTTTTAAGACCTAGGTCTAGACCTGGGTCCCACAACAACTGGCGTTCTGAGGTGTAGATTAACGCTTTTTTTAAACATCTGTGGGTTGAAGCCACCTGAGACTAAGTGTTCCGGCAAACTATTCCATTTGTATGCAGTTCGGACAAAGAAGTCTCTCTGCGATCTGCCAGTATGACAGCGCGGGATCTTTACCGTTTCACTGGTTGCGGCAGCCGATTGCCGAGTGGAACGGGGGTAAGAATAAGTTTGAGGCATGATGCCGCTGATTTCATCTGAGCACTGCTGATGACGATATTTGTAAAAAACAACGAGGTCAGCAACAGTGCGACGATGTTGTAGGGAATCAAGTTTTGATGTCAAAGTTCGATCACCTACAATTCGTATAGCTCGCTTTTGAACAGAGTCCAAGAGGGCCAAGATGGAAACAGAGGCAGCACCCCAAACTTGACAGCAGTACTCCATACAGGGACGAATATAGGACTTATAAACATGGAGCAATTGGTATGGAGTGAAAATTTTTTTGCATCTATTTAGGAGGCCGAGTTTTTTAGACGCGCTTTTTGCCATCGCCATTACATGATCGTTCCAGAGTAGGTCATTTGAAACTGCGACACCCAATAAACGAATGTTTTTACATTCACCTATTGGTTCATCACACATACTAAATAAAATATCTTTGGGGAACTCGGTCTTTAATCTGGAAACAATCAACAGCTGTGTTTTGGTGGAGTTGAAATTGACAAGGTTTTGGTCACCCCAGTCGGCGACTTTATTCAGGTCTTTGTTCACGTTTATGGCAGCGTCTCTCCGGGCAGGATTAATTCGTTCGTGCATTTTACCTTTTGAAGGAAGGGGCTCGAACGACTTGTGCAGAGTACTATCATCTGCAAAACTATTTATTGGGTTGCTGGTGATTTTCAACAATTCGTTGATATAAATCAAAAATAGGGTTGGGGACAATACTAGGGTTGGGTACACCAGCGTTAATTAGTTTAGACTCAGAAGAATATCCGTCTAAAGTTACCGAAATGTATCGGTCGGATAGAAAATTTTGAATCAGCTTCACAACATTGGGATGAAAACCGTACGCAACGAGCTTGTTGATTAAGTTGGCATGCCAGACTCGATCGAATGCCTTGGAGATGTCTAAGGCGATAACGTATGTTTCACCACCTTTATCAAGTATGCTGTTCCAACAATGCGCTACATAGTTTAATAGATCGGTAGTTGATCTTTTGTTTCGAAAACCGTATTGGCTGTCGGATATTAAATGATTTTCTTCCAGAAATTTTGAAATATGTGTATTAATATAATGCTCATAGACTTTGGATAGGACCGATAGTAAAGCTATTGGCCTATAATTTGAGATATCGGATTTTGGTCCCTTTTTGGGGACGGGCTGGACATTTGCCAACTTCCAGCACGAGGGAAATATACCAGATTTGTAGGATTAGTAGAATATTTTAGTTAAAGTTGGTGTAAGTTCTTTGGAAAAGGTTTTTAAAATAATGGGTGGAATATTGTCCATTCCTGAATATTGTCCATATATATATATACTAGCGGGACCCGGCGTGCTTTGCTACGCCTGTAAATAAAGTTTGTGTGTATACATTTTGTGACGTAGTAGCAATAATTTCAAAGAGTCGTAATGAGAAATGATCTATTTTTTTTTTAAATATGAATGTAAAAGGATCAGCACTCTAGTTGATCAGTAAAATATAAAAAAATAGTATTATATATAATACAAAGGATATATAAAATAATACGGGATCAAATAAGTTTTCAGATGTGTCTCTATATAGAACATTAGAACATACGGAATAAAAATGGATTCACAAATTTTCACAGTGCTCATGCGGTTTAATATACGCTTTCTTTACCTGTGGTAGGTTACTTTAAACGTTGCCAAAAATTTTGATCGTTATTTCATTTTATGGTCAGCAAGGGCAGTAAGAATAGCGACTATATATTCGATGAAGGTATAGAAGAAGTAATGCAAAAAAGGAATAGAAGAAGTGATGCCAAAAAAATCAAAATTATTTGGATGTTTTTGTATTAGAATTCATAGGATGAGATATATTTCTATTTAGTCAACATCCTAAGTCATTTTAAAGTCATAATTGATTATTGCAAATCAAGGCGAAACTAATATTTTACACACTGTCAATATATTGGCATATATGTTCCATATATAGACAACATTAATGGAATATTTATTTTCGGGCGATTTTGTGAGTAATTATTGTTCAAAGTAATTATTAAAAGTATTATTCCCGATAATAAGTAATTATTGTCGGGATTGAACTCACACTCATCAGAGACATCATAGTTCAAAGCCATCTTACAGACTCAGCCACAGTGGATGAAACAACAATGAAACATATTTTAATTTTCATGTTCAGATAATTTCTAAATTGAATCTTCATTATCTCATATTTATTTAAATTGAATTCTTCATCTGTGATTATAGTTATACAATTGTAAATTGTATTTGTTCCCGGCACGAATCAAACAAAAACTGTTTTAAAGAAGTTTTTCTGAGCGAAAATAAAAAATGCTTTAAAATTGCAAAATTCATGTGAATTACAATAATTACTTTAAGCTTAATCACTCTAAAAATCTATCAAAACTTTATTTATTTTACACCAAATAGTGTAAAATTTTTGTTTATTTAACATTATTCCCGTCGCATATTGTCGGTATCTCATAAGAAAGGAAAATCAAGAAAACTCGTTCTGATAACAGCCGTGTTCGATTTGACTGAAGCATTTGAAACAACAAAAAATTTAATACAATTGTTGCTGTTTTTTCAGTTGTTTCAGTCAAACTAAACTTACCTAACATGCCTAACACACCTAACAGTCAAACTAAACTTACCTAACTGTATCATTTTTATTGCAACAATTATTTATTTTAATAAGGAAAAATTTTCAAAATGTCGTTTCAATTCTATTTCTTTGTTCGTGTGCTTGTGGGCAAACATTATATTTTGTGTTTTTCCGTCTAGATGCGTACACGAATAAATCAGAAGGTATTCCCACGTTAGCTGGCCACATACAGTTGTCCAGATGTGAGAAGTACGGATTCTCCAAATCTACCTGGTCCACATGCTTGCAGCAATTTTCCTTGTGCTTTGTTGATGGTCATTGCAAAAGCCTGTCGCACTGGAAAATAAACGTTTGAATTCAAATGCCATATCTGTTGGGATCATTGAAATATGTAGCAACTGTACATCTTCCTCTTTGAATTTTCCATTCAAAATTGTAGCTTCAATGACATTGTTCATCATCTTTTTCACCAAAAAATTTCAAAAAGATTTGTGCTATTTCAAAATATTTGAAATATTTTTTTAATAAAATGTGTTGTGTAGTTGGAATTACAATATGTCTCACAACAACACATAAAACCCTTTAAGACCTAGGTTCCACACCATCATGTTTTTTAAGATGATGGACGCAAATTTCTTATTTTTTGGTTTTTATATTCATTTTAGAGAATAGAAAACTAAATAATAAATCCTTTCACATAATAATAAACGACACAGGGCAATATTTCATGATAAAATGGAGGAACTAAAAATAAAACACTTTTTTTTCAAATTTGTAGGAACAAAGCTAAATTGGGTTACCAATTATCCTTATAGTGCTAGAAGCATAAACCAAGATCATGTAAACATGGTTTTGCTGAAGGATTAAACCCGGCATAATTAATAGTTATATGAAAGCTCATTTCTTCAAGCAAACGAAAAAGTTCATTTGTTAAAAAAATATAAAAAAATAAAAAATTTGCGTCCATCAACATCTTAGAAAGCACTTTGTTGTGGACCTTATTCTTCAAAGGTTGTCATGAGTTGTTGTTGCTCACATTGTAATCCGTACTATACCCAACACATTTTATTTTAAAAGAAATAGCGTGTCATCCTCAAAGAATATTCTATAACTAAAACTAAGGGTGCTATCGTTGATTGAAAAAAGTTCATCCGCCAACATCTCTAAGATATCACTTTAGCTAGTGATATCTCACTGCCATTGCCAGGGTTTAACGATAACTCAAGCTAACTCATATGCAAATAGCAGGAATCTAAGTACGCGGGGTTGTCACACCCATAGATCAAAAATTTAAAATTTTACAAATCTTCATTCGGAAGTATATTTTTAATTCGTTATTGAATTTTTTAATTATTACTATAAAAGCATTGATCAAAGCAAACTACGCTCATAAACCGATATTTTAACAAAAAACCAATTAAAATAATTATCACCAATCACCAATGAAAAAATAATACACGACAATTTGAAAAAGCAAATCATAGTGTATTTGCACAAACTTCAACGTTAAAAACAACGTTTTAAATACAAATGCGGCACCATCTATTGGCTAACCCAAATTTATGAGGCATATATCACACTATTAAATATATTGGTCAATAAAAAAAATATGATATGAAATTGGAGAGTGCAAACGTTGTAAAATAAACTTCGCTACCTAGTTTTTCATCCAGTTTTGATGACAAATTTTTTGCCTCTAATCGTTATATTTTAATGAGCAATACAAATAGGAGTATTTTTCAATTTCATATTGATTTTTGTAAATTAACATTGAAGATCAATGAAAAATTTAAAATAATAAATAAATAAATTTAAATTATTGTTTTCTTTAATTTTTACTCTTATTTTTATTCAAACTTCATAAAAACCAATGCAATAAATTTTTTACAGGTTTCGATACTTTTTAACACTTCTATAATTAATATATAACCTCCACAATAGTTATTTAAGTATTAAGGGCAGTAAGAGTGTTTTACCGATTGAGGATATATGTTTTGAGATCGAGACGAAGTCGAGATCTCTAATATATCCGAAATCGGTAATACTCTTAATGCCCAAAATGCTTATTACATTTTTTGCACGATTAATAAAAATTCAATTAAAATTATTTAAATAATAAAATTTATTCACAAAATTCAAGTTTGAATGTTTTAAAGAAAATTTCTTAAAATGTCATTACAAAATAGTAAGCTTTGCGTTTCATCATAATTCTATAGGTTTTTATGTTGCAAAACTTAATTCCATCGAATATATTTTCAAGATTAATTGCTTTTAAATCTTTTAAATGCAATATTTTTAAATGAACGTTATTTAAATTTGAAGCTAGTGAATAGACGTACACAATTATTTAACTAATAATCGTTTTTATTCACACCCTGAGGTCTCCCTTGCTGGTAAGTAATTACTTACCGACTGCATGATCGGTAAGTAATTACTTACTGACCAGTGATTTGTAAACGAAACATAGTATGTTTATTTACGAATCAGCAAACATGCAAAATCGCCTGATCGTGCAAAAAATTATCAATAATCTTTGGTAACGTATTTGACTTAGCATAATATGCTTTTCGTTTATTATCAAATAAAACAAAACTTTCCTTACTAAAACATATTTGATAGTCTAATAATGGCCTTATACGAAGTTGAAGTTTACTATCAATTGAATAAATTGATTTACGCTGCCATCTGAAAGTTGGCATACAAACCATTCATATTTAACATTTAATTCGCAATTAAAAAATATCTAGGCATTTAATCAAGATAATAACTATCCTATCTCTCAAGCTGGACCATCATACACACATTGTACAAAATTTCATTAAGATTGGTTACGTTGTTGCGGAGTTCATCGCGGACAAACATCGTGACACGTGATTTTTATATATATAAGATATATATATATATATATATATATATATATATATATATATATATATATATATATATATATATATATATATATATATATATATATATATATATATATATATATATATATATATATATATATATATATATATATATACATTTTTTTTCCGTCTCCGCTTATCATTCATAGTCGTTTGGCACCAAAATTTTTCCGAAATTCTGAGGAGGGAGCCCATTGCAATAGGTAGATTTTTATATGAAATCTACCTAAAATTTGGTAACGTAATATTAGAATTTATATTTGCATAATCTAATTACATCAATTTTAAAGAATTTTTCTTTTTTCAATAATAATCTTGAATGATTAACGAAAAGATTTACGAAAATTAATTTTTAAATCAACACTTTTTGTCACACTTTAAATTAAGCTGTAATTGATTTCCTAAGTAAACGAACAAAACAAATTTAAAATTGGAAACGAACTCTTCTTGTTTGAACACTTTCTTTCATTAAATTTGCAGAATCCTTATTCCTTCATCGTTTCTTATGATGGAAATTAAAATGTTGAAAAATGAAAATCAAAAACAAATAAAACTACTAATGGATGACGGAATTTTGTTTGCTTTATTGTGTTATATCCGAAATTAAAACACAAGGAAATTGATGTTATCGTAAAATGAATGAATTGGAACAATTTCAATTTCTATTTGTTAGAAAATTAGAGACGATAAGAAAATTGTTGTATCACTTAGCCAATAATTTCAGGATTTTTTTTGTTTCCTTTTGTTCTGATCGTCAAGATTTATTTTGCTTATTTTATTTATAACTTTATTTACCCAGTTGTAATTTTAATTTTTTATTATGATTTTATGTTGTTGTTTTTGGTACAATTGTTTTGGAAAATTGTGGAAGTTTTATTAAGGTTGAAAAAATTACTTAATTCAGTTTAATAACTTTCCTGTATTAATTATCTAAAGATGTTATGTTTTGTGATAGTAAAATCTAAACGATTTTTTGGAAATAAATTTTTTACGAACTTTGTTTATGATTCATAAAAGCCCGGTAGATTTTCTTATCATATAAAATCAAAGTTAGATAAATAAAAAAATAAGAAACAAAAATGTTATACTTCTTCAACCAAATTAAAAGAATTAAAAAAGTTCTATGAGAGCATTTTATATAGCAAGGTCAAAATAATATTCTTGATAACATGCAAATTCTGACACAGCATTGGTCATAATTTATATTTTGTTTCTAAACGGGTTTTAAAAACTAGAAAGGCAAGCCCTTGGAACACATCCCTAATGTGTTCCAAGATTAAGTAGTTCCACTAATTAGTTCAATACAAATAGTTTCAAAATATCTTTGTTATTTTCTTTTAGTTTTCCACAAAACAATTTAAAACGTTCGGCCAATTTAAGCAAATAATCTTATCGTTTTCCGTAATCAAATTATAAACCTAAAATATTATAAATGAAACAACATATCTTAACTTCAGTTGATCTAATTTTAGATTTTGTTTTCAAAAGTTGTAAAATCTTTAAATACAATTTAAATGAGATATTTTCTATGGATAAAAATTCTAATTTGCATTCACTTTATTCTCTAAAAGTTTTTCGTCTAATATAATTTATTCAAATAACTTAATGAAACATAAGATGTTTAGCTGTTCTAATTTCAGGTAACCTGAAACTTCTGTTGGTACAGTAAAAAACAAAACTGATTTCCATCTTTTGATTATACGCAGTTATATATTCCAAATTAGGCTTTTCTATATGCATGTATGTGGGTAACTAACTAATCATGCAACCTCTCCCAAAAACGTATATTAAAAAGTAATTAATTTTTTTTTGCATAATTCGATAACATATCTAAATATAATGTTTTCAGTGTGAAAATTATTTTAAATTTACATAACAGCAATTTGTAACCCTATTTCAAAATTGTTTAAACATACGAATATGATCAAAAAATAACAAGGGATGAGTAAAGAAAATTACTAGAAAAAAGCGGAAATGAATAATAAGAACAGGAAAATTACAACATTTATCCAATTTACGTGACTAACGGTAATTTATGAAAGAAAAATAAACAAAAATTAATTCTATTACATTTTCCGTTTTTCTTTTCTCTTTTTTTTTTTGCTATAACAATTTTCATCGACTACAACATTGTGATGACACGAAAAACAAATAATTCTATGGAACAAAAATTGACAATGTCGACGACGGTGGTTGTGAATTTGATTAACCAGAAAATGAAATTTTTATGTAATCGTTAAATTTTATGTAACTAAAACTAAAACTGCTATTTCTGCAAAAACTGTACAATAAACGTTGAGAGTGAAGGAGGATTGATTTTTTATCGATTATCATCTGTATTTACTATAGTATCGATAATTTTAGTGTTTAAAATTTTATTATTCAACCGTTAAAGATTATTGGGATAGCTTGATTGAATTTTTGTTGTTGTGAAACTGAAATGGCTTACAATATTGCAGCTTCAAGTCAATTTAGAGTATAGCATTTACGGAGATTTTATATTTATAACATATAAAATATGTACCAAAGTTTTTCTTCTGCAGAAGTGGTTGTTTTGTTTCAATGTTATTTAAGACATAAACTTTTGCTTATTGCTAAGTTTATTTAACTTTAATTTTTACTAATTTTTACAAGATTGTTGTAGTTTATTTAAATGATGCGCAATTGCCTACTTTTAATTGATAACGCAAGTTCTGAATAATCTAAGAATTTATAAAATAATGTTTATGAAATTTATGAAATAATAATAATAACATTTGATGATGATATTTCATTAATTTATTTCAGAATTATTTAATTACAATATTTTATAAATATATTCTTTAACTAACACAAGTATTCTTACTTTTGTATAGCTAGATAAAATTAAAGTGTATATCTAGGTAGAAACAAAAA
The DNA here is from genome assembly GCA_963693315.1 of Diogma glabrata. NCBI lineage: Eukaryota > Metazoa > Arthropoda > Insecta > Diptera > Cylindrotomidae > Diogma > Diogma glabrata. The sequence goes on along the minus strand of OY856187.1, from coordinate 88,354,610 downwards.
TTGAACTTACATAGATTGAAATAATAATTTCTGGGCATCCCTCCGACTTGAAAAAATTCAAATTATTTCCTTAATTGCTTGAGTTTAATTGGTCACAAAGGTCCGTAGTAAAAGAAAAATATTTATATCAAATAATATATTGTACATAAATAATACATAAATAAATCTAAAATAAATAGATGAAACATCATCATCATGAGAGCTAAACTAACACTTATGTTTGTAAATATTGTATTGCATATAATAATTCAATTAAATCAAGTAGAGATTAAAAAAATATATTTGAAAATAAACTTTGATGGATCTGATTTGATATCATGTTTCATCATGGCTCATGTTTCCGTTTCTTTGTCCGGAAAGTGTATGATTGGAATGATTTGCCACAATCAATAGTCTAGAGTGGCTAAAATCAACAAAGGTTTAAAAATTGCGTTGACACATATTGTAATTCCATTATACTATACAACACTTTTTATTTAAAAAAAATAAAGGGGAATAAGAAAACCTTCTAATACTATCTGACAATAGATGTAATAGACGGTTACTGCCGCCGGGATTAAAATGATTAATTATTGTATCGTTAGCTTAGAAATTATTTCTTAAATAATATAATTTAATGTTTTTCAAGTTACATATAAAATTATTTCAATTGTGTTATATTTATCTTTTGATTTTGAGTTTTTAATTAAACACGTATGAGTGAATTAAACAAATTACTTTCGTTACAAGGGACGAAAGTTATCTGTATAGGTTTAATACCATTAGAGATAAAAAAAATCCGAACGGCAAGATGTCCGCTAGAAATAGGTAGATTACGAGATCAGACAGTTTTGTGTACAAGTAGAATCTGATGTGTCAGATTAGTTTAAACAAAACAAATTAATAACAAAGAGATATCGAACAAATTTAAAAAAAAAATAGCTGCATATAGGCAAAACTACATCTATCCAATTTTGCAACAAACAAATATTAAATCTACCACAGAATATATGTGTGACAATTTATGACACCATATTATGAAAAACACACGGCAGACCTACTCTATATTATATGTCTTGCAATTACTGCAAAATATTAAAATAGTTTATTTCTAAGAAAAAAAAATTAATTTTTTCTATTCAAATCTTTTTATTTTTTTTTTCATTGACTGTTATAAGGTTTTTGCAAATTGTTGTTGTTGGGGATTGTTGCAAACTTTTTTGTTGAAGCCAACAAGTCAAAACCTCTAACTGCAGAGGTTTATATTTATAAGAAACGGATTAAAATCTTGCCAGAGATTCTAAATTTATGAAGTTTTTAAAAATATTAGTATCCAAACGGCCGTTATAACGGATCTAAAAAACAGAATTTTTGTCTAGTAAAAGCTGTTATGCCCAACATGTAGCCTTTGAGAAGATCTACAATCAAATACAGAAGTAAGCACAATTTGAGTTCTGAGTAAAAGTGTATAGCAAAGGAGTTGGGGCTTGGTAGTTAAACCACTTAAACCTAACAGTAAAGACTAACTTCCGGAGCGAAACACTTTTCCATTTTCCATCTGTTGCACTACAACATTGCATTTCTTTTATTTAACATAATCAGGCAGCACAAATAACTTTTTAACTCACCCTCGAAACATCAAATGTGTAAGCTTCATAAATTTAATTTTAATATGTACTTACACCTTCTTTACATAAATATTTCGAGTTTTTTTATTATCTCTTTTGTTTTAATAAAAACGAAACAAAAGAATCAAGAATATATATATACTCTTCAAGTTTCATATTGTTTCATTGTGTTGAAACATGAAAACTCTAAATATGTATGATCGTTTCCAATTTTTTATTGAGATGTTTTGATGTGTATAAACCGGATAGCATTTGCAACAAATGAGATGATAATTTGAATGTTTTATTAAAGGTTGGCCCCTATTTTCGTTTTTTCTTTGAAATTGGCTGAAAGCAAAGCAATATGCATTTGTGCAGAATCAACCTGTGTGATTTATGTTTTTTTTTATTATTCTGATGTAATGGTATTGATGAGCCGACAGCCACCCAACGAGAGAATGCTTGTGTGATCAAGTTTTTACTCTCTTATTTAGGTAGTTTTAATAGTGTAACGACTCTTCGTTGGTTCTTTTAGATTATTGAGCAACTACGACAGTAAAAAGACAGATCTTTAGTTAACAAAATCTCAAACTTTTTTTATCAACCAGTTACAGCAACTTCCGATTTTAATTACAATAAATTCCAGGGTCTCCAATTTATGCACGATAAACTTCACCGTTTTTCCACAATTTGAATCAATAATATTCGGAATCGTAAAATCTGTATTTACTATTCCACTAAGTTCAAATTCTTTTACTATTAGTACCCAGGCTCAAGTACCACCGTTTATTCCTTATACTTGCGAATATTTATAAACACTTTTAATTGCAAAATTAAAACTGACTATCTGATATTTTGTTCGCTTATTTACAAACAAAAACAAATAAGCAGAATCTTCTGGTACTCACTGTAGTTGTTTCTAGAAACAATAGGCCACACCCCTTTTTTATTCATTAATGTAAACATTTGTATAACAAATTTAATTTACATTAATTTATGCTAATTTGTATCAGTTAAAAAGGAGTTAACTTTTAATTCATCTTTGTGGAAAGCAGAATGTATTGGTTATTTTTGAGTAAATTAACCCATTCTGGACGAAGTTTATTACAATAGCTATATATAGCTACATTTTTTAAAAAATATTTGAGTCGTGATTTATAATTTAAAATAAATTAAGTTAATTTCCGTGTGAGTCGTGATTTATAATTCAAATGAAATAGTTTTTTGAAGTCAGTTTAATTTTCTTTTCGTGCAAATTGCAATCAAAATTTTCATTTTGATTTCAATTTGCACGGTTAATTGCACGTTCGCGAAGTGTCACTTTATTCTATTCAAAATAAAAATTATGTTTAGTGCAATCACTTTTGTGAATATTAGGTGCCGGATATGAACTAAAAAAAAACCTGCAAAACCAAAATAAAAATTGGTTTATTTATAATTTAAAACAAACTAAATATTACCAAAATGTTAAGTAGATTACTGCTGTTCAATAGTTGTTTAAAGTTTGTTGAAATTAGAAAAAAAAAATTATTATTGAAAACAACATTAAAATTAACATAAAAGAATAAGAAATTACTTCGGTCTGAAAGACCCAAGTATTACATTCATGAGTCAAAAGTGAAATTCTTACCCCCACTTTTTTTGGCATTTCTCGACGTTTTAGGACCTACTGATTCTAAATAAGCAAAAAAAAATGTATGTCTGTCTGCGGGCCGGCCGGCCGGCCGTCATTACCTACGCTACAGCGAAAACCGCTGGAGGGATTTCAAAAATTTTTTTTTCTAAAAATAGGTATACTCAAGGGACAGGTCCGAAAGGACGGTGTGTTCGATAACTGTACCGGAAGTGTGTCCAAAAAATCATTAGGTGTGTGTCAAAAATAGCAAATTTTCATATTTTTGGCTTAAAAAACGTTCATTTTAAGTGATTACGAGTATGAACATTAAATTTGGAGAAATCTTTATGGTAGGGATTGGTATGAGAGATCAAAAACTAGCATTACAAGTTTGTCAAAAAAATGTTATCAAGTGTGTCAAAAGAAAGATTTTTATTTATTTTTTTACCCAATTTTTCGGAAAAAAATAAAATTAATTATATGTTTGAAATGAAATTTTATTATTATTATTATTATTATTGAGAATTATGGCATTATAAGCTTGTCAAAAAAATAATGTCAAGTGTGTCAAAAAACGATTTCATTTATTTTTTTAGCCAACTTTTGGAAAAAAAATGTAGCTGTTTTTATGACGTATATGTAATTGAAAATGAAATTGGAATTTTTCAATTTGTTATAGTTTTTGAAATATTTTTGGAATTTTGAAAAAAGTTTGTAGTTTTGATTTTGTAATAATTTTTGCAATATTTTTAGAATTTTGGAAAAAGTTTGAATTTTTAAGAATTTTTGTAACATTATTGGAATTAGAAAAAGTTTAAATATTTGATTTTATTCTAATTTTTCGAATATTATTGGCATTTTGAAAAAATTTTCAATTTTTGATTTTGTTATAATTTTTGCAATATTTTTAGAATTTCGAAAAAAATAGAGTTTTTGAATTACTTCTGTTTTATATATATTTTTAGAATTTTGAAAAAAGTTTAAATTTTTGATTTTGTAAGAATTTTTGGAATATTTTTAGAATTTTGAAAAATTTTGAATTATTGTTTTTATTATAATTTTTGGAATTTTGAAAAAAGTTTGAATTTTTGATTTTGTAATAATTTTTGCAATATTTTAGAATTTTGGAAAAGTTTGAATTTTTAAGAATTTTTGTAATATTATTGGAATTTTGAAAAATTTTAAATATTTGATTTTATTCTAATTTTTGGAATATTTTTGGAATTTTGAAAAAAGTTTGATTTTATTTAATTTTTAAAATACTTTTGGAATTTTGAAAGAAATATGAATTTGTGATTTTGTAATATTTTCTCGAAACGCTAAATGGAGAGGTTTTTGAGCAGTTTGCTGAGTATATCATCTTTTCACTAAATTATGTTAATATATGATCTGTTTTAATTTTCCGGCAACGTATTGATGTTTCGTGTTAGTTTTGTAATAAATTTACAGAGATAAAAAATACATGTGCTTTAACAAAGAGTTATGTTTGATATACATCGCTGCCTAAAACTAAAAACCATGTCCTCATAAAAGTTTTTTGCCGAAAACTATATCAAAATCCTTAACCCAGACCGAAGTCTTGATATCTCAGAACTGTGAGATTTCAGCCCCTCCATATTTTTATATATTAATTATAAAAAAGAAGGAAATTTAAAGAAATTAAAAGTTAATAAAAAAAGGAATTACTTAACTGTTGTGTTATTATTATCTTTTTTATTGTGTTGTGAAGGTTGGTGGAAGTAAAATATTCCACAGTGGTCGCTGGTAACACATTGGGAATCTTTACAAGCAGCTATTGTAGGGTGAGTCATAAACGGTGACTTAGTGATTCTGAACCATAAGGGAAAGCACCCTCATCGTAGGGTGGGTTAAATCAAAAATAAAATAATTAATTAATGGAATGGTATAGAATCAGAGCAGAGATTCGTATACCTGGGAATCGTATTTCACCATCACCAATTGTACCTGTTCGAGGAAAATTTGTTGGAGAATTGTGAATTGTAGACTACATACAAGGACGAAAGTCGCTACCAACATTCAACATTCAAGACTACAACACCAACTAAGTTAAAGTAAAGTTAAGTTCGTTTTTTATTATATTATTATTAAATACGAATATATTAATCTTATTATATAAAATCCTAATATAAAATCAAATGATATGTTAGGTAAAATCAAAACAGAGATTTTTCTTGGGCCAGGGGCCATATCCATAGTTTAATTTTATTGTTAATATCCTGGCATAACTGTAATAAATACAGTTATAACAAAGCCTCTAGTTTCTTAATCATGTGTCGGATTTGGCTGATTGAACGTGCCGAACTTGTTAAAGATAGTAATAGAAGACACATTTTTAGAAAATGTTATTTGTTCTGGCTCTACAAATGCTACCGTGAGATTTCACAATTTCCTGAACTCTCCATAAATGTACTGCAATGCCATTGGGGTTTTATTAATGATATTTGTGGCGTATGTTAAAACTAAAAAATTTAAATTTAAGTTTTTTATCTAGTAGTTGAGAAAAACGAAAAACAAAAAAGTTAAGTTTTAGTTGTTTTTCGGAAGATAATTTTCATGTTTTTTCATTCAGTTTCATTATTTTTAAGCGATGAAAATGAATGTAAGATAATTGTTTATTTATATTTTATTAATAAATGATATGTATGTATATTAATTGCTTCGAGAAACCTAATCTAATCGTGATCTTATTGTGAACAGTTTTATTTTCAACGTCGACCTTAAAGATCTCGCAGAATGTCAATTTATTATTGTTACATATCAATAATTATGTTTTAAAATACAAAATTTTATTTAAGAAAATATAATAAAGATATTGTTACGTTTTTCCAACCTTACTTCGAATTGGCCTAACTCACAATTCGATAAACGTAATTCCCAATCTCTTCCTGAGTTCGATCACTGATTAGTAAGCAAACACACCAGGTTTTATTAAGTATTCAACACTTTAATTGTTTCACAACAACAGGAAAACAATGCAGCAAACAATATTCTTAACTAGAATATTCTTTTAACAGCTTCAGAAACTCCAACGGTTTATTGTAGAAATTTCCAGTAATAGAACGTTTAAAATAATACACAAATTATTTCTATTCAATAACACTTATAACTTTATTCACTAATTTAAAGATCACTTTTATAATTTTAACTTCACAATCGCAGGTTTAAAATAAACTAACTTTACATTTAATTTCACTTTACTGTCGCAGGTCTAAAATAAACTAATTTTACATTTAATTTCACTTTACTGTCGCAGGTCTAAAATAAACTAATTAAAAACTACAAAAGGTATTTTTCTTATATACCTTCTGCAATACTTCTAGATAATTCGACATCACTTTCCAGAAACCTTGAGAAAACATTAGAATACTCGATTATTTTACGTTATGTTGATTTGATTCATAAAATCGTTTATGTTGACCCTATTTCTAAGAAGAGACAACAACAACAATATTCATTTCATTAATTTGTTTGTTGATTTTATTTTCCTGGAAGTGACCGTAATCGTTTAGATCTTTCTGTAATCGTCTAGATTTTTCTGCACTCGTAACATTACCCTCCACTTAAGCCTGTTCGTCCCGAACAGGATCTAGACCTCTCCTCCAATTGTTGAATCCAAACATTTTTTTTTTCTTTTTTTTTTCTATTTCCCAGGCGGTTGAGAATTGCTTCTGGTCCCTTTCTAAGTCCTTGGCCATTACTTTGTTCTATGTCCGCCCACCGTGATAAGTATGGATTCTCATTATCTCTAAAGTCCTCCTTATCTTTTCCCTTTGAGTGTTTCACATTGCCATGTCTCCGAACCATTCTCATTTTCAGCTGCGAATCGTCCCCGTTTGAAGCTATTTGAACCACCTCTTTTACATTGCTCACTTCGTTATGGACTTGGACCTGTTTCATTTTTAACTTTCGGCGTTTGTTTAAACGTCTGCGTCGGTTGACGTTTCTTTCCCTCATTTGTTTGGATGATGGTTCTGGATTTTCCCCTGCACTGCATAGTTTCTCATCGCTGCCAATATCTATGGATTCTGCTTCATTCACAAGTAGTGGCATCTCAACATTATTAACCTTTAGGATTCCACGTCCAAAATCGATGACGAATCCGTTCGCCTTTAAGAAGTCCATCCCCAAAACGACTTCATCTATAATGTTTGCCACTAGCACCTCTTGTTTATAGCAGTTGTTCCCTAATTTTATTTCAGCGATCCTTTTCCCAGCTACATCAGCGCATTCTCCAGTTACTGTTCGGAGTTTCAATCCATCTGATGATTCCAAAATGCCGTCAATTAAACCTTTGCGAACGAATGTTCGAGCTGAACCTGTATCCAGTGTCATGAAGCAACCTTTACCTTCAAGTTGTCCGTTGATACCCAAGCTTTCACCATTTACCGCAATTCTTGAAATTGGAATGTATGCTGCATTCTCCTCACTTTTTGGCTTTACAGTTGCACCTTCAACAGACTTCCGTTGAATAGGAGACGAAGATCTATCACGCTTCCTGTTCCAGCAGTCCTGTGAGATATGGCCCGATTTCCTACATATCCAGCACAGGAGTTTTCTACTGCTGTTCCTGAACCCTACGTGCTCCATTTCTTCGGCTCCTCTGTTCTTCACAGAAGACGACAATCTGTCTGCTTCCCCGTTTTTCTTGCACTCCCGTGCCATGTGACCCTCTTCATCACATACCCAGCATCTGATGTCGCTTCTATCTCTGTGTGCCAAAACTTCCCCTTTGATGTTCCCCTCTACATTCCTTTTTCTGCATCCACCAGATGGCATACACAACCTCTGTACCATCTCATATTGCATTGCGTATGCGACAGTTTCATGGAAAGTCGCCTTAGGTGTAGTTATTACTTTGATCCTGGTTTCTGGATCTCGGATACCATCAATGAAGGTCTCGATCTTCATTTTCTCCATAAAATATGGTGGTGTATTTGAGTGTGCTAAATGAACAAGCCGCTCTACAGCCGAGGAATAATCCTGTAGAGATTCACCATTTCGTTGCAAGCGACCTTTTAACTCGATCCGGTATAGCTCCTTTTTATGGTCGCTGCCATATTTACGTTCCAATGCATTCATTACTTCAGCATAGCTTTTTCGGTCATTTTCCGGCACCGCCTGTAATGCTTCAGCTGCTTCACCTTTAAGCGCAACTATCAATGCAGCAAGACGATTTTCAGCGTTCCAAACATTTTGATCAGCTGCGGTCTCGAACTGGAACTTGAAGATGCCGAACGATGTTGTTCCATCGTATGATGGTGGTTTTAATTTAATATTTGCTACTTGATGTACCACCTGGGAAGTAACTTTAGTCGTCTCAACATCCTGCAACCGTTTTTCGATATCATCAACCTTGGAAAGTAAATTTTTGTTTTCGTCAAGCACTTTTTGTTCTAATTCTTGGATTTCGTTTTGAATCTTCTCGACTTTTCCATCGAATGCCGTTGACATTTGTAGAAGTTTCTCATCCATAATTTGTTTGACTTCGCCGCGACTCCTAGCAATGTTTGTGTTTATTGCTTCTAACTGTTGATTGATGTTGAGACTAATTTCTTCCTTAGTAGCAGCCATTTGTTGATTGATGTTACAACTAATTTCTTCCTTGGTAGCAGCCATTTGTTGATTGATGTTACAACTAATTTCTTCCTTGGTAGCAGCCAAGCTTTGATTCACATTGGAACTTACAACATCCAGTTTTTGATTCATATTGGCATTTACGGCAGCCAATTGCTGATTCATATTCAAATTTATTTGTTGCATCATAGCCAATAACTATGTAAAATCACTATTTGCAGGTGGCAATGAAGATGTTGTTTCCGCAACAAAACTTTTGTCCTCATCAACTGAATCAGTATTTGTTGTAACAATTCCAAACTGGTAACTTTCCACGTCCATTCCATTGGCTTCCATACCTTGTCGAAGCCGTAGCATTAATTCAGTTTTGTTTCCGCTTGTTGACAATCCACGTTGTTCTAGTTCTTTCTTTAACTCAAGAACCTTCAAATCACTTAATAAAACCATTATTAACAGCTAACTAATCCGCCGATGTCACCAATGTTACGTTTTTCCAACCTTACTTCGAATTGGCCTAACTCACAATTCGATAAACGTAATTCCCAATCTCTTCCTGAGTTCGATCACTGATTAGTAAGCAAACACACCAGGTTTTATTAAGTATTCAACACTTTAATTGTTTCACAACAACAGGAAAACAATGCAGCAAACAATATTCTTAACTAGAATATTCTTTTAACAGCTTCAGAAACTCCAACGGTTTATTGTAGAAATTTCCAGTAATAGAACGTTTAAAATACACAAATGCGTTTAAAATACACGAATACACAAATTATTTCTATTCAATAACACTTATAACTTTATTCACTAATTTAAAGATCACTTTTATAATTTTAACTTCACAATCGCAGGATTAAAATAAACTAACTTTACATTTAATTTCACTTTACTGTCGCAGGTCTAAAATAAACTAATTTTACATTTAATTTCACTTTACTATCGCAGGTCTAAAATAAACTAATTAAAAACTACAAAAGGTATTTTTCTTATATACCTTCTGCAATACTTCTAGATAATTCGACATCACTTTCCAGAAACCTTGAGAAAACATTAGAATACTCGATTATTTTACGTTATGTTGATTTGATTCATAAAATCGTTTATGTTGACCCTATTTCTAAGAAGAGACAACAACAACAATATTCATTTCATTAATTTGTTTGTTGATTTTATTTTCCTGGAAGTGACCGTAATCGTTTAGATCTTTCTGTAATCGTCTAGATTTTTCTGCACTCGTAACAATATATTTTTATTCTGATGTGCATGAAAATATATATTTAGTTTAGTCATCTTGTGTTTAATTGACTTATGACTAAATTGAAGTCTATCAAGTTGAATTGTTGAACTATTTGTATCTATCAGTAATTTTATTATCCATGCATCATCTATAAAAGTTCAAAAGATAATGGATACTCTCAACTGATTAATACATAAATCTCTGATTAATACATAACTAAGAATAGATAAATTTATGCTTCCATTGAGTTTTCTTTTACGCACAATTTAATGAAAAAAAATTAAAAATCTTTTCGCATTTAGAAACGACCAGAAAATATATAGTAGGCGAAAAAAAAACGATACAAATTTCAAAATAGTAGATTGTATTACTAGTGCGAATGCGTTTTCTAAACAAGAGTTAGTTTGCCGCACGACCGCAGGAGGTGCGGCAAATGACTCGCGTTTAGAAAACGCATTCGCACTAGTAATACACACTATTTTTTGTAACAAGTGCGTAAAATTTATAAATATTTATTTAATTGTTCATTTATTTAACAAAGTAATAAACAAACTTAAGCTTTTTAAATAATTAAAGTGCGCCATATTTGTTGTAATAGTTGTAAATTATTCGAGTTCGAAAATATAAACACAAGAATCCAACTAAAACAGCACATAGGAATCCAACTAAGCTGTCAAAATAATAAACTTTGAAGACCTGTATAAATTGTTTTTTCTTGCAATTCCAATGATGCAATGTGTTTAAGTTGTTTTTACTATATGGTAAGTTATTTAAATTATTATTTTGATATTTTAGTGCTATAAAAATATTATATATAGATCGATATATGGATAGATTTAACTACAAATCTCACATGCCAGCGGTGTTACGGTCCAGGCTCACAAAATATTTTGTAGTCATATGTGGCGAAAAGTAGTTTTTTCTTGTATTCTATTCTAGTACAAAATTGAATATTTTGTACGCATGTGTTACAAAAACAATATTGCCATCGACTAAATAAACTAAATAAGGAAAACAATTTTGCGCTATCTAGATGGGCGTAAAACGAAGGCTAGCGAAAGGCTGCTGGTGGACTACAAATTGGAGAAAGAAGACCCTGTTGAACTTGAGAGACAGCAGCAAATGCAGCAAACCAAGAAAAGTATTATTAGCTATCCGCTGTTAACTTTATTAATATTTCTACTCAGCAGCTGATTGCCGACTTATAAAAACCACAAAACAAAGATTCAAAAAAGAGCATATTGGTAAGTTTTACCCTATTCTTATAGGGTAAAACTAACCTTTCTCACCTTCAGACAATAGACATGAGACAGTTGACCAGAGACAGTCGACCAGAGACAGTCGACCAGAGACAGTCGACCAGAGAGTCGACCAGAGATAGTCGACCAAAGACAGTCGACCAGAGACATTTCATTAGTAACAAACCAGACTCTGGTTCAAGACAGTCAACCAACAACAATCGACAGTCGACCAGAGACAAACAATTAGAGACAGTTGACCAGCGATAGTCGACCAGAGACAGTCGACCAGAGAGCGTCGATCATAGACAATCGACCAGAGACATTTGACCAGAAACAGTTAACCAGAGGTAGCCGACGAGTCAGTGCAGACAGTGGCTAGCTCATCGGATTAAATGATCTTTAACAGAAACTCTTTAACAGAAAATCTTAAACAGAACGCTAAATTTTTAAATACTAAAATGCAGTTCTTTATTTCATCTAATAAACAACATCTTATAATATTATATTTGTATATACTTTCAAAGGTACTACAAGATGCTGAAACAGCAACAGCTTATACAACAGCAATGTGCCAAATTTTCACGTGTTTATATTAAAATATAAAGGAATTTTCATCTACACTTGGGACATAAACACAAATTAGACGAACTTAGGCTACAATGTAGTTCATAACTATAAAATAAAACTATAATATCGCAAAAAATTAACAGCGTAACTCATGCAAAATCACCGCATAAAATTAATTTCAGAATTACTTCATAGGATTAGTTTCCTAGATAAAAATTATAATCGCAGCTTAAGGTTTTTACAACGTTTTAGGACCTACTGATTCTAAAAAAGCGAAAAAAAAATGTATGTCTGTCTGTCGGCCGTCCGTCATTACTTACGCTGCAGGGAAAACGGCTGAAGGCATTTCAAAAATTTTTTTTCTGCAAATAGGTATTCACAAGGGACAGGTCCGAAAGGACGCTGTGTTCGATAACTGTACCGGAAATGTGTCAAAAAATCATTATGTGTGTCAAAAATAGCAAATTTTCATATTTTTGGCTTAAAAAACGTGCATTTTAAGTGATTACGAGTAGGAACATTAAATTTGGAAAAATCTTGATGGTCGGGATTGATATGTGAGATCAAAAACTAGATTATTGCATTAGAAGTTTGTCAAAAAATGTTTGTCAAGTGTGTCAAAAGAAAGGTTTTTATTTATTTTTTACCCAATTTTTTTAGAAAAAAATAAAATTAATAGTTTGTATGACATGATATTTTATTATTATTATAGAGAATTATGGCATAATAAGTTTGTCAAAAAATAATGTCAAGTGTGTCAAAAAATGATTTCATTTATTTTTTTAGCCAATTTTTGGAAAAAAAATGTAGCTGTTTTTATGGCGTAAATGTAATTTAGAATGAAATTGGACATGGAAATTTTTGAATTTGTTATAGTTTTTGAAATATTTTTGGAATTTTGAAAAAGTTTGTATTTTTGATTTTGTAATAATTTTTGCAATATTTTTAGAATTTCGGCAAAAGTTTTAATTTTTGATTTTGTAAGAATTTTTGGAATATTTTTTGATTTTAATATAATTTTTGGAATTTTGAAAAAATTTTCAATTTGTGATTTTGTAATAATTTTTGCAATATTTTTAGAATTTTGGAAAAAGTTTGAATTTTTAAGAATTTTTGAAATATTATTGGAATTTAGAAAAAATTTAAATATTTGATTTTATTCTAATTTTTGGAATATTTTTGGAATTTTGAAAAAGTTTGATTTTATTTAATTTAACAGTATTTTTGGAATTTAGATTTTAATTTTCCGGCAACGTATTGATATTTCGTGTTAGTTTTGTAATAAATTTCTAAACAGAGATAAAAAATACTTGTACTTTAACAAAGAGTTATGTTTGATATACATCGCTGCCCAAAACTAAAAACCATGTCCTCATAAAAGTATTTTGCCGAAAACTATATACAAATCCTTAACCTAGACCGAAGTCTTGATATCTCAGAGCTGTGAGATTTTAGCCCCTCCATATTTTTCGTATAGTTTCATTATATAATAAATAATATAAGCTCTATGCTAACATTATCACTTCAGTTAAGTGAGCGTCAACAACACTTAATAAAAAATGTATGCCTTTGAAATTCAAAAAATAAAATTCAATTTAACTCGATCTTCCCTCTCCCGAACCATAGCCAAATAAAGGATTTGAAAGAAAAGCAAAAAAACGTTACACAGCAGAACGTGGAATAAGGAAATTTTTTACATCTAATATATTACATCACCATTCCTACACAATTATCATTGTGCTGAAAACAAATAAAAGAAAGGAAGTTTTTTATTCTTATTGTGCAAGGACATAATGCCTTTTCTTTTCTCTTCCTTACGAATTTCTTGTATGCAAATTGCAAACGAATTTTTTGTTCTTATAAAAAACAGTTCAAGTTGAAATAAATAAATTTCTTTTGTTTCTTTCTATAAGTGAGCTTTAGATGAAAACTATGTCTTGATTACATTTATGTAGCAAAAAATTGAAATATTCGAGAAGAAAAACTACAGCATTTTAAAATTAAAAAAGAGAGATGTAATCTTTTTGTAATGTATTTTTTGATGAATTGTCTATTTCTAGATTTTCATTACATTATGAAATGAACTATTTATTATCTAATTGCAGATTTGCGATAACAGAAAGAAACCTTTTAACCGAAAGATTCTAAAGATGATCACGAATGAAGTATTGAACGTTTACTGAAGAGTCTGCATGAAAACTCATAAACATCAAAACGTCGACATGTGGTATGCAAAAATATATCCTATCATTAAATGGTAAACAAATAGAGGAAACATGTATAAAGTTACTAACAAAAAATAGTTGTTTGAAGGAAGCTTAAAAATTCAACATTTTCTTATAAAAAGAAAAATAGGAGTTCAGAAATGATAATTGACTTAGAGTTAGAAAGATTAAAAAATTTTGATCAGTGGATGAAAACCGCATAATTGGAAACCGACGAACATTACCACCGTTGCTTACACAAACTTAAAATCAATCCTTAATTAAAAAGCAGCATCCGCTCAACTAATCAGTTAGAACGGTTTCAAAAAGCCAAAAAAAAAACAACGCAGATCTTATGAGTATCTCAGCTCACACAATCAAAACACTTGTTGTTGTTTAACCTAGTCCATGGGCAGTTAGGTGAATTCAGGAGCTTCACTGATTAATTTGAGTCATAGAAACATATGCCAATGACAAGCAAACCAACAGTATGAAACCCAAAAAGCCAGTCGGGACCCGCACTTATTTTAGATATAAAACAACGCGGGCTTTATTTTTCTTTCTTGTTTTTCGTCCTTGCTCTTAAGATAAAATAATAGGATTTAAGAAAAAACTTTTTCTGAGCAAAATAAAAAATTACAAGAAAAATTATATGGGAAAAAATTTTATGGGGATTAATTATTTGAGTTTACATAGAGTTGTTTGTTAGCGATAGAACGCGACTTATGTTTTTTGACGGTTTTAATAAAACCAAGAAAAACGTGTACACTTGTGTATGAATTGAAACGTGTATGAATAGAAATAAATAAAATATATTAAAAATTAATCAAAATAAAAATTAAATTAAAAATAATGACAATAAGTAATTTTTTTAATTTCATAATTGAATTCATTAACAACAAATTAAAAATTGTTTAATAATAAATTATGTAAAAATAATAAATTACAAAAACATGAAATCATTATTTGAAATTATGACTCAATCAATCATACAAATGTCTAAAATCTCTCTTATTAAACAACGACAAGCGACGAAAACTAATCAAAATAAAGCAAAACAAACAAAACTGTTAGTTAGAAAAACAACTAGATTTTATTCTTCTTTTCTTTTGAGCGAAATAAAATAAAACAAAATAAAATCTAATACGCACAAAAAATTATTTTTAAATAAAATTAAAATATCTGAGGGCGAAAAATAAGAAAATAAAATTTAGCTCTTTGAGAGCGGTTTTTTATTTTTATGTATTTTATTTTGGAAGACAAAATCTTTTTGAGGGCAAAATAAAATAAAAATCGGAACATTGATTTTGTTTCATATATATATTGTTTCAATAAATAAAATCAGTTTTGCAAGTGAGATGCACTTGAAAGGTGCAGAGTCTCCAAAATGTATTTGGTGATCATCATGCTGCTTTTTTTAAAATCAGCTGCCACAAGAAAAAAAAAGGACAGGCAAACAAATGTGATTAAATGCATGACATTACCCGTTAAAAATGTAGTTGCTGAAGCATCACCATTAAATCATGAAAAGAACCACCATGATTTCCATAACAAAATGGAAATAACTGCAAAAAACGGTTGCAACAAGTAAGAGTCGATCTTTTCCACCTTGTTTTGCAAGTGTAGATATTATGTGTAAATTATCCTTTGGAGCAGTGAATACAAAATGTTTCTTAGGAACCTATGAAATTTTCCTAATGGCTAAAACTGTGCCTGATATACCAAAAAGCTGATATACCATACCAAAAAGTTTTCGCACGCTCAAGGACGCAAATAATTTATGTAAGTCTAATTCAGGGTATCACAAGCAGAGCGATTATGCGTTGTACTTAAATATCTTTAAGCCGATGATATTTTGGTTAAATTTTTATGCAACAAGCTTCAACGTTTCTCCTTATACCTAACGGTGACAAGCCACCAGAAAACCCATTTATAAGAAAACCACTGAACTGCTTAGAGTGCTGCTGTACAACTGTAAAGATCTATGAAAAAACTTTCAAAGGATATACCCGAGCCTCCATTTTTTGGAGTATGTAAAAATGTGTTTGTGACATAGACCACCTGGATGTTGAAAATGTCGTTAGCTGTGCCAACTGCATAGTGCAACCAATACCAAAAATACGCTATAACAGATTGAGTGTTCCAGAGCTCGGTCCTGTTACTAGATCTATTAAACTTCATGTCCTTTATCTGATGGAGATGTCGTATAGGAGATGTCTTCGTCTTCTAATAGTAGTGAGCTAATTTTGAATTTTGTTGTTGGTTTCATATAATGGCAATATTATAGAATTTTTTTTAAATGTAGTTTTATTTAATTAATCGTTTATTTTTATTTTATTTTTATCTGTTTTTATATTATATGACTGACAAAATCACTGTCAGAAAACAATATGAGCACTGAGCAGTGAGCACTAGTAACAAAATGCTTTTACCGATCAAAAGTCCGGTTTCATTTGAAAGGTCGAGCCCCAAATATTTTCTTTAAGCCGGTTCAGCTTTCTGAACTTTTTCAACACAAATCTCTCAACGATTGTCTTAAAATCAAAAATAAATAAATTATATTATCATATTTTATATTCTATTTAACTCCCTGTTCCAAGTTTTTGATCTAACATAATTTTTTTTATATTATATCTCCATTTACAAACATTGCTTCCACAAAAAAGTATAAAATTTTTTTAATCATAAACATGAATTTTTTTGTATATATATGTATATAACAGCTGCCAGCTGCCAGTTGTACAGTATATTTGATATTCGTATATTGCGCACGCATTAAAATATCCATTTATCCCTTGAGCTTATTTTGTTTGAAAAACTCCCAAAAATTAAAACAAAATGGAAAAAGTACAGAAACGTGATGAAATGTGTAATTGAAAAACAAAATTTTAAGTTATTTTATTTTAAGACGCGTTTCCTTATAAAAGTTTATATGGCAATCAATTAACCTAAAATCTAAACATTAAGACTTGTTTTGAAGGGAAAATTCACTCTTTAATTTTATCCAGAACTGCCTGATAGAGTTGATGATAAGAAGCAAATATTTAGGGTTGCATCACTCTTTCAATTCATTGTACTTGTACATAATATGTAATTTGCAGACCAGCAGCCAAATTCTGTAACTGTGAAGTAGTGAAGTGTTAAAAATTTCTTCATTTCAATTTTATCAATAATTTTTTATCATTTTACCATTTTTGCGATTCTATATGCGATTTGAATGTTAAAAATTTTAATAGCACGCGCCGCACTGTCAAACGTCAACAATATATAAAAATTAAATTAAATGTTTATTTTAACTTTTAACACAATTTAAACGTAAAACGTTTATAAATTTAAATATATATAAATATTTTAAAAAATAAATTTGAAACTATTTTTTTTTTTTTTTTTTTTAATTTTATTTTCCAAAATAATTAAATTATACAATATGTTGCTGCTTTAGTTTATATATTAAAATTACATGCAGGAAAATACTTTAATTAAATTCAAAATAATAGGCTAATAGACAAGATGTCGTTGAATACTTAAAACTAAAGAAAAAAAAGTAGAGAAAAATTAAATGTGTATTTAATTTAGTATTTAATTTAGAAATGCAAATTAAAATGCAATATTTAAAAATTTACTTTTTACTGTTTATTTTTAATTTTATTTTATTAATAATAATATAAACTTCCTTATAGTAACAATTTGATTTTATTTTTTTTTTTATTTATTTTACAGAATATCGATTTCGACTTACGTCATCCTCAGTTCTTAAATTATTATTACAATTTTTGCTTAAACTATTACTTATATACTATTTCAACTGCTCTCAAGAACTCTACACAAAAATAAATTACACAACATTAGAAGTATGCAACCTACAATTATTAATATCCAAACAATATCATCAAATAGAATATGAAATAATCATGGAATCGGTAAAGAAGGATATGGAAAGCATGATAAAAAAGAAAAGTGAAAACATAAAATTGAAATTAAAAAAATTAAAAGAATCAAAACAAATAGAAATGGGAACTCAACAGAATAACATAATAAATCAGTATAGACCGCCACAATATAACAATAAAATAGAAAATTACACTGAAATACAATTTAATAATCATGATACTCAACTATTGGAAAAAGGATTGAAATACGGCATACAACCAAACAACACAACAAAAGAAATAAATGAAAATCTGTTAGAAATAGAAAATTCAATATTGAAAACTAATATTCACCACCAAAATGAAATCAGATCAATAATAGTTAATGAAATATCAGTAAAAAATAACAACTTAAACAATTCAAAGACCAACAACAAAAAAGAAATAAAAACAATACGCAGTATACAAAACAAGATCAAACAAAACAATGCTACAATAACCAAAGCAGATAAAGGGAATACATTAGTCATCTTAAAAACTACAGACTACAACAATAAGATAGATGAATACATCACTAATAACAACATCGAAAAATTAAGTAAAGATCCAACGAATGAATTCAATGCACAAATAAAAACTATCATCAACAAATCTATCAACATATTAAGTGATAAGAATATAAGGTATAACAAATTGATAAAACCAACAGCACCAAGTATAAGAGGATTACCAAAAATACACAAACCAGATACACCGATAAGACCATTAATTAATTCCACCACAGCACCAACATACAGAATAGCGAAGCACATAAACAAACTATTGAAATACCACATAAAATTTGATTACAGTTATTCAGTCAAAAATAACACAGAATTAATCAATAGAATAGACCCAATAATAATCCCTCACAACGCAAAATTAGCATCGTTTGATATAACCAACATGTATTCCAACATACCAATAAAAGATACAATAAATATAACAAAAAATATGTTAATAAAAATGGTTTAAACCCAACAGATACACAAGAAATAATAAATATAATAACCGAAATAACAAAACAAAACTATTTCACACATAACAATGAGTATTATCAACAAACAGAAGGATTACCTATGCGAAGCCTACTATCTGGAACATTAGCCGAAATATATCCCAACGATTTTGAAACATAATATATACATAATAACTCAAATCCACACAAAGAAAAAATCATTTATTGGTATCGCTACGTTGATGATATAATTTTATTATTCAAAGGAACGAATAGACAACTTAATCTATTACACCAATACATAAACAGCATAGAACCTTCCATTAAATTCACGTTAGAAAATGAAGAAAATAACACAATAAACTTTTTGGATTTATCAATCAAAAATGTAGATAAAAAACAAACATTCAAAATATTCCGAAAACCAACCCAAACGGATCAAACAATAAATATCAAATCACATCATCCATACCAACATAAACTAGCAACCTACAACCACATGATCAATAGATTGAACACTATGCCAATGAATGCTGAAAATTATCAAGACGAGCTAAACAACATAAAATACATAGCCAGTAAAAACGGATATAAAAATGAAATGATTGACACATTAAATAGAAAATATAAAAACAAGAAAAATTTGCGAACCCTAACAACGTTGAAGAATGATGAAAACTTAGCAGGTAAAAAATACGTAGGCGTAACATACAATAAAAAAACATTCAAAATAATGCAAAAAACTTTGAAAAAATATGGATATATTGCGGCTTACAAAAATAAAAATAAAATAGATAGATCCCAATAGATCCCATCCGAAACACGAAAAATGTGAATTGAAGTTTTTTTTTCTGAGAAACTTCAAACCATACCTTTGAATTGAAAAAATTCCAATTACTTCTTTACTTACTTGAGTTTAATTGATCTCAAAAATCCAAAATAGATAACTACCTAAAAACTAAAAAAACCCAAAGCTTAGACACAGGTGTTTATAAGCTTACCTGTGACGACTGCAGTAAATTTTATATAGGCCAGACGGGGAGGTCCTTCAAAAAAAGATTTATCGAGCACACCAATGAAATTAACAGAAGCGATCCAAAATCCAGATATGCCCAACATTTGAAAATAGAAAAACACAAATACACCAATATCAACACAAATTTAACCATATTACATAAAAAAAGAATAGGACAACATCTAGATAGATTGGAAGAAATAGAAATATATAAACATAAAAACAATAACAACATTTCAAATGATAAAATCAACACTAAAACTAACAAAATATATGACATAATAATAAAAAACAGCAGTTGAAATAGTATATAAGTAATAGTTTAAGCAAAAATTGTAATAATAATTTAAGAACTGAGGATGACGTAAGTCGAAATCGATATTCTGTAAAATAAATAAAAAAAAAAAAATAAAATCAAATTGTTACTATAAGGAAGTTTATATTAATTATTATTAATAAAAATTAAAAATTAAAACTAAACAGTAAAAAGTAAATTTTTAAATATTGCATTTTAATTCAAAAGTGACAAAAGCACACAAACAGTGAATAATATGGAAAACCATAATAACACATATTAGAAATGCAATTTTAAAAAATCAAATCACATTGACATTATGGTGTTTTTTGACATAATGTCAATAACAACAAAAGAAACGATTTCATTTTATTGCCAAACAAAAAGTCAGTGTTAACTTTATAATTTAAAAAATTCACTTACTTAGATATTTTTTCGGTGAAGTGATAAAAAACTTATCACTTCACAGTTACAGAATTTGGCTGCAGAACATTAATTAATCATTTTGAATGTATGGTAAAAGAAAACGTTTAACATGGTATCTCAGGATATTCAAAAATATTGAGTCAAATTGTGGTATTCAATCCTAATCATGTTGATTTGATTGATAAAATAAAAGGACTCAGTAAACGTCGTGAGTGGTAACTGGGTTGCAACTTCTGCAAATGTGGCAAATGCTACCGTCCGAGTATCAAATGTCCTGAATTGTTTCAGTGATTTGTATGGCTTCTTTGACTAGAAAATCTGAAATACGAAAACAATTAGTGTTTTCCTAATCATAATGTAATCTCTCAATGAGTTAGACTCAATATCACATCCAACCTTTGTTTTCGATGTTTTTAAAAGGCTTGAGTGTAATTGGAAGAGTGCATAGAGAGCATAATTGGCAGTCCCAGCCCAGGTATGGTTAAATGTTCGTACTGCATGATGCTAACCGAGGTATGTGGTGACCGTTCACTTAAGGCACAGCAGTAACATCAACTGTAGAAATCTTTAGCTTTGACTGATTTGACTACCTTCATTTGCGTTTTGATCCGTCAAATTGACTACCTAAATGTGAAACCCTACAGCTACCTCCAACTTTAAAAAATTAAAGTCTCATTTCAAAACTGTCGCATTCATGCAATTTTTTAATTTTATTTTCTTACAAAATTAGTAATTCGATCAGAATAACATAAGTTGCCAATAAACAACTTTAGCAAAACCTGAACTTCTTCTTTCCATTTATTTTATTGAAAATAATAAAAACTATCTTTTCTTTGAATTCAGGCAAGTTTCCTATTTATTAATGTGTTATTGTAAATTGTGACATCTATACAACAAAAGTTTTTTTTTAAATCTTCGTAAACTTTGATTGTATTATTTTTAGCTTTAACTTTTTAAGACCATGGATAAAAATTATGAAAGTTTCTTTGGAACAATAACTTGATGTTACATGATTGTTGGTGTAGGTGAACAACTAGTAACTACTTGAAACTTTTGTGTACATATTTTGAATTTTGTTTTATAATAAACAACAAAATAGTTATTGAATTAAAAATGATGATTTTTGGGACGAGTAAGAATGTTGCGATGCGACTTGATAACAGAGTACCGCAATCTTAGTAGTTTCAATATTTATTTTTAGTCCGAGTAAAACAAACAATTCTTTCTCTATCCATTATTTAATAAAGATTTAAAATATTTAACATACGAATTATATTTAATTTACATCTCAAATTATATCCGAACAACCAACCATTTCAATTTTTTGTCAAATAACAATCAATTTCTTATCAATACCATATCAATACTAAAAATTCGATTTGTGTTATATTTCCATTCAACTAGACTATGGAACTAAGCAACAGCTTTCGCGAGGTTGGTTTGACAAAAATGTGTTTTTGTTATTGACATAATTTAACATTTTTTACTAAGTGCATACAATTTTTGTTTCAAATCAATAATAGCTTTTTTATTCGCCTACATATTAAAGTGTTACTTTATTACTGTGATTTGCAGCTTTAAAGTATCACTTTTCAACTATTTATTTTGTTGTCATAGCAACGTCCAAAAAAGTAAAAATCATTTGTATTTGTTTAAATTCTATGAAAAATAAAAAATTTTATCAAAGCAACCCTCAAATTCAAAATTTCATTATCCAATTAAAATAGTTGTTATGTTATCATTTGTTGTCATAGCTACACAATGATTTGGATAAAATAATAAATATTTTGTCAAAGGTTACTTGTTCCACATATTTTTATTTTAAAATTTATGAATGTTTATAATTTTAATTTAGAATAAACAACTGTTCTTAAAATATTTTGCGTGTGGCGAATAAAAAATAGTATATGATGCACGGACGTAAGCTATTTTGGACTTAATGTGGGTGCAAATCTCGGCTAGCGCCTCGATTTGCAAACTCCACATCCGTCCAAAATCTTTAGCTTTACGTCCTAGCATCATAATGTACTATTTATGTATTAAGGGCATAAAGTATGTCTTTTCCACAAAAAAGATACTTTATGCCTGAATTGCATACAAGATTTTTTGTACGAGTAAGATTCTGTATTATTTGCATAAACAAAAATACATATATTTACACAAAATAGTAAAATATTTTTTAGAAAATTATTTTATCAAAGTAGTTTTTCGAAATAATAGTAATACAATAACTTTAGGCGTTGTTATTTCAATTTTAGGCATTGTTATTTCACTTTTAGCATTGTTATTTCAATAGGAAAAAAGGCCTGCTTTATGTACAATTTTTGAATCGCAAAAGTGAATTTTACGATTCCGTAAAATGGACTTTTACGATTCAAAAATTGTGCGTAAAGCAGGCCTTTTTTTCTTATTGAAATAACAATGCCTAAAATTGAAAAAACAATGCCTAAAATTGAAAAAACAATGCCTAAAATTACTATTTTACGCCCCAAAGCGTAAATATTTTTGACATCAGACGAACTTAAAAGAACAAAATACATTATGGATATTCCTAGAAAAAAACATACATATATTTACAGACATACGTATTTTGAAAAAATTGTTCAATCTAAGCATTTTTTGTTTGTTTGTAATTGGTATTAATTATTCCTTTTACGGTTCAAACAATTAGATGTAGAACTGTAGTCTTCCAGCGCGACTTTTTCAACAGAGTCGCTCATCTCTGGAATTCGTTACCTTCGTGGATTTCCCTGATAACTTTAATCCTGAAAAGTTCAAAGTCGGTGTTCATAAATTTCTCAAAGAAACCTAATTCTCGATCGATTATAATCCCTAGTTGGCATGGTATCTTCGGATATTCAGAGACGTTAATATATAATTAATTATTTTAACACTAAACATGCCTAACTTTCAATAAAAAAAGAAATTTAGAAAAAAAAATTAACAAAATATTACGATGAATTTAACAATTTTCTCAAAAAATATTTTTTCTACTCCTATCACAGTAAATTATAAATTACAACACACTATCCATGACATGTAAATTGATTATTTCAAAAAGTGTGCGGTAAGTAAAAAAGCTAGCGGTAATGGATTTTCATATAAATATTACGAAACACTTTTAATAAAAAGAAAAATGTTTATTTAAAGAAAAATTTGATTTTTAAAAATTAAATATTTCAATTCTTTTTGACACAGAATAATGCAAAGCCTACCACAATTTGTAAACTATTTGTATTTAATTTATAATTAGTAGTTCATTTTTTCAAGTAATTATACGCGTTTGGGCATTAAAACAAAGTCGTAAAAAGTATATAACAAACCTCGAGCTGCAAACCAATTTCCATGCTCGTGAAGGTACTGCACTCGTCGCTAAGCGTCTCGTGCGCAATATTTTCACTCGCATGTAAAATGCTATTTACAGCGCTAGGTATGTAATATACTATTACAAGAAATATCCATACTTAGCAATACGATAGATCGAATGAAACTGAAAACAAAATGTTTTAAATAAATTAATATAGGAATTTTAAAAAAAAATTAGTTGCTATAGAAATTTAGGAAAATAATTATCAAACGAAAAACTACATGGATTAAACAATTTTTTCAACAAATATTTTACTATTTTGTGTAAATATAGGTATTTCAATTTAAGCAAATAATACAGAATCTTGACCCTGTTCAAATTATGATTATTTTAAGCACTTAAGTCCTTAGATTACATTGAACGCACTCATGTGTCGGGAAAGTAGAGCGAAAGACATTAAAATTCTAGTTACTTTGAAAAAAGACCATAAGAGCTTAACTATCGTTATATTGTTTGTATTTCAATTGTAGTAGCCGTTTTACGTGTTTGTTTTTTTGATATATTTTTTTAATAATTTTACAATTACATTCAATTTTAAGTTATTTAATAATGAGCAATTTTACGGACCCTGTTAGACCAGATTTTTGATCCAGATGTCCAAGAAACATTCAAGAAAAACAAAAAAAGCCATACGATTGTGTGGGAAAAAATTAGTAGTGACATGAAAAAAAATTTCCATATTTTTAAAACGGCGAAACAGTGCCAAAACAGGTAAAATCAAAACTTTTTAAAATCATTTTACTGGCAACAAGAAGATATATTTTTTGAAATATATTTCTTTAAAGATATGAGAACCTGAAGAACAAATACTTCAGTATAAAAAGAAGTTTAAGGTCTGGTGATCCAACACCCAGATGGAAATACTGGGAGAAATTCCAGTATTTACTATTCCAAACGGCGGCAGCTCGTCCAGTGGCATTGAATGATGTGTTATCATCCTCAAATGAGGATGGATTTATTGAAATATTAGAAAGTGACAGCTTGCAGGATTCGTAGTCATCAGATGTAAGCCAACAACCAACTAGGAGTACTCCTCGGCGAACACCCGTCAACCGACAAAATCGTAAAAGGCAGCACGATAAAGAAGAGTTTGAAACAAAACTTTTGAAATATTTATCTGAATCCGAAGAGCGGGACCGAAAATTTTTGGAAGACTATCAAGCACAAGATATAGAGCAAACAAAACAAATTATTGGGGTTATCTACAATCGTAGACAATTTGAAACATAAATAAGTTTTTTTGTTCTTTGTTATTACATTTATTAATATGTGTACTAAAATTACATACAATTTCTTTAAAAAATTATATTGTTTTTATTTATTATTTAAATGTTGAATAATAAATGCCCTCTTATCGGATGTTGCTGCTGGATCCCATAAATATTCGGGTTCTATAATATTTTCGTCGGCTTCAGTTTCACTTTCATTCCACTCCTCTCTGTACAAATTGTTATTTTCTTCACAAATATTATGTAGAATGCAACATGTTAAAACATAATTAGACGTTCGAACTAAATTGACCTCACACTGTTTTCTTAATATTCTCCAACTGCCTTTTAGTCTGCCAAACGCACATTCTATTACCATTCTAGCTCTCGATAGTCTGTAAAAATACAATGTTTAAACGTTGCCTGTTTTGAAATATTCTGCCAGTTACCTGTAATTAAAATCTTTCTTTTCTCCGGATTGCTCACCAGGATAAGGTTTTAATAGATACTCCGATAAAGGAAATGCTCCATCACCAATGCTATGATTTTCTGCTGGAAACAAACCTTTTTCTATTCGTTTTTTAAGTTCTAAGCTTTGATAAACGCCTGCATCGTGTACTCTGCCAGGATAACCAACATTGACATATGTAAACCTAAATTAAATATTAATAGTTGTATTACAAATCATATCATCATACAAACCGGTAGTCAAAATCAGCTACTGCCAAAAGTATAATGAAATGCCATCCCTTGTAATTATAATAGTCTTTATGATCTTCACTTGGTGCTAACACTGGAATGTGTGATCCATCTATGGCACCTAAACATTTAGGAAACTGCCATTGATTCCAAAACCCTTTTGACATATCCTTCCGTTCTTCATCACTTGTTGGAAACTTAATTGCTTCTTTCAAAAACATTTGAATGATTGCAGAACACACATCTTTAACAATGCCACACACTGTAGATTTACCAATTTCAAACATGTTCCCTATACTAGCATAAGAATTTCCTGATTTTAAATAGTATAAACACACAGCAAAACGTTTATCAGGTAGAATTCCCCTCATCGGCATAGAATCCTGCTTTTCAATTAAATGTTTTATTTTTGAAAGAATTATTTGAAACGTGTTTGGGGGACATTCTGAATTCAGAATGAAATTTATCATCAGACCAATGTGGTACATCCTTCTTCCATATTTGTTGATTATTAACAAATTTATAAGCAGGTTTATAACATTGCATTTTGAATTTTATGTATTTTCTTTTATGAATTCTTTTAAAAGGGCCCATTTGAACTTTTTTTTTATTTATTTTTAATTATTTGGTTTTGCCTTCGAAATTTCTTTTTCTTTTTATTTGCTAATAAAAGCGCTAAACAAATTAATAATTCCTCTAGCATTTTTTTATTGTTTTATAAAGTAAAATCACAAGCTAAGATGCAATGTCAAAATGATACTAATTTGAACGGTTGTGCTGAAAGACAACAGCAATAACATTAGAAAACTACTTTATCGATAAACTTAAATACCGTAATTTGACTGAAGCCTTAGTCGTACAAAAAATCTTGTATGTAGTTCGGGCATAAAGTATCATTTTTGCTTTCAAGTTCACTCTTAAGCAAAAAAGATCTACTGTACGCACTTAATAGCTATTTTAATCCTTTTATAGTTTAAAATGGAAATGTTAAATCGATAGGGTTGTTTTTATTTTAATTTTTAATTTCCATTTAAAATTTATTTAATTTGTAACGATATTATTGATTTTATTATTATTAGAATTAGAAACGTTTTGTTGTTTATAGAAATAGAACATCTGTTTCATAAAGCAGCTATCTTAATTGAACCACAAATTATCAATAGATTTTGTGGGGATCAAGATTTCTCACCAGGAAGTGTATAATATATCAACTAGTTATCGTTTTGTGCTTGAGCATAAACTTCAATCTAAACTTCCCAAATATTTGATTTGATAATACAATTAACGGTGCATGCACAATGTATGAGGTTTTTCCTCATGAGATTTGAGCAACTTTTTATTATTATTTTTTAATAGAAATACAATACTTTAAAATGTAGGTAGCTCAATTTTCTACTAATCATGAGGAAAAAGTTAAGAAATTTTTAACTTTTTCATTGAGGAAAAAATATTTCAAAAATAAATTTTTTTTTTCTCAAAATAAATTTTCATACAAACTTGGATCTCATGAGTAAAAGTATTTTCATTGTGCATGCTCTGTAAATGACATGTAATCAAATAAAGAATGCTAGTATACGAACATGTAAGAACATGTGGCGAACATTTAAGTTAAAAATTTTCAAAAATTTCAAATTAAGCTTGCGATGTTTTTTCGTTCAAATTAATGAAAACAAAATAGTTTTATAGAGAGTTCTAGTTTTTCGTTTTTGCAATTGATTTACATTTTACCATTTTTCTTGTTTTAACTGAAAGTTCCATGAAATTATATTAAATCTAAAAAGTACTGTTGGAAAGTTATTCTATTAGTAATTATTATTTATAATATTCTGTAAAAATTGTGTCAGTCGTGTTTAATGTGATAACAACTAAATTTTACTAAATGTTTATAATCAAATTTTTTATAATCGTTTTTTAAAAATTTTGTTTTCACCTGTTTATTATTTCTTACATCCTATCATGAAAGATTGGCCTATGTCATATTTTATTATATGATAAGGTCATTCCAAAGTGACTAACGTAACATTTATACCGAAATTCACAACTTTGTTTCCTTATAACTAAAATAGTAAAGATTATTTTAAGCACTTGTTGACTTTTTAAAATGTAAATCGAGTTTATTTATCTAAATCAGAAAGCTTTTTTATTTAAATTAAATTTTTTTAGATATTTTTTAAATAAAAATGTAAATGTGACTAACGTAACATTTTTTATACCATTAAATTAACACCTAAATTATGAACCAAAATTCTCTAGATGTTGAAAATGTACATAAAATTTATTGATAAGTTTCTTCAATGTAATTAATGTATTTTTTAACTAACTAAATAACTTTTTAAAAAATTTGTTAGTTTTTCATAAATTGACGCTTTTGATTTAAATGATGTGTGACTAACGTAACGTGACTAACGTAACACAAAAGAGTTCATGTATTTAGAATGCTTACCTCATTTATTTGGAAAGCAAAGCAGTCCAATTCAGACACTCCAAACTTTGGCTTTCAGAAAATAAAAAGTCTAAAACAATTCGGTTTATTATATTTGTGCTATGCTATATTCTTTGTAGATATATTTTAATTCGTATATTAAGCCTTTTTCACATTCATGCGCTTAATTGCATTCTCAACAAAATAACAATATTGGAATTTTCACAGTTGTTGCCATATCTTATAGTAAAATATATGAAAAAAAAATTATAGGTCACAGTTACAGTTTTGTGAAGAAAAAACAATTTAGCTTGAAGGTTGACTTTAAAATGGAATGACCCGATAGGATTTATTGTTTAGTTACCCATTTTTAAAATAAATTATATTTTGATCAAATGACTACGACATTTGATAAAAAACTTAAAATACACATCCAAAATATTTGTGGATTGAATGCCAACCGTGACGCCATGCAACATCATCTCGAGCACGACCAACCGCTTATTTTTTTCTTACAGAAACACACGTTTCTGAAAACTATCCCTATGACGTAACACTAAATCTAAAATATAGGCTTGAATCAGCTTTTAAACTTCATCAAGGTGTATGTGGATACATTCATGAGTGTGGTGCATATAGACGCTTTCCAAATTATGAAGTACATGGTGGTGGCTACAGCACAGTTAAACTGACCAGACGTTCCACGCCGCGTGGAAATGTCCCACATTTCATTGCGTTGTCCCACGGCGAAATCTGTCCTACGAAGCGTCCCACGAAACAAATATTTCCGCCACATTTGCCGTATTATCGAAATAATCAAAAAACCTTATACCTACGTAAAGTTTGCGCAATATCTTAGTCAAAGCATTGGCTTCACAGTTTTTTCTTGCAGTTTGCTGATTTTACTATATTGAGAGAACAAACCAGTGCAATTTTTTTTTTTACCAAAATAGTGTTTTAACTATAATTTTCTTAGAAATACTAAACTCAGTCTTTCACTTCAATAATTTGCATTTTATTTTGCAAATATCTTTTGATGTCTAACAGATCTACCTCAGTGAAAAGGTTTCCTTGTTTATAGAAACATCTCCCCGGTGTATATACGAGAGATCGAAAGTATATTAAGAAAAATAAAATACTACATATTTTGCTTAAGAAGACGCAGTTTTCCGTATAAATTCACAAAAGTTTAAATTTTCAAACCAGAGTTTACAATTTTATTTTATTCGAGCGCTCATTTCAATCCTTTAAAATAATACTCAAAAATTAAAATGTTCATAATTTGAATATCGTTCTTACTCGTAAGAGTAAAATTTTTGTTTTTTTGATTTTACTCCTTTGGAGCACATCATATTTTCCTGTTCTTTCATTCGATTTGCAAAAGAACAAAATTAGTCCCTCTACGTCATCCTTTATATTCATATTTCTAACAATACCTGAATAATTAAACGAAGTATTCGAAGCATTTTACGTTGGAATGCATCAAATTTGAAGCAAAAATAAAAGTTTTGAGTATTTGGAAGAAAATATTGATTTCAATTTAGTAGCAAGAATGATATTTTATTATTTTCACACATGTATTTGGGAGTGTTATATATTTTTTAAGTTACACACTCTGAACAAACTAAGTAAAGGAGTGATGTAAGTAGCGTTATAAACTCTGTTTAAAACACACTTTAACTAGATAACTCAAAAGTAAAATTATTATTTTCTAACTTATAATTTCTTTTCTCAATAAAGAACAAACAAAACAGCATAAAAACTTGATAAATGGTATATTGTATACCTCTTACACTTACATAATACAGAAAAGATATTAATTATTTAGTAAAATTAAATTAAATTGTTTCAATTGTTTTGCAGTCTTTACTGTAACAAATTACAAAAGTTTTATGCTACTATAAAACGTAAATTTATAATAATTTTTAAATTTATATTTAAAAAGTTCTCGTGCAAATCGAGACGGATAGTAAGCTTTAATTTTTACTATAAGTAAAAGATTTTATTTTTTAGGGATAATTCATGTATTACAAATTAGGATAGTAAACGTTTATGCAAATTCTCATACGATATTGAATTGCACTATCCTTTTATAAAAAAATCAAAATATAACGACGCAAAAGTTTATTGTACTACCAGTGGGAGTGAATTTGCAAATTTACAGTAAACATTATGATATTAAAAGACATATAGATACAGATAAACATTAAAAAGCGTTGCTATAGGGTGTCCGCTCCAGTAGCTTAAACAAGTTTTTAAATCATTAGAAATGGGAAAAACTGAAATATTGCTCTTGCAGAAGCCGTTTTCTCTTTCCATACGATTTACCACAACCAAAGCTTTCGATCGATAAATTGAACATCTAAACTAATTCGATAACAAATATACATGTGCCAGAACAAAATCAGATGCCATGGTTAAAAAAATTTTAATGGATCATGTACTAGACCAGCGGTGCCCAAACTGCGGCCATCTGGCCGCATGCGGCCAGTTTTATGATTTGGTGCGGCCAGTAAAAATATTATAAAAATAGCAAATACCACAATAATAATAAGTTCCGTTTAAAAAAGTACAATATTTTGGTACGTACTAAATTCAAACTTAAATATTCCTAACAAATTCCTATAGAAATAGACTAACTGACATTAATTTGAAAAACGAACTAAGAATTAGTAATACTACACAAGAATTTAATGTTCGCGACTTAACTTGAATAAAAAATCTTAACATAATTTATACTATTTATTTATTTTTTTTTCCGTGCGGCCAGTCATTTTTGTTCTTGTAAATTTTTGGCCATCTCTTCCATGATTTCTGGGCACCCCTGTACTAGACCAACTAAAAATAGATTTGTCTGTTGCAGATTTTCCCACGGTTTATACTGATGCTTCGAATCATAAGGAAATAATAGTATATTAAGAAACTAGTTTCATAATCGACGATTTTATCGCACGCAGTCTGTTAGGATTGAAGGAAGGACAAGGAAGGGTAAGAGCGATGAAACGTCTTATGAAACGAGTTTTTTATACTATTTTTTCTATTTTGCATTTTTTGTCTTGAAATTTAAAAAAATGTGTATTTTATTAAAAAATAGTCAATTTGAAATTTTGTTATTATTACTAATTATTATAATTAATTAAAATATTTAACACTAGTTTAGATATTCTTATTAATTTTATTTACATAATTATTCGTTTTAATGTTCACTGACGTTTGTATGACCAATGTGACCAACCTAGAAATACAAAACTTTGCGTATCGTAATGAAGGCCATTTCGATACGCATTTGGGTATCGTAATGACTTTATTTTAGACGCAAAATAGAAAAAAATATTTTCGATTCTATTTCGATATTTTAGAGAGCATGACGGAGTAAAGGTTGGATTGTTGGAATTTTCTTCTTTGCTTGAGCATCGGAACAAATATCAGAGTATATTCTTGAAAAATTTAACATTAAAAAAAATTATTATTAAATCAATAATTTAAATTAATAAATTGTAAAAATAAATCCACAAAACAATCTTTTAATAGTTATATATATTTATTTGACGTGTTTCGAATGTTATACATTCATCATCGGCTACAAAAATATAAGACTCAGTCTTTAAAAAATTTGGGTTAAAAAATTTGGATATTTTAAGGGGCTCATACACCTGCAAGCATGCTTTAACAGCACAGTTGTCAAACATGCTTGTGTACTAATGAAACAAGCTTTTTGATAGTGTGTGGTAGTGATTGACGGCTTGTCCAATCTTTCAAAAATGTTTGACGAAATATCAAACATGTTTGATTTTTCTTTGCAAGCATAATTTTAATTGTGTGTGTATATTGTTATAATTGTCAACTTGTTACGTTTATTTTTTTTAAATGTTTAACATTATTTTTCAAAAACATAAAATAATGGGACTAATCGGAAATATAAAAATTGTGAGTGAGTTTATAAATTTTGAAAGATATGTTTGATTTATATTCACTCACTACTATGCAAGCATTTTTGCAGCTATATAAGCACGTTTGACAGCTAGCTGTGCTGTTGAGGCATGCTTGCAGGTGAATGGGTACATTAAGTGTATTTACTGGAGACGTTGAAGGAGTTCTGCGGCAAAAGTAATGTCGAACATAACCAACTTCTTGGATACAGTGAAACTCGCTGGCTGGCGGTAATGCCAGTACTAGAAAGAATTCTGAAAATGTACGAACTACTGAAAGCACATTTTCTAATGGTTGAAAAATGTCCAATTAAAATAAGAGAATTTTTTGTAGAAGTAAATAGTAAGCAAATAGTAAAGAAAAGCATTAAATAGTAAATTATGCACAATCTAGCTAGCACGTTTTCACCGTCCCACTTTCTCGCAATAGAAATTCTAATTAGTTAGTATTTTGAAGAATTTTCGGATTTTGTCCCACATTTTAGCGATTTGGCTCTGGTCAGTTTAAGCACAGTAGTATTAAAGGTTTGTTTACCTGAAAGTTCTTTTTTTACAATAGCTCTATACCGGTCCCCAAGCAAACATAATCCCAATTTTTTTAATCTCTTGACTAATGTTGTCGACGAAATTAAGGCACAATTTCAAAATTGTGAGGTTATCGTTACCGGTGACTTCAACGTCCACAACAAATCGTGGTTAGAATTTTCCAAAATGACCGACGACGACAACAATGGAAGGCAGCCAGAAATATTTGCTGCATCGCACGACCTGACGCAGATTGTAAAAAGCCCAACTTTCACTCCTCGTAATGGCTGTAATAAAAGATTTCTCTTAGACCTTTATTTCACATCTATGCCAGATATTACGAGTGTCGTCTGGCCACCAAACATAAAAACATGGATGTCTTGGAAGATTTGCTCTCAGCTGACCGTAATGAATGACGATTTTTGAACGTGGAGCTTATTTCCTAATCTCAGTAAAACCGAGAGTTCTTGTTTCCACTTAAACAGAAACTGGCAAAACACGAACTATCAGTGTTATTTAACGGCACTGTCATTAAATACAATCAACAGCCAAAGTACCTGGGCGTTACTCTCGATAGAACTCTTTCTTTTAAACTCCACCTAGAGAATACGTCAAAAAAACTTAAAACGACTAACAATATATTGCACAAACTGGCTGGCTTGACATGGGGTGCTACTTCAGCTACCCTCCGCACAACTGCTCTAGGTGCGTCTGGTTTTCTCAGTGGCTGAGTACGGCGCACCAGTCTGGTTGAATAGCACACATGCTCAAAAAGTTGACTGCCAGCTGCATGCCACGATGCGTACTATAAGTGGTACTATCAGGTCTACTCCTTTACCTTGGCTCCCTGTATTAAGCAATATCGCTCCACCTGCACTCAGACGCTCACATGCGCTCATGCGTGAACATAAAAAGGTAACCAACAACATCACGTTACCCTGGCACGAATATTACGGTGACCACACTAGTTGTCGATTGAAGTCAAGAAAGCTTCCACATAAAACTGCCAGCAACCTACTGGCAACTGTTATGCTCGCAATTTGTTTCTGTGTAGGGTGGATTAACTGGAGTCTAAGGCTTGACAGATCAGACCATTAGACCGACTGCCTTATCAGCAAAGATTAGATCCTAGTTAATTCATCCTGCACATTCCATCCTTGAACTACCAACCTATATGTTGTGTCTTATAGTGATTTCAATTCAACAGATCACAATGTACTTAAATAAATCGGACGCAACACACAGCAATAGAAAAGTTTGTCATCAAGCGTAAATAAAGAAATAATGGGGTGACGCAGCACATTGCAATAGAAAGTATCATATTAAACGTAATTACATGATTTTTCTTTGTAAATTTTTTTATCTGTTACACATTTAAAATGAGAAAAAATGAAACAGGAATATTAGATCTTTTCTCTTGCAATTGTTTTTCTATAGGAATGTTACAAAACCTCAACAAAAAACTAGTTTCTCATTTTGATATTATAACGAAAGAAAGAGACGGCCTTGCATTGAATCAACTTTTTTGTCTTGTTAACTCCTAAGACTAAAATATTATTAATACTAGAGATTGCTTAATTTTCGTTCAGTTGATTTTTGATATTAAATCAAAATATAATTAAAAATTAAAAGTTAAAGTTAGTTGGTTTATGATTCTTAAACTCAAAACTTTAAAAATAAATTATAATCAGTTCATGTTTAATAATTTATTTAGAATCAGTTGATGTTCAATAATTGTTTAGATTCATTGCAATTTAAAATTAAAATAAAAAAAATTTGTTCATAACTTTGATATTTGTGGAAAGAAAAGAAAATTATAAAAGAAAAAAATGAATTTATGTTTGTGCTTGTCTTTTTTGATTAATATGATTAAGAGTTCGTATTTCATTTAAAAGATAAGATTATAAAAATTTTTTGATTAGCCGTAATCAAGTTTACGGAATAAAAAAGTATTTAATTTGATCTGCAAGTGTTTTTATTTGTATAAAGTTTAATCCACATGGAAACGATTTTAAAGTGAAACAAATAAATTGGACTAAATTACGTCATCCTGGTTTTCGTAAAGCCTGCAAGAATTTTTGGACATGCAATTAAATATGCTTGCATGGCACATTGTACGCTTGAATACATTGGTGATGTAGTTATTTGTTCAGGACCATCAATTGAACCAACATTATATGCAGATAATATATTTGATTTTCCGTTCGATTTAATCGTATAGAACGTAGTGATATATTAATATCAAAGTTACCAACAAATCCAATAGTGCATATGTGCAAAAGAGTTGTCGGCTTACCGGGTGATAAAATTATAGTTCGAACATCATTTGGTTTTGGTCCAGTTTCAAATATATATAAACATAATTCAAAAGTTGGATACAATTATGAAAACGATGAAAACAAATTCGATGAATTAACTGATCTAGACAATTTTGGGGAAACATAAAATAAAAATTAGAAGGAAAACAAGCGACATACAAGGACGAAAGTCGCTTGCAACTGTGAAGTCATCAATCAGCTGTAAGATTAAGGTTAGATTTTATTTTTATATACTATTTTATTGTTATTAAATTCTTGAATTTTTATTGATTATATTATAAGACCATCATGGTCTTATAAGCTAATAATTTTATTTAGAGATTTTCCTTGGTAGAGTCTGCGTACGGTTCAGTGTGTATCATTTAACAATTTTTAAAAAACCCTTGGACAAATAGAAACCATAGGTATCTATTTTCAAATTGAAAAGCCCAGGCTTTACACAACTAATTTTAATATCTTGGATGCCTGGGACACCTCCTGGCATCATTACAACACAACTGGCCTTTCTATTACTAATCCGACTTCTACCCAACCTGGTTTCGATCTGCCACCTGGATTACACTAAACCGAATAAGAACGAATCATGGACGTTGTGCTAATTCTTTCCACAAGTGGGGAATTTCAGAGTCCCCTCAGTGTGACTGCGGCACTCCAAAGTAAACCATAAAACACATTGCAACTGTGTGTCCAATTCGACGATACAATGGCGACATCTCAGACATCCATTTGGCAACTCCCGATGTAGTAGCACGGATAGACTCACTCGATGTAAAAATCTAATGTTCAAATGTACTGCAGAATGCTCAAATATTTTACTTTTTACTTTTTAACTAAAAGACGCGCAATCAAATTGATTGTAAGCTCATTTAATGTGTATTCATGTTTTGTTTTAGGTAGATTTCATAGAAAAATCTACCTATTTTAAGCTTTATTTTTGTTTTTTAATGTGTCATAAAAATCTACTCGTACTTAATGGCGCAGCTGAATGGGGGGTAAAGTTCATGAAGGACTATAATCGCGTTCTAACACGTGACGAGAAAAAGTTTCAATTTATATTAAAAATTGTGGATCAATATCGAAAAAAGTTTCCTTCGCATAAAAAATCTAGTTTGATCGATCAGTCCCAAGGTTAATTATCACTATGATGTGTTTTGTTTTCTTTTATTTGAAATGAAAGAAAGTCTTTTTGATTAAACAGTATGATTGAACAGTAAAAATAAATTTGATATGAAAAAATTAAGCGATAATTCAATAAAAATGACTTTTAGACCTCAAAAATCCAAAAAATAAATGCTTAAAATGTAAAATCGATATTTTTAAGTTTTTTCAATTCATTAAATATTCACAATACAATAAATACAATAGAAATAGAAATGAACATTAATTTTAGCGATATACACATTTTATAATGCAAAAATATG
The DNA here is from genome assembly GCA_963693315.1 of Diogma glabrata. Taxonomy (NCBI): domain Eukaryota; kingdom Metazoa; phylum Arthropoda; class Insecta; order Diptera; family Cylindrotomidae; genus Diogma; species Diogma glabrata. The sequence continues at coordinate 88,318,074 of OY856187.1, read as the reverse complement.
CTGAAATACTCTAAAATTCAATAAAAATGACCATCTCAGCTATTCACGGTCACGGGGGTCCATCAAATATTATCGGATCGGGCTCAAACTTTTTTTTTATCCTATTGGCATCAAAACGAAAGTTTTTCCACAAGGTATTCTTTGGTATAAATATTTTTTAAAATGCTCATACAAAGCGCGGTCTCTCTGCATTTGCAAAAACAGTTTTCTATTAAGACAAATGTCACATATTTGGCTAAAAAGAATATTCTAAACTTTAATCTTATCAATTATTTCGACTTCTCCTTGAGTTATCTTCAAACAATTTCAAAGAATTGAAGAAAAATTAATTGGAAGTAATTCGATTGACCTCTGGAACATAAAATTTCACTATAGCGAGAAACTACTAGCTATAGATTGAATTATATGGCGCGAACAAATACAAGCTATAAACCATTAGTCAAACGTTCGTTTTTAAGCTTGACTTGCTACAATATTTAAAGACAGCACTAATACTTAATTTTAACGCGTTTGAATCTATATTGTTACGATTTTATACATACAGACGCGATCAAATACAAAACAAAATTGTATCCCACTTCAACTATCGATATACAATATTTCGATTTACAAACTGTTTTAGACTAAGAGCCCGCGACGGCCAGACCTTCGTTATTTTAAAAAAGCTGAAAGTTTCTCTGCGCATACCCCCTACTCAGGTAGGAACGATTAGCGACATAGATGAAAAACGTGATCTACGCAGGTGAAAAAGTCCGAATTTGAACTTTACCATTTTTGATTTTTCTGAAACTTGAGATGTAAGTAGTTTAGACAAAATAAAAAATGCCACTTATTCTAAAATTTTTTTAAAGTGCATAGTTTGAGCATAGGGGGCACCCCAACATGCATGAAAAATGAAAATTCTGCCAATCCGATGTAACTTTGAAATTAAATTGCTCAAGAACGGCTATACCGATTTCATAAAACTTTTTTTTGTTTGATAGATGACTAGTTAGTCTTTTGAAAACAAATTAATTAATTGTTTTTATAATTAATTTTTAAATAAAAATATTAAAAAAACTTTTTAAAATTTTTAAAGATGGCTATAGGGTCGAAGATCAATTGGAATTTAATTAATTTTTTTTCTGAAAATAGTTCTATCCTTATTCTAAAATATATCAAATTAACTCAGAGGCGTTAATTTTTGTTCTTGAGATATTTAATTTTAAAGATTTTTAGTACGACTGAAATTCGAATTTTTCTTCGTTTTTTCAAACAACTTCCATTAACAAAAAATTTTAAAATCAATTAAATTTTAACTTTTTTTTTTTAAATATAGCTCTAACCTTACTTTAAAATATATCAAATTTACAAAGAGGCATTAATTCGTGTTATTGAAATATTTAATTTTAAAGATTTTTAGTCCGATTAAAATTCTAATTGTTCATTATTTTCTCGAACTTCAGTGGTTAAAATTTTTTGATGATTTAAATTGTTCGAAAAAATAATGAACAATTAGTATTTTAGAGGGACTAAAAATCTTTAAAATTAAATATCTCAAGAACATGTAATGAAGCGCTTCTTCGTTGGAAATCAACGAAGTCGCATAGCAGGTCGCGCACCTAGCGAGATTATTTTTTTGCCCCTGACTAGTTGCAGCCCATGGGATCGAGAGAAGAATACCTGCTACTCCAGCACAAATAACTGTAATGTACGCGTAACATGAGATAATAGCGGATGTAAGAGAGAAATACAAGTGAACTAAACAGACTCTGGCGACCCCCGTATGCGAAAGAACCACGATCACCACGTTCAAGCCCTACAATTCACACCACAGCTTCCCATGCTCTCACGTCTTTTACGCTCACACACGCACACCTACACGCACACACACCCTCACACACACACACACACACCCATGCACGCAGATAGTCATGCATACTCACTTGATTCAAGGAAATGTGACCTGAAGATCGTAGATAATCACGGTTGGTTACTTATGTGATCAACGGTCACATTTTAGCACCTAGGATTGGGATTTTCGTTTTAGCATAATTGTACTTAAAATTGTGAAACTATATGTTAATAATTTTGACACCAATGAGTTACAGTCTTAGCCAAAACAAACTGTAAATTTCCTTCCCTCCCTTTTTGTTGGTTTAAAATATCGGAAATTGGCAATGAGTTTATAGCCACGGATAGTTTAAGTCAAGTCTAAAATTCCAGTTCGTTTTTGTATGCTTCTGTTTAGAACATCGCGAAATACAGAGGCAATCATACATTAAAAGTTGAAATGACATTAACAAAAAAAATTTAAACTTGTAGACTGAAAACCATGCTAAAAACTGTTTCGTAGGGAATTGGTACATCCCCATCCATATCAGTACCATATTGGATGAAGGATGACCAGCGCGTTTATAGAATTATACTACCCTGAATAACATCATCAAATAAAGTTATTCCACATCCTATACGATCCAATTACCGTTTTACTAATTCTAATAAAATATCTGATGATCCATATCCAAATGCAGACGGTGCTGTCTTCAATTCATTTTTATCAACATTACCAGAATTATCAGTATCCGTGAAGTATAATACGAGTGTATAATATAATATGACTCCCACAAGTATAATATAATATGGCTAACAAACCTGCATCACCTGAGCCCCCCACATACTCACACTCATATACACACGCATCCATAATCATTCATACATCTAATAACAGCAAAATAAAATGAAATATGGCTCACCCCATAGTGTTAGCAGATCTCTATCCTAAATCCAGTTCCTTATTCAATCATTTAAAGCAATGTTCGGCGTTGATATGTTCAAAAAAAAACTATAAGATAACTCTTGACCAAATGTTGATGTTGCAGGAAAAATCAATTAAATAACCAAAACTAGATGTTGGAAATTATCGTAGTTGTTCATATATCCAATCCGGAAAATTGTTAGCGTTGGTAGCGTGTGCTCTCATATAGCAAGACTCAAAATTTTACAATCGTTGACGCACTAACTTTTATATTTCCACAATATGGACGGAGCTTCTAGCAACAAAACAAACACATAATAATTTTTTTCTTTGATCACATTTACCAAAAATAAATTTGGATTGTTTCCTTATCACATACAAATAATTTCATCTGAGCTTTGGATTATAACACATTATTTAAAGTTTTAAAATGCTTTTATCAATCAAAAATTAATCCTTGTTGCGTGTAATATAGAGACTGACAGTCCATCTATCGCAACCCAATTGGATACCAATAGGATAAGAGTGAGACTAAGAGTCACAATAGAATAAAATATAAGAGGGCGAGGCTAGCTGTCAACTACTATTTATATGCGGTCAATAACGAATCGATAAGGTAGTTTCTTGGGGAAATTTTATTTTCGTTTTATCGTTAGTTATTATACCCATTAAGGAGTAGGACTGCTAGTTTGTAATAGAAATTGGAAAAGATTCAAAAAGAAAACACCGTTTGCGAAACAATTGAACGAATTATATATGTAAACAGCGCGGTTATGGTTCAACGATAATGCACAACCGTCGTCTGCCAATTATATAGCGATTAATGATTACAACTAAGTGCAGGAAATCGCATTGAAAAAATATTATTAATTGATAGACGATTGTAGGAAATCCCTCTGAAAATAGCGGAAGTACGAACACAAATTGAGCAAAGGAAATTACATTGGAGAAATATTACACAACTGTTTAATAGTGATTAACGATCACAACTTCAACAAAGGATATTACAATGGGAAACATACACTACCCTTCCAGAAGAATAAATTTTTGTTGCGGAAACTATAGCAAATGATGACCATGGATTGATTATAAGAAACTATTTAAAATAAAAAAAAATGAAGACAACTATGAAAACCAATATGAGGAATTATGTTAAGATAAACTTGGTGTGAGCGGGACAGCGGTTCGAATCACAATTATGGAGTTTGAATTACCCAGCATAACAAACACGAATTAACACCTCTTTGTAATTTGTGTCTGGCAGGGGGTTACCACGATATTAAGTGTCTGGCAATGGGTGACGTGACTTCTAATACTATCCCGAAGAATATATAAAAAATTACCTTTTATACTTTCACGAAACTTTGGAGACCTCTTTGTTACCTGCTCCCTGCCGAAGCTACCATGATCCAAACTACATATGTCGCTAATCGTTCCTACCTAAGTAGGGGGTATGCGCAGAGAAACTTTCAGCTTTTATAAAATAACGAAGGTCTGGCCGTCGCGGGCTCTTGCTCTATTTGAATTAACTCACAAAATTCTTTTACTTTTATGACACTTAAAAGTGAATAAAAACGGAATACTACAAATATTTGACTGCAGAGTAAGGCTTCCAATACTGGTAACGGTATTACCCTTAAAACCGGTATTTGTCCTTAAATCTCATTTCGGTATTACCGCTATTAAAGCTCGTTATTACCGAATAAAAGAAGAAATAATATTTGCCTACAAAAAATTCGCCACATTACATAAAATCCATAATAAACCTAATAACTTTAATTACAACTTTAACTGAAGGTTAAGTTAGGTTGCAGTGGTTGTCATCATAACAAAAGGTCAGGACGACACACTTAGACTAAAACAGATTTTTATTCCTTTGTGATACCACAGAGCCTCTTTCCCCTACACGAACCATTTCACGAACCATTTCTCATTATAAAATTTTTCTTTTTCGGGTGCGTTCCAAAATTAATTCGCTTTTTATATGGGCCAATGCTCGACATGTACGATGTAGATGGAACTTTAACTGTAACAACTTTACTCTTCATAAAAGGTTGCTATTACTTTCTTTTGAAAAAATAAAAATATAGTATAATAATTTTTTAATTGAAAATAATAATTAATTTTGATTGTATTATTTTTACTGTACTTTAACAGGGTGGGCCAAAGGTCACCATAGGGCTTAAAAATTTAAAAACTTTTTCGTTATATATACTTTTTTTATTTTTTTCAGATTATATAAATAACGCCTGGAGGATAAATAATGGAGAGATTCAAAACTGAACATTATTTAAATCAGCGATCAAGTATTTTAACGCAAAGAGCATATCGTCGACATTTTAACGTCAGAATTTCACCCTCTAAAGCAATAACTCGATGCTTAGTTCATCGTTACTACCAACAGAGCACTGTACGAGATTTGCCTCAAACCGGTAGACCACATTTAATTCGCACTGTGGAAAATATTGAACGCGTAGAGCAAAGTGTTAACGAAACACCAGAAACATCTAACTGAAGGCGTTCTACCCAGCTGTGAATGGCTCGTACGTCACGATGGCCCATTTTAAAAAAAGATTTACTGTTATTCCCATATAAGGTAAAATTGGTGCAAGAATCAAAACTCGCAGATCATCAGCAACGTCTGAATTCTGCAGTTAAATTTCAACAGTTGGTCAGAAAATCAACTTTATCGAAAATCTGATTATGAGTGATGAAGGCTTTAATGGCTTTGTTAATAAGCAGAAATCATGAAAAAAATATCATTGGGCCTTACTTCTTCGAAAACGAAGATGGAAGTGCTGTAACCGTAAATGGAGGGCGGTATCGGTTTATGAAAGATCATTTTTTACGTCCTGCACTTGAAAACAGACCTGAGATGTGGTTTCAGCAGGATGGAGCCACTGCCCACACTGCCCGAGACACAATGGCACTTTTAAATCAAATTTTTGGAGAGTGAATAATTTCCAGAAATTCGGAAATTAAGGGGGGGTCATTTAACTGACATTATTTTCCATACTTAGTGTACAAAAATTTCCATTTTGTATATTTTATAATCTGAAAAAATAAAACATATAAACGAAAAAGTTATCAAATTTATAAACTCCATGGTGACTTTAGACCCACCCTGTAAAAGAAATCTTACTAATTTATTTTAATCAATTTTCAAACAAAAATGCTCCAATTGTTCTATTTTCTGTATTGACAAAAACTGTAATTTTGGAAGTCCTACTGCTAAGCATATTTGAGCATTTAATAAAAAATGTATAATAATTCAGTCGCTTTTATTGATTTTGTAGGATTGATTTTTATAAAAGCAAATACTTTATGATTTTCCACCTCACCTGTAATTTTCACATTTTTTTAAAAATGCTTTTAGTTCAAACTAAAAAACAAAGTGAATAATCCGATTGTATTTTCTTGTATTGAAAGTTTTGCATTTTGTATCTATGTGTTTTACGTTAATCTTAATTTGTGGTCAAAATTTTCTATTTTAAACCCTATATTCTATATACGAGTTGGATTTCAAATTTCGGTTTGAATATTTTTTTATTCTAACATTAGAATTGACAACTTTAAACATTAGATAGAGATTTTAAAGTAGGTTTTTTCAATCAGTTTTAGCAAGTGTCTGCAATGTGCACATTTGAATTGCATTTTATTTATTACAAAACAGATTTTCATTTAGAGTATTTTTATACAACAGTGGATTTACAATTATTTATTCTTGGGATTTTATTTAAGGATTTAATGTATTTTATGGGATTTTATGAATGAAATGTGCATAATTCCTATGCACAAAACTGTGCATAACACATACCATGCACATGATGTGCACCATACCATGTACATTTCCTAAAAAACCTTAGCATATATGTGCCCACACATGTCAGCCGCATGTTTCAGGAATAGTTAAAAAACGAGGCAAAACAAAATATATTTAAGGATAATAATAATAGAGAATGAGAAAACGACAGAATTGAACAAAATTGTTAACATTTTCTCAAATGGCTTGTTTCATTTAACTTTTAGTGAAATAATAGTTTCGTAATATTAAATGGATGAAATTAAATTTTTTGTACCTCAAATTATGTGCCAAAGAAATTTTTTTCGTAAAGGTAATGAAAACAAAAACAAAAAACACACGGGCACTTTGAATAGTTAGCTCTAGTGATTTAAAAAATTGTTATATTTTTGTTTGTCTTTGTTCATGTCGGTTTAATGGAATTTAAATTTATTTTTTAATAATATTAAGAAAACTATGGAAAATTAGTATTATTTTTTATATGTAAGTCAAGATTTCCAATTTTTTTTAACTTAAATTGCATTATTACGAAAATGGCGACTAAATGGACGCTTCATTTACAAATGCAATCACACACATACATTTTCAATTTAAAACTTAAAACTACGACCGCAATCTCATTTGTCGTAATGAAAAAAAAAATGATTAATCAAGGAAAGATTCATCAACGCATTGAAGAGGAAGTGTGACTGTGACCAATTAAAATAGTTATATAAAATTGTATTAAAAGTGTTGCATTCATCGGAACGGAGAAAGTCTACAAGTGCATTCGTCACCCTTTCAAAACATCCACACCCAAACTAAGTCAACAATTTTAACCTCAGTCTAAATAAGAGCATTTTTTCAAATATAGATTGCAATTCTAACCTATTGACTTTAAGCTGTTTAATAGGCTTAAACATTTGAAATAGCAGCGATATCGCGTTTTCCTTTTAATGAATATAACGCTATATATATATATATATATATATATATATATATATATATATATATATATATATATATATATATATATATATATATATATATATATATATATATATTATATATATATATATATATATATATATATATATATATATATATATATATATATATATATATATATATATATATATATATATATATATATATATATATATATATATATATATATATATATATATTACAATATTACATCGCTTAAATTCGACAATAAAACTATGGATATTCCACCAAAAGTTTACTATGCAACAGAATAAGATATTAAAATTTTTATAATGGTTTGGTAGAAAAGCGAAAAATATTAAATTACGTAAGCTGCAGACAATAAAGACGGCTCCAAACAATAAACGTTTAGAATTATTCATTCATTAAAAAATGACCTTCAACAGCAAACAGAATATATAAATAATGAAATTCTGTTTTTTACTTAATATCTCACAAAGAAATTAAACTGTACTTCCGATCTTCTAACAATCTACTCAAAAGTCTATTTTATTAAATTTCCATTTGACCTAATTCTTGGTTTATTTATTTTTTCTATTTTATTATTAAAATTTTATTCAAGTTAAATTTCATTAGATACTGTAACATGAAAAAGAATTTTATATTTTTTTGGAGAACAAAATATTCCAGAACTCATTTCGCTCATTTTGAAAACCATATCATTAAGGCAAAACTAGGGTGACCATTTTTTTCTAAGTGAAATCAGTACAAAGTTTTAAGAGTTAAAATATGTACTATCCTTAGTACTATCCTTAGTACTATATGTACTATCCTAACTAACCTATGTCTCTCTAAGTCGAAAAGTAAATGTGTAAAGCGAAGTAGAGAAATCTGGTTTTCAATTTTTTTTTTAGTAGTTTTAATTAAATTTTGTTGAGACCAACACCAGGAGTTTATAAAATACAACTTTCCGCCACAATTGCTTGGGAAAACACAGGGTAAGAATTTTGATATAATATATTTTCCGTGGGTAAATACCACAATTTAAAAATAAAAGTATTTTTGTTCAGTCTTAGGTGAACATATTCAAATGAACTCCAATTTATTATCTTGAACTTTGTTATTTCCAAACACATAATAAAGTAAAAGACAATAAATTGGCAATCAGAATTTATAATTATATTCAATTTGCAATTTGTAAATACTTAAAATATATTAAATTATGTAAGTTAACACAAAATTGCTATTTGGGCAATATACAGAACATCAGCAATTTTAGTTTTAAGTACTTATTTGTTGGTATAATCAATGTATACCAATTTGTATATAAACCACAAATTTAAATGAATAAAATATAGTTTCTTACAAACAACTATCGAGTTATTGTTATTGTCATAGCACCCACCAGAGGCGAGCGGATAACAATCCACTAATAATCGAATTGTATTTATTCTGATTAAGAATAAAACATTGGGATTATATTGTTATTGTCATAGCACCCACCAGAGGCGAGAGGATAACAATCCACTAAAATCGAATTGTGTTTATTCTGATAAGGAATAAAACATTGGTCCTTCGAGCCGGATATGAACCAGCGACCTATGGATATTGTGACATGATGATCGTCTAAACATACTCTACATAAATTTTTTATTGTGCATGTTTTATTTCGATCCATTGTTGACATCTGTAAAAATGATCTGCATGCTTCAATGTTATGTGATCCCTTACAATTCACACATTTGTATGTTGTTGCTGCTAGTGTTGTTATGGCCTTTTGGGGTTGAGGTCGGCTATTCGATATCGTACTTCGATTTGGCTTGTTTCCTATTGCTTCTAGTGATTGAAACCGTTTTTCCATGAACAACAAAAAATGATTCAAATTTTGACTCCTTTTTGGGTCTTCTAACGTTGTTTCATAAATTTGGATGGTTTCGCAGTCTAATTTCTTCATAAGTATATGTATTATTAACGCATCAAATTTTGCTTCATCCGAAAGTATACTATTGATGTTGTGAATGGCTTCTCTTGTGGTGTCGTGCATTGTTCTAACGCCTGCCGCGGTTTCTACTACCAAATTTGTTTGATTTATTAGTAGGTTAAAATATGTTGCCGCTAGAACTCGTTCGTTGTTAAAGCGATTATTTAATATGTCCCAAGCGAGTGCATAGTTTTCCGCTGTTGATTCCAAATGGTTTATTATCCGAGCCGCTGAACCTCCTAAATGACTCTTTAAATAGTTGATCCTGTGAGTATCCGTCAACAATTGGTTTTTATGTACCAATTTTTCAAATGTATCAGCAAAACTTTTCCACTTCATATTGTCACCATAAAAATGTGGGATTTCTATGACTGGTAATCGAATATCTATTGACTTGGTGTTGTTGTTGCTGTCGGTTTTCATTTTTGTTGTTATCTTTATCACTGTTTGATCATGTGCCCGCTTACAGCCGTTGCCAGGAATTTTATGAGGAAAACCATAGCCGTGATTCAAGTGGAAGATATACAGTTCGTATCCCGTTCAAAAACAGTCCACCAGTATTGGGAACCTCAAAAACCAGAGCACTAGCCAGATTCCTACAATTAGAGAAAAAATTCGCAGCGTCACCAAAATTTGCCGACGACTACAAAAACTGTATCAAAGAATACATTGAACTAGGCCATATGCAACTCTGTAAAGGTGAAATGGCTCCATCAGAAGAATACTTCATACCACATCATGCAGTAATAAAGGAAAGCAGTACGACCACAAAGTTAAGAGTTGTTTTTGATGCATCAGCAAAAACAAGCAATAACAAGAGCCTCAACGATCAACAGTTGATTGGGCCAACACTACAGGATGAATTAATATCGATCCTATTAAGATGGAGGAAACACAAGATAGCATTCATTGCAGACATTGAGAAAATGTATCGTCAAATAAGAGTACACAAAGATGATCAAAGGTATCAAAAAATTCTATGGAGAGAAAATGAGAGCAAACCAATTCAGGAATACCAATTAACAACAGTAACCTTTGGAACCGCTAGTGCTCCTTATTTGGCTATCCGCACTTTACAACAACTAGCAACCGATGAGAAAAAATTATGTCCAACAGCAGCCAACATTGTGTTACACGATTTTTACGTAGATGACCTACTAACCGGGAGTGATTCAATTGAGCAAGCACAGAAACAACAACAACAAGTTATAAACCTACTAGGTAAAGGTGGTTTTCAGATACGAAAATGGGCGAGTAACCATTCTAGTCTTCTAGAACAAATACCAAAAGAATCAAGAATCGGTAAAATGGACATCAAATTGGATGAAACAATTAAGACTCTTGGCATATCATGGAATCCAGAGACAGATACATTTGGATTTAAAATAAATATAACTAAAATAGAGACCACTACCCAGAGGAAATTATTATCAGATGTGTCACAATTATTTGATCCATTAGAATGGTTGTCACCAACAATTATAGTAGCAAAAATATTACTACAACGACTTTGGTTAGCAGGATTAACGTGGGATGAACCATTACCAGTCGATTTATCATTAAGGTGGAACAGTTACAAGAACGCGTTACCTGCGCTTGAACAAATCAAAATCCCAAGATGGATAGGAACATCCAACAATTCACCCATTGAACTACACGGATTTTGCGATGCATCCGAACATGCATATGCAGCCGTAATATACTGTTACCAGAGAGGTGACCCAGTAGGAGCAGTACAACCCCAACTATTAATATCAAAAACAAAGGTTGCACCAATAAAAACAAAGCTAACAGTTCCTAGATTAGAGTTGTGTGGAGCTGTATTGCTGGCAAGGTTGATGTCAAGAGTAATCAAAAGTCTACAAATTCAAAAAACAACAACGTATACCTGGACAGACTCAAAAATCGTACTCACGTGGATAAAATCAGAACCACATCGATTTAAGACATTTGTGGCAAACAGAGTATCCGAGATCCATAGTCTATCTAATCCATCAACATGGAACTATATTAAGTCATCTGAGAATCCAGCTGATTGTGCATCAAGAGGTGTGGAACCGGAAAATCTCGCAAAACATGAACTTTGGTGGAATGGCCCAAAGTGGTTAACGATCAACCAAACCAATTGGCCGAGTCATGTTTCGGTAGCGAATCTTGAAGATCTTCCAGAAACAAAATTAGTAGCAACAGCCAAAGCAATGATTGTAAAAGATCACGAAGATCCATTTGATGAACTATACGTAAGGCACTCAAATCTAAAAAAGATTCAGAGAATAGTCTCACATTGCAAACGATTCATTAATAAGCTGAAGCTAGTAAAATACGAATCAGTCGACAATATTTCACCTCAAGAAATGCAAGAAGCTCTTCATCATTTAGTTGAGAGCGCTCAACAAGGTCAATTTGGGAAAGAAATTTACAATTTAAAAAACAACAAGCCAATCGATAATAAAAGTAAATTGCTGTCACTCACACCGTTTCTAAAAGATGGATTACTGAGAGTTGGCGGACGACTGCAAAATTTAACAACTTGGTCATATGATGAGAAACATCCCATCATTCTACCACATTCACATCCAATAGTTAAGTTAATAATCCAGGAAAGTCATAAACTAACAATGCATGGTGGAACCCAGTTAACATTAGCACACATCCGTGCAAAATTTTGGATAATAAATGGAAGAAATATTGTCAGACAACAAATAACCAAATGTTTAAGATGCCACCGTTTCAATAATACCATTAAAAATCAACTAATGGGCAATTTACCTGAAGCAAGAATAGTTCAAACTAGACCATTGTTGAAGGCAGGTGTTGATTACGCCGGACCATTAAATGTTAGGGTATCAAAAGGAAGAGGCAATAAATCATACAAAGGGTACCTTGCAATATTTGTTTGTATGGTAAGAAAGGCCGTCCACATTGAGGTAGTAAGCGATTCAACATCTGAAGGTTTCATGGCGGCATATAAAAGATTTGTATCACGAAGAGGAATATGCACCGATATATTTAGCGACAATGGTACAAATTTTGTTGGGGCTAGTAAGCTAATGGAATTAAAAACACCAAAAACAGTAGAACAAATGACGTCAAACATAGTAACATCAACTGCAGACCATGGCACTAAATGGCATTTTATTCCTCCTGGAACACCACATTTCGGTGGATTATGGGAAGCGGCAGTAAAGTCTGTAAAATATCATCTGAAACGAGTGATAGGAGAAACAACACTGACTTTCGAAGAGTTATCAACATTAACATGCCAAATAGAGGCTTGCCTCAATTCGAGACCAATATCGCCAATGACCAATGACCCAAGTGATCCAACATTTTTAACTCCTGGTCATTTTTTAATTGGGCAATCTACTTTAACCCAACCTGAAGCCAGCGTTTCTGAAGAAAAAATAAACTCATTGGCTAGATGGAAGTTGGTTCAAAAAATGAAAGAAGATTTTTGGAAGAAGTGGTCACAAGAGTATTTGCACCAATTACAACAACGAGCAAAATGGACTACAAAAACACCAAACTTAAAGATAGGACAACTAGTTCTTGTACGAGACAAAAATATTCCACCATCCAGATGGGTCACAGGACGTGTTGAGGAGATTCATCCAGGAGAAGATGGAATCGTGCGTGTTGCAACACTTCGCGGCCCCGGAAGGGTCCTTATAAAAAGGCCAGTTACAAAATTAGCGGTTCTTCCAATCGAAGAACGAACAACGGAAGACCAAGGCACAGAATTGGCTATTAAAACTTCTTCTGTCTTATCAACAACAGCTCACCACAACAACAATACTCGGAAACGAAAAAACGACTCTAACGAAGCAACTGAACATGGCGGGAAAAAATTACCAAGGTTTTGGTTGAGAGGACAAGTAGACGAGACGGTAAAAGAGGCTGCAGAAAAGATGAAACACATTCCACTACGTGAAAACCCAAAGAGGAGAATCCGACCTTGTTTTCAATCTAAACTAATATTGTATACTATGATTCCACTACTAAGTATACTGGGCGTAGTGTCAGCAACACTTACAGAGTCAAGTTTTGATATCGCTCCGTTGAATTATACAACAGGCATATATTTTGAGAACATTGGGACTGCGCAATTATCGCATCAGCAATGGACGATTATATCCTATTTCAATATATCGTCTATGCTGTTAGAAGCTGGAATTTACAACGCCGCTATTGACAGGATGACACAAGGTTGTAACAATAACAATGGGTGGATACATCTAAGACAACTTTGTAGACCTGCAGTTTTTCAAATGAAACAACAACTTTTCAACATAAATACGAACAACGAAATATTTCATCCTACTTATAATCATACCCGGGTAAAACGTGGTTTAGTGAATGTAGTCGGTACTCTCACTAACCAACTATTCGGGATTCTCGACCAAGATGATGCGCAACGGTACGATAGCGAAATCAGTTCTTTAAAGAATAATGAACAAAACATTTACAAATTGCTCAAAGAACAAATCACAATAACAGAATCGACTGTAAATATCATAAAAAAGGACTTTACAGCGGTAAATACTCATCTGCAAGAGATAGATAAACAAACAGTATCAATGCTCAATCTAATACAAAATAAAGAGAACGAAAATTCGGCCATTCAAGGATTTATGGCTTTATGGATACATCTATCAATCGAAATGACAACCTTTTATTCAATACAACAACAGCTAATTGAGGTCATCACAGATATTCATCATAGCAAAATAAATTCACTCATTCTCAAGCCCAATCAGCTAATAAATGAATTACAAAAATTACATGAAATCATTCCAGCCGATACCACTATATATGAAGAAAACAACCTGATGACTTTATACCAAATGATGACAGCTAAGGTTGGGCAAGTAAAGAATACCTTAATTTTTGAACTAAAGATGCCCTTAGTCAGTAACAAAATCTATCAAATAATAAAACCAATCGCCCTCCCAACTAAACATAAAGATAGGTATGCATACATAAACCCATCAAGTGAACTATTATTGATAAGTGTAAATAGGGAATCCTATTATCCCATGTCAGAAGACGAGCTTACATCTTGCAAATCTGTTAAAGCTTCAGAATATATTTGCATGATCCACAACGTCATGTACAATACACAAGGTAATCCAACAACCTGTGAGATTGATTTAATCATGAATAAAGATACACATTCAGATGCTTGCCAGATTCAATTCATGGAACCAAGAAACATGTGGATTCCTACACATGATCCAAGCACATGGATTTTTATCGCTGATCGAGATCACACAATAAATATCGTCTGTAACAAGGAAGTCACAACCACACTGATAAGTGGAACGGGACTCATTACGATACATAGGGCCTGTACAATCATTGATGGTATAACAATCATACATTCCATAGAAAACTTCGACACTCGAATGAAATCTTTCTATCAGCCAACGATGAACCTCAGCAGTCTTATTCTTCAAGGTAAAACTTACCAAAATATGACAAAGGAGACAGTCATCCTTCCTAAACTCGATGGCATTCTCACGGATCTAAATCAGCTATCAACTAACGTAACGCACTTGAAGAATGTAGCAGAAGGCAAGGCTCGAGAAATCAATCATCACGATGTTCATCATTACATTCTCGCATATGGGATCATTGCAACAATTATTGGACTAATTATTGTATATCATTGCAAGAAGACGACCAATACACCAGCATCAGTACAACTGCAGCCATTGCCGCGCCGGTTTATATCAACTAATGTCGCCCGGGAGGATGTTCAGTCTTAGGTGAATGAACTCCAATTTATTATCTTGAACTTTGTTATTTCCAAACACATAACAAAGTAAAAGACAATAAATTGGCAATTAGAATTTATAATTATATTGAATTTGCAATTTGTAAATACTTAAAATATATTAAATTATGTAAGTTAACACAAAATTGCTATTTGGGCAATATACAGAACATCAGCAATTTTAGTTTTAAGTACTTATTTGTTGGTATAATCAATGTATACCAATTTGTATATAAACCACAAATTTAAATGAATAAAATATAGTTTCTTACAAACAACTATCGAGTTATTGTTATTGTCATAGCACCCACCAGAGGCGAGCGGATAACAATCCACTAAAATCGAAACGATGACTCGTATAGTTTTATTTCCGTATTTAAATTGGAACTTAAATTAAAATTTAACAATTTTCTTAAAAATCAGTACTTTCAGTACATAATTTTAGAAATCAGTAAAAATCAGTACCACATATGTCTTTCAGTACAGAAGCTAGAAAATCAGTACTGTACTGATAAATTCAGTACGAATGGTCATTCTAGGCAAAACAAGCTTCAATTTTTTTTTAAATTAAATATGCGGTGTAGTAGGAAGGAATTACTATATGTGTCATACAAACACATATAGTTTTTCATTTGTTATATCTATTTGTTATTGTTAATTTAATTATAACACATATTTGCAACTTATATAGTTATATATAGTAACATACAGAACTGTAAAATCGCCACGTTCTTTTGGCCGGAAAAATTGGATTACATTCCACAGAAACATGGATTTAATTTTAAAAAAATGAAAAACTATATAACAAAAGGTTCTGTACGAAGAAACTAAAATTAGCACAAGTGTGATTTGATTTGCTATATAAACGTTTTGTTTGGTTAAAATTACAATTTGGTTAAAATTACAAATCACTTAAAACAAGTACAAAAATAACAAAACCACAAAAAGAATTAGAACAAATTAATAATAAAATATAAATAATTAAAAATACTAAAAGAGTAACCCCCAACCCCCTACTTTGTCCAATTTTACCCATAATCATGTACCGAGTTTCATCCAAATCAAATGACAATACTTTGGGCTATTCAACCGTGCGTTGCTCAAATAAACAATTGCAAATTTGAAAATAGTAACAATGAGCCAATTTTGAGTAATTATCACATCCACTTATTTTTAATTATTTCAATTACTTAATTCCTAAACAGTAATAGTAAGGGAGCAATTGATATTATTCAACTGTAATCCATCTTAATCCTTAAATTATTTATATCAAAATACAATTTAATTCCATGAAACATTTTTCATCTTAAATAAATCTTTTATCAAAAGTATCAAGTTCAATTGATATCTGTTGAATTCAAAACTAATACAAACATGTTGATAGTAAAGAAAACATCAAATACAACCCCAAACAGTTAACCCTCAACTGTAAATTGAAACTTTTTTCGCCCATTTAATTAATCTTCCTAAAGAATTATATACATAAAACGAAACCCAACGAAAATCTACATATACATACTTAGAGACAAATTTATTTATCTATTCAAAAACCCTTATCGATCAAATTTATGTATGTAGATTAAATTACATATTTTATTCCCTTACCACCCACAACATTTTCATGTCTTCCTCCATTTTTTTTTCGTTTTTTATCTGTTTCCTTGAGTTGAAATATTTATATTTGTATCTTAAAAAATTGATGGAGAGTTGAATTAAGTTAAAATCACAATTTTTTTATATTAAGTCGATTAAGATCCTTTAGCGTTGTATTTAGATTTAGAAAAATTTATTCTGACATTTCGGACCAGGATTATGCAAATGGCAAACGATTTATAACGTGATCTTGGTTGATGAGTTGTTTGTGTTGCGTTGATGCGTTATGATGGAGTAAGGGTTGTTAAATTTATCCACTAACTTATTCTAATGTTATTAGGTGACAATCGGCTTGTTGAAACCGTTGAAACCTATAAAAACCGTTGGTAACGGTTTTTATAGTTTTGCTCACAACTCTGCGAAAGCAAGTCCTCCGAAGATGAAGTTCAGTATACTATTCAATATTCACCAATAGACTATTCAACGCTCCAAAAGCTATGATGATCTGATGATAAGATGATCTCATGATCTGATGATCTGATGATTTGATGATCTGATGATCTGATGATGTGATGGTCTGATGATCTGATGTTTTGATGGTCTGATGGTCTGATGGTCTGATGATCTGATGGTCTGATGATCTGATGGTCTGACGATCTAATGTTCTGATGATCTGATGATCGATCTGATGATCTGATGATTTGATGATTTGATGATTTGATGATCTGATGATCTGATGATCTGATGATCTGATGATATGATGATCTAATGATCTGATGATCTGATGGTCTGATGATCTGATGATCTGATGATCTGATGATCTGATTATGTTATGATCTGATGATCTGATGATCTGGTGATCTGATGATCTGATGATCTGATGATCTGGTGATCTGATGATCTGATGATCTGGTGATTTGATGATCTGATAATCTAAAGATTCAGTATTGTTGGTTTAACATAAATTTACCATTATATTTTACACGATAAGTTTTACTGGCTGTTCACATAGAAATGCACAAAAAGATTTTTTGTATGTTTATACAAAACCCCCGATATAGAAGCCTTCTTCATTTTATAGCACAGTAAAAATCGTGAACTTGTAGCGCCATTTTGAAATTAAAACTCAATATAAAAAAAATTCAAAAAATTGCCATAACGCTCATATAGTCCCTGGGCCTTCACCTACATAATTTTGTGATTACCACATATTTTATACTTCGTGATGCGCCTGTCCATGACGAGCCCGAAAACATTTGTTCTGCGATTTTTTTCAAATCGTTCGCTTCTGCTTTCGGCAAGCTCCGAAAAATGCCGATTGCCCGGGATCTTGTAAATTTTTGTTTTTTTTAACTATGGGGGTTGGAAATTTGATTTAGAACACAAGGGTAACCAAAAATTTGTCTGCTATTGTCTAGTCCGACAACCCAAACATCCAAAATGTCAGTTGTCGGACTCGACAATAGCAAACACATTTTGGTCGGACAAGCTTACCCTCGTATTCTAAAACAAATTTCCAACCTCCACAGTCAAAAAAAATAAATGTGGTAGCAAATTTACAAGATCGCGGGCAATCGGCATTTTCCGGAGCTTGCCGAACGCAAAAGCGGCCGATTTCAGAAAAATCATAGAACAAATGTTTTCAGGCTCGTCAAGGACAGGCGCATCACGAAGTATAAAATATGTGGTAATCACAAAATTATGTAGGTGAAGGCCCAGGGACTAATAACACCATCTGGAAAAATAAAACTCAATATAAAAAAAATTCAAAAATATTTAATCAAAAACACTAATCCAACTTTTTGCATATGGCAATGTTCATTGTTTATTGCAAATGGCGTAAATGGGTATGGCTATGATATATCGGGGTTTTGGTTATATGAAAAAACAATTTTACAAAATTAATGTTTTTTCTCACATTGTTTTTACACAATTTTATTTAATTTGTATTATGAGTAGTAAATAGTAGATTTTTATACAAGTGGTGAAAACGTCTCTTTTTGCGTGACTGAACGGTTTGTCCAAGATTGACGAGACGCGATAGCGTCGAGTGGAATAAGTTCAGGAACGCAAAAACATTTTTACCACGCGTAGAAAACGCTATTTTTTCTACGCTTGTAAATATAAATGATAATATTTACAAATTCATCTACTTAAAACTTACAAAACGACATATCTAAATTTGACTGTGTAAAAAATAAACAAGATTGTATTTATATATAGCATTTTTACCAGTGTAAAATAATATTGTTAATGGTCCAAATACATGTGCAGAATTCTGCATGCAGCGAAATTAGAATATGTGTTGTTATATGAGAGCAATTACATGTAAATTCTGCATGCAGAAAAATTCTGCAAGATATCTCTAATTCTAATTTCGCTGCACAGAGGCAGTGCTACCACAATAAAAAAAACAAAAACTACTTGAAAACTCAGATAAAAATGGATAATTTTGACATTTTATTTGAAAATGAATTATTTTTTTATAACTCAAATAAAAATGAATGATATTTTTTTGAAAATGAAATTATTTTTGTAATGATTATTTGTTTATAAAGATATTCAAATATTCCAAATAATCCAAATTATAAAATAATTAAAACTAATATTGTTAATAAATAAATGGGAAAGGATTATCGGAAACAGTGGTATATGTAATTTGAACTTATTTATTTATTTATTTATTTATTTATACAGTGTAGTATCACATAAGGAATTCCTTTTTAAACCTAAGTTTATCGTGAACTAAGTTTAATATTAAAATATTAATTATTCATTGATTAATTAATACAAAAAAAAAAAAAAAGAATTAAATAATTGTGAAAATAAAGAATTATTGAAAATGTTACAAAATCAATCTGGTGACATTAATGAACTGCTTTCTTTAATCAATAGTAATTTGAGTTCAAAAAGCCTAAACTTATTGATTATCACTTCTGTGCAATGACCAAACCCTTAACATGAGGAGAAATGAAGCAAGCATTTCATCTTGAAGTCAGAAGTTGATTCAAGAATTCTAATGCCTGCTTCAAGATTATTCCACAATCTAATACTCTCAACAAAGAACGATGATCTAAATTGTGAAGAAAGGCAACTGTTTGGAAGTTTCAGTAACTTATTTCGTTGAAATCTTGGAAAAATGAGAAGTTCATAAAGATAGTCTGGACATTTATATTTTATTAAATTATGCAAAAATAGACAAGTACGATATTTAAGATAATTTTCAAGAGAACAATTTAAAATTTGAAAAGAAAAGGTAGAAATTGAACTAAATCTGTTTCGATTAAATATATATCTTGCGCAGTTATTAAATGTTACATTTAGTAAATCCCAACTTTTTCTTGAACAATTATGGAAAATATTTGAGCAATATAGTAATTTGGGTATTATTAAAGCTCTAACAAGTTTCAAACGTAAATTGACAGGTGTGAAACTAACTGATTGATAAAGCATCCCTAAGCAACTGTTAACTTCACCACAAATTTTAATAACATGATCATCAAAAGTGAGATCATAATTAAGAATTAAACCTAATGATTTTGTTTTTTCAACATAATTAATGACATTACCATCAAATAAAATGGGAGGAGGATTATTAATTTTCTTTCTGCTAATAATCATAGCATGTGATTTTAATGGGTTAACATAAACATGATTCAAATTTGTCCAATCAGAAATAGAAGAAAGAGAAGCATTCATTTTATCAACACATAAATTAAATTGATCAAACGGAAAAGAACAATAAATCTGAGAGTCATCCGCATAAAGATGGGTATTGATGTCAACATAATCAGGAAGGTCATTAATAAAAATAATGAATAATAAAGCAGATAAAATGCCACCTTGAGGAGTACCAGAGCTAATCTCAACTTGATGTGATAGAATATTATTAATAGAAACTTGTTGTTTGCGATTAGATAAAAACGATTTAATAAAGTTACAAGATCTGATTGAGAATTTAAATTTATTTCTTAGTTTCAACAAAAGAGACATATGATCAACAAGATCAAAAGCTTTTTTGAAGTCAAGGAAACAAATTATTGACACTTTATTCTCTTCAAAGGCAAGGCAAAGATCATGAATAACTTTAAGCATTGCTGAATTAGTACTGAGTCCATTTCTAAACCCAGATTGAAATTTATAGAGAAGAGAATTATTATCAACATAACTTTGAATTTGGTTTTTCAATACTTTTTCCAAAACTTTTGATAATGATGGTAAAATGCTAATTGGCCTGAAGTCTTCTAGATTAGTTGGATTTGATTTTTTTGGGATAGGTTTTATAATACTACATTTCCAATGCTCAGGGAAATAAGACTGTGTAATACAGTTATTGACAATATAAGTGATAAATGGGATGATGAAACAACCAAGCATTTTTATGAAAAATATTGGAATCTCATCAACACCACAAGCATTAGTTTTAATAGAACTAAGATAAAAATCGACATCGATATCAGTGATAGTAGAGAATTCAAAACAACCAGCTTCATCACAATCATTATCAAAAGTTACCAGATGTGCAGTTTTTTTAGAAAATGAATTTGAAAAATAGTTATTGAATTCTTCAGCCGAAAAACTGGTAATAACATTATTAGAATCTTTAGTAACACCATTATTTTTCAAATTATTCCATAATGTCTTAGAAGGAAGGTCTGGATCAATTTTAGAATTAAACCATTCACGTTGAAGATATTTTCTAAGATTAGTACATTTGTTACGAAGTTTTTTAAACATTATGAGATGATTGTTTTTAAGGTGAATGTTCACTTCAGATTTAAACGATGAATAGTAAAAATTTTTACGATTAATCAAATTTATTAGTGAATCGTTCATCCAAGGTGCAGCAGTGTTTTTCTTGATTTTAATTTTCCTCAAAGGAGCAAAAATATTCATTAATTTTTTTAATTCATCGGTCAAAACTTGAACTTGGTCATCAATATTAGAAAGACAATAAATTTTATCAAAATCACATTTTGAAGCACAAAATAATAAATTATCTAAATTAATATTTTTGAAATTACGATAAAATTTAAAACTATTATTAACAAAAGAAGACATGTTGATTGAATAAGAACCAAATAATAAATCATGTGTCGTAAAGCTACCAATAGAAAGTTGGGAAAAACTTTTAACTAAGCTACGATTTTTGACAATTGACAGGTCAATTAAACTTGGATTACATCCGTCAACAAAATTAGTTGGTTCTTCAGAACAGATATTTAAGGAAATTGATGACAAAAAATTTATAAAACTAGTTGTTTTTTTTAACTTAGAAAGAAGATTAATATTAAAATCTCCAACAATAATTAAATGAGGATATCTAATTGATAAATCAGAAAAAACACGCTTCAAATTATCAGAAATTTTATTATTGGGAGGATTGTAAACGACTCCAAAACACAATTTCTCATTATTATTATTAATGATTTCAATGAATAAATATTCAACAATACTATTTGATCTGCTTTTGCATACAATTTTACCCTTAATACTATTAAGTAAATAAATAGCCACACCCCCACCACGTTTTCCAACACGATCATGTCTGAATAAATTAAGTCCATTAATTGCAATTAAACGATCATTAATACTCTCATTAAACCAAGATTCAGAAATAGCAAGTGCATGTAAGTTTAAATTATTGATAACAGAACGAATTTCATTTAGATTTGGTTTAAGACTTCCAGGATTAATATGAATAAAATTGAAATTATTATTGTTATTAAAAGCTGATTTTAAAATAATATTATTAATGTTAAGAGTATTTGTGGAAAGTTTAAATGAATTAATCTGGGAAATTAAATTTTGATAGCCTCAATAAGAGAGGCAAACATTTAGATATCATGAAAAAGGCATAATCAAAAGCACAGAAATAAAAATCAAGTGATGAAATAAACAACAAAATTAAAAAAGGAAACAAAAGAAAGCATTTCATAATAACACTCACCAGATTGAAGATAAAAAAGGTTAGTTTTTCATATATATTTGTTTTTGACATTATCTTCGGAAAAAGAGAGCTCCTAAAAAACTTGGTTTGCGATAATCATAAGATTTAGATCATTAATTGATGAGAAACTAGCTTTTCTGCCATTGTTAAAAGTAACATCAAGACCGATTTGTCCAACTTTGACATTTCTAATTTTTCGTTCCTTTTTAAATTTCATGGCCTCTTTGAAAAGTGCAAATTGATTTTTGGACATCGCAAATTGAATAAAGATCCTATTGAAATTTCCTGGTTCGTTAAAGATATTTTCAACGGTTAGACGGTTTGCAATTTTCATATAGTTGAAGAAGAATTCATCCTTGTTAAATTCAGATTCAAAGTTTAACAATAGAGAATCACTTTATTTAGACATAAACGTTTTTACAGGCAACGATTCAATTATTTTCTTCTATCTTTTAATTAAAAAGACAGTTGTCTTTAAATTGCGACAACTTTCACTTATAAGTTATAACTATTTCATAATACGTAAGAACACGAACTGTCATTGTTACGAAAATTCTGCCCATCAAATATATAAAAATTCTGCACATCTATTTTAGATGCAGCACTGCGTGCAGACTTTCTGCACATGTAAGTTAAGGAATTATTCCTTATTTATTTTAAAAAAAATAATTTTTTTAGAGGAAGACCTCTTTACTTTATTAAACTCAAAAAGATAGTGAATTACAATTTGAAATTTCTAAACTTAATGCTAAAAATGTTTTACAATGTTTTTGCATAATAGACAATATTTATAATAATTTTATTGAAATATTATATTCTATTTCACAGAAACTAAACTTGTCAATTAATGAGTTTGTTTCTGTGAGAAAATTTTTACGGAATGCAATTTGTAATAGGATATTAGAAGACAAAACATTTATTGGAATGTAATATGAAGGTTAATTAACTTGTATTTTGGGCATTATTGTATTCGCCTACAGATGGAATAATAACAGGCGAACACAATAATAACATTATTTTACACTGGTAAAAATGCTATATATAAATACAATCTTGTTTCTTTTTTACACAGTCAAATTTAGCTATGTCGTTTTGTAAGTTTTTAGTAGATGAATTTGACAATATTAATAATGAAAATAGTTCATATATTTTCTCTAAAAACTTTTACAAATATTACAGATATCTTTTTTACCGACTGGAAGTCATCGTTTAAAGTATAAATTTAAAAAATTGTAGGTAAAGTTTCAATTAAAAAGAAAAAGAAATAAAAATAAATTTTTTAATAAAATTTATTTATTTATTTAATAAATTTTTTTTTATTTTTTTTTTTGCGGAAAGAACTCAGAGAATATATTTTATATCTGATAGTTAATTATCGGAGGAAAAAATTATACGGTATATCTGATACAAATTTTATTTTATCGCTCCGATTTCTCCGATATAGAAAAAAAACACACTCATTATTAGTTTAATTAATTAATTACACACAATTGATATAATGATTAGTTTCGATTCGATTCGATCAAAATATTCAAAATATTCAATCCCTTCAAAATACTGCGATATTGGCAGAAATAAACACAGCAACCGAAACAACAACAGAAACAGTAAATCAAATTCAATCTCAAATATTCAATCCTTTATATTTTATTTTATTTTATATTAAGACGATTACAAGACGGATTACAATCCAATTTATGCAATATGTATAATTTAATTTTTTGTTATATATTTGTTAGTTTTTAATATTATATTGTTACTATTATTATTATTTGTTTTTTATCTTTTTTACCTTGTTTTGTTTATTTAATTTTATTCTATTTAGTGAATTTCTTATTATATATTGGTTAGTTTATATCTGTTATGCATATTGATTAATTATATTTTGTTATTGTTATTGTTATAGTTTTTTTTTTTCTTTTTTTTTTTTTTTTATTTGCTTTTATATTTTATTCTATTATATATTATTTTATACTATTTTAAATTTTCAAATGTGAATCAAAGTGTGGGTGAAGGAATGAGGACTTGGTTGGTTAACAAGCTTTTTTTTTTTTTAAAATCATTCAATTTTGCTATATTAAAAATATCAATTTCGATGAATTTATTGCACTGCGTCATTAATCTATTTGATATACTGAAAAATTTGAAATTAGATTTACTGGCAGAAACATAAAAAGTTTTGGATATTCTGTTGTTATGACAAGGAACATTGAAATTGAATTTTGATAACAATTCAGAACAGTCAATTAGTGAATTGAATAGCTTGTATACAAAGATCAAATCAAAACGGGTTCTTCTTACAATGAATTTTTCCAGCTCTAAGTACTCCAAGTAAGCTTGATAGTTAAAATTGTATGAGATGCCATGCAGAAAGCCACGATAAAATAAGTATCTGACAAACTTTTTTTGAATTCGTTCAAGTAGTGCAATATATTTTGCGTGATAAGGAAACCAAATAAGGGAGCCAAAGTCAAAATGACATCGAACTAAACTCTTGTATAACAACAGAATAGTGCGAAGAGAGAAGAAATCATTACAAGTTCGCAGCACAAATCCAAGAATTCTGTACATTCTATTACTTAAGTCTTTGATATGTTCGGAAAAAGAAAATATTGATGTAAATGTTATACCTAGATCGTTCATTTGATTGACTATTTCAAGTCTTGTACCATTTATAAAGTATTCGTTTACCAATGTTATCTTCTTTTGACCGAACACAGGCATTGAAAAACATTTTTGTGTATTTAAAGAAAGGTTATTAAGTTTGCAATAATCTTCAAACCTCGATAAATCATTTTGTAGAAGTACACTATCTTGTTTTGATTTTATTTTTCGAAATATTTTGATATCATCAGCGAAAAGAAGAAAAGAGCTATTTTCAAAGCAATCACCAATATCATTGACAAACAATATAAAAAGCAACGGCCCAAGATGAGAACCTTGTAGCAGCCCGGATGTTACTTGTATTTTCTTCGAAACACACCCCTTAATGCATACCTGTTGACAGCGAGATCTTATGTAACTATCAATCCACTTCAATATTGAACCATCAAAGCCAAGGTTTTTAAGTTTACAAATTAAAGTGTTATGACAAACTCGGTCAAACGCCTTGGCAAAGTCGGTATAAATCACATCAACCTGTGTTCTTTTATCAAGAGCATTGACCTCAAATTCAGAAAACAAGCACAGATTGGTATCAATCGATTTGCCTTTCACAAACCCATGCTGTTCGTTTATGATAAACTCCCGAAAAACTGGCGTAAGTTTATGTGCTATTAATCTCTCAAAAAGCTTGGGGATTGGTGAAATGATTGAAATTGGACGATAATTTTTAATGTTATTTTTTGGTCCTTTTTTGTGAACCGGAGTTATAAGTGATTCTTTCCATTTTCGTGGAAAAATCCCTTGATGAAGTGAGGCATTGAATAAGATTGTCAATGGATTCGTTAAGTTCAATGTACAATGTCTTAAGAAAGTAATGGGGATGTTATCGGAACCGGGATTTTTACTTATGTCTAAATTAATCAGTTCACGGAAAACTTCGTTGGGTGTAATACGAATGTCTGACAAATGAACATTTAAAGCATCAGCTTTTACAGTAGGGATCTTACACGAAGTACTATTGGGAAAATTTGTTTTAAAAAATTCAGCAAATCCATCGACAATATCGAGTTTATTTTCTAATTTTGTTTTATTATACACCATCAATGACGGGTATTGTGAAGTAGCCTTTCTTTTATTGTTGACATGTTTCCAGAGGTACTTAGAACTAGAACAAATACTATTTTGAGTTTTAATTATATATGTTTTATAATCAGTTTTGATTGGGTGCTTCAATTCGCGTCTGGCTTTCGAGAAGTTAGATAGATCAACAGGACAACCAAACCTTTTATATTTTTTGTGCAACTTTATTTTGGTCTTATATATTGAAATGGTTTCTTTAGAAAACCACACAGGAAAATGTTTTAATGGTTTTAACTTCATTTTTTTTTTTTTTTTTAAGGCGTTCATGCTCCATGTAGGAGCGTTGCCAGGTTGATCAGCTTTGAATATTCACCACGGTCATTCGCAACAGCAACATAATTACCATGGCAGCCGATTTTTTTAAGGTCGTTTATTACGTCAGTCTCCCATTGTAGTCGTGGTCTACCTCGCGGTCGCCCACTCCCTGGGGTACTAACGTACATTTTTCTAATCATTCCAGACTGTGAATCGGCTCGTAGAACATGCCCAAACCAAGCAATCCCATTAGAACGGATACAACCTATTATATCAGGACCCTCAAGAAGGTCTCTGATCTCAAAGTTATACCGGGTTCTATACTCTCCGTCGTCTGTCTTAAGTGGACCAAAAATGTAGCGTAGGATCTTACGCTCAAATACAGATAAATGCGATTCGTCATTTTGTGTAAGGGTCCACGTTTGTGACCCATACATCACAACCGGTCTAATCAATGTCTTGTATAACTTGAGCTTGGTGTTAGTTGATACATACGGTGATCCAAGGAGAGGTTTAATTGAGTAGAAAGTTCGATTACCTGCAGCGATTCGAGCTTTTATATCTGTAAGTATGCTGTTGTTTGAGTCAAGCATTGATCCCAAATATTTAAAAGATTCAACTCCCTCAATTCGTTAATTGCCGCACATAAAATCTTTCTTCTCAGACTCCTTTGAAACATTCATATGTTTGGTTTTATTGTAGTTAATTTGCAGACCAATTTTTCTAGCACCACTCTCAACTTGAAAGTCTCACTCATAACAGCTTCACTTCGGCCGAGGATGACAACATCATCAGCGTAAGCAATCATCTGTACTGAGTTTATTGACAAGATATTGTTATTAGTCGGTAGTTTCTTTTGACGGCACCCATATTCCAAGGCTAAATTAAAAAGTATAGGAGAGATAGCATCACCTTGTCTTAAACCGGAGTCGACTTTAAAAAACTTTGATATTTCGTTCTCTACTCGTACACAGCATTGAGAGTTCTGTACTGTCATTTTGCATAGTGTCACTGGCATAAACATACCAGTTTACCAGGAATTCCCATTGACACCAGAGCAGACCATAGAGTCTCTCGTTCGAGAGAGTCATAGGCCTGCCTGAAATCAATGAAAAGTTGGTGCACAGGTATGTTGAACTCTCGACACTTTTCCAAAATCGTCCTTATCGAGAAAAGTGCATCGGTGGTACCTCGGCCCCGCCGGAAACCACACTGATATTTTCCAAACAGTTGTTCAGCTAAAGGATTGATTTTGGATAGCAAAATGTAAGAAAAGATTTTATATGCTGTGCAAAGGAGAGCGATTCCTCTGTAGTTTGCACATTGTAGGCGATTACCTTTTTTATGGATTGGTATCAGCATAGCTGTGTTCCAGTCCTGTGGCATGGTTTCAGTCCTCCAGATCATTTGAACAAGTTCAAACAATCTTAAGGATAGAGTTTTGCCACCATGTACAATCATTTCGGATGTTATATCGTCGATACCAGGTGCTTTATTGCGTTTTAATTTAGACAGCGCCGCTTCGAATTCCTCTTTGGTTGGTTCGTCTACATTTCCTTTGACGCACGAATAAGCTTTGCTCGTCGCCCGACTTGTTGCTGGTCACTTAAGTTGAGAAGATTCTCAAAATAAGCGGCCCAAGTATCTAAAATATTTTTAAGGTCTACTTGTAGCTCCCCATCTTCGTTTTGAATAGCAGTCGATCTAGTTTGAGGGCCCTTCTTTAAGGTTTTAACCTGTTGAAAGAAGTTACGCGATTGATGTTCCTTATTGAAGCTTTCAATCTCCTCACACTGTCTCTTCCACCATTCTCTCTTCGTTCGTCTACATAGCTTCGTAACGGCTTGTCTTGCCAGTTTATAGTTCTCCTTCGTGGACCTGGTGTTGCGTCCTTGTAGACACTTCAGATAGCAATCTCTTTTGTATTGAATAGAATCAAGGCATGCTTGATCCATCCATGGCTTCTGGGAGTGGTTCTGTGGTCGTCCAAGTATTCTCTCAGCAGCGCTTAAAACAGCATCTTTGAGCAAATACCATGACTTATCGATGTCTCCATTAATGGTTTCTGATTTCTCAAATGTTTCGGCAATATGGATTTGATATCTCTCTTCTGTTTCAGCATTCTTTAGTGATGAGATGTTAAAACGTTTCCGTTGATTGAATTTTGGAATGCCTGGATTTGGGAAGTGGAACCTTATCGTTGCACATACAAGGAAGTGGTCACTTCCAATGTATGCACCTCTAAAGGATCGCACATCCAGAACGCTCGAAAAGAAACGTGCTGTTACTAGAACGTGATCAATTTGATTTCGAGTATTTCCATTCGGTGAGACCCAAGTCTGCTTATGAATCGATCGATGCGGAAAGAACGTACTGGCAATTCTCAAATTATTTGATAATGCAAACTCAGTCATTCTATCACCATTATCATTCGAATTCAAATGCAGGCTGTTGGGACCCACCACATTTCCATAAGAGATATCTCTTCCAACCTGTCCATTAAAGTCACCAAGAACCATAATGAAGTCGCGTGTTGGTGTTTGTTTCATAACCTCTTCCAGTGCTATGTAGAAATTATCCTTCTCGTCGACGGTCTTAGCTTCAGTTGGTGCATGCACGGCAATAAGAGAAATATTGTTAAATGTACCGCGTACACGTAGGTAGCAGATCCTCTCACTGACCGGGATGAATTTCATCACGGCTTCTTGAATGCGTGCACCAACAAGAAATCCAGTACCAAATTCTCTTCGAGAAGGACGACCACTACAGTATAGAGAGTGACTATCCAAATCTTGTTTTCCGATTAACGGCTGTCTAATTTCTTGTAGAGCAATAATGGGATAGGATGGATATCCTATACCTCTCAGCCTCTGTTTCTAGACTTATAAGAGCATCAGGAGCGCTCAGGCTGCACACGTTCCACGTTCCGATTCGGTAGTCTGGTCCTTTTTCACGTCCAGGTAAAATTCTGTTGTTGTATCCGGGTCTTTTTTTCTCTTTCTGA
Source organism: Diogma glabrata (assembly GCA_963693315.1). Taxonomy (NCBI): domain Eukaryota; kingdom Metazoa; phylum Arthropoda; class Insecta; order Diptera; family Cylindrotomidae; genus Diogma; species Diogma glabrata. Next base: position 88,288,305 of record OY856187.1, on the reverse strand, counting down.
TAACCAAATTTAACATATTAGTTTTTTCCGGGGTTAAGGTGTTAACCTTAGGCCCAACCCAAATTGTCGTGAATGGGTCCGTTCTGCATATTAAGGTCACCAGAAACAACCTTTTTTACACGTTTATATAGCGAGCCGCTTGATTCAAGACAGACGCCCGCTCCAAGCCGCCCCTGACATGGAGAACAGTCGCTTGAGTCGCATTGGTTGTAGAGCGCCAATTCGCCGTGATGTAGCGTCATTGACTAAGCAGTTTTTACTCTGCTTGTATCCAATACACCAACCTAATTCTGTCAGTATTACCCAGGCAGCACGGCGTGGACGTCGAATTTCGGATTTCGCTACCCTCATAACGCTAACTTCATAACTGGTACAAATTCATCTAAGATATGGAAAATAAGCTTGTATAATTTTGAAATAGAATCATCAAGGTTTATATTGTTTAAAATAAATGAATCGATATTACAATTATTAATATTACAAATTTTAGATTGGCCGTCACAAACGGTAGTAAAAATTGAATTAAAATCATAGGAATCTAAAGAATCATTCACTTATAGCCACTACCTGTAGGTGACCACCCAAAATTATTTACTTTCAGTCCTAGTGACTGAAAACATTTTCAGTCACTACTTTAGAAAAAGTTTCTCTTTCACATAGGTTTTACTATATAATAAAATGACATTTTCGTAGCTTTAAGTAGAAAAAAACATTCTTCATTGTTAAGCGACATTTCATAAAGGATTTTTGTTTTAAACTTAACTTTAATTAACAGCTTGTAAAATATAATGAAAAAATTTAACTGGTCCAGTAAAAAAAACAGCATCAAAAATTAGATCCCCAATTGTAAATTAACTCTAAAATATTCAACGAATAAAATGAGTAAAATAAAAACTAAATAGAAAAATGTTACTACTCCCACTATGTTTGTAGTACAAATTGCGTGTGTTGCACTGTTGTTTTGTTATTCTTTTGATGAGAATAAATATGGTTATAAATTTAAGAATGAGACTCAAAATTGTCGTTTTATATCGATTGAATGCCTTTTGTTAATAAATAAAAGTAAAGCCAAATTATTTTTTAAAAATTAAAATCGCCTAAAAGTTTTTTTATTAATCGGATCATCGTTCTCGTACTTTAGGCATGGGCAGCCTGTTTAAAGCTTGAAAATCACACAAAACAGAAACAGAATTCCATTCAAATTTTACAGCAACAGAATTTTTTGCTGTCAAATTTGCATGAAATTCTGTTTCTGTTGTATGTGAATGCCCGTTGTATGTGAATACAATTTGCGACAACATTATAGGACTGGAAGTCACTTTAATCTTAATTATACTGCACTGTTTTCATTCGACACTGTTTATGCTAAAATATTCTTCCTTCATTTATCTAACGTCAACCATTTTTAAATACAATTCATAATATATAACCATGGTACAAAAACCATAAAATCAGTACAAGGCTTAATATGCAAATTCCAATCTATAATTGCAATCTCAAAGCATTTTCATATCAATTTTTCATCGAAAAATAACAGTTATTCATCCGAAGTATAGATAAAACCAAAAATCTTTAAAGTGATGCTGATTTTTGTTTGTTTTTTAAAGTAACAAATATAATAATAGTAATCAAAAACGTTAAACAAAAGAAACTGAGGTTGAGTGAGTTGAGAAAATAAGAAATGGCATTAATTTGAATAACAAAAAAAAATATAAGACATAAAAAACATTTTGTGGCATAAACGTAAGTTCACATTTGTTTTATGTATCTGTAATCGAAATGCTCGTAAAGATAAGGAATTGAATAGATTGCTTAAGCTCTCCATTTTCGGCTTATCTCGGAAAAAAAGTAAGAAAATAAATTTGAATTTTTATTGTTAGATTAAATGTAAATTTTTTTTAAATTTACGTATTTTTGGATTGTATAAAATGTTTTTCGGTTTATGTTTATGTACATCGATTTAGCATTTAATAAAGAGAAGGTAAAATTAATTGTTTTAATTTAATTTTAAAGTTTTAAATGGCTTATGGCTTTTTTAGTTAGTTACTTTACGACTTTATTTTTCACCAATGGTAAAATTTCTTCTGGGATTAGAAAATTTTAAATAAGAGTTAAGCATTTTCATGTATCTCGCTAACGATAAATACGTACAAACCACAAAGTTAAAAACTTTTTAAAATAATAGTTTAAAGTCACATATGCTATACTACATACACCCCCTTACCAGTGATATTGATGACGCAATGAAGAATTAGATCGAAGTTTCGATCGAAGAATTAGAACATCGAAACGAAAGTCGCTAGTTTAGATAAGAAATGTCAATGCATGCGTAAAACAGATCAATAACTTGGTAGACTCACCAGAAATCTGCTCGTAAAGCTGTAATCAGTTAAAAAAGTATTATCAAAATACAGCTTTAGAATATAATTGCGATTTAAATGGAAAATATTGGGCGCACAAAGAAATTGCGAACATCGTAATGGGGTATATGCAGATTTTTTTAGAATAAAATTGATAATACCGATGTCCTTCTGAAGAAGGCATAGGTCTAATTATGACCTGATCAACTTCAAAAAATCTTTCCAAATTTCTGACCCTGAAAACAGTTTCGTGTTCTTTGCCGAATATATTTTTTTAATGATAGCCAGACAACATCGTCCGTCATTAACGTGATAGAAGTATTGAACCCATAAGTGATTGATTTAAAAAAATTCAACTCCAGTTGAAATATGGTGTAACAAGTTAATAATCAACAATCGTTCTCCAACAATCTGACCTTTGCAAAAAATTAGAAAAACTGCAACAAAGTAAATATAGCATGCATTTTTTAGTATAGTAGTATTTTTTAAAAAATGTTTTAACATCAAAGCAAATCTAACAAAAAAAAAAAATTATTAATACTAAACGTCAAAATTGAACCATGTTTCATCTCTGTTACTAGTTTCCCACCGTAGCAATTTGCTAGCTAGTATAGTTTAATAAAGTATAATAGCAACGGTGTGAAAGCAAACTATCACAACAATTATTTTAAATTTGCTATTTTCATTTGCTAGCTAGGAGTGCGTTCGAGAACTTAATGAGATCTCATTTTCATTAAATATTTAATGAACCAATCAAAAAACGCGATGTTCATTTAGTATTCGAACGAATTTCATTTAATGCATATAATGTCAAATTTGAAAAATTTTGACACTTCTATGAATAAATAAACGAAATGTTGGAGTATAAAAGTTATGATCAAATTAAAATCTTACTCCTTGTTAATGCATTATTTTTCAATTACTTCCGTCGTAATTAAATTTATTTTAAAAATTTTCAAAAACAAATTCAATTTTAAGATTATAACTAACTCGAAAACTTTACGGAATCTGCAGTTTGAGACTGGTGATTGAATTGGTTGCAAAAACTTATTCATTAATTTTATTTTCAATCGTTAAATGTAATTGGTAATAGGAGCTGTTGGTTTTATCTCTCACTAATTTCAAAATTTTCATCCATTTTGTTTATATTTTTCAATTGAGAATTAATTATTATATATAAAATTAATTCCTTAATTCATTATAATACAATTAATTCGTAATACCCAATTTTCTAAATTAATTAAAAATTATAAAACAAAATTTTACGGTTTTCGATTTGAAATTTTTTTAAATAAAAAACTTCATTAAAACTTAAATATTCTATTTACTGCATTTAAAATTAAATGAAAAGAGGCGTGGTTTCATTAAATGAAATCGTTTTTTCAAGTTCTCGAACGCTGTCATCTGTCATTCATTAAATGATTTATTAAATGATTAATATCTCATTTAGTAATCGAACGCACTCTAGTAAATATAATACTTATCAAATAAAGTATAATATCGACGGTGTGAAACTTAATTATTATTTTATAGGTGAAATGTCATTTTATGAAATTCGTAAACATTGTATTTTCTTGCGATTTTTAGCTTGTAAGATTCATTTCTGATATTTAATAAATTAAAGTGTATATATTAATTGTTGATTATGATATGGATATGTTTAGTATAGCATTATAAAGGAATAGGACATGAAAAACGTAGTCAACGTAGACGTTTGGTTTTCGTGAGAGAATTATTTAAAAAAGACGTTATAGAATAAAACTTATATGTATTTCATGCTGTTCAAAAACAATGGCAGCGCTGGTCTAAATCTAGTTTGATTTTCTCTGGGTTGTAAATTTCATTTTAAAAACTATAACGCTAATATCAAATATAAAATTGACAGTACGGTATTTTGATATATCAATTTTATTCTAGTGTCAAGTTAGGTTTGGTTTCCCACCGAAACATTATCTTAATATAATATGAACGGTGAGAAATCAAACTAATATCAAATATTTGCTATACTACATAGTAAATTTCTGCGGTGGGAAACTAGTATGTGTCGCGTTTTTTTTCTTAACATTTTCTAACATTGTTATCGTAAAATTGTGTTGAAACGTCATGTTAAGTTTGTTGAAATAATATATATATTATAATTAACAATTAAGTTTATGCCATTATGGTAACGAATGTATAAAATAATATTATTTGATTTATATAAGTTGGTAGAACTTTCTAATGTCTTTTCGAGTTCTATTATAAAAATGTCGTAGAAGTAAAAATTTAGTTTGTTGCAACTAAAACGTAAAATCGTAAAATTAAAAACCTAAACTTGAATACTTTGTTAAACATTTAAAACTGTGCTGCTTGTGTAAAAAGGAATTTCTATATTAATAAAAAAGTATAATTTAATATATAATATACAGTTGTCATATTTATTCTAACAGGTTATGGGCCCAGGGCACATGCTATAAACACCAGTATCATCTAAAACTAAAAACCAGCATCATTCACTAAAAATATCAAATTGAAAAGTAAAACTAACGTAAAACTGAAAAGCAGTAAAATCATCGAAAAAAAAAAATTAAAAACATAACCTTAAAAGTTGAAACGTAAAACGTGTTGTTACAGATAGTACAATATAATGAATCCAAGCTCAGAAGAGATAAGTAATATTGAGAAGTTGAAAGATAGTAATAATTTCCAAGTATGGAAGTTTCAAATTACTATTTTATTTAAGGCACACAATCTATATGAGATTATTTCCGGAAAATTAAAAGAACCTGACGGAGAAACAGAAGGAAAAAAGAACGAGTGGTTAAAAAAGGATGCTAATGCACAAAAAATTATAGTTACAACCATAGACAAAAAGGTATTAATGCATATTTTGAACTGTACATCGTCGAAAGAAATGTATGACAAAATTTGTTTGATTTTCAATCGAGATATCGAACAACAAAAATGGACGTTGCTTCAAGATTTTTTTAACTTCAGCTTTGATAAAAATTTAGATATGGTGACTCATATAAGCAAACTAGAAAATTTGGTTTATAGATTAAAATCCCTTGAAAAAGAAATTGATGAAGGCATGTTAATGTCAAAAATTTTAACAACTCTTCCAGAACATTATAAACATTTTTTAAGCGCTTGGGATTCAACGCCATCTACAGAAAAAACTTTGGGAAATTTGACAGGAAGGTTAATCGCTGAAGAAAGCAGGATTAACATCAAAGAAAAGCCCGAGGAAAATGTTGCTTTCAAAACATTTAACAAACGCGAATTTAAACCAAGAACAAATTCTTATAATAATAACAATAAAAGAAACTATGATACCAGATGTTTCAAATGTAATGAAACAGGTCATATAGCCACTTACTGTAAATATAGAACCAGAAATAGTAAGATAGGAAACGATTCAATGTATTGTAATATATGTAAAAAAACGGAATCATTCAGAAAAAGACTGCTATTTTAGAAAAGATAAGCCTAATAAAATGTCATTTCTAATAACCGAAAATAAAAACACCGAAAGCTGGGTTGTTGACTCAGGTTCATCATCACACATGGTAAATAATAAGGAAATGTTAAAGAACTTCAATCAGACAAATAGTGAAATAGGTGTTGCAAAAAAGAATGAGAGTATGCAGTGTGAAGGTGTTGGTTGTTTCGAAACACAAACATTGATTTTGAATAATGTGTTATATGTTCCTAACCTCACTAAAAATCTTTTATCAGTAAATTCAATAACGAGCAATGGTGGTGAAGTGAAATTTATTCAAAATAAAGTTGAGATTTTTAAGAATGGAGAAAAAATAATAGATGGGAAAAAACAGCAAAATGGCTTATACGAAGTAAATATGGGTGAATATGAGCAAGAAAATAATGAAGCATTACTAGTTGTAAAAAAGTTGGAAGCATTTGAATGGCATAGAAAAATGGGTCATTTAGGTTTTGAAAACATTAAAAAGCTGTTAAACATTTCAACGGGAGTAAAACTAATAGAAGAAGACTTTCAAGAAATTGAAAAAATTTGCGAAATATGCCTAAAATCAAGACAGACAAGAACACCATTTAATACACAAAGAACATTAGCTACAAGACCTTTGGAAATACTTCATACTGATGTTGGAGGTCCATTTGATATTGAAACGTGGGATAATAAAAGATACTATGTCACTATATTAGATGACTATACTCATTTTAGTGTAGTACACCCGATTAAACATAAATACGAAGTGTCTGGATTAATTGAAGATTATGTTGAAGAAGCAGAAGCTAAGTGGAATTTAAGAGTGTCAAAAATTAGATGTGACAATGGTGGAGAATATATGAGTACTAATTTTAAAACTATGTGTAAAAGAAAGGGGATAGTTATTGACTATACTATACCATACTCACCACAAATGAACGGTAAAGCTGAAAGGCTGAATAGAACATTGATAGAAAAAACCAGAGCGTTGTTAATAGATTCAAAATTGGAACAATACATGTGGGGTGAAGCAATTAGAACAGCTGCTTATCTATATAATAGAAGTCCAATATTAACTCATGAATGTACACCTGCTGAAAAATGGTTTAACACAGTACCGGATCTGTCAAATATTAAATTGTTTGGTTGTATAGCCCATGCTCGAAAGTTGGGACCTTTAAAAAAGCTTGAAGAAAGAAGTAAAAAATTAATTTTTGTTGGTTATGGTCTGAACGGCTACAGACTGTGGGATAATTCTAAGAAAAATATAGTCGTCGCCAGAGATGTAATCTTTACTGATCTTTTTGATGAAAAACATATGGAAACTAATAAAATAAGAAATACTAATAAAATAAATATAGATGTGGATCTAGAAAATTGTGAATTATCAGATCAAGAGAAGGAAATTGTGGAATTAACCAATCAAGAAACAGAACTTAATGAAATTAATAATCAGAATCAAATACAATCAAAAGTTCAAGAGACCGTAATGCATAAAAGACAAAACAGATTACCAAAAAGATATGAAGATTATGTTTTACTTACATATGAGGAAGCAGTCAATGGACCAGAAAAGAGACAATGGAATGCAGCAATAGAAGAAGAAAAGAAATCATTAAATAATAATAAAACATGGTCACTTGTCAATCGTGAAGAAGCTGGAAATGAAAAGATCTTAAGCAGCCGTTGGGTATTTAGAATAAAAGAAGACGGAACACATAAAGCCAGATTAGTCATTAGAGGATGTGAACAAAAATACGGTATAAATTATGAAGACACATTCAGTCCAGTAATAAACTCAAGTTCGTTGAGAATAATATTTGCACTTGCATTAGTGAAACAAATGAAAATAATAAAGTTTGACATAAAATCTGCATTTCTCTATGGGCACTTAGATGAAAATATTTACATGCACCCACCAGAAGGATACGACATCAGAGATAAGATTTGTAAACTGCAAAAGGCTCTTTATGGATTAAAACAAGCGCCATTAAATTGGAATACTACATTCTCTAAATTCCTAATGACTCAAGGGCTTGAACCATTAAAATCGGAAAGATGTATATTCAAAAATAAAGACACATCAATTATCTTAGCAATCTACGTTGATGATGGATTGTTGATTGGAAATGATGAACAAGAAATGGAAAACCTTCTAGATCGGTTGAAAGCTGAATTTGATATGACAGTAAGCAAGGAACCAGACTGTTTTCTTGGTATTGAAATAATAAGGACAACAGATGAACTAAAATTAAAACAAGAAAATTATTCAAGAAAAATTTTAACAAAATTTAATATGAGCGAATCGAAAAAAGTGGAAACACCACTTCTATCGAATAAGGAACAAACTCCATCAGAGTGTGTTGATACAGACTATCCTTATCGAGAAGCCGTGGGCAGTCTTTTATATTTAACAAATAAAACTAGACCAGATTTGGCATTTTCTGTGGGATTTGCAAGTCGAAACTTAGAAAATCCAAGAAATCAAGATGTGTCAAATGTAAAAAGAATATTTAGATATTTAAACGGTACAGTTAGTGATGGCATTAAATTCAAATATGAGACTTCATTAGATTTATTAGCATATTGTGATTCCGATTTTGCCGGTGACATGGATACAAGAAAAAGTACTACCGGATATGTTGTTTATTTTTGTGGTGGACCAATAAGTTGGTGCTCTAGAAAACAGGACATAGTAGCTCTTTCAAGTACGGAAGCGGAGTACATTGCTGCTGCTGAATGCTGTCGAGAATTGCTATATTTAAAAACTTTGATAGAAGAACTAATTGAAAATCAAGAAATAAATGTAAATGTATTTATTGACAATCAAAGTGCAATCAAGATGATTGAGAATGGAATAGTCAACAAAAGAAGTAAACATATAGACGTAAGATATCATTTTATAAATGAAAAAGTAAAAGCTGGTTTAATTAAAATAAATTATTGTAAATCCGAATTACAAATTGCGGATATATTAACTAAACCACTTGGAAATATTAAATTTGTTAAATTTAAAAACTTAATATTAAATTAAGTAATTGATCTGTTTCTTAAAATTTATATGAAATTTTGAAATGTATAATTCAATTTTATTTTAATTGATGTTAGTATTTTCTAATTAAGGGGAAATATGAAATATTTAAACTTAGTTGCTAATTAAGGGGAAATGTTGAAATAATATATATATTATAATTAACAATTAAGTTTATGCCATTATGGTAACGAATGTATAAAATAATATTATTTGATTTATATAAGTTGGTAGAACTTTCTAATGTCTTTTCGAGTTCTATTATAAAAATGTCGTAGAAGTAAAAATTTAGTTTGTTGCAACTAAAACGTAAAATCGTAAAATTAAAAACCTAAACTTGAATACTTTGTTAAACATTTAAAACTGTGCTGCTTGTGTAAAAAGGAATTTCTATATTAATAAAAAAGTATAATTTAATATATAATATACAGTTGTCATATTTATTCTAACAAAGTTTTGTCGACAATGTCGATTTATAATTTAAGAACGATAAAATATTAGACTTTTGATCTGTCAAAAATAAATTTGTTCTATTTGAGCACATAAATTAAATATATTAAAACTATTTAATTTATATATAATAAAACTCAATTGCGAAACACAAAAACAAGAAATTGTATTTACGAATCTCTTAATTATAAACATTTTGACAGATAAATAGATCACAACATACCATTTGACATAACAACATTCTACAATTCATGTCTAGGAGGTGAGATGGAATTTGTTACAAAATGTTAACTAGTGTTTGCAATCTTGGTATCCGGGTACCCGGATACCCGGGTATTTAGGAAGATTTTTCGGGTATTTAATATCCGGATATTTTGGTCGAATACCCGAACAACAAAAGGTCCAGTTTTTTCTCAATAAAATTTACGAAATAAAATTCAGCTCATTCTCTTTTTGCAAATTTGAATTGTTCTTTATGCTAGTTGTTGACAAATGATTCTATTCTAACCATACAATTTGCAATATGTCCATAAACATTAAACCAACCACATCCGTAAGGCGTGCTAAACACTTGAGCTAAACTATGCGAACTATGTTTTTATTATACAATGTAATTATACAAAAAAAAATTACTGAAACAAAACATTTAAAAAAAGAAAATAAAAAAGGAAACATTACATTCATTACATTTTGTTTAAAAAATATTATTCGCGTTAAAACATTATTTTTTTAAAAACATAGTTCGCATAGTTTAGCTCAAGTGTATAGCGCGCCTAAATATTAAACTGCCCTCTAGTTAATTATTATTGTTTGGATTAAGAAAACAACAGAAAAACGATGAAGAACACATAACAAAATTTACGGAATTTTAGTTCTTATTAAAATTAAAATTAAGTCATAAAAAATTAAGGATCTTCATTGGTTATTTGTTTATATTTAGTTTAAAATAGAAACGGTAAATATATTATGATAAGTTTTTATTTAAGACTTAAACTAATAATTAAAATAAGTGTCATCGAAAGTTTGGGACCAGTTGAAGAAAATGTGAATACACACGAATAATTTCAACTAAATGGGGAAATGCGTCAGCAATGAAAAATCAAATCGGATAATGATGCAGCTAATTATAATATTGAAAATTTACAACTACAAAAATGTATTGCTGTCTACACAAGATCTACTATAGATAACATTGGTACTACAGTTGATAAAGAGCTGAAAATGTTGTATGTAAATAAAGGAATCCGAAAAAAATGATAGAAAATTTAAATCAATCGTTATTAACCATCCACTTTATCGGAGAGGGTTTTTTTCTATTGCAGGAATTTAAAAAAAAAATACGAAATCGGATGAGTACAGCTACCCTAAATGCTTTAATATTTTTGAAATATTATTTTACAATTAAAAAATGATCAATTTTTAGTTTACTACTGTGAGGTTTTTTTATTGTTTTTCATCTTTTAATTTTATAACTACCCGGGTTGTCCGGGTAATCCGGGTAATTTGGAAAATACTAATCGAGTAACCGGGTAATTTCAAATCGGGTAATTTGCAATCACTAATGCTAACTTTTGACAGTTTAACATTGAATTTAGGAACGACATCATGACGTCGTTTTGTTACATAATGTTAAAATTATTGAATTAAAGAACGACGAAAGTTATGTGGTTTTCTTTTGACTTTTCTAAATCAATTTATAAATTCGGGTCTGAAAAGAACAAAAAACAAAAGTTGATGTGAAATATGTTTGTATTAGTGATATTAAAATGGCGGTTGTCTACTTTTAAATTTGAAAAATTTCGTATAATATCATATTCTGCAATTGCGTATTGAAATATTTATATTAGTTTAAATTAATATGTAAATAAAATAATTTTGTTTTATTCATTCATATTTGTTTTCAATTTAAATTACTTCATTTTAGAAAAAAGCGTTTTCGTTTTTTTCTATGATGCATCTTTTTTCATCCACCCAATGAAATATAATATTTTAATTCTAATAAATCCATTTTACAGTTTTTTTTATTTATTAGGAGTTATTTTATTGAATGTTAGTTACATTATATTGTATATATATAATACAAAACACAATAATTAATTCTTCAAAATTAAACAATTCATAGTTATATAAAAATTGTCGTTAACAAAACGTTTATTTTTTAAATTTTCATTGTTGATATTAGTAATGTCAAAAAAATTTACGAAAAAATGCACATTTTTTTTTTTGATGTAAATCGGAAAAAAAATTGATGTTTTTGGGTGAAAAGAACAAAATTTTTGATTTACATCAATTTTTTTTGATGGATTTGGGTGAAAAGAATTCGACATTAACAATTGTTAACAATAGTCAACATTGTCGAGAAAAAGAACGCGACACTGAGGCCCGCTATACACTTGAGCTAAACTATGAGAACTATGCGAACTATGTTTTTAAAAAAATAATGTTTTAACGCGAATAATATTTTTAAAACAAAATGTAATGAATGTAATGTTTCCTTTTTTATTTTCTTTTTTTAAATTATTTGTTTCCGTAATGTTTTTTTGTATAATTACGTTGTATACAAAAAACATAGTTCGCATAGTTCACATAGTTTAGCTCATGTGTATAGCGGGCCTGAAGTCTGAATAAAAAAAATCCAATTTAAATTTTGATAGGATAAATTTTAATTCGATCAGGTTCACAAAAACCAATTCGAAATCGAATAGAATCAATTGTGTTCGCAACGAATTGAGCATAACGGATTCACAAATAGGACTCCGTTCGACACGACACGTTCAGTTTGCTCGTGCTCGTAATCAAAACATTAAGTAATAAACACAATATGAGCATAGTTATGAAATAAATGTAATAGATTTTATAAACCTGAAATCAACCAAATTTACTTTCACGCATACCTTCCAAAAATCATAATAACGACCTAATTTCAAATATTATAACAGTCACAGTTTCGAGCTCGAATTAAAATTTACCATTTACATAACTGTCATTTATATCAAGAAAATCAAACAGAATTTGACATCTTCTAAATAAAAATATTTTTCTAATTTTTAATAAATAATTATGTCGATAATTACTGCGATTCCAAGGTATTGGTAATCATAAAATATATTGTGCTGTATTTATTCATACCATATACTTTCTGTTTATTTATTATAGGTTATGTATACATTTTTCTCCAGCACGAACTCTTCACACAACATCTCAACTTTTATTTCGTAGTACTCCAGCTTTATATGCTGAACCTTTAAAGAAAAAGAAAAAAATTGATCCACAAGTTGTAAAACAACGCGAAGAAAGAAAGAAAAAGAAAATTGAGAAACAAATTCGTCGTTTAGAGAAGAATGCAAGACAGCTTAAGCCGATCGAAGAACTGCAAGTCCCGTTGGATTTACTGGATGAAAAAGAGAAACGTACACGCCCTGTTATACTATCAAGTGAAACATTTAACGAAGATAAGTCTATGAGTTTAGATAAATCTTGGGCAAAGTATAAAATGAAAGAAAAAATTGAAGATTTACAACAAATTGATCGTTTGTTGATGGCACAAGAAAAAGCTTTGAATGAATTAAAACTAGTATCTGAAGAGTTATATCAAGCCGCTATAGAACCGGATTTGAATTTACTAGTTTTTACGTCTCACGGTCCGGTATCAACTCCACCTATAGAAAATTATGAACAACCTGATGGGGAATATATTGATGTGTCCAAAAAATGGGAATCATGATCATCTACAATGCTAAGTAGTTAGAACTAGAAGAAAAATGTAGCCATGGACAAAAATAAATATATCTATGAAAATAATAATCCTTTTAATCACAAACCCTTATTAATTATAATAAACAAGTTTTTTTATTTTATAATTACGATTACAATTACCAAAAATTACAACCAAAAGTAAACGAACATTTGCCGAAATGCAACTGAGTTGTTAAACCTAGATAAAAAAAATAAGTTGATAATTATTTCATATTAGAAATAATTTGAAGCCCTAACATTAATTTATAAAATAAACGGTAGAACAGCTTTCCTCTTTTTTGGATAATCTGAAAACTCTTTTTTATAGTTCTTATGCTTTCCAAGAGCCCACATTGTCATTTGGTACATTCCAGCTAAAGCGAATAGGAAAGCTGGAATACACTGTGTCATCAAACTGAACGCAAACCATGCACTAAACTCGTAGGTGTAATTTGGACATGAAACCAAGCTAAAATATAACAAATTTTTAATAAATAAAGCCTAAACAATTTTATATATTTTTATTTCATACTGATATCTAAAACGACATTTTTCGGATTATTTATAGTACAAAAAGTTAACTTTAATGTTCTAGTATTTTATAAAGTCCTAGGACGTTAAAGTTCAACTTTTTGTACCATAAACGTTGAACTTTAACGTCCTAGGACTTTATAAAATTTTATAAGGTCCTAGGACGTTAAAGTTCAACTTTTTGAGCAAAATTTAAAACTCATTTCTTTTTATTTTAATAAATTTCCAGTATGAAATAAAATTTTGTATTTACCTCAAACGAAAAGTGTTTTTAAAGGTACTCAAAAGGTACTCACTAGTAAACAACTAGCTCGTACTTTAAAGTTTCACTTTTCGTTCTAGATAAATAATTAACTATTACTTACTCAAATAATTGTGTAAAAACATTACTATCAGGTTTTGGAATTTTCCTAACTTTAGAACCAGGTGGTCGTAGATTTCTTAAATTAACATGAATTGCAAAATTACCAATTTCACAAATAACAAATCCGGCTAATCCAGCATAAACTTGCCATATCGCAGGTGATGTATACAATGGATGATTTACATGGTAAGCTACGTAAGCGGTGAAAAGCCAATAATAAGAACAATTTTTAAATAGATTTCTCAATGGCATTGTGTTATGAGAAAAACGATGAACGAATATTGTTTCCAATAAACGCTTCGCATAATGGAAAGTCCAACATCCTGCAGCGATACTAAAAACATAAATGTAATATTAAAGAAAGTTTTGAGTAATCAAATTAAAATAAATAATTTATTATTATGTAAACATTTTATAAGTTTAATCTCGCGTGAATTTCTTTTACATTCTTTTCATTCTAGGTTTACAAAAACATACGCTCTGAGCTGTTGAATGTTTTTTTTTTTAAATTTACTGGATTGCGACTACTGTAGCGGGCGAATAATTTTACTTATTCAGGCAAAAAGTTGAATCTGCATTTTGTCTTTATAAAAGCATACGATATAAATATAGTTAGATTGTTTGCACTAATAAGAATACGTTTGGGGCATGATTAATTCAGTTTCATTTAAGCACCGTTGGCTATATTTAGGGAAAAAACTACGAGATCAACAACGATTTTATAGGAAACCGTTCGATTCGTATACCAAGCGTTTGAACGAAAGTCAAAACGATCATAATAAGAAAAAACTGCGCTCCATGCTTGACCGTAAAGTAATTCGCAGAAGGATCGAAGCATATAGAACTAATACATCGCAAAACATTTATCAAGAAGACAGAGTCTAGACCAGCGGTTTCCAAACTGTGGGTCGCGACCTACAGGGGGGTCGCGTAATAACCTCAAGGGGGTCGTGAAGTTTTTAATTTAATAATAATTATTTAATTTAATAATAATAATAAATAATAAACATATTTCATATTGTTACAAAAGTTGTAAACTATATCAAAAACTGTCCTTTGAAAGCGAGATTATTTGGAAAGTTGTGTGAAGATATGGGAGCTGGATATACATCACTCTTGTACTATTGTGATGAAGTACGTTGGCAATCTCGTTCAAAATTTATTCAAACAAAAATTAGTAAAAATGTAGTATATGTATATTTATTGAAAAAATTTAATGTAATGGATGAGCTTGTTTGTTAGCACAAAGTTTCTCAAATCTTCAAACTTAAAGACGAAATTGCGATCTTTCTTGCTGAAAATCACAAAGATGAGGCATCTTCCTTTCGGAACGATAACTTTATTCTTAAACTTGTATATTTAGTTGAAATTTTTAAGAAATTAAGCGATTTAAATAAATCAATGCAAGGTCGACAAATGCAGGCTCTGATTCTAAAAGACATAGTCACGGCATTCATTAAAAAATTGGAGCTAGGGATATCCAATTTATATGACATGTTTCCAATTTTAAATGACGCCGGTACCAGAAACAATATTAAAGCAAAAAAAAATCTTTTTATAGAACATTTGCAAAGTTTACTAAAACATTTTTCACATTACATGCGTTCCTTTAGAACAAAATAGCTGCTAAAAGCAGCTTTTGGGTAGATCACCAATGGAACGCCAAAAGTTTGAAAATTTTTCAAAAGAAACCAAACAATTTTATTATTGGCAAAATGTTTTATTTTGGGCTGATATTTAGATCTGACTGGTCCATTTTATTATTAAAAATACCAAAACAAAATTATAACTGATTTAAATAAAATCGAATAATAAACTGCTTTTCAACTACACAACTTTTTCAAGGTAGAGTAGATCAAAGCAAATTTGAGTAAGTTTGATTTTCGATGATTATTTCAACGATATTGATTTTACATATTGTTTGAAATATCTGGCGATACTTCATTGCAACAGGAATTTGATAGTAAAACTTTAATTCAGTTTTGGGTGGAGCAGCCATGAAATCGAAATATCGAAATCGTTTAGTAGTGGAAAAAGAATTTCGGGTGGCTATTTCAACAATAACACCACGATATGAGAAATTTTGTGCTAACAAACAGCTCATCCATCACATTAAATTTTTTCGATAAATATACATATACTAAATTTTTACTAATTTTTGTTTCGTTTTATTCTATGAATACATTACTTTTTACAACTTGAAAATGTGCTTATATTATTTTATTGTTTTATCTAATAAGGGGGCCGCCAATTTTTCTTTTTTTCTTATGTGGGTCGCAGTATCAGAAAGTTTGGAAACCGCTGGTCTAGACGAAGACCTTGGCATTGTATAAACGTCCCAGAGTGAGTTTAAAATAAATAGTGACGCTTAACAAACGAATGCTGTGACTTTCACCTAGCAAAATGTTAGTCGAACACCAAAACAATTCGACCACCCAATTCCGCGAATAATTTTTTGTCTTCTTTTGCTCGAACAACATGTGCTGTGTGTTAGACTGAAACTGCCAAGCCAGCAAAATAGCCAACAACGTCTTTGGGTTTAATATGATATTAATATATTCAAAAAAAA
Source organism: Diogma glabrata (assembly GCA_963693315.1). Taxonomy (NCBI): domain Eukaryota; kingdom Metazoa; phylum Arthropoda; class Insecta; order Diptera; family Cylindrotomidae; genus Diogma; species Diogma glabrata. Next base: position 88,271,814 of record OY856187.1, on the reverse strand, counting down.
TTAAAATAAATCAGAATAAGCAAGTAAAAAGTCAATAACAGTTTGAAAAAATCAATCCAAATAAACCTTTGCAGTTTTACAAAACAAAATTTATTTACATAATTAACCTTTGATCCCAAAAATATTATTCGACTTTCAACACCGTTGGAGACATAATTTTAACTCACGATTTAATTCTTATCAATTTTGAACAAATATATCAAAATATTGGCAATAATTTAACATGGATTATAGATTACACAAAATATATTATCTAACTTTTGCAATTTGAAAATAATTCATTGCCTTCAAATTACTTACTGCGTTGCTAGGCTCATTGGAGCTGTGGTATCACCATAAAAAATCCATGGTCGTTGATATATCCAAAGATAAACTAATAATGGACCGGCATATTCTGCTAGAAACACTGTTTTCCAGCCAATTTGTGGTCCTAAATCTTTAACATATAATTTTCCATTAGCTTTTACGCCAAGCGATTCTAAAGTGTCGTTATCTTTTAACGTTCTTCCTTTAGCTTCGAGACGTATTGATTGTCGATCGGGAATCAATTTTGATTGAATTTTAAATACTTGAACTTTTACATCGTCTATCGTTGATGATATTTGAACATTTATTTTTCCTAAAGATTTAGAATTTGTTGCCGATAATATTTCCAACTGTAATTTAAAACAATTTTAGTTATTTAATTCATTTTTTACAAAAAACTATTATTTGATTAGCTTACCTCCATTTTTTGATTACGATTTCACTTATAATTGACAAGTGAGAATGTAGATAAGGTAGGTTGAGAATGATTTGATAAAAAAATTGGGGACTAGACGTACAAAACTTGGAGTGCGTTCGATTACTAAATGAGATATTAATCATTTAATGAATCATTTAATGAATGACAGATGACAGCGTTCGAGAACTTGAAAAAACGATTTCATTTAAATTTTCATTTAATGAAACCACGCCTCTTTTCATTTAATTTTAAATGCAGTAAATAGAATATTTAAGTTTTAATGAAGTTTTTTATTTAAAAAAATTTCAAATCGAAAACCGTAAAATTTTGTTTTATAATTTTTAATTAATTTAGAAAATTGGGTATTACGAATTAATTGTATTATAATGAATTAAGGAATTAATTTTATATATAATAATTAATTCTCAATTGAAAAATATAAACAAAATGGATGAAAATTTTGAAATTAGTGAGAGATAAAACCAACAGCTCCTATTACCAATTACATTTAACGATTGAAAATAAAATTAATGAATAAGTTTTTGCAACTAATTCAATCACCAGTCTCAAACTGCAGATTCCGTAAAGTTTTCGAGTTAGTTATAATCTTAAAATTGAATTTGTTTTTGAAAATTTTTAAAATAAATTTAATTACGACGGAAGTAATTGAAAAATAATGCATTAACAAGGAGTAAGATTTTAATTTGATCATAACTTTTATACTCCAACATTTCGTTTATTTATTCATAGAAGTGTCAAAATTTTTCAAATTTGACATTATATGCATTAAATGAAATTCGTTCGAATACTAAATGAACATCGCGTTTTTTGATTGGTTCATTAAATATTTAATGAAAATGAGATCTCATTAAGTTCTCGAACGCACTCTTGAATATTAAAAACATTTAGTATACATATAGGCGTTCACACTCTACAGTCTAAATCAGGGTTGTTCCTTTACGCGTAATCTAAAATAGATTACATTACATGTAATCTATGTAATGTAATCTATGTCATCTATGCAAATTTGGTGTAATCTATTAATTTTGATTTAAGAAGAAATATGTGGAAATATTGTATTATTCCTACTGAAAATTTTTTTCGATTTTTTCGCAAAAGACATGATCAATAATATTGTCAAAAACAAGATCTTGCGATCTTGAAAAAAGTTAATTTAATTGCTAAAAAAGTTTAGAATGCACATATCAATTAAATAGATTACATAATAGTTTACAATATAGATTACACGGAAATATCTCGCGTAATTTTCACGTAATCTATGCGTAATCTATACATGTAAAGTAATCTATTTTGTCTACGGCACAACCCTGGTCTAAATGTATATTTTAGTCGATTTTTGAAACTTCGTTAATAAATTAAAAACAATAATTTTGGTATATATAATCACATTTACTTCTACTCTACTATGAGTGCATTAAGAGTAAAATCACAAAAATTTATACATATATTGAAATGGAATGTACTATTACATTACGAAAAAAAATATTTTTGCAAAATTTTAAATTGCAACAAGTAAACTAAAATAATATACAAATTTACAATAAATCTATTGGATTACCAGGAACTCCTGTAACATCATTTATTGTAGCTGCCAAACGACGGCAATGCTCAAGAACACAACTCGAACTTACCAATCCAATATGAATACAAAATAATTCAAGACATTTTATTTTTGTGTTTGAGGTTTTCGGAAAACAAAGCTCAATTAATCGCCTAAAATAAATCATTAAATAAAATAATTATTGATGTCTTGAATATAAACAAAAATAAGACAATTTCTTACTGATAGAACTCTCCAGCTATAATTCCTGGTTGTAGTAAAGGTTTTACATTATTTGTTGTGAAATTTGGCATTTCTTTGGGTTTTAATGCTGTTCCACTACAATCTTCAAACCATAAGAAGTATGAGTAGTTAAACGCAAAATCTTTCCAAATCATAGCCATATGACCTTTATTAAGATATGAACGTGAGAGATCAACCATTGCCCAGATCTGAAAATAAATTACATATAGAAAACCATTTGTAAATTATTTAAATAATAACCGCCACATACCTTATCTCTTGAAATCATCGACTTTTCATTCGACAAAAAGTCTAAATGTGGTGCAATGACTCGTCCATGTGATCGATCAATATGAATAAAATGCACAAGACCTGGAAATTCTTCCATATAAGCAGCCATAGTAAAATTTCGCTGAGCTTTAGCTTGCAAAAATTCTGTGAACTCAGTTAAACGTTCATCGACCATCATCGCAATTTCTGATATTCTTTGTAATCCGTTTTCAATTGTATTACAATCAAAGCATGTCAACTTAAATATTTCCTTTAAGCTATCAACAAATCCAGGTATATTAGAATCAATTTTTACCAGAAATTCTTTATCGTAAACTTTAAATAAATCCAAATATTTTCGTTTTAAAATATCCCATTTTCCAGTGAATTTCTTTATCGAGTTTTCTATATCGTTTTTGTTATATTTTGCTTTTTTCAACGCCTCTAATGTATGCTTCATACATAATTCTATACTATCGAACGCGGGTTTTATATTCTCAACATCGAATTGCATTTGCAGATTTTGTAGTTTATTTAATGAAAAAAATATATCATACAAACCACTCGATACAGCCAAGCTACCATATTCAATCAAACAGATTAGCTTGATATCATTGTCATAATTGATGATATGTACGATATGAGATATACAACCAGAATACAAACTATTTTGGTTTCCGTTTAAGAATAGTAGGTAAGATTGTATTTTTTCGAATGTTTTATTTGAACATTCAGAATTTTTTTCCGGCTCAATTGCATGGCAAAAAATGTTTAGGAAAAGAATATCAGATGCCGAAAGATCTTGTGCTTGACGGCTTAAAGTGAAGATGAAAAAATATAATAATAAATAACAGTGTAATTTTGTATGAATATTCCTACAGTCTTACCGCGAACATAAGAACCGGTTCTTATATTCGATTTTGAAAAAAAATTCCTTTTTGAAAGTTCTATTGTTTTTTTTTCGAATAAAAGATCTTTCAAATAGAAGGATCAGTCCTTAAATTTTAAAAATAAATTAATAGTCCAGTAAATAAAGGTTAAAAGGTCGCAAAAATCCTGTCGCGGACGGGACCTGGCGGAAATTGTTGGTCTTACCGAGTACTTTGACGTGAGCAAAATTACCTTGGGGTTCCGACCCTGTGAGCCTGGAAAATGGCCCTCAAAGTGTCAGAAGTAGTTTCCGGGCCATATCTCCGAAAATATGGCAGTTAGGCTATTCCTGTTTAGCTAGAAATGAAGGTGAGCTAATTATCTACAGAAATGGTCCTAATCATTTTTATCGTAAACCCGATAGTTTCCGAGATAATGGACTCGAACCTTGTCCTGCATTTTTCTCTTCATCATGGAGCCAGAATGCCGCTTTACACGTATTTACTAAGGAGCGGCGGACAAATTAGCGGATAACTCGGTCAAAATTCAATATTTTTCGATGATTCAAAATTCATGTGAAAGAAAAAACCCGTACCTGTCACATCCTGTGATAAAATTTCTGTTATCACGTTTGTAAGCGAGTGCAAACGGCGGTCAAAGTTTCTTTTTATCCGGTTTTCTGACGCTGTTTTAAATTGATTCATATTTTTTTTAAAAATTGTGTTTTTATATGTTTCTTTCTTGATTATTGTGCCTGTGGGGGTCTTGAAACATCTCAGAAAGTTTGCCACAGTGGCTTTCTCGCACTTTTAAACAAATGGGAATTTATTAATTTCCGTTTTGAGGACTTTCATGGAGTTTCGGAAAGTCCGCGGAAAATCATTAATAAAAGATTTACTGTCTATTAAAGTGCCTTATAGGTTACACCAATTTGTAGCTTAGAATGTCTAGTTTCCGATCGTATTTTTCAAATTGTTTAGAAATTTCCAGGGCTCTTTAAAAGTTGATTTTACGCCCACACGGGAAAAAAACTGGCCAAATTTTTCAGAAACTTTTTTTTCTTTCCGAGGAATGTTTTGGGTATTGTTACTTATATAAAAGTAAAGCTGAGGTTCTCAGCTTTCCATTGATATAAATAATGTCATAGTTTTTAATCCACAAAAAAAAAAAAATTGAAAAAGTTTCTCTGAAATTATTTATGATAATTTCCTCTTTTTTTCTGCTTCACGTGGCGGCGCGTATATTACGTGTATAATATTGGTTCGCGCAGGCGCGCACACATGGCACACACACACTGGCTTCACGCGTCCCTCGTGGACTTATATTGTTATTGTTATTGTATTAATCGTCAACAATAGTACATTATGATGCTAGGACGTAAAGCTAAAGATTTTGGACGGATGTGGAGTCGAGGCGCTAGCCGAGATTTGCACCCACATTAAGTCCAAAATAGCTTACGTCCGTGCATCATATACTATTTTTTATTCGCCGCAAGCAAAATATTTTAAGAAAATTGGTTTATTCTAAATTAAAATTATAAATTTTCATAAATTTTAAAATAAAAATATGTGGAACAAGTAACCTTTGACAAAATATTAATTATATTTTTCAAATTATTGTGTAGCTATGACAACAAATGATAACAACTATTTTAATTGGATAATGAAATTTTGAATTTAAGGGTTGCTTTGATAAAAAATTTTATTTTTCATAGAATTTAAACAAATGCAAATGCTTTTTACTTTTTTGGACGTAGCTATGACAACAAAATAAATAGTTAAAAAGTGACACTTTTAGGCCGTAAATCACAGTAATAAAGTAACACTTTAATATGTAGGCGAATAAAAACGTCATTTATTATAAATTATTAAATTAGAAATCGACAACATATAACGCATTTACAGCGACATAACAAATTAGTACATGTATAATTTAAATTTGTGTGTGACTGATCCTTCCTATGCTCCTATATGGCAGCGATAATTTCGCAAATACAACGAGAAAGCCATTGTCATTTGCAGGTCAAATTTTTCAGGCCAAAACATGGAGCTGTGGGTATTTCCAAGCCCTCAGTTCTCAAATTTGATGAGAATCTGGCGTTTTTTCATGGTCTCAAATTTGACAATTTTTCACTACCCGTTTTTGCAAAAAGTATCAATGTTGCGAAAAAAATGATTAGGACCATTTCTGTAGATAATTAGCTCACCTTCATTTTTGGCTAAACAGGAATGCCCTAACTGCCAAATTTCCGGAGATATGGCCCGGAAACTACTTCTGACACTTTGAGGGCCATTTTCCAGGCTCACAGGGTCGGAACCCCAAGGTAATTTTTCTGACGTCAAAGTACTCGGTAAGACCAACAATTTCCGCCAGGTCCCGTCCGTGACAGGATTTTTGCGAGCTTTTGATCTTTTTCGACCTTTATTTACTGGACTATAAGCAATTTTAACGTTAATGAATAATACAAGAACATAATGGGCATAGCTTATATTATACAATTTAAACATATTAAAATAAAATGGTACTTCAAAATTAATAATTACTAAATTTGTATAAAAAGAAATATATGTACTATAGTTTTACTAGCTAGAGATGGCAGTGATGAAGTTTGCATAAAAATTTTAAATAAAAGAACTGGTCCTTCTAATTGAATAGGTGAACCGGCTATTCTTTTATTCGTTTAAAAGAACCAGCTCTTATGTTCTCGGTAAGACGGCAGGTGAGCAATTTTGACTTTTTTTCAATAACCGTTCAAATTTGAATCTTACCTTGAATATAATGACAAAAATTTATGTTTAACAAAAATTAGTGCATGACTTCGTTGTGAGTGTGGATCTTGTTTTAGCTTTTCTGTAACCGATTGCAATGCTTTTAATGCAACATTTCGTACATCAGAATTAACTAAAAGCTGTTCAACTGCTTCTACTAGTATAGACTGATCATACTTGTACAACTCATTCCATGAATCAATCAACGATGTCAATATATCTCCACGTTTTGGAATTGTTTTTAATCTTCAAATCGAAAATATAAAAAATTAACACTTTTCTTATTCTTATAATTTCATAACTTACAAAATCACATCAGGACCACACATATGTTTCACAAACGAGATACATATCCCTAAATGCCGTTGTAACATCTCTACGGATTTTGTTCCAAGTTTAATAAAGACATACCCTAAAAATTCTTCAAAGATAATATTGAAATCATTTTCACATTGTAATGTAGTATACGAATTATCGAATTGACAAAACATTATACGTTGAGATGCAATAATTGGACTAAATATTTGTATGATAACATTAGAATGAAGATATTCTTTTTCATCCTAAAATAATAATAAAACATTAGAATTTAGATGAATTAAAGCCATAGAAAATATTATTTTACCGCATTATCTTCTTTTACTAATCTATTCGTTACTGCTAATTCACGAATTTTGTTTTTCATTCCATTATCAAATTTACGATAAACTAAATCATTTGATTGATCAAATATTAATAAACCATCCATTTTTAATTTTTATTATTTTTAAGTTTTTATCAATAATTATTTTACAATATTTTCTTGTTTACAAGTTTTCAATTGGATTTTGACAGTCATATAAGAAAAATAATTCTACTCGATTTTGTTCACAAAAGCGTGAAGTCGTACGTGATTAAAAACTGTTATAAAAAATATAAACTTCAAAATAATCGTTATAAAACTGTAATGGGGATTTACTGCAGTTATGTATTAAAATAATAGTAAATAATTCTAAAGTAAAAACAACTTAAACACAACACAAAACAATCTTGATTTGCAAGAAATAACAATTATTTTGAGTTTTCGAAATACAATTCAGCTGATTTTTGCAGTTACATAATTTTGCGAAAAAGTGATATGTCAGTTTTTTATATCAAGTTTTAATTTACAGGCTAGATTCTGGTTGTATGGAATTATTTCGTGGAATGAGATTTCGTACTAAATGAGATTTTTGCATGCCGGTGCAGTTGAATGAGAAAATAAAATCCGCATTTGTGGGATGAGCTGTCAACAAATTATCTCGTCAACAAATTTATAAATGAAATGAAATTATTTGCTTTGAAATTTTGTATAGAAGCACAAAAATAGAGAAAAAAATATCGAAAAAATATTACGATAAATCAAAAAGAAATTTGATTGTTTAGAGGAGATTGTGGATTTGGCACGTGAAAGTTAACGATATTTTATTAATTTTATTATTTATCAATAACTATTTTAGAAAAATTAAATTATTTATTTAATAATTTATTCTAAACATTTTGTTTTGTATGCTCCTCGCAAATTTGATAAGACAGACGGAAATAGGGAAATGTAACGAGGTGGCAAAATACACTATTTATTCAAATACACTATTTATTGAATTTTAGAGAATAATTTTACAGTTAAAATCTATAGCACAACTGAAAATACTTGTAAACTAGCTAACGAGAGAAACACATATAAAAAAAGTAAATAAACTGACAGATTAATTCCATTTTCAAAAATGTGTGCTAGTTTAGAACTTGTACTAAAAACGATATCTCGAAAAGAGAACGAGAATACTATTTAGTAATATGGAATTAATTTGTGGGCAATCAAAATTCGAGATAAATAATAATTCCATTCCAGTTTCCACTTCATTTTTTCTCACAGAACCAGAATCGAGGTACTGATTCTGACTTAGAGTCATGCTACATGCAAAACATAAACGAACGAATTCGATCGTTATAAATAAAATGTGCCAGATGAATAAAAAATATATATTGGCAATATTTACAACAACACTAGAAATGACAGTTTACAAAAAATATATAAATTGTTATATGGAATTTGAAGGGAAAATTTTTATTATGAATGTAATTACATTTATAAAATTTTAATTTCAAACAAACTTAACGTTAATCATATACAATCACATAAACAAAAACTTGCAAAATAAAAAATATAACGATGTGAAGCTGGATTTTAACATGCGATTTGTGGACGGTGGATGGAGTTATTTACCAACCAAAAATAAGAGTTTTGTGATGAATATAAAATTCTCTTCTCTGATTGTTTAATAAACAATTTTACAGTCCATAGTTCGCATGTTAAAACCCAGCGTTTAGGTTAAATCCGAACGGTAAAAAATCGCTCAAAATTCTCCAAAAATCGGTGGAGACTTATGAACGTTTTTTTATTTCACCAATTAAAAATAATTTATTAATAAGCTTTGTTTATTTTAGTAGATAGGTGTTAAATTTCACTAATAAATTAAAAGAAAATCGCAAGTTTCGTGTTAACGTATTTCGAAAGCTATGCTTTCATCGACGATAGTATATATATATATCAAAACTCGAGTTTTGATATATACTACTGTCGATGAAAGCATAGCTTTTGAAATACGTATATAGTAAATAAAAATTATTAGTTAACAAGAAATTGGCGATTTTATTTTACTTTATTACTGAAATTTATTATAATACTTGTTAAGTTTGAACAAACAAAATTATTAAAACGTAGATAGGTGTTATAGAGAAAAATTCTTTGTGGTCAAAAAACCACAACGGCTTTATTTTTTTTTAAGTCAAAAGAACACGTGCCGCAAAATCATCGAAGTTGATTTTTTGATAAAATCGTTAATATCTCATAAAATATGCAGATGTCAAAAAAAATTCTGGAATCATTTTTGTAGGAAATTTAATTTTCTACAAAAAAAGTCCAAATCATTTTTTTTCTGAAACCTATATTTCTGATGATATTTTGAAATAAAACTTGAAATTCTTCGAAACTCGTAAAACCAAAAGATGAAAATTTTGACGAAAATGAACTAATTTTGTTTTTTTTTGTCACGATTATTTTTTAATACATTTCATTCTGTAGCATAAGAAGAAAATTAGGACTTTTTCGTCATCTTTATTTTAATGCTTTTTATAAATTACGAAAACTTACTAGTTCATTTTCAAAATATCATGAGAACTATTAGACCAGGGTAGAAGCCTTTAAAAATAATGAAAAGTAAAAAAAAATAATAGTAGGATGAAACCCATTAGAAAAGGAGGAGAATATTATAAAAATGAAAGGAAAAATAATTTACGGGCGATCTGAGGTCGGGAAGGGGAAGGGGTGAGTTTTTAAGGGTAAAAAATGGTTTATTTCGATTTCCGGCAAAACTAAAAGTCCTATGGAAAAAATTTATATGGCAAAGTTGTAGGTAATAAAAAGATCTAAAACTTTTGTATCGACACTTTTTTCACATAACCTCAAAATTTATGTGAAAAATTCAAAAAACCAAGTTTTTGGTTTTTTATATTTATCTTTTACAAAATTTTTTTTTTTTTCACGAAATTTGGTGAAAACTTACCTTTTTATGTCCCAAATACGCTGTAATTTATTTGATTGGAAATTTTTATTTGTTCACCTTATTTTGAATTAATATCGAAAAAGCACCCTAATTTTCAATCGAAAATTCACCCGTCAAAATATCAGCTTTTTTCAAAAAGTTGGTATGCTTTCTGTTCGTTGAAATCTCTACTTTCCGATGGTGAAAAATAAAATATATTACTATAGTAAATCTTCTCAGAAAATGCAAAAAATTAATTGAATTTTCGATTCAAAAAACCATAGTTTTTGGTTTTTCATTTTTATCCTTTACAAAATAATTTTTTTTTTTTCACAAAATTTGGTGAAAACTTACCTTTTTATGTCCCAAATACGCTGTAATTTATTCGATTTGAAATATTTAGTTTTTCACCTTATTTTGAATTAATATCGAAAAAGCACCCTAATTTTCAATCGAAAATTCAATTCATTTTTTGCATTTTCTGAGAAGATTTACTATAGTAATATATTTTTTTTTTCACTATCGGAAAGTAGAGATTTCAACGAACAGAAAGCATACCAACTTTTTGAAAAAAGCTGATATTTTGACGGGTGAATTTTCGATTGAAAATTAGGGTGCTTTTTCGATATTAATTCAAAATAAGGTGACCAAATAAAAATTTCAAATCAAATAAATTACAGCGTATTTGGGACATAAAAAGGTAAGTTTTCACCAAATTTCGGGAAAAAAAAAATTTTTTGTAAAAGATAAAAATAAAAAACCAAAAACTTGGTTTTTTGAATTTTTCACATAAATTTTGGGGTTATGTGAAAAAAGTGTCGATACAAAAGTTTTAGATCTTTTTATTACCTACAACTTTGCCATATAAATTTTTTCCATAGGACTTTTACTTTTGCCGGAAATCGAGATAAACCGTTTTTTACCCTTAAAAACTCACCCCTTCCCCTTCCCGACCTCAGATCGCCCGTAAATTATTTTTCCTTTCATTTGTATAACATTCTCCTCCTTTTCTAATGGGTTTCATCCTACTATTATTTTTTTTGTTTTCAAAAATTATCGACCCTGGTCTATATAAGTTTTACGGAAAAAATTATTTGGACCTTTTTTGTAGAAAAATAAATTTCCTACAAAAACGATTATCTGATCTTTTTTGACATCTGCATTTTTATGAAATATAGGAAAGAAAGAATATTAGTATAGAAAAAATAAATATTAATCTCAACTTACTTCTTTATATCGGGTTATGTCCAAATAGAGCTCTGAGTTCCGTACATTTCCCAGTAAAGACGTATACGGTTTCAATCCTCTAATAAAAATACACAACAAGCTTAGGATCAAACCAACAAATAATTCTAGATCGATTGCATATATCACAACAACTAAAAATGTCATCAGCCAAACCGTTCCATTCAATTTACTTAATTTATAAAAATTATAGAAATGTGTTACTTGAAGGAGCATCCCTTTGAGAGCTACAACAATTATTCCAGCTAAAACACTCTAAGAATAAATAAGTCAATTAAACGTACGAATTTCAGACAGTCAATCACATATCTCAAGAATGTAACTTAACTAAATTCAATGGATGTTTTGAAGAGGCTTTTTGTTTATCTGAACAATTTATTGATTGGTTACATGGACTGAAAAATAAAATTTAATGTATTTTGATGTTGAATAAACCGTACGATTAAAAAAAAAAAAAAACGTACAAATCAAAACTGTAGCTAGATTCTGATTGTATGGAATTATTTCGTGTAATGAGATTTAGTACTAAATGGGATTTTTGCCTTCAGATTCAGTGGAATGAGAAAATAAATTCCACATTTATTGGATGAACTGTCAAATTATTTCGTCAACGAATTTATAGACGAAGTGCGATTATTTGCTTTGAAATTTTGTATAGATGCACAAAAATGGAAAAAAAAATGTTGGAAAAAGTATCGAGCAGAAATCAAGCAGAATGGAATATCTGCTTAGGCGCCAAAATTTTTTTTATTTGATATAGAATCACTCACTTGATATAGAATCACAGAAAGAATATTAGTATAGAAAAAATAAATATTAATCTCAACTTACTTCTTTATATCGGGTTATGTCCAAATAGAGCTCTGAGTTCCGTACATTTCCCAGTAAAGACGTATACGGTTTCAATCCTCTAATAAAAATACACAACAAGCTTAGGATCAAACCAACAAATAATTCTAGATCGATTGCATATATCACAACAACTAAAAATGTCATCAGCCAAACCGTTCCATTCAATTTACTTAATTTATAAAAATTATAGAAATGTGTTACTTGAAGGAGCATCCCTTTGAGAGCTACAACAATTATTCCAGCTAAAACACTCTAAGAATAAATAAGTCAATTAAACGTACGAATTTCAGACAGTCAATCACATATCTCAAGAATGTAACTTAACTAAATTCAATGGATGTTTTGAAGAGGCTTTTTGTTTATCTGATCAATTTATTGATTGGTTACATGGACTGAAAAATAAAATTTAATGTATTTTGATGTTGAATAAACCGTACGATTAAAAAAAAAAAAAACGTACAAATCAAAACTGTAGCTAGATTCTGATTGTATGGAATTATTTCGTGTAATGAGATTTAGTACTAAATGGGATTTTTGCCTTCAGATTCAGTGGAATGAGAAAATAAATTCCACATTTATTGGATGAACTGTCAAATTATTTCGTCAACGAATTTATAGACGAAGTGCGATTATTTGCTTTGAAATTTTGTATAGATGCACAAAAATGGAAAAAAAAATGTTGGAAAAAGTATCGAGCAGAAATCAAGCAGAATGGAATATCTGCTTAGGCGCCAAAATTTTTTTTATTTGATATAGAATCACTCACTGAAGCGAATAAAAACAAAACGAGTTGTATATCAGCCGGTCCAAGATACAGCCCTTTGAAAAAAGCAAAATCCATACACAATTACACTTTTTTGACAAGATGTTTTTCAAATATGTTCCTTCTACAAAATTTACCATCCCTATTTCCTATGTGCTTATAAGATAAACAGATCAAAACTGTCCCTTTTACTAAATATACTTAATTTACCCCACAAAAAATAAAAACAAATCCGCTTGCGCTTAAGTTCAAATCATGCCAAAAGAAATTTTAGTTAATTATTTAGAGGAGAATGTGGATTTGGCGCGTGGGACTTAACGATATTTTATTAATTTTATTTTATTATTTATCAATAACTTTTTTGGAAAAATTAACTTATTCATTTAATTTATATACAAAACATATTGATTTGTATGCTTCTCGCAGATTTGATAAGGCAGACGGAAATAGGGAAATGGGACGATGTAGCAAAATACACTATTTATTCAAATACACTATTTAATTCTAAAGAATAATTTTACAACTAAAATCTATAGCACAACTTGTAAACTATGTAGCTATCGAAAAAAACACAAATAAAAACAGTCAATAAACCGACAGATGAATTCCATTTTCAAAAATGTGTGCTAGTTTAGAACTTCTACTAAAAAGGATATCTCGAAAAGAGAACGAGAATACCAATTAGTGGAATGGAATTATTATAATAGTTGGTTTGGAAAACCAACTCACGTTTTTTGTAATAACTAAAAAACCAAGCAGTCGAATTTTTTTCAAATATTTCAATTTTTTTCAATTTTTCTAAATCAAACTCGATTCCTTAAAAAAAATTGTTGTTTTACTATTGCCTTATCTATGTCTATAAAATAAACATAAAAACAAATATTTGAAATTGTTTTGAGTAAGCTTGGACAAATACATTTTATGTATACGACTTCTTCTGTATACGACTTCTGTCAAAAATTCGTTCCAAACTTACAAAAACAAAAGTTACGATAAAAGGAATATTCGATTGGTCAAGAATCTCTATAGCCAAATTCGATACATGTTAGCTAAATATTACCCCAGTATCAAAGTCAGAGGGTTTTAATTCATCTGCAGATATATCGGCCACGGTGAACGGTAATTTCTTCTAAACTTTTCCCACATCTTTGAATTGTATTCTATATTTAGATCCTGTCGTTTGATTCACTGTGAAAAATCTTCAAGCTTCAAATTTCATGGTGAACGTTTATTCGTCTAGCTTGGGTGTCGAGCACAAAGGTTTTCTCATTCTCATTTCAATTGTGTTCCAACAATACAATTCTACCCCATCCAATATCAAAGCCAACGGGTTAATCAAAAAAATCAAATGCAATTTGTAAGCAAGTTCGAAAAACATCTTTAATTGGTACGTGAACAGAAACGTTAGTTTTATTTTCTAAAGCATAAACCAACTTATGAATATTTTTATAATTTTATTAAATAAAGAGAAACAAACAATTTTTACATTCACAGTTTTTTTCTGATCATATCCGACGATCTTAAAAATTCTTTACTGTAATGTACGGCATCGTATACAGTTGGAAATATTTTAAATGTTTCACTTTGATTATCCAATAAATCACATTTTTTCATCATTTCATATGCTGGACATGAGCATCCAGCTAAAAAAACAAAAAGATCTAATTCATTGAATTCTTTTATTAATTGCTTCAATGTGATGACGCCAGATGTATCAATATACGATAGAGATGAAAAATCAATTATTAAGATTTTAAATGATTTAAATTCATATTTAGTGTTTGCTTTAAATGACGCATTGCATTTTCTTATTTCTTTTCCTAAATTAATTTGAAGCAAGTTGCACAGTAGCGATTTAAAAAGACTTCTTGATGCAAAGTTAATGCAACCACAGTAATGAAATATTTTGATGTTTGGTACTTCTTCGGACTGTTGATTAAAAATAAAATTATTATAAAATAAATACATATTTATATCAACTTACTCCTTTATATCGCGTTATATCCAAATATAGCTCTGAGTTGCGTACATTTCCCAATAAACACGTATAAGGTTTCAATCCTCTAATAAAGATACACAACAAGCTTAGGACCAAACCAACAAATAATCCTAGATCGATTGCATATATCACAACAACTAAAAATGTCACCAGCCAAACTATTCCATCCAATTTACTTAATTTATAAAAATTATAGAAATGTGTTACTTGAAGGAGCATCCCTTTGAGAGCTACAACAATTATTCCAGCTAAAACACTCTAAGGATAAATAAGTCAATTAAACAAACAAATCAGAACAGAACAATATTTATCATATTACCCTTGGAAGTGTCTCAAAAAACGGGCCAATCCATAATAATATTACGATCAAGATCACTGAACTAATCAATGATGCTAATTGTGTTTTCCCACCAACGGCTGCTTGTAATGTAGATCTTGACAAGGCTGGTGCAATAGGAGTACAGGATAAAAAAGCTCCAAAAATATTACCAGCTCCCATTGCTAGTAACTCTTGATTGTAATCAATTTCGTAATTCATTTTTTGTGCAAAAATGATTCCAACAGACACACAAAGTGAATACGACACAATGGCTATTGTTAAGCAATCTGTCCATATTATATCTACTAAGGTAAGATCTGGCATTTTGAATTCTGGAATTCCCGTTGGTATGTATCCGATAGTGGATACCTTTAGTTCGGTTTCAAATTTTAAGTATCTCGATAAAATTGCTGCAATGATTACAACAACTAATTCCATTGGGAAAGGTATTCTAGTTTTTTTTGCAAGCTTTGGCTAGAATAAAATAAAAACATGTTCGTATGTTGTTTTAGTTATAATATTAATTGGGTGGAAATTTGAAGGAAATGTGAAATAGAAACAATAACACTAATAAGTAATAAGCATATTAGTTTAGTATCTCATATCGGTTTACTTATATGTACTTTCCGATTGTGTGACCTTGATAATGTAGAAATTGTTTTCGTAGGTGTGATAAAAAACAAGCCATAGGATATGGAAAGTTCAAACACGAATGTGCAAGCTGTTAACTAGGTCGTATAAGACGAGGAAGGTCTCTCCAAGATGGATGTCAAAAATGCTTCGTTAAAAGCGATAAATGTTAAACATAAATATCATTTCAAATCTAACCAATATTGACCTGTAGCTAGCTACACGTTCTTACCAACAATCAAAAATGTTGTACTTCAACCAGCAATTCTTGCTCATGTTGAACAAAAATGACCGGTAAATGTCAACATGAAAGCGACAAAGTGCCGAATAGCAAAGTTTGAATAAAGAATACAGGTATATAGTTAAGCTTCACATACCCTTCAATAACTCCAATTATTGGAGTTTGTTTTATCCAGAAAATTTAGGACATTTAGTAAAACTAAAACAAAAATAGAGATATTTTAAAGTTGAACAAAAACATGTACTATTGGATAAATATTCTCATGAAATATATGCGAAATTACCTTTAACCATTCAATATTAATTAGAAGAATAATAATGGTAGCCACTGAAATTGCAATTGCTATCCAATTTACATGCGATATCTTTCGGCAAACGTCTATAACTATCTGAAATAAAATCAATATTTAAAATTTAAAAACTTATTAAATTATATTCGTTAATTCATTGATTCTCACACTTATCACTTCAAAATTTCCTTTAACTGCCGGAATTGTTATTCCGATTAAATCTTTTAATTGTGATGCAATAATATGTATTGCAGCACCTGTAGTAAATCCTGACACTAATGCTTCAGAAAGCAGAAATGAAACCACACCAAGCCGAAAAATGAACATTAGCAAATGCATGATGCCAACAAGAAAACAAACTGTAGATGCAACTTCAATCGGTGTTCGTGTTATCCCAGTTGTACTCGTGTAATTTGTTATTACATCAGCTTGTTGCAGAAAATTTGAATGAGTCGAAACAATTTTTCCAACCATTATTGTTACAACCGCAAATGATCCCATTGAATTATGTCGTGCTGTTCCAAAAATAAAATAAAATATGATTGGAAACACTGCCATGTACATCCCTACAACTGGAGGAACATTAGCGAGTAATGCATACCCCATACCTGAAAGAAAAATAAAATCATTAGTCATAGCCATGGTTTTAATATATGTGTGATATTAAACAGTCCTACTTAATAGACAAATCCTTTTTACGTTGGGTAAATGATGGCGCAAATGCCATAATCCCATACGCAAATACCATCCCATTCAAAATCACAATTCATGTGTGATAGAATCATTGCATCATATTAATCTCTCCACCATGGATTAATCTGAACAGTCTCAGAGAAGACTTTAAAAACCTTTTCTACAAATGTGTTTCTATAATTTTTTCATAATTTAATATAATTATATTTTTTCCGATTACAGACTGAAAACGTAATAACAAGAAACATATATGCACTCTGCTGTAATCAAAGGAAATAAAATAAATCAGAAGTATGATATTCGGTCATCCCAGCTCGCTTGACAAGAGGTTCGTTTTTACTGATTCGAGTTTCATAAATTTTCAGTAAAAATACAGCGTCAGTAATAATAATTAGATTTAATAAGACTAATAATTGACCGTTTGCTTAGAATTCATTACCTTTTGACTTATTCGTTTTGCGTATATAAATGTTTATTCGTTTTGCGAATATAAATGTTTTTCCAAAAACTCGAAAAGATTATTCTACATTTAAGGAACACAAAACTGCAGTATTTTGACAGGTTGAACGAATCTCTAAAGGATCGTAAAAATTGTTTTTCGGCAAACGGCTACAAAGTTTAACTTTACTGCCGCTAAGAGGATATGATCAAAGTTTTATTTTTTTGGCGCATAATTAAAGCGGCTGTAAAGTAACGCAATTTTTTATTTTTTTTTACGGCGACAGTAAAGTAATTTCATATTTTTTTCCGGCGGCAGAAAAAGTCGTCATTTCTCTCCATATTTTTTCGATATTTGTTTTTTTTTTTTTTTCAAACAAATTGTATAACCATGACAACGAAAAAATAATTTATATTTTCATAGGATTATGAAATTTTGAATTGAAAGGTTGCTTTGATAACAAATGACGATAAAAAAAAAACATATTTATAAAAATTTTGATGTATTAATCTCATATTTATAAAAAATTTAAACGTTTTCCGAAAAATTAGTTTATTTTATTTGGAGCCAAAGTGACTTTTTGTGTTTCGTCTACAATTATCGGCCTGGCCTGCCTACGGTCGGGCGTCAAACTACACACTCAACTTAAAAAGTAGCACTTTAGCTCCTAATTAAATAATATACTACTATACCTATCGTTTAAAACAAAATTCATTAACAGAAGAAACAAATCAGGCTGAAAAAGTAGCCAGCATAACACAATTGTTTGATTAAGAAGCTAAAACTCTTCCATTCACAGATAGCTAATTTTCAGATCATAAAATAATTTTTATTAATTAAAGCAAATATTTTACACTGTTTAAAGATCAAATACCTATAATGATAAGATAAATGGTTTAGTGTATAATAAGCAGTTTATACAACAAGAGAGAAAGTTGGAAATTTTTCTTTCGAGGTGTGTTTGGAGTCCGAAGTCGAAATCTAAGTGCTCCAAACAATGAGGGAGAGTACATGCTCTTTGTTGAGGTGTACGAGTACATACAATTTTTTTTAATAACCCCAATATAATTTAATTATTATAAACCAAAACCGTCTTTATAGTTACTAGTCCGATTATTGGACGCCATATGTAAAAAACAACGAAGGCTTTACCGTATAAATGCATTAAACTATAAGATTTTACAGGGTAAGTATAATAAAAATATAACGTGAATTATAAAAATAAACGTGATTATAAAATAAAATTTAAAAATAACTATATATGTATGTATAGGGTTGACGATTTTTGGAACGAAAAAAAAACAATCAGTCTTGTGCTAAAGACGGTTTTATTAATTAATTCGCTAACTATAAATTTCAATATGCATCATAGTGGTCAGCAGCTGCTTTGTATTTATTTTTAACTATAGTAAATATTACTGTTCCAAAGAAAATTAGTAAAAAAAAATACAAAAACATGACAACCATGTTTGTCTTTTTAATCTTTTACATACGTCCAAGGAAGAAAAAGAAGCAATTCGCTCCCGCAATTGATAGAGCATCAATAATTATTGATTACGGCAAAGCGCATTTAATTGATTTTTTATTTTTTGTTTTTTTTTGTACACTTGAATATAACATAAATAGAGACACACATAGGGGGCGCCAACATGAATAAAAAATTAAAAATTTTGCCAATCCGAAGTAACTTTGAAATTAAATTATTCAAGAATGGCTATACCGACTTCAACAAACTTTTTTTGTTTGATCGGTGATTAGTTAAACTTCTTAGAAAAAAAATTTAATAAACTTTTTTTGATTAATTTTAAAAATAAAATATTAAAAAACTTTTGTAAACATGGCGCTAGGATCAAAGATCAATTGAGTTTTAACTTTTTTTCTGAATAGTTCTATCCTTACTCTAAAATGTGTCAAATTTACAATGAAGCTATTTTTCGTTTCCTTGAAATATTTTAAAGATTTTTAGTATGACTAAAATTCTAATTTTTCATCATTTTTTCGAACTTCAGTGGTTAAAATTTTTTGTTAATGTGTTCGAAAAAATTAGAATTTTAGTTGGACTAAAAATTTTTAAAATTAAATATCTCAAGAAAAAAAGAATGCCTCTTTGTAAATTTGATATATTGTAGAGTAAGGAAGAAAAGAACTATTTAAAAAAAAATTAAAATTTAATTGTAGTTAAATTTTTGTCAATGGAAATTGCTCTGAAAAATTATGAGAAATTAAAATTACAGAAATTAAAGCTTTTATCAGAAATTAAAATAAAACAACACCCCAGAACGCATATTGTTGTGGGACCTAGGGCTTGAGGTGACATATTTTGTAATTCCTACTACATGTTTTTATTAGAAAAGCAAAAGTTTTATTTCCGTTGTTTCTTAAATTTCAAAATTTAAGGTAAGAAATACAAGATTGTGTTTAACCTACCCTGGATATGCATTACCGTAACTGTACATCCAGCAATTAAATCTCCAATAAAATCATCTTTCCATGAATATCGTCTGAGAATTGGAATTATAGGAAAAGTTTTCATAAAAACTTCCTTCACTTTAATGCTCTCGATATACTCTTTAAACGCTGAAATTTAGAATGAAATTTTTTTCTTGAATTATTTTTTTTAATTTCACACATTTCCTCAAGCTCACTACACACCATTTTTCTTTGGTTTCCTATATTCTAAATCACTATTCAATTGGTCTAACTCGTAAAAATTTCTTTCTATTTTTAAATTCGGTAAACTATTGTTATTATCGGTGAGAACACTATCATTTATTACTATCGAACTATTTATGGTTTCTATTGCAACCGGATTAGAATTTTCAATGGTATTATTGTTAATTTTATTACTGGTATTTGAAGACGATGAATTAGTTTTCACTAAATTATTCATTTTGTTTCTTTTAATTTAAAAAAAATTCTTTAATTGATAAACATTTTAATTATTAGAACAAAAAGTTGTAGTCCGACAATGTCTATTTTGCATCTAATGATTAAAGAGTTTTTTGCTGAGCTTCAAATGATTAAAATCAAGCAAAACAAAATAAAAATTTAATACTATTTCTATGTGCTTGACGGTTTAATGTAAAGTTAGTGTATTTACATCAAAGCGATTCGATGTTTGTCTGTATGGATAATGTAATTAATATGTAATAATATAGGGTGGAAAACGTCAATAATGTTAAACTTGGATAAAAGACAATTTTTGTAATGATCATATGCCTATACCAAGTTGTTAAAGTTATTATGGTACATGTGTAATTGTTTAAAATTATTCGGCTGAGTAATAAAAACTTACTGTCTTCCAACTGGGAGATCGGTTTAGTGAAAGAACCAGGGAGTGTTCACAATAAGTAATCTTGGTAATTAACAAGAAGTTTCTCGTCCACCTCGCGAAATCTAACTTTGAGATTTACATCACCGCACGTCACCGTCGTTTAACTCTGTTTAGAAAACTATTCTTTCTTCGTCTAATTAAAGTGGTTTTTGTACTTTTTGAAAATGAATACTTTTGCTCTTTATTATATTTAATGACTTTCAACATATTTTTGATTCTGATTCTATAATAATTCTTTGTTTTGGATCCTGGTATTCAATTTATTTGCATTTTTATCAACCGTATAAATTTTCCAATAAAAATATATGTTTTCGTAAAGATATTGTTGAGTTAATGATAAAATAAATTGAATTGAATTTTAAGGTACGAATTAAATTATATCCAATAAACAAAACAATTAAAATTTATAAAGTGTCAAATTCTGATGTTAATTTTTAAATAGGAAAAATATTCGATTCGTCATTCGATGTTTTTTTAATTTCGGAAAACAGCATCGAATTTTATAAAAATTGTTTTTATATACTGATGAAAAACGCGTTCTAGACAGAGTTGTGAAAACTTGACCATTTTTGATTTTCCTGAAACTTGACATATAAGTAGTATGGACAAAATAAAAAATACAATTTATTTTAAAATTTTTTTAAAGTGCATAGTTTGAGCATAGGGGGCACCCCAACCAACATGCATGAAAAATGAAAATTCTGCCAATCCGATGAAACATTGAAATTAAATTAAATGATTAGTTAGTCGTTTGAAAAAAAATTAATTTATTGGTTTTATAATTATTTTTTAAATAAAAATGGTAAAAAACTTTTTTTAAAGATGGCGCTAGGGTCAAAGATCAATTGGAATTTAATTGATTTTTTTTCTGAAAATAGTTCTATTTTTACTCTAAAATATATCAAATTTACAAAGAGGCATAAATTCTTGTTCTTGAGATATTTAATTTTAAGGGTTTTTAGTACGACTGAAATTCGAAGTTTTCTTCATTTTTTCAAACAACTTCCATTAACAAAAAATTTTAAAATCAATTAAATTTTAACTTTTTTATTTTTTAAATATAGTTCTAACCTTCCTTTAGAGGCATTAATTGGTGTTCTTGAGATATTTAATTTTAAAGATTTTTAGTTCGATTAAAATTTTAATTGTTCATTATTTTCTCGAACTTCAGTGGTTAAAATTTTTTGATGATAAAAATTGTTCGAAAAAATAATGAACAATTAGAATTTTAGGCTGACTAAAAATCTTTAAAATTAAATATCTCAAGAACACGAATTAACGCCTCTTTGTAAATTTGTTATATTTTAAAGGAAGGTTAGAACATAAAAAAAGTTAAAATTTAATTTATTTTAAATTTTTTGTTAATGGAAGTTGTTTGAAAAAATAAAGAAAAATTCGAATTTCAGTCGACTTATATGCCATGTTTCAGGAAAATCAAAAATGGTCAAGTTCAAATTTCGACTTTTTCACCTGCGTAGATCACGTTTTTCATCTACTATAAAAAAATATGTAATTATTTTGTAAAATTAAGTGTTTATTCTAATAACTCTGTAGTACATCATTTCCATTCCTTTTCTTAAATGTTTCAAATATATTCTTGAAAAACCAATCAAAACCTTAATTTTAACCTTATCTTTTCTGATTTTTTTGAAACTTCGATTACCGAAAAAGCTTACTCAAATCGAATTAATCGATTAAACCGAATAAACTCAAATCGAATAACCCATTGGAGCCAAATTTAATTTTAATGTTTGATTTCTTAAGAAATTTTGAGCCATCCAAACTAGTGAGCAAAAAAAAAATTTACTAGTGGGATGGGGTGTGACCATAGGGGCCACGCCAAGAACTTCCCGTAAGATTAAAACTAACCAGTTACTGGATAAGGTATACTAAAATACCAAGCATAAAAAAATTATACAATATAATTTAACTGCAATAAATACAAATAAAAAAAGAAAAATTTCAAAACAAATATTAAAACAAATTTGAAAAAAAGTCAACAAAAAGTGAATATATGAGCTCAATTAGGGTTTTTAAAGCCTAAAATACGCAAAATTAAGATTTATTTATTATACGACACATTAATTGTAATAATTTAAATAGAATTTGAATATCTGTGTGCAATCATATTTAAATTTAATATTATACTAACACTCAGGTTGCAAACTAAAATAAGTTGTCTAGACCGATTCAGAAGGTATTGAAAGGTGATGATATCATTAAAATGTCAGTATCAAAAATGATCTCCAATAGTCCAGCTCAATAACCTTACCTATCGTTAAGATAAAAGGTCAGCATTTGTTTGACGAGCACCATTCTGTCTCATGTTAACTGAAACATTTAACCAAAGATTCGTTAAAAACCCTTCATAGCTGTGGCTGTTGTTGTAATTTATTTAAAAGAGTTATAGAATAAAGCTATTTGACCGAAAGTGACAAACCGGAAGTTGCAAAATTACTATGAACATTACAATAACCGTATGCTCTAAGTTTCAACGAAATTGAATGTTAGAACTGAGTGTTAGTGAAGTTTAAAAAAAAAACAGTTGTTCAACGATCCACAGACATTCTCCCCGACTCCTTTGCCAAATTTTGAAAACGCCTCATTTTTTCACATTAGCCCGGATGCGTTTGCAGCTCATTTTAATTCAAAAGTTTCATCAATATCTCATGGATTTGCGTAGCGAAAATAACACATATTTTTCAAATTTTCTTAAAAAACTCAAAAAGTAAGATAGCAATTGTTTATACAAATGTCATTATAAATTGTTTAAATGATGACAAACAAAATGGAAAGTAAATAGTCTTGATGACGTTATTTATTCTTGTAATAGCTGCAAGAGATAATTTTCAGTTTTATGGAAACCACTAAAAAATAAATGAACTGCTTCGTTAGAAAAGGACTGGGCTGTAAGCTACGCCAAAATACATCGATTGTGACCATTGTCGTTGAAATCGGATCATCCGTTGTTGAGAAAGCGTTGGACAAATGTTTGTTCACATACCATGATACACACGCATATACATACATACAAACATACAAACTGCCTTTTAAAAATAGCCTAAACAGCTTCAGAAGGTCCTCAAACGTAAAGATATCATAAAAATTCCGGTTTCTAAAATTGACCCAAAAACAATAACTTCTTATATCGGGAAGTTAATAAACAGTTGACCAAGCGATCCACTCACGAACCTCTGACCTTTTGGTCAAATTTGGAAAATAACTCAGATCTTCGATATTTAAGTAAACCCGGATGCGTTTGCAGCTATTTACATACCAAAATTTCATCCAGATATCATACGTTTGCGTAACGAAAATAACACTTAGTTTTTTCACATTTTCTTAAAAAACTCAAAAACTAAGATAGCAATTGTTTATACAAATCTTATTATAAATGGCATGAAGACAAACAATATGGAAGTTTCATGACCTTGATAGCATTATTTAATCTGATTATATTTGCAAGAGATGAAAGTTACGCCAAGATACATCGATTGCGACAATTTTCGTTAAAATCGAGCCATCCGTTGTTGAGAAAGCGTTGGGCACACACATACAGACTGCCAGCTAAAAATAGTCTAAACAGCTTCAGGAGGTCATGAAACGTAAAGATATCATAAAAATCGAAAATCGACCCAAAAACAATAATTTCCCATATCGGCAAGTTAAAAAACACGTATCGTAAAGCACCGAATAGTATATACCTCCTCAAATTGTGTAGCAATGGTATACCATTATTTCAAATGTTCCAAATTGTATACTATGGCATATTATTTGGATCCAATATCGTAAAATAATTTATTATAAAAATTCTAATAGTTATCAGTGATAGAGGTGATAGAATTATCAAATTTTTTCTACCACAACTGTTTAAAAACTCAGTATTTCGCAACGGATAATTTGTAATATGAATGAAACACCATGTTATTTTGATATAACTCACGGGTGAACGCTCCATGCCCAAAGTTCCCGTAGACGGTTTAGATACGAGATTGAATTTGGAGAAATCTTTATGCGGTCGGGATTGGTATGTGAGACCTAAAACTAGATTATTGCATTCTATTCTAATTTTTGGGAAAAAAATAAAATTAATTATTTATAGAGCATGAAATATAATTGATCATGAAATTATTATTATAATTTCATGATCAATTTCATGAATAACTAGGCGGGCCCGGCGTGCTTCGCTACGCTTATAAATAAAGTTTTTGCGTAGACCACGCTTATAAATAAAGTTTTTGCGTAGACATTTTGTTGACGTAGAAGCAATGATTTCAAAAAGTGGTAATGAGAAATGCTAGCATATAATTTTTAATTTTTCTTTTTAAATATATGAATGAAAAATAATCAGAACTCTAGCTGATCAGTTCGGATATATGACAAATTAGCGATCAAATAAGTTTTCAAGTAAGCTTATTTGATCTCTAACTTATTTGATCGCTAATTTGTCATATATCCGAACTGATCAGCTAGAATTCTGATTATTTATCATTCATATATTTAAAAAGAAAAATTAAAAATTATATGCTAGCATTTCTCATTACCACTTTTTGAAATCATTGCTTCTACGTCAACAAAATGTCTACGCAAAAACTTTATTTATAAGCGTGGTCTACGCAAAAACTTTATTTATAAGCGTAGCGAAGCACGCCGGGCCCTCCTAGTCAACATTATTACGCATATTACGCATATAATCTCTTTTATTCCGACGACTCGATGTACCACTCACATCCAAACGTTTACGACGTGGTCTTGGCATCGAAATAAATAAATATATCAATATATCAAAAATATCAAATAAATAAAATATCAAAAATATCAAATAATATCAATATCAAACAAAATATCTTTATATCAATATCAAATATCTTTATATCAATTATCAAATATCTTTATATCAATAAACAAAATAATCGAAATAATATCGAAAACCGTCCTTGTTCAAAGACAAAAGACGACTGAAATGAATGAGAAAAAATAAATATAAAAAAGAAAATAAATTTTTAAGTTTCGTTTTTGTTGTTCGTTGTTCGATAGCTAATATATAAAAAAGAAAATATCATTCATAAAATATCATCATAAATATCATTCATAAAATATCATTCATAAAATCAACATTATTACGCATATTACGCATATAATCTCTTTTATTCCGACGACTCGAAAACCGTCCTTTGTTCAAAGACAAAAGACGACTGAAATGAATGAGAAAAAATAAATATAAAAAAGAAAATAAATTTTTAAGTTTCGTTTTTGTTGTTCGTTGTTCGCTAATATATAAAAAAGAAAATATAAAAAAATAAAATAAATTTTTAATTTCGTTTTTGTATGTATGTAAACTTATAATGCATATGTATATAAAAAGTTTTCCGTATATAATAACTTTTTTATTTATGATCCGATTTGTGTGAATCCGAATCCGAATATAGGTTACACTAATATCAGTTAGCTGTGAAAATTTGAAATGAATCCATCTGCGAATAAAAAAGCCTTAGGCTCCGCAAAGTTTTTTTCTAACGTATTAATATATAAGATAAGATATAAACTTCCTTATAGTAACAATTTGGATTGCTTTGAATTTAAGGGTTGCTTTGATACAAATTTCTATTTTTATAGAATTTAAACATATACAAATGTTTTTTGCTCCTTTGGACGTAGCTATGACAACAAAATATATGGTTAAAAAGTAACACTTTAAGGCCGCAAATCACAGTAATAAAGTAACACTTCACAGTTAAAAATAAGCTGAATATGTTATGCAAATTGCTACACATTTAGGTCCTACGGAAGTCTCCATTATAAAACAATGCAAAGCTTGCTTCAAAAATAAATTTAATGCTCTTTACATCAGCAAATTGTTTTCAAACTTCAAGCGTAACAAGTTGTTTTCAAACCTACCATTAGTATAAAAAAATAAATTATGATGATAGAGTTGTACTAAAATTTGTAGTTTTGCATTAGAATTAGTGTTAATGCAACATTTGCTTTGCAATTTAATAATAACTTGCTATACATAACCCATATTGCGAAGTTTGTATTAAAAATTGCAGTAACTTTTTCAACTGTGTTTAATATATAGGCGAATAAAAAAAATATTATTTGTATTTTAATTTTTATTGTTAGAATTTATAAGAAAGGCTTTGTTGTAATTTTCTGACATAAAAATTGCACTAGAGTCTGTTTATGTTGAAGCTTCGATGAATGAGTCAAGCAGTGATAAAAGCGTTGAATAGCGCTATTCTTTTACAGTGTTTATGTTGGAGCTTCGAGAATTTTAATAAAATTTACAAAAATATATACAATAAACTTAAAATTAATTAATTTAATAATCAATTTTTCATAAACTTCAAAAATTTAAATTAATTAAAACTAATATTTTTATTTTTATGTATTTTTTTATTAAATAAATAAAATGAGCATCGATCAGAGCTTCGATAGTAGCGTCGAAAAAGAACAAATCGTTTATCGACGCTGGACTCGATGCTTGACTCTTTTACGATGCTTCAACATAAACACTCCTATTTGAAAGCATGTATTCATTTTCTTCGCTTGACGTCGACCATTACATCGATGTCGACGCTATTATCGAAGCTCAAATATAAACGCACCATTATGTATCTAAACACGAGGTAAAAACGTTTTTCGTTCGCGAACATCTCCACTCGACGCTGACACGTCTTGTGTGAAAATATTAACTTACAAAAAACATACGTTTTCAGCGGTTGTTACCGGTTGTTGTAAATGTACTATTTTATGTTTTCAAAAAATTAGATAAGAAGTCAATATGTAACAGGTCAAAAAAGCGTCATTTGGTGAATGTCTGTATCAATATCTTAATTTTTGTTAAATATACATACTTGCTTTGGGTAAAAAACAATTTTTTTGACAAAATAGTGGCTTACAGTTCAAGATTAAAACAATATTTGTTTTTTAAATGATATAAACCTTATCATTTTTTTATATAATATTTATTTGCATGTATCAAACGACAAGTAACATTTTTAGGTTGTTTTTTTTGCTTTGGTCGACTTAAAAAAAGTTCTTGCAATAACTTACACACTAAAGATTTATTAAATGCGTGATTGATAGGATATATTGGAATTCCACTCCTTTCTTTTTAACTTTTTAATTTAGAAAAGAGTAAATTTGTAAATATTTACTTTCCATAAAACATTTAAAAATAATGTTTTTTTCCAGATTGTATTTGATTGATTTGATTTTTCGGCAGTTTATTGTTTTTCAGTTTTTGTTTGGTGTTCCATATACACATTACACATATCCGCAACCTGAATCAATTGGATTAATAGTTTTATAGTTTCATCATGGTTTGGATCCGGAAGCTCGAAAGCTCATTTGATTTGTGGGTGGTCATCCTCAAAGTATTATGTCCGTCTGATTAAGTTACTGTTTTTCTTAAGTTCGTCTATCCCTCGTCCAACAAGTACAGTTACAGAACATTCTCACATATTGATATAGAATACACATCTTTTTGGAACTGTTGTCTCAGGAGTTATGAAATTGCCTTGTGTGTTTCGTCTGTAATCATTCCTTGCCATTATTTCTGCCTGTTTTTTTCTTGCATTTCTTTTGGCTTGTGGCTACAAACACGCACCTTAAGTTGGTAACGCACTTTAACTTTCTTTCAATTATCATATTACTAATCCATAGTTTTCGAGATTGATCTTGGAATTCGAGCACATCTATGATCAATAAAGCGAGTTTTGTTATGTAGTAAATTGATTTCGAGCAACAGAGGTTGCTTTATTGCGATATTACATCGATTATCGACGAATAGGTAAGTTTTAAATGTTCACCTGTTGTTCCAGACAAGCTTTTAACTTTTGGGGCAGTTTAATATTTTTCATTCGATTTTTTTTAGAATATTTAGATACGCCTTATCTAGTTCTACTGCTTATTCTCTACTAAATTTTTCAAACCAATTTAAAGAAATTAGTTTTTAATTTAATCAATTGCAAGTTGCAACAACATCCTATTTTCATACACTCAAATTTTGTTTTATGCATTCGCGAGTACATTTTATATTTTTCTTACATACATATAATTAAATTCTTTTTAATAATTGACTTATTTTGTATCACATATAGTCAATTAACTACATCAAAATGATTGTAAATTGACTCATATCAGTCTAAAATTAGTTTTAATTAATTCGTTTAGTAAACAAATAAAACTATTTAGGAAACACTTAAAACAATGTCGTGATTACATGAAATTAAAGTTTGTGGTAGTAACCAAATAACAGTATATTATTTAGGGTTCAATAGTGGTGCTTTATTTTTAACCGAAAGTGTACAATGAAAGCGGGTTTCGCAAATATGCGAGAGTATAAAATAAATTAAACACAAAATAATTGATATGCTTTACCTCTTTGACTAGGTACTAGGTACTAGGTATGCACTAGGTACGGTTTTCACAATAGCAAAAACGAAAAAAATTTGCAGCTCTCAGAACATTTTTTTATTACTTTTTTAAAGCAACAAGCTTTTTATCCTCTATAAGCTGCAGCAAGTTTGGGGTGCTGCCTCTGTTTCCATCTTGGCCCTCTTGGACTCTGTTCAAAAGCGAGCTATACGAATTGTAGGTGATCGAACTTTGACATCAAAACTTGATTCCCTACAACATCGTCGCACTGTTGCTGACCTCGTTGTTTTTTACAAATATCGTCATCAGCAGTGCTCAGATGAAATCAGCGGCATCATGCCTCAAACTTATTCTTACCCCCGTTCCACACGGCAATCGGCTGCCGCAACCAGTGAAACGGTAAAGATCCCGCGCTGTCATACTGGCAGATCGCAGAGAGACTTCTTTGTCCGAACTGCGTACAAATGGAATAGTTTGCCGGAACACTTAGTCTCAGGTGGCTTCAACCCACAGATGTTTAAAAAAAAGCGTTAATCTACACCTTAGAACGCCAGTTGTTGTGGAACCCAGGTCTAGACCTGGGTCTTAAAAGGTATTTATGTGTTGTTGTGACACATATTCTAAACCCTATTACACAACACATTTTATTAAAAAAAAAAAAAAAAATATAATTTTTTAAATAAAATAGCATAAATGACGATAAAAAATTAGTCTATTAATACTATATAGTTTTTGAAAACTCATCCAAAAACATAATTGATTTCACCGGAATTAAATACTTGATGTTTCTGTGAAGCGGCACTGAAAATTAAAAGGTTTTTATAAATTTACGTTTAACAATTTAAATTAAAGTTTAACACTCGGAATTAAATAGTTCGAAAAATATTTCGTAGAACATATCCAAAAATAAGTTCTTGTGGCGACAATTAAGTAACAGCACCAGAGATGAATTCATAGACCATTGTATATGATTTAATAATTTGTTCCACTTATTTTCAGTATTACCTATCATAGTTCGAAGTGCATTTAGTAGGGTACAATTAACCCTTTCTACTTGGCCATTGGCCCTCGGAGTGGCAGTTGCGTTTTGTGTATCTTGAATGTGATTTTGGGAACAATAATATGCGAACGCTTTTGAAGTAAAAGAGCTACCTTTATCACTAATCAATCTAACCGGCGTCACAAAATGTATCGTACACTCGGCAATCATTCTACAAGTAAATTTCGTTAAAGTATATTTGACTGCTCGAAGAAAACTTTTTTGGTAAAAGCATCCTCGATAACTAATATATAACTTTTATTCGTTGGAGATTTAGGAAAAGGACCTAGATGGTCAATATGCCAAGTATGGCATGGTACGGGGATTTTCTCAATAGTGTGTAGCTCAATACCCTTTTTACAACCCTTAGACATATTATACAAACATTCGCTACACGACGATATATATGTCTTCGTAAACGAATTCATTTTATACCAAAATTATTTTAGTTGCTTTGTAAAAATTACATAACGAGATTTAAAGTTTTTCATTTCCGCCGAGTAGATAAATGGTGGAGGGACCTATTTTCGGTTCACTAGATATAGGCATTTAAAAAAGGCTAATATAGGGAATACATGGGAGTAGCTCGGATCGTGTCGAAAGTGGTATCATTGGAAAGGTCTTTACAAGACAAGCTCAAATCAAGTGAAAAATTTCTGCGGTCTCATCCCTGGAAAAAAATGTTTGTGTTTAAAGTTTAGCTTTTTTGATGCATTCTTTCTCAATTTTTCACCTAAGTAGCTTTGTTTTTCGTGTTTCATTTAAAGAAACGAAAAATTATTTCTGCGACCTTGCAAACCTTCGATCAAAAATAGCCACCGCATCGCGGGGTTGGGTGGGGACCCATTTTTGGGAAGGGGAGAGGAAAGGAAGCGCAGCGCTGCCCCACCCTTCCCTTCCCCTCCCCTCGCCACCCCTACCCATCCCCGCGATGAGATGGCTATTTTTGAGTGCCCTATTTTCAAAAGTATTTGTACCATGAGGCGAATATAAAACTTTCTACCGCGGTTTGAATGCTATATTTTTTTCACTACCATATTTCATATTTTTACCTATTTCAATTTTAACAACAAAGAAGTTTGATCTAGTTAGCTAGAATTAAAATTTTTAACAATAATAATTTTCAAAGCCGACTAAATCAAATTTTGATAAAAATTAACTTCAAAATCTTAACATTTTTGTCTCCCCAAATTGTCGAGAAGTAATCACTTTCCACCCTTAGGCGCAAATGCGTATGTTTAGAGAATTTGGCTTGAGAAAAGTGTTTTAAGTTTTAACTGTGAGGTAGGGTTTTATAAATGAAGAATTTTAAAACTTCACAGTCACCGTTACATAATTTAGCAGCAGGTCTGAAAACACACATTCTGAACAATGTATAGGAAAAATGACCTTCATCATGAATTGAATTCAGAACCCTTGGGTTACAACAAGGCTAGCGCTTTATCACAGAGCTTGAACTGCGATAAACGTCTGAAAGTAAACGTCTAAAAGACTAGAAAGAAAGACTGAAAATTGCGATCTTTCTGTATTGTAGTATTCTTATTATGAACAGAACAGTGACATTTGGAGTGAAAGAATCATGTAAATTGATCGTTCTTTAAGATATTATACTTACATTGTTCTAACTGTCTATGACTCTGTTTACTTTACTCTACAATCTTAGTAACTGCTATTTCATATTTAGTGTGCTAAACATGTCCAACCAAATCATAAAATATACTACAGAGCCTCCCTAGCAGAGAAACCAAACTAGTTTTCCCTTCTTTATAGTTTCTTTAAAACTTCTAAATGATTTCAATAAACGCCATTTGGAGTACTTTCCCCACCATTAACGACGCTATGATATATAAACCTTCAGCAATAACTTCGGCATGGTCTTATGTAAGCGATTATGCAAGATGTATAGAACTTCAAGTTATAACTTCAGCAAACTGCTTCTAATAGATCGTTTTTAAGCAATCTTTAGAAGTCTTATCGAAGCTATTGAAAAATATGACAAAAATATTACAATATGTAATGTAAGGCGTGTTTTATTTGCCAAATTACACTAACAATTACATGCATTCAATTCCAAAATGTCAAAACTTACAAATTGTTGGTTTTGAAAATCTGGAACAGCGGTTTAGTTCGCTTGTTCATCACCAACTGCGCACCGTTTCAATTTTTTACATCTATAGGTTGTCAGTAAATAGAGTTTTGTTTATATTTTTTCTAATTCGGCGTTTGGTGTTTGACATTTGTTGATTGTTTTGATGCTAATAAATATGCAAGTCCATATAGAAATCTCATGGATCAGGATTTTGATATTTACATTTGATTTATTGACATTATATATTACAGTATTTTAATTAAAAATTTTCCTTCGATTGTTTGTCGTTCGATCGCTATCCAATCCGTTAATTTAAGGGTTAACGAAGTATATTAGATATTAGTTTGAAAAACCATGAATTTTAGGTGTTGAAAAGATATTATACTTTAGGGGCTTACTTTTTATATTGTTACGTTTTTCACACCTTACTTCGAATTGGCCTAACTCACAATTCGATAAACGCAATTCCCAATCTCTTCTTGAGTTCGATCACTGATTAGTTAGCACAAACACCAGGTTTTATTAAGTATTCAACACCTTAATTGTTTCACAACAACAGGAAAACAATGCAGCAAACAATATTCCTAACTAGAATATTCTTTTAACAGCTTCAGAAACTCCAACGGTTTATTGTAGAAATTTCCAGTAACTCAACGTTCAAAATAATACACAAATTATTTCTATTCAATAACACTTATAACTTTATTCACTAATTTAAAGATCACTTTTATAATTTTAACTTCACAATCGCAGGTTTAAAATAAACTAATTTTACATTTAATTTCACTTTACCGTCGCAGGTCTAAAATAAAACTAATTAAAAACTACAAAAGGTATTTTTCTTATATACCTTCTGCAATACTTCTAGATAATTCGACATCACTTTCCAGAAACCTTGAGAAAACATTAGAATACTCGATTATTTTACGTTATGTTGATTTGATTCATAAAATCGTTTATGTTGACCCTATTTCTAAGAAGAGACAACAACAACAATATTCATTTCATTAACTTGTTTGTTGATTTTATTTTCCTGGAAGTGACCGTAATCGTTTAGATCTTTCTGTAATCGTCTAGATTTTTCTGCACTCGTAACATTACCCTCCACTTAAGCCTGTTCGTCCCGAACAGGATCTAGCTCTCTCCTCCAATTATTGAATCCAAAAACATTTTTTTTTTCTTTTCCTATTTCCCAGGCTGTTTAGAATTACTTCCGGTTCCTTTCTAAGTACTGGGTCATTACTTTGTTTTATGTCAGCCCACCGTGATGAGTAGGGATTCTCGTTATTTCTAAAGTGCTTCTTATCATTTCCCTTTGGGAGTTTCACAATGCCATGTCTCCGAACCATTCTCATTTTCAGCTGCGATTCATCCCCGTTTGCAGCTATTTGAACCACCTCTTTTACATCGCTCACTTCGTTATGGGCTTGGACCTGTTTCCTTTTTAACTTTCGTCGTTTGTTTAATCGTCTGCGTCGGTTGACGTTTCTCTCCCTCATCTGTTTGGATGGTGCTGGATTTTCATCTGCACTGCATAGTTTCTCATCGCTGCCAATATCTGTTGACTCTGCCTTATTCACAAGTAGTGGCATCTGGACATTATTAACCTTTAGGATCCCACATCCAAAATCGAAGACTAATCCCTTCGCCTTCATGAAGTCCATCCCTAAAATGACTTCATCCATAATGTCTGCCACTAGTACCTCTTGTTGATAGCAGTTATTTCCCAATTTTATTTCAGCGATTCTTTTACCTTCTATTTCAGCGCATTCTCCAGTTACTGTTTGGAGTTTCAATCCATCTGATGGTTCCAAAACACCGTCAATTAAACCTTTGCGAACGAATGTTCGAGCTGAACCTGTATCCAGTGTCATGAAGCAACCTTTACCTTCAAGTTGTCCGTTGATACCCAAGCTTTCACCATTTACCGCAATTCTTGAAATGGGAATATAGGCTGCATTCTCCTCACTTTTTGACTTTACAGTTGCACCTTCAACAGGCTTCCGTTGAATAGGAGACGAAGATCTATCACGCTTCCTGTTCCAGCAGTCCTGTGCGATATGGCCCGATTTCCTACATATCCAGCACAGGAGTTTTCTACTGCTGTTCCTGAACCCTACGTGCTCCATTTCTTCGGCTCCTCTGTTTTTCACAGAAGACGACAATCTGTCTGTTTCCCCGTTTTTCTTGCACTCCCGTGCCATGTGACCCTCTTCATCACATACCCAGCATCTGATGTCGCTTCTATCTCTGTGTGCCAAAACTTCCCCTTTGATGTTCCCCTCTACATTCCTTTTTCTGCATCCACCAGATGGCATACACATCCTCTGTACCATCTCATATTGCATTGCGTATGCGACAGTATCATGGAAAGTCGCCTTAGGTGTAGTCATTACTTTGATTCTGGTTTCTGGATCTCGGATACCATCAATGAAGGCCTCGATCTTCATCTTCTCCATGAAATATGGTGGTGTATTTGAGTGTGCTAAATGAACAAGCCGCTCCACTGCCGAGGAATAGTCCTGCAAGCTTTCTCCGTTGCGTTGCAAGCGACCTTTTAACTCGATTCTGTATAACTCCTTTTTGTGGTCGCTGCCATATTTTCGTTCCAATGCATTCATCACTTCAGCATAGCTTTTTCGGTCACTTTCTGGCACTGCCTGTAGTGCTTCAGCTGCTTCCCCCTTTAGAGCAACTATCAATGCAGCAAGACGATTTTCTGCGTTCCAAACATTCTGGTCTGCTGCTGTCTCGAACTGGAACTTGAAGATGCCGAAAGATGTGGTACCGTCATACGATGGTGGTTTCAATTTAATATTTGCTATCTGTTGTACCACCTGTGAAGTAACTTTAGCTGTTTCAACATCCTGTAACCTTTTCTCAAAATCTTCAACTTTAGTTACGACCTTATTTAAATCACGCTCAAATTCCAGCATTTCTGTTCGAATTTTCTCGACTTTAACATCGAATGCCGTTGACATTTGTAGAAGTTTCTCGTCCAAGTGTTGATTTATGCTAATATTCAACTCATTTATTTGCTGGTTCATCTCATTTTTATTTTCAGCCAATGTTGTAGTTATTTCTTCTTTGGTAGCAGCCATTTGTTGATTGATGTTACAGCTAATTTCTTCCTTAGTTGCAGCCATTTGTTGATTGATGTTACTACTTTGTTGATCAAATTTTTGATTCAGTTCATCTTTATTGGCAACCATATTAGCATTCATCTGATGCATATTCAAATTCATTTGTTGCATCATAGCCATTAACTGCGTAAAATCGCAGTTTCCAGATGGCAATGTTGTTGTTGTTTCTGCAACAAAACTTTTCTCCTCATCAGCTGCCACTAGATCATTATTTGGACTAATCACTCCAAACTGGTAACGTTCCACAACTACTCCACTAGCTTCCATAGCTTCTCGAAGCCGTATCGTCAATTCAGTTTTGTTGCCGGTTGTTGCCAATCCACGTTGTTCTAGTTCTTTCTTTAACTCAAGAACCTTCAAATCACTTAATAAAACCATTATTAACAGCTAACTAATCCGCCGATGTCACCAATGTTACGTTTTTCTAAGCTTCCTTCGAATTGGCCTTGCTCACAATTCGATAAACGCAATTCCCAATCTCTTCTTGAGTTCGATCACTGATTAGTTAGCACAAACACCAGGTTTTATTAAGTATTCAACACCTTAATTGTTTCACAACAACAGGAAAACAATGCAGCAAACAATATTCCTAACTAGAATATTCTTTTAACAGCTTCAGAAACTCCAACGGTTTATTGTAGAAATTTCCAGTAACTCAACGTTCAAAATAATACACAAATTATTTCTATTCAATAACACTTATAACTTTATTCACTAATTTAAAGATCACTTTTATAATTTTAACTTCACAATCGCAGGTTTAAAATAAACTAATTTTACATTTAATTTCACTTTACCGTCGCAGGTCTAAAATAAAACTAATTAAAAACTACAAAAGGTATTTTTCTTATATACCTTCTGCAATACTTCTAGATAACTCGACATCACTTTCCAGAAACCTTGAGAAAACATTAGAATACTCGATTATTTTACGTTATGTTGATTTGATTCATAAAATCGTTTATGTTGACCCTATTTCTAAGAAGAGACAACAACAACAATATTCATTTCATTAATTTGTTTGTTGATTTTATTTTCCTGGAAGTGACCGTAATCGTTTAGATCTTTCTGTAATCGTCTAGATTTTTCTGCACTCGTAACAATATAAACAGGTATGTGGCATGAACTTATTCCTGTGTTGCAAAACGGAAAAAAAATTCGTAACGTTATGCATTTCGTTTTAATAACAATATATTAATTTTTTCGGCACGTCATTTCGTTATGAAATAGAAAAATATTATATTTCGTTATATGTTATAACGTTATAGTTACGTTATTTTAAAATTAAAAATATGTTTAAAACTAACCTCCTTAAATGTACAAATATAGAATAATAATTATAAAAATATTAATTTTATACAATCGAACTAAAACAAAACTAAATAATTAAATACATTAAAAAAATTGACTTATTTCAAATTAAAAAATATTTAATTTTTAACCAAAGTTTTATGCAAATCTGATAGTTTTTTTTATAAATATTAGAGTAATTTTTTATTTAATAGATCTTCAGAATTATTTCTTATATCGGCCAGCATAAACATATTCTTTCTTAAAATTATTCAAAAGCACCTGTGATGCAGAAACGGCTAGTACATATTTGAAATTACTTGAGATATATTTAAACTGCCAAAAGCTTAAGCGTCCACAGAAATTGAAAATTCGGTTAGATAAAAGCAGATAAGTTGGCTTTTATCTAACCGAATTTTGCGCTTTGATTTTCATTTATAATTATACAAAAATTCATATAAAAAAAACGAAATAAAATATTAACGTTATCGTAACGTTTTACGTTATTGCAACGCAATTTTATTTTTAAAACGTTATGAAAATAATTATTACCAATAACGCTATTTCATTTCATTTTTTCGTTTTTGTGTTACGTTACGAGTAACGTTTTGCAACACTGATAAGTTCAATAGGATAGTTAACGATGAATCTGAGATTTATGTTTTAAAAAATGTTGTATCTTTTTTATAGACAAGAATATTGGTA
The DNA here is from genome assembly GCA_963693315.1 of Diogma glabrata. Taxonomy (NCBI): domain Eukaryota; kingdom Metazoa; phylum Arthropoda; class Insecta; order Diptera; family Cylindrotomidae; genus Diogma; species Diogma glabrata. Next base: position 88,234,366 of record OY856187.1, on the reverse strand, counting down.
AATCTTTTTCTTATTTGTTTTATTGATTCAAAAATTTTTGGAATAGCAGCGTTAAGGAGCTATCATTTTTTAATTATTAACTTTTAGCGTACTTTTACGGCTTTGTTTGCACAATATATTTTTTGTTTAAATAAAAATTGTTGTGCTATAGGAATTACAATAGGAATTACAAGATGCGTACTAAGGTAATGGATTATTATTAATTCAAATGTAATGATTAGTATGTCGGAAAATGCAAATGAATATTCCCCCTTAACTTAACACTTAATATAATCAACAAATGATTTTAATTATATTCAGTATCACACCATTTATTTGTTGCCCATTATTTTAATATAGTGACTAAATTGTGGAGCTATGTACCCCTCTCAGCTTTTCCGGACGAGTTTGGTCCTCAGAAATTTAAAGAAAGTATACCATTATTTATAAAACTTAGCCACATTATTTTTAAATATTCTGCATTCCACTCAATGCTTCTTTTTCTAGTTGACTATATGTCTTGACTGTACTTCTATAAAAACTTTAAACAGCAACAACCGAAACTACTTCAATACTAATGACGGGAATAACTTCTATAACTTTTTTGGTAGTTTTATCAAGACTTATTTATATAAGTTTAACTTTCTAATATTAAATATGGAAGTATATTAGAAACATTCATTTCAGTGGTGGGGATAGTGTCCCTGTGGAAGTTCTGTCGAAACTCTTTAGAAGTAAATTTTAAATAGCTTGCACTTAGAAGTTTTAGCGAAGCTTTATTGAAGCTTAAGCTTGTATAACTTAAAATTGAGAAATAATTTTGTTAAGCAGTTAAACACTTAAACTTTGGAGCTGTATGACAGAGAAAATATTTATACGAATATTTACATATATCTCTCTTTCTGGCTCATATTTTATTTATTTGATCAACATATATATATATATATATATATATATATATATATATATATATATATATATATATATATATATATATATATATATATATATATATAATATATATATATATATATATATATATATATATATATATATATATATATATATATATATATATATATATATATATATATATATATATATATATATATATATATATATATATATATATGGGTAGTTCTACAAACAAAGGAATTTTGGACGGCTCTGCTTATTTCGTATATTAATATGGAAAAAAATTTTTTTTTTCAAATGAAATGTGTAAGCCTTAACTATGTCTAGCATGACTCCCAAAATAAACCCGTTTCGAAATATATTTCTAACAAAAATTATGATTCAAAACGTAAAATTATCAGTGCCCTGATAATAAGTAATAATTTTGAATAATGATGCTTTAATAATGTGTAAATAATGTCAATAATCATACTATTACTCTATATTATTGAGTAATAGTATGAAATTCATTTCATACTATTTGAAATTCTTATTTCTATCAAGTTATCGCTCGTCACAGGAATAAATTAAAGTTCAATAAATATAATATTGCAAGTGTTTTGCTTAGTCCGAGGTTTTATCACTCAAAACAGTCATCATTACTAGCAAGATCGTGTGTTGCCCAGTCAAATTATCAGTCCCCTGGCAAGTATTTTCGTAGAAAGTATTTTAATTACAGGTAATTTTGTAGTTTTATAAGTCGTATGTATGTGTGTATGTACCTACGTGTATGTATTGCCTTGGTATATAATCCGTTCATTTTTTTTATTCTAGACGTAATTTTGTCATTTTTAAGCGCAATGCTGATAAATTGATAAAGTCCCCTCTCAGTCCCCTGGTCTCTTAGTGACTTAAATATTTGGGATTTTGATTGATTGATTGCCTTGGTATATAATCCGTTCATTTTTTTTTCTAGACGTAATTTTGTCATTTTTAAGCGCAATACTGATAAATTGATAAAGTCCTCTCTCAGTCCCCTGGTCTCTTAGTGACTTAAGTATTTGGGATTTTGACTTAAATAAATGTTTATTTCATATTTTGAAATAATATTGAGATAATTTTGAGTTAATTTAGGAGTAGGTAAGAAGGATTTTTTTTATTGTGACTCTTATATTTTTTTTTTTTTTGACTGGCCACATTCAGAAAAGTTGAAAGAACGTCATCAACTTTAACTAAAACTACTTGCCAAAGCTTATTCGCAAAAAACATGTCGTGCCGTAATTAGCTCAATTTTCTTCCTTCGTGTGAAGAACTACCCATATAAACAAAAAATACAAAAAATGAATAACAAATATTTGTTTGATAAATAGTATTTGATTTTTCTCTTTTTTCTGCGTAGGTAATATTTTATATCTTAAGAGGGGTTTGTCGGTTATGACAACTTCGATTTTGGGCAAACAGCAAACCTGGTAACTAAATTTGAAATTTGTAAATTTTTAACGCCATCTGCATTTTTTCTACTAAAAGCTTCATTGCAATTTTTGTTGGACTAAAAATGTATTTGTATAATGAAATAAACAAAAATTTAAACTTTCTTCTTTTAATATTTTTTATTCGCCTACATATTAAAGTGTTACTTTATTACTGTGACTTGCGGCCTTAAAGTGTCACTTTTCAACCATTTATTTTGTTGTTATAGCTACGTCCAAAAAAGTAAAAAGCATTTGTATTTGTTTAAATTCTATGAAAAATAAAATTCTTTATCAAAGACACCATCAAATTCAAAATTTCATAATCCAATTAAAATAGTTATTATCATTTGTTGTCATAGCTACACAATAATTTGGAAAAAATAACAAATATTTTGTCAAAGGTTACTTGTTCCACATATTTTTATTTTAAAATTTATGCAAATTTATAATTTTAAATTGGAATAAACAAATTTTTCTAAAATATTTTGCTTGCGGCGAATAAAAAATAGTATATGATGCATGGACGTAAGCTATTTTGGACTTAATGTGGGTGCAAATCGCGGCTAGCGCCTCGATTTGCAAACCCCACATCCATCCAAAATCTTTAGCTTTACGTCCTAGCATCATAATGTACTATTAAGATATTTTTCAAAACGTTATAAATAATAATATCTTTTAATCCCTGGGCCTACGCCGATTTAATGTGATGATTACCACATATTTTATACTTCGTGAGGTGCCTGTTCTTGAAAAGAGCTCCAAAAAATGCTGATTGCGAGCGATCTTGTAAATTTGCTAACCAAACTTTTTTTAGCTATATGGGGGGTGAAAATTTGTTTTTGAACACGAAGGTAACCTTGTCCGACAAAAATGTCGACTGCGACAATTGACATTTTGGCATGTTTGGGTTGTCTGACTCGACAATAGCAGACACATTTTTGTCGGACAAGGCTTCCTTCGTGTTCGAAGCGTCCCGAACGAAAAAGCGGCCGAATCGAGGAAAATGACAGAACAAAAATTTCGGACTCGTCAAGAACAGGCACCTCACGAAGTATAAACGATGTGATAATCATCACATGAAATCGGCATGGGCCAGGACTATTTGATAAAAGTTTATAAGATAAAAATCTTACCCCCACTTTTTTGGCATTTCTCGACGTTTTAGGACCTACTGATTCGAAAAAAGCAAAACAAAAATATATGTTTGTCTGGCCGGCCGTCCGTCATTATTTACGAAATCTTTAAAACCACTGGAGGGATTTTTCTAAAATAGGTTTACTCAATGGAAAGAGCCGAAAGGACGATGTGTTCGATAACTGTACCGGAAACGTGCCAAAAAATCGTCAAGTGTGTCAAAACAAGGAAATTTGCATAGTTTTTGCTAAAAAAACGTCCATTTTAAGTGATAATGAGTAGTAACATTGAATTTGGAGAAATCATGATGGTCGGGATTGGTTTGTGAGGTCAAAAACTAGATTATTGCATTATAGGTTTCTCAAAAAGATGTTGTCAAGTGTGTCAAAAGAATGATTTTCATTTATTTTTTTACCCAATTTTTGGGAAAAAATTTAATTAATTATTTGTATGAAATGAAATGTAATTGAAGATGAAATAAAATATTATTGAGAATTATGGCCATTATAAGTTTGTCTAAAAAAAATTGCCAAGTGTGTCAAAAGAATTTTCATTTATATTTTTGGAAAAAAATAAAAATAATTTTTGATTTTGAAATATTTTCTCGAAAATCTAAATGGATAGGTTTTAGAGTAGTTTGGTTGATTTTACATCTTTTCACAGAGCTATTATATTTTCACTAAATTATGTTTATTTATGATCTGTTATAATTTTTCGGCAACGTTTTGATGTTTCGCGTGTAGTTTTGTAAGAAATTTCTAAAAAGAGATAAAATACTTGTACTTTTACAAAGAGTTTTATGTTTTAGTATATAAACTGCTGCCCAAAACTAAAAAAAATGTCCTCATAAAAGTTTTTTTCCGAAAACTTTATCGAAATCCTCAACCCAGACCGAAGTCTTGATATCTCAGAGCTTGAGATTTCAGCCCCTTCATATTTTTAGATTTAGATTACTGGCGTTTGAATTCAATTTGAGTTTTTAAATGGAAATTGGTGATATCGGATATGAGAATAAGAATTTAATATGATTTGACATAAATAAACTTCATGACAATTTCAAGACCTACTATCTAATTGTGATATTGTTTTTCCAAGAGGTTTGAAATCCAGTTCAAATATGGCCTACTAGGGTGGCCATTAAAAAAAATTTTTGTTTTTTGTACGGCACCCTCCCATTTCGTGTCAATACCCATAAAAATATTATTTGTAAAATTTGAAATCAATCGATCAATTCTAAAGTTGAGAGGCTTTATTCTGAATCTTAAAAAAAAATTTAAATTTTTTGTTCGACATCCTCCCATTTCGTGTCAATACCCATAAAAAAATTATTTGCAAAATTTGAAATCAATTTTTCAATTCTAATTGGGGCCCTCGGCCACTAAAAGTTCAGAGGGTTTGTTTTTTAAAATTTAAGTTTTTTGTACGACACCCTCCCATTTCATGTCAATACCCATAAAAATATTATTTGTAAAATTTGAAATCAATCGTTCAATTCTAAGGCGTGCGGGGGGCCGCTTAAATTGCCACTAAAACTTCAAGTGCCCAGGGGCACCGCTTAAAATTGAACGATTGATTTTAGATTTTGCAAATAATATTTTTATGGTTATTGACACGAAATGTGAGGGTGTCGTACAAAAAATTTAAATTTTTTTTTAGGCTCAGAACAAAACCTCTCAACTTTAAGTGGCCGGGGGCACCCCTAAGAATTGAACAATTGATTTGACACGAAATGGGAGGGTTACGTACAAAAATTTTTATTTTTTTTTAAGGCTTAGAACAAAACTTCTCAACTTCAACGCCCCACGGCCTAGGTGGCACGCCTTAGAATTGAACGATTGATTTCAAATTTGACAAATAATATTTTTATGGGTATTGACTCGAAATGGGGAGGTGCCGCAAACTGTACAATGAAAAAAAAAATTTTTAGAGTAACCTAAGCGCCACCCTAATGGCCTACCATCACAATTAAAAACAGACACCTGATAAAATGTTTCTTACATATAAACACTAGAACTTTTATTAGACACATAAAAAACTACACATTAAATATTCATTTACAGTCGTGTTATAGTCACAAAGTACGGTTTGTAAAATTCTCTGCTGAAATGTACGGCATCGTAAATAGTTGGAAATATTTTAAACTTTTCATTTTGATTATCCAATAAACCACATTTTTTCATCATTTCGTATGATGGACATGAGCATCCAGCTAAGAAAACAAAAATATCTAAGTCATTAAATTCCTTTGTTAATTGTTTTAATGTGATGACGCCAGATGTATCAATATACGATAAAGATGAAAAATCAATTATTAAAACTTTAAATGATTTAAATTCGTATTTAACGTTTTCTAAAAATAATGCTTTACGTTTTCTTATTTCTTTAGGTAAATTAATTTGAAGCAAGTTGCACAGCTCTGATTTGAAAAGACTTCTTGATGCAAAGTTAATGCAACCACAGTAATGAAAAATTTTGATGTTTGGTACTTCTTCGGACTGTTGATTAAAGAGAAAATTTAAATAAGAATAGCTAAATGCTAAGCTCACCTTACTCCTTTATATCGCGTTATATCCAAATATAGCTCTGAGTTGCGTACATTTCCCAATAAACACGTATAAGGCTTCATTCCTCTAATAAAAATACACAATAAGCTTAAGATCAAACCAACGAATAACCCGAGATCAATTGCAAATATCACAACAACTAAAAATGTCACCATCCAAACTATTCCATCCAATTTACTTAATTTATAGAAATTATAAAAATGTTTTACTTGAAAGAGCATCCCTTTGAGAGCTACAATGATTATGGCGGCTAATACACACTGAAAACAAACAAATCAATTAAAAAAGTTTATCAACTTTATCATATTACCCTTGGCAGTGTCTCAAAAACCGGACCAATCCAAAATAATATTACGACTATGATCACTGAGCTAATCAATGATGCTAATTGTGTTTTTCCACCAACGGTTGCTTGTAATGTAGTTCGTGATAATGCCGGTGCAATAGGAGTACAGGATAAAAAAGATCCAAAAATATTACTAGCTGCCATTGCCAGCAACTCTTGATTGTAATCAATTTCATAATTCTTTTTTTGTGCAAATGTTAAACCAACGGAAACACAAACTGAATACGACACAATGGCTATTGTTAAACAATCTGCCCATATTGCATGAACTAATGTAAGATCTGGCCTTTTGAATTCTGGAATTCCTGTTGGTATATTGCCGATGATTGATACTTTTAGTTCGGTTTCAAAGTTTAAATATCTCGATAGAATTGCTGCAATTAATACAATAACTAATTCCATTGGAAATGGCAATTTAGTTTTCTTGGCAAGCTTTGGCTGAAATCAAATAAAAACATATGTGTATGTTTGTGGTTATCTTATAGTAAAACTGAAAATGTGAAATTGAAAATATGAAATGAAGAACATTAGAGCTGATTCATAAAAAGGAATTGTCGTTCAGATAAAATAATATTCGCTCTGATTGGTTACAATATACGACAATATTTTTCACTGTACACCAAAACCCCGATATTGTAACCGAGCTTGTTTTTAGCACAGAAAAATCGTGAACTTATAGCGCCATTTTGAAAGTAAAACTCAATGTGAATAAAATTTAAAAAATATTTACCGCCATCTTGAAATATAAAACTCAATATAAAAAAATTAAAAAAAATTTAATCAAAAACGCTAATCCATTTTTTTGCATATGGCAATCAATGTTCATTATTTTTTGCGTATGGCGTCAATCAAGCGCCTATGAATATTGGGGTTTTGGCTTTTGTTGTACGACAAAAAAAATATCTTAAACATTGCTCTATTTTTGTGTAAGATATAAAAACATAACCTAGTCAATTTTGCTTGTCACTTGTCTTGTCACTTGCATAATTGAAGTGATTTTACCACCGATCTTTAGCTACAATTAATTTAATTTGATTATTTTGACATTTGACAAAATTTTTACTTTTAATTGGAATTTATCGCCTAAATCTATATGTATATGTATTATTACTTAACAAATTATTTAAATTAGTTTACCAGTATTTAAATAATCAAATTAATTTAATTGTAATTAATCATCGATAAAACTTTTAAAATTCATTTTTCTAATATGCAAGTGACTAGCAAAATTCTTTTATATGAATCCTGATTCTTAGAGCAGACTGTCACTTCAGTGACAGATAAAAATAAAATTACTTTTATAACCGATGAAATTGGTTCTGGCCAACTACAAAACTTAGTCAACCCATACCAGCTAAAAAAGTTTCGCCACGCCATCAGGAAATATAATTATGTACTATGCCAAATGGGTCTTGTGTTAAAAATAGATATAGTCAACTTAAACTTTTTGCTTTGTTGTTACAAAGTTTGTTACTTTGTTTTGCTACAAAGTTTTTTAATTTAAAAAAAATCAGCAAAACGCCAAAATATAAACAGTTTGAACTTGAATATTATATCAAAATAATGTATAGTTATGCCTATCCAAAAAATTATTTTACTCGTTTAATGATAGTTGGTGAATGAAAATTTATCATGCATCAATTACCAGTACACTTTTAAAGAGTATTAATTTACTTAACCTAGATTTAGTATTGAGGTGTTCGTGTGTTTAGATTTATAGGTAAAAAATATTAAATAATAATATTATGTTATATTTTTATACATCAAATTATTGTAGAAGGTGTCATTTAGGGTTTAGCCGTTCAATGTACTACGTTTGATTATTGTTTAATTACTATGATAAAATCACTTACGTAGGCCGTAGCGTTGTAAATTTATTATGCACCAGTGTGTAATGAAATATTAATCAATCCAATACCGTCAGGACACCGATTGTCATTAAAAATAAAAATGATCAATTACAAATATTAAGAGCGAGTTTCATAGAACTTCTGCAACTTTACCCAAATTATCCTTAACGACATTATGCTTTATTATAAAACAACACAATGACAACAAAAAACCATGAATACAGTTTATGAGCTAATAAATAATAATAATCAAATAAAAATCATTCATAAAATCGTCAAAAATAAACACAAAACCACTGAATAAATGTCTCAGAATTTTTGAGTGAAGCATTTACTTTTTAGTATTAATGACGGTTGAAAGTGTTTGCATATTTAAAGCAGGATGCTGTTAATTAAAATTTGCAAATCAATTATACATTTATTATATAATATAACGTTAATCTTGTTACTTTACGCCAATTGTTTAAGTTATGTGCCAAAAAGTTAGTTTACTTTAATGGAATGAAACGATTTAAAAATGTTTCAATACCAATACTCGTTATACAACATACTACTTATCACTAACAAATATTACCTTTAGCCATTCGTTATTTATTACAAGTATAGCTATGGTAACCACTGATATGACAATGACTATCCAACTTGGCTGCGATATTCTTCCCAAAACTGCTATAACTATCTGTAATAAAGTCAAGATTTTGGATTATAAATCTCGATCATTTTTATTTACATAATCTTAATTAATCTTTACATTGATCACTTCAAAGTTTCCTTTAAATGAAGGGATTTTAATTCCAACTAAATCTTTTAATTGTGAAACAAGAACATGTACTGCAGCACCTGTGGTAAAGCCCGATACTAATGCCTCAGAAAGTAAAAATGAAACCATACCAAGACGGAGTATATACATTGCTAGATGAATAACACCAACAATAAGACAAACTGTTGATCCCACTTCAATCGGTGTATGTGTTATTTCCGTTACATCCGTTTGATTTGTAGTTAAACTAGTTTGTTGTTGCAGATAGTTTGAGTGAGTTGTGACAATTTTCCCAACCATTATTGTTACAACTGCAAAGGCTCCCATTGAATTATGTCGTGATGTGCCGAGTATAAAATAAAATATAGTAGGAAACACTGCCATGTAAATTCCAACAACTGGTGGGAGATTAGCGAGTAATGCATACCCCATACCTGGAAGATAATAATAATATTATAAGTGCCAATTGAAATTTTTTGTTGGTGTTCTGTTGGTTTTAGACTTTTTGAGTATATTAATGTTGAAATTACGAATCTTTCTAAGCTTAGTTGATTGTTGTTTTCTTTCTAAAAATTTAGCGACACTGATCCATAGGCTAACTTCACCACAGCTCTGGAAACAAAATGCTATGAATATATAGAAAGCCAATATCCATTAAATACTTCAATTAATGGCTAACCGATGTTATAGATTTCACGTAGTTCTAATTATAAAAATATAAAAGAAAGCTGTAGCAACATTGAACAAAGGGGTACATTGAACAAATGCTTGGGGGTCCACCATACAACAGGTGGTGTTTAAAATATGTTTTTGATGTTTGTTGGGAGTAAACAACATTCGTTCGTAAATAAATTTTGATGACACTTAAAAAAAAAGATGCAAATATGTATGGCATGGTTTTTGAGCGATATTTAACAAAGTGGTGGGTTCTGTTTTTTTGAGAGCTCAATAATATCTGTGCCTGATAATCGAATTGAATGAAACTTGGTACATAATTATTTAGTACGCTTCACAACAGTTCTGCATCTTCCGGTTTTTCACTGCCGATAAACATTTTTTTGCAATTTTTTGCATTTTGTTCTCAGTGTTTTTATTAACACTACTGCCTACAATAATGAAGTGATTATGATGAAACTTATAAAAAACGTTTCAATTAGTATGAGAAGATAACGATCAACTTTTGGGAAACATTGATCAAAGTGGCGCGGGTCCACCATACTATACTGCAGACTTTTCACCTGTGGTTTTTAAAGTTTGTTGGAGCATACAGACTTCGTTCATTAATCAATTTTAATGAAACTATGACAAAAGATTGAGATTAGTTTTTGGACGATAGTGGGATAAGTGGTGGGGGGCCTCCCAAGCACCTGTTTATTTTAAACTTCAATAACATCAGTTCCAGATAATTTGTTTTGATGAAACTAAATATCAGCGATTCCACACGAAACCGATCAGATTTTGTCCTCATCTCCTCCGATTTTTGTGTAACTGTGAATAAATGTTCTCTATATTAAAGAAATACGAAAAATGATTTTTGTTTTTTTTTGCAGGACTCTGCTTTTTGGCAGGGGCGTGTGACGTTTTTAGGATTTCGCAAAAATGAAAACTTTTAAGGACCTGTTACTCAAAAACTAAACAACCGATTTTATTAAACGAGGTCTCAAATGAAAGAGATTAAACGGTTATTTTAAAAATATAAATTTATAGAATTTTATATTGCTAGTTTCTTTGCAAATAATAACGATTTTTCGAAAAATGTGATTTTTTACCTCTTTAGACAACAACAGTTATCAGATTTTTTATTTGTACAAAACAGTAAAATAATAAAAAAAAATACTTTATTATAGTTATTAAGATATGATAATTTTGACAATTCAACTCACTAAATAAAGTTTCGATAAGGTCCAACAAAAACGCTTCATTTACTATTTTTTAACAAATCAAAACGAATTGTTTCGATTATTTTTCTCTGGTGGGAAGGAACAGCGAATATTTTCGAATATTTTCGGCCTACTTAATATATTAATTTAAAACAAAAATGCACATACAAGATTATGTGAAAATGCAATTTACAAATAGTAAAAATGTCCGTTTTCATTCATAAATGATTGCATGTTTATGTTTATTTGTCAAAAATAAATTACAAATTTATAACATTTATGCACCTACTAAGATGAAATAATATTTTATTATGTATGATTATGTTGTATGAAATAATGTTACTATTTCTGTTCGTTAAATTGTCTGCTAAATACAACTCGTCACCAAATTATTAGTCGATTATTTTTCAACATTACCACTCATGCCATTTGAGGTTAAAAATTTCACTAGTGCGCTACGCGCACTCGGGACCTCAAATGACATTCGTAATAATGATTATGAAAAATAATCGACTATTATTTGACGACTCGTGATATTATATATGAAAATTCCATTTTTTGACTATTTTAAAGCCTAACCTAAAAACGTCACACGCCCCTGCCAAAAAGTAGAGCCCTGCAAAAAAAACGAAAATCATTTTTTGTATTTCTTTAATATAGAGAACATTTATTCACAGTTTCACAAAAATCGGAGGGGATGAGGACAGAATCTGATCGGTTTCGTGTGGAATAGCTGATATATGCAAAGAGTATGATTTCTAACAGTTCTGCATTCCAACTTCCATTTTATTCCTTCCGGCAAAAAATTTTGCTATTCATACAACAGAATTTACGTCTGTTGGAATGCTACAGCTTTCTTTAATGTTTTACTTCGATCTGAAAGACCTAAGTATTACATTCATGAGCTAAAAGTGAAATTCTTACCCCCACTTTTTTTGTCATTACCCGATGTTTTAGGACCTACTGATTCTAAACAAGCAAAAAAAAATGTATGTCTGTCTGTCGGCCGTCCGTCACAACCTACAAAATCTAGAAAACCGCTGGACAGATTTCAAAAATTTTTATTTCTAAAAATAGGTTTACTCAATGGAAAGAGCTGAAAGGACGATGTGTTCGATAACTGTACCGGAAGTGTGTCAAAAAATCGTCAAGTATGTCCAAGGAAATTTGCATATTTTTTGCTTAAAAAACGTTCATTTTAAGTGATTACGAGTAGGAACATTGAATTTGAAGAAATCTTGATGGTAGGGATTGGTATGTGAGACCAAAATCTAGATTATTGCATTATAAGTTTGTCGAAAAAATGTTGTCAAGTGTGTCAAAAGAAAGATTTTTATTTATTTTTTTGCACAATTTTTTGAAAAAAAATAAAATTAATTACTTGTATGACATGAAATTTTTATTATTATTATTAAGAATTATGGCATTATAAGTTTGTCAAAAAAAATGTTGTCAAGTGTATCAAAAGAAAGATTTTTATTTATTTTTTTACCCAATTTTTTGGAAAAAAATAAAACTAATTTTTTTTAAGACATGAAATTTTATTATTATTATAGAGTATTATGGCATTATAGGTTTGTCAAAAAAATAATGTCAAGTGTGTCAAAAAATGATTTCATTTATTTTTTTAGCCAATTTTTTGGAAAAAAAAATAGCTGTTTTTAAGACGTAAATGTAATTGAAAATGAAATTGGACATGGAAATTTTTGATTTTGTTATAATTTTTGCAATATTTTTAGAATTTTGAAAAAGTTTTAATATTTCATTTTGTAATAATTTTTGCAATATTTTTAGAATTTTGAAATAAAAAATAGAATTTTTGAATTTTATATACATGTTTAGAATGTTGAAAAAAGTTTCAATTTTCGATTTTGTAAGAACTTTTGGAATATTTTTAGAATTTGGAAAATTTCAAAATTTTTGATTTTATTATAATTTATATAATTTTGGAAAAAGTTTCACTTTTTGATATTGTTATAATTTTTGCAATATTTTTAGAATTTTGGAAAAAGTTTGAATTTTTGAATTTTTAAGAATTTTTGGAATATTATTAGAACTTAGAAAAAATTTAAACTTTTTCTAATTTTTGGAATATTTTTGGATTTTATTCTAATTTTTGGAATATTTTTAGAATTTTGAAAAAAGAAATAGCATTTTTAAATTTTATATATATTTTTAGAATTTTAAAAAATGTTTCAATTTTTGATTTTGTAAGAATTTTTGGAATACTTTTAGAATTTTGAAAAATTTAAAATTTTTGATTTTATTATAATTTTTATAAATTTGGAAAAAGTTACAATTTTTGCAATATTTTTAGAATTTTTGAAAAAAGTTTTAATCTTTGGTTTTGTAATAATTTTTGAAAATTTTTTAGAAATTTGTTTGAAAAAAGTTTGAATTTTTGATTTTATTTAATTTTTAACATATTTTAGGAATTTTGAAAGAAATATAAATTTGTGATTTTGAAATATTTTCTCGAAACGCTAAATGGAGAGGTTTTGAGTAGTTTGCTGATTGTAAAATCTTTTCACTAAATTATGTTAATTTATGATCTGTTATAGTTTTCCGACAACGTATTGATGTTTCGTGTTAGTTTTATAATACATATCTAAACAGAGATAAAAAATACATGTTCTTTAACAAAAGGTTATGTTTGATACATCGCTGCCCAAAACTAAAAACCATGTCCTCATAAAAGGTTTTTGCCGAAATCTATATCAAAATCCTTAACCCAGACTGAAGTCTTGATATCTCAGAGCTTGAGATTTCAGCCCCTCCATATTTTATAATCAAAATTCGCGAAACTATAACATTGGTTTGTCATTAATTTAAGAATATTTTGTTTCCAGAACTGTGGTGAAGTAAACCTATGCATCAGCGTTGGAATTGTTTTTGCTATTTAAATAGAGGATGATCCAAAACAAAAGATAAAATAAAATTTGGGGTATGTGTAAGATTTTTTTTTTCGATAGATTGCATTACTTCACACAATTAAAAATTGTAGTGATATGTTGGTCTCCACCTTACTTTATCAGCTCACTGAAAAAAAAGTTGAAGTAATGACAACCTCATCTCGAAGTTGCTAGTTTATTATTCAAACAAAGAAAAAATACTTGCAAACAATATCAATGTGATTGAGACAAACAACTACATATACAAATTTTCCTGACAACAGATTGAGGTTTATTTAAATAAAATATAAAGTGTTACATGCAATATCGATTGCAATTGAATAAAGTTAATAACTAATTAAATGAAATTTACTTTGGCATTGTATCATTAGTTTTTCATTTCAAAATTGAAATATTTGAAATTAATTAAACTATATTTTATATCCATATAAACACTCCGTGAGATTGTCTCAACTACATCGTTCTGTAACTATGTAGATGTTGAATCAATTTCGGAGTTCGATTCGCCATATTTGCCTCCGCGGCGAGGTTGAGACAACTGCATTTCGATTGGAAATACAACATGTTTTTTTCAGTGCTGGTTTTACCGAAAACTGTTTGTCCGATGTATTTGTAGAATTAAACACAGACTAAAAGAAATACACTAGAATTGAAAATTGAATAAAAACAGAAATATCTAACGATTGGAAAAAACTCAAATACATAGTTCAATAATGCCTCGGTAGGTTAGTTGAATAGCGTGTCTTCAAAAACGAATTCAAATCTTGATCTTGATGAGGATGGTTAGAATCCTACTCTGAAACACGTATAAGAGAAATTGTGTGTTTCTCTGAGAAACATCCAAAAAAATATGCTTTCAAATTGAAAAATTCAAATGGTTTCCTTAATTACTTGAACTTAAGTGCTCACAAAAAAACCTCTAATAATTCAAAACTTATTATTATCTGCAGCTTGCTTTGAAGTTTTAAGAGTTTTAAGAATTCTTATCATGTTCCATGTTGAAGTGGAAACTTCTTTAGGCGCGTTGTGCAATTATATATGGGGAAAAATTTATATATTCGAGTTATCATTTTTACAGACGACACATCAATTGTAATAATTTAAATATAATTTAAATATGTGTGTGTCTGTAATCATATTTAACTTTAATAACATACTAACACTCAGACTGCAAACTAAAAATATGGAGGGGCTGAAATCTCACAGCTCTGAGATATCAAGACTTCGGTCTGGGTAAAGGATTTTGATATAGTTTTCGGCAAAAAACTTTCACGAGGACATGGTTTTTAGTTTTGGGCAGCGATGTATATCAAACATAACTTTTTGTTAAAGTACAAGTATTTTTTATATCTGTTTAGAAATTTATTACAAAACTAACACGAAATATCAATACGTTGCCGGAAAATTATAATCAAAATTCCAAAAATATTGTTAAATTAAATAAAATCAAACTTTTTCAAAATTCCAAAAATATTCCAAAAACTAGAATAAAATCAACTATTTAAACTTTTTCTAAATTCCGATAATATTCCAAAAATTCTTAAAAATTTAAACTTTTCCAAAATTCTAAACATATTGCAAAAATTATTACAAAATCAAAAATTGAAACCTTTTTCAAAATTCCAAAAATATTCCAAAAATCAGAATGAAATCATATATTGAAACTTTTTCTAAATTCCAATAATAATCCAAAAATTCTTAAAAATTCAAACTTTTTCCAAAATTCTAAAAATATTGCAGAAATTATTACAAAATCAATTATTAAAACTTTTTCAAAATTCCAAAAATTATAATAAAATCAAAAATTAAAAATTTTTCAAAATTCTAAAAATATTCCAAAAATTCTTACGAAATCAAAAATTAAAACTTTTTCCGAAATTCTAAAAATATTGCAAAAATTATTACAAAATCAAAAATACAAACTTTTTCAAAATTCCAAAAATATTTCAAAAACTATAACAAATTCAAAAATTACTTCGTTTCCATGTTCAATTTCATTTTCAATTACATTTACGTCTAAAAACAGCTATTTTTTTTTCCAAAAAATTGGCTAAAAATTAATGAAATTATTTTTTGACACACTTGACAACCTTTTTTTGACAAACTTATAATGCCATAATTCTCAATAATAATAATAAAATTTCATTTAAACAAACAATTTTATTTTTTCCAAAAAATAGAAATAAATAAAAATCTTTCTTTTGACACCCTTGACAACATTTTTTTGACAAACTTATAATGCCATAATTCTCAATAATAATAATAAAATCTTATTACAAACAAACAACCAATTTTATTTTTTTCCAAAAAATTAGGTAAAAAAATAAATAAAAATCTCTCTTTTGACACACTTGACAACATTTTTTTGACAAACTTATAATGCAATAATCTAGTTTTTGATCTCACATACCAATCCCTACCATCAAGATCCCTCCAAATTCAATGTTCCTACTCGTAAAATGAACGTTTTTTAAGCCAAAAATATGAAAATTTGCTATTTTTGACACACATAATGATTTTTTTGACACACTTCCGGTACAGTTATCGAACACAGCGTCCTTTCGGACCTGCCTTTTGATTATACCTATTTTTAGAAAATAAATTTTTTGAAATCCCTCCAGCGGTTTTCCCTGCAGCGTAGGTAATGACGGCGGCCATACGGACGGCCGGCCGGCAGAGAGACACACATTTTTTTTTTGCTTTTTTAGAATCAGGAGGTCCTAAAACGTCGAGAAATGTCAAAAAAAGTGGGGGTAAGAATTTCACTTTGAGCTCATGAATGTAATACTTAGGTCTTTCAGACCGAAGTAATAAGTTGTCTAGGCCGATTCAGAAGGTATTGAAAGGTGAAGATATCATTAAAATGCCAATATCAAAATTGATCTGCAACACAACAGTCAACAACCTAACCTATTGGTAACATAAAAGGTCAGCATTTGATTGATGAACACCGATTACTATATACAAGACGCCTCAAAAGCAAATTTGTTCTATATTTCTTCTATGTTAACTGAAACATTTTACCAAAGATTTGTCAATGGCTGTTGTTGTGATATATTTAAAAGAATAAGATAAAGCTATATAGATGAAAGTGACAAACCGAAAGTTGCAAAATTAGTATAAGCATTATAAGCAAAACCTTATGCTCTAAGTTTCAACAAAATTGAATGTTAGGACTAAGTGTTATTGAAGGTTAAAAAACAGTTGTTCAACGATCCACAGACATCCTCCCCGACTCCTTTAGCAAATTTTAAAAAAAACTCATATTTTCTATATTCAAATAAACCCGAATGCGTTTTAATTCAAAAGTTTCATCAAGATCTCATGCGTTTGCGTAACGAAAATAACACATATTTTTCAAATTTTCTTAAAACCTCACAAATTAAGACAGCAATTGTTTATACAAATGTCATTATAAACTGTTGACATGATGACAAACACAATGGTAGGTAAATGGTCTGGATACCGTTATTTTTTCTCGTAATATTTGCAAGAGCTGATTTTCAGTTTTTGGAAACCACTAAAACACTAATGAACCGATTTCGTTAGAAAAGGACTGGGCTGTAAGTTACGTCCCAAGATACATCGATTGTGACCATTGCCGTTGAAATTGGATCATCCGTTGTTGAAAAAGCGTTGGACACATTTTTGTCCACATATGTACGACGATACACACGCACATATACAGACATACATACTGCTAGCTAAAAATGGTCGAAACAGCTTCAGGTCTTGAAACGTTCAAAAATTCCTATTTCGACAATCGACCCAAAAACAACTTCCCATATCGATAAGTTAATAAACAGTTGACCAAGCGATCCACTCACGAACCTCTGACCTTTTTGGCAAATTTAGAAAATAACTCTGATCTTCGATATTCAAGTAAATCCGGATGCGTTTGCAGCTCATTTACATACCAAAGTTTCATCCAGATATCATGCGTTTGCGTAACGAAAATAATACGTAGTTTTTAACCATTTTCTTAAAAAACTCAAAAAGTAAGATAGCAATTGTTTATACAAATCTCATTATAAATGGCTGACATAATGACAAACAATATGAAAGTTTCGTGACCTTGATAGCATTATTTAATCTCATGATATTTACAAGAGATGATTTTCAATTTTTTGGGAAACCACTAAAAAACAAATGATTTAATTTCGCTAGAAAAGGACTGGGCTCTAAGTTACGCCAAGATACATCGATTACTACCATTTTCGTTCAAATCGACCCATCCGTTGTTAGAAAGAAAGCGTTGCGCAAAAATTGGTCTCCATACAGCGATACATACATACATACACACACACATACAGACTGCCACCTAAAAATAGTCTAAACAGCTTCAGGAGGTCATGAAACGTAAAGATATCATAAAAATTCCGATTTCGAAAATCGACCCAAAAACAATAACTTCCCATATCGGGAAGTTACTAAAAGGATGCCTCTCATCAATGTATTTTTTTTTTTAAATAAAATGTGTTGTGTAGTAGGAATTACAATATGTGTCACAATAACACATAAAAACCTCTTAAGACCAGGTCCCACAACAATATACGTTCAGAGGTGTTGATGGACGTAAATCTTTCTTTTTTTTGTTTATATTTTTTGTTAAAGAATAACTAAACAAAAAATCCTATCACTGGCAAAATATGACATAGGCCAATATTTTATGATAGAATAGAGAAAATAAAAGTAAATTAAAAAGTAAATAGCAAATTTTTTCAAAAATTTGCTGAAACAAAACAAAAATGTAGTTGCAGTAATCCAGCCGGTTGCATTTTCCTTGATCCTGTGACGCACTGTCTTTCTCGAAGATTAAAGCCCACACATACTTATAATATGAAGGCTCGTTTCTTCAAGGAAGCAATAGCGTCTCATCATCAAGGACTATTTCACAGCTGAGATTGAGGGTGCTACCGTTGACTGAATACAGTTCATCCGCCACCACCCCTAAGATGTCACCTTGGCTAGTGATACCTCACTGCTATTGCCAGCGTTATGTAATATCTTACGTTAACTCGTATGTCAATAGCTGGGACTGGAGTTCGCGGGGTTGTCACACTGGAGTACGCGGGGTTGTCGTAGATCAAAAATAAAACAAATTTTCAAAACGATTTCAAAAAAGATTTCAAAAACTGATCCCTCCATGCGGGTAAAGTTTGTTATCTATTGACATTTTTCTTCAAAGTATATACGATAAAAGTTCAAATTTGCGAAAATTTACCGATATTCATTTTATGAGTGCCTAACACAGTTTTCAAATATGGGAAACGTATGAAAATGTAGAAGAATCTACTGAACAAATTCTGAAAAAATTGGAAATAGAGGTACGCAAAATGCGACCGCATAAGTGGTGTCACAAGTGCTGTTAAATTGTTTCACAATTTTGGTTCACTATAAGTTCGGCACTAAACACGGGAAGACAAATGGAAAAGGGCACTATGCAAAACTGTGCAAACGATAAACTATATGTAAAATAAAATTTCAAATAAAATTTTTAAGAATACTTAACTAGAACCCTTTTATATGGTGAAGTAAGAAAATATTTATTTATCAAATAACAGCCTCAAATAACAGTCTACTCAAACAAACGAAATTAATTTAAATGGTTTTCGACCTAATTATCATATCACGGCATGCATGTTTAATACTTATCTTAATTTTCAGGTCGATAAGATTATATTTCACGTAATCGACGACATACTGAAATACAGACAAACCAACAGAAAGAGACAAGCCGTTACCAAACCTTGAATAACAGTCGGCTTTTCAAATAAAAAGTGACAAGAAATAAACCAAGTGAAATATGTTATGTAAAATGTGTCAAATAAAATGAAATTCAATATTTGAACAATTTGAAAGTTATCAATAAAATAATTCGATGTAAGATAAAAATTTAGACCTAAATGAATTAATGAGAGCAAATTCAAGCAAAGCGAAAGATACAAAGAGATGTTTGCAGATTTTTATTGGTATTCATCTTTTAGAAGATCTTCAGTGATTTCAAAATCAAACACACCTATATACAAAAAAATTATTCAACCAGGGACCTGGGACATATCAACACAAATAAAAAATGATCTTGACAGATCTGTAATAACAGCAATTAAGAAGCCCTTTGACGAATATTTTATGTGCCTCAAAAATGATCCAAAAACATTATTCTTACTGTTCTTTATTCTTTGCCGTAAGATAACAATCTACGTCGATCTATTTTTGTCTAATATCTTGAATCTTGATATACCGAGATGTGAAGAAATGGCTTCAATTTATCTTTATTTTCTGAATTTTATTTTTATCAAAAGGATTTAAATATGCATGCGTCCCTAGATCAAAATTATATCACAGTTTTTATCATAAAATGTAGTGGTAAATTTATAAAAATCTGAGCAGATCTTTACTGATCTTCGCACATTTGCTAATTGCTAATCTTCATGAGTTTTGAGTTTCGTCTACAGAGATCTCTAAAGACTCAAAAGACTCAAAAAATCATCGAACATCTCTGGCAAAAAGATCCGAAGCGAATACTGTTTATAAATATTTTATGACTCTGTCTCAAGATACCCACCTCAAAACATTTTCAATAACAATGGCAAATTTCAAAAACTTAAAATTGTATTAATTATTTTTAAAGGTTATAAAAGTGTGCTAGAATGAAAAACATATTTTATGGTGCTTCTTGCACTTGAGTGAAAAAAAAATTAAAATTTTCAAATTTTTTTGTTCAATTTTTTGTGTGTTATTAGACAATAATGCTCAATTTTTTTTGTAAAATCAATAATTTTTTTAATACGATCTATAAATTCTGTTTTAAATATACAGTAAATTTGTTGTTTTAACAAAAATGTTTGTGTGTTGTATAAATATATTAACAAGGAGGATCTTCGTATATATTTTGCAAGCTAAAATCAACCCCCATGCTGAACAAGTCTGAAGGCATCACATGGTACCCTTCTTTTCAATAGCGTTTACTATTTGGACTCAATGGAAGGCCTGATAAGCTGGTATCGTTTTAAAATAAGCATCTTGTCAAAAGAACGTGCCGACTAACAACAATGTCCTGTTCACAAACTCATCATATAGGATATAATATTACATACAGTGATAGTTTTGTTGGCATCGGTCAAAGTGAAGCAGGTATGTACGAGACTTTGAAATCACTGATCAATCAATAAAATTGTTGTTAGGGAAATTGGTTCGAAAATAAACTGTTCGAAAACTAAGCCTAAGATTCTATCTAACAGTTAACACTAAGTTCAACTTATAAACACATTGATTAGACCAGAGGCATGTCTGTCACAAGAACAAACACTGTTAATAATTATATTATAGGCAAACACTAAAACTCAAAATAAAAATATCCAAAAAAATCAATACATATGAATTTGTGTTTGATTTTTTTTAATTTTTATCCATTTTAGAAAATATGTTGTATAAATACACAAGTTTGTTGTATATAATGACATCAAACAGGTGTTAATATTTTTAATATAAATAAAAATTTTAAAAACACAAAAACAAATACATGTTTTTATTTTTGATATATTTATTTTACTGAAACACTTGGTTTTTTCGACAGTCGACTATTTTAACAGTTAAACTGTCGAAATTCTACGCTGCCATTCCGATAGAAGAAATTGAGCACATTTCTTATATAACGAAATTTAAATTTAGTCTAGTTTATTTATGTCTTGCAACCAAGTGCTGCTTCAAAAATTTGTAATTGACTTGTCAGATATCGTTTTACTAATAATTTGCTACAAACTATTGAAAATACAACAACTAACGTTAAAAATATAGATTTAATAGATAACTGCTCCAACCTACCCTGCAAATGCATAACCGTAACTGTACATCCAGCAATTAAATCTCCCATAAAATCATCTTTCCATGAATATCGTCTTAGGATTGAAATGACAGGAAAAGTTTTCATAAAAATTTCCTTCAGTTTAATACTCTCGATGTACTCTTTAAACACTGTAAAATATTTTTCATGAATTATGTTTGTTTTAAATTTCACATATTTCCTCAAGCTCACTACACACCATTTTTTTTTGGTTTCTTATATTCTAAATCACTATTTAATTGTTCTAATTCATAAAAACTTCTTTCGATTTTTAAACTCGGTAAACTATTGTTATAAGCCTCGATATTATTATTTGTTAAATTATTCATTTTTGTTTTTTATGCAACTATTCTATTTAAAAATTAAAACATAGCTTGTAATCCGACAACGGTTGGTATGCATTTAATGATTCGTTTATGAGTTTTTTTGATGAGATTTCAAGTGACAAAAAAATTGAAATAGCAAAATAATACAAAACCAAAATTCAATTATATTTTAATGAGATTACGGGTTTTTGTAAAGTTAGTGTGTTCATATATTTAGAATAGATTCTGCGTTTGTATTATATATGTACGAAGATAAAGTTACTTTTTACTTCTCGATAAAGTTTGTTGTATCTGTTCCATGCATGTCCTGTACAATTGTCGACCTTGCTACACAACACGTTGGTATCCATTTTACGTCCTTTAGTGTAATTTTTTCAAAGGTTGAATGTGTTGTTTTTTTTTCTCATTTTTAATTTGCATTTTTAATCCGATCGTTCGTTTTTTTTTTCAATCAACTTTTCACTGAAGTGAAACACAAGCCGTGTAATAGACCGGGAGGCAGCGTTGCATTTTGGTTAGTGATTTGATGCCGATTGAATTTAATTTTTATAGATAGATTAATTATTTGTGATGTAGAAAATAAGAGTCAGCCGTCAGACTTGCGGGGGGGTGTGGTTGTGGGGGAGTTTTAAACTGGTAAAAAAAACGAATTCCAAAAGTAATTTGATGCCGCTTCAAAATTTGTATGATGCATGTTTACACCATAGCAATTGAAAAAAAGTGATCAGCGGATTGGCGGATGAGGGATTATAGGTCAGCTGCTCGTATACATCAGTATAAAAATGCAATATAATCTTCTTTAGCAGCTGACTGCCAGATTTATCATCCGCTAGAGTTAATTAATTAAAATAAATAAAAATCAACCGGCATCAAACGACTTTTTCATTTGCAACGCTGCCTCCCGGTCTATAAGATTTTGGTGGTGTTTTATCTTGTGGTTGATATTATTTTTTTGACATTCCTCGACGTTTTAGGACCTACTGATTCTAAAAAAGCAAAACCAAATATGTATGTCTGTCTGTAGGCCGGTCGGCCGTCATTACCTACGCTGCAGGGAAAACGGCTGGAGGGATTTCAAAATTTTTTTTTCTCTAAAAATAGGTATACTCAAGGGAGAGGTCCGAAAGGATGCTGTGTTCGATAACTGTGGAAGTGTGTGAGGAAGTGTGTCAAAAAAATCATTATGTGTGTCAAAAATTGCAAATTTTCATATTTTTGGCTTAAAAACGTTCATTTTAAGTGATTACGAGTAGGAACATTGAATTTGGAGAAATCTTGATGGTCGAGATTGGTATGTGAGATCAAAAACTAGATTATTGCATTATGAGTTTGTCAAAAAAATGTTGTCAAGTGTGTCAAAAGAAAGATTTTTATTTATTTTTTTACCCAATTATTTGGAAAAAAATAAAATTGTTTGTTTGAAATGAAATTTTATTATTATTATAGAGAATTATGGCATTATAAGTTTGTCAAAAAAATAATGTCAACTGTGTCATAAAATGATTTCATTTATTTTTTTAGCCAATTTTTGGAAAAAAAAATGTAGCATGTAGAATAAAAACATATGATTATATGTATTATATGTATATATTATATTACATATAATTACATATGTAATTGGAAATGAAATTGGACATGGAAATTTTTGAATTTGTTATAGTTTTTGAAATATTTTTGGAATTTTGAAAAAGTTTGTATTTTTGATTTTGTAATAATTTTTGCAATATATTTAGCATTCTGGAAAAAGTTTTAATTTTTGATTTTGTAAGAATTTTTGGAATATTTTTAGAATTTTGAAAAATTTTAAATTTTTGATTTTATTATAATTTTTGAAAAAATTTCAATTCTTGATTTTGTAATAATTTTTGCAATATTTTTAAAATTTTGGAAAAAGTTTGAATTTTTAAGAATTTTTGGATTTTTATTGGAATTTAGAAAAAGTTTAAATATTTGATTTCATTCTAATTTTTGGAATATTTTTGGAATTTTGAAAAAAAATTCAATTTTTGATTTTGTTATAATTTTTGCAATATTTTTAGAATTTTGAAAAAAGTTTTAGTTTTTGATTTTGTAATAATTTTTGCAATATTTTTAGAATTTCGGAAAAGTTTAAATTTTTAAGAATTTTTGGAATATTATCGGAAAAAGGTTAAATATTTGATTTTATTCTAATTTTTGGAATATTTTCGGATTTTTGAAAAAAGTTTGATTTTATTTAGTTAAACAATATTTTTGGAATTTGGATTATAATTTTCCGGCGACGTATTGATGTTTCGTGTTAGTTTTGTAATAAATTTTTAAACAGAGATAAAAAATACTTGTACTTTAACAAAGAGTTATGTTTGATATACATCGCTGCCCAAAACTAAAAACCATGTCCTCATAAAAGTTTTTTGCTGAAAACTATATCAAAATCCTTAACCCAGACCGAAGTCTTGATATCTCAGAGCTGTGAGATTTCAGCCTCTCCATATTTTAATTAATAAGTTTTAGTAAAAGTACAAACTTTGTTACTACGTTTTTAAAAAAGTTTTTCCATTTCTTTTTGGATGACGTGTTTTCCATTTTACGATGAAAAAATGAAACTTTAGTTGTTTACTTAAATGTTTTTTGTGCATTTTTTAAGGTTTTAATTTAAACTGCTAGGTTTTGCATCTCGGGAATTCTCGACAGGGGACTAGCTATTTTAACTAATCCCGATTCCCGGGAGTTTTATAAACATTCCTGGATTTCCCGTATAGTTTAATTAGAATGAAATAAAATTGAACATGCATATAATTATTTTATATTATACTTTAAACTATATAAAATGTTGAATTCAGAGCGATGATTGCAATGGTTAATCGAAACGAAATATTCTTAGTATTCGGTCGAGGTAAGGTGATAAAAATAATCATGATTTTTCTGTCAGTTGCATAGTATTAACGCATTTATTTATCATGAAAAAAATCAACTTTTTCGAGTTGTAAACGTTAAAATGTTTTGAATTTAAGTGTTAATAATAGCTATTTATGTATTAAGGGCGTAATGTTAGAAAGCAAAAAAGATACTTTATGTCCGAATTACATACAAGATTTTTTGTACGAGTAAGGTTCTGTATTGTTTGCATAAATTAAAATACATATATTTACACAAAATAGTAAACTATTTTTTGAGAAAATTGTTTGACCAAGTAGTTTTGCTTTTCATATTTATTTTCCTTAATTTCTATAGAAACCAATTTTCTTTTAAATTTCCTTATTGATTTATTTAAAATATTTTGCTTTCCAGTTGTATCGTTGTAAATCGTCAAATTCAAGTAGTTTTTTATTTGTTATTTTTTTTCTCCTAAATTTCTTTAGCAACCAATTTATTTGATTTTAATTGTATACACTATTACAAACAAACAAAAATATGTTTAGATTAAAAAATTTTCTCAAAATAAAATTTCACAAAACATATATGTATGTCTGTAATAGTACATTATGATGCAAGGACGTGAAGTTAAAATTTTTGGATGTGGAGTTTGCAAATCGAGGCGCTAGCCGAGATTTGCATCCACATTAAGTCCAAAATAGCTTACGTCCGTGCGTCATATACTATTTTTTATTCGCCGCAAGCAAAATATTTTAAAACAAAAATTGTTATTCTAAATCAAAATTATAAATTTGCATAAATTTTGAAATAAAAATATGTTGAACAAGTAACCTTTGACAAAATATTTGTTATTTTTTTCAAAATAATTGTATAACTATGACAACAAAGAACAACAAATATTTTAATTGGATAAGGAAATATGGAGTCGAAGGGTTTGATAAAAATTTCTATTTTTTATAGAATTTAAACAAATACAAATGTTTTTCACTTTTTTGGACGTAACTATGACAACAAAATATATGGTTAAAAAGTGACACTTTACGGCCGCAAATCACAGTAATAAAGTAACACTTTAATATGCCGGCGAATATTAATACATGTATGTTTTTATTTTGGAAATAGCCATAATGTATTTTGTTCTTTTGATTTTGTTTGATGTTATCAAAAATAGTTACGCTTTAGGACGTAAAATAGTAATGTAGGCATTATTATTTCAATAGGAAAAAAGGCCTGCTTTACGCACAATTTCTAAATCGTAAAATATTTTATTTTGGTTGTTCACGTTTGTTTTTGTCAAAACTTACATTTTTGTAATAACTGTTCTTAATAAAATTTGATTTGTGTTTTTCGGGCTAAATCTATCTTTTGTGATCAAATTAATTGAAATAAAAGTGACCTATAAAGTTTGGCGTACAATCCATTATTTTTTCCGTTCCGGTTGTAAGTAATATTCAACGAAGTGAATTTAGCAGGAAAAAAGTTTGAAGCAAAATATCGCGGTATTTTTGATCATATTGCACGACTGAACACTACCATTATTTCATTTTTAACAATGAAGGACGGTTGTAATATATTTCATAATAAATCAGGTAACAAAAGCTTTCTATCGTTGCTTAATTTATAAACCCAAACAATTAATAATTCGGATAAATTGAATATGTAAACAAAAAAATAATATAAATACGTAAAAAATCGTTTTATGCCCGGTTTCTTCATACCTCCGAATAACTATTCGCCATATAAAGATATCTGCAAGATAATTAAAAATTTCATTATCATTTATCAGTCGGTTAGTTCAAACAACCAATTGTAAATCTACAAATAATTGAAGACGCTTAAAAAAGCGTTTATCAACATCTTTGAACGCACGTTCTTGTGAGACCTGCTTCTTAAAAGGTATCTATATGTTAGTGTGATACATACTGTTACGTTTTTGGCCTTACTCTCAATTCGATAAACGTAATTCCCAATCTTTTTCTGAGTTCAATAACTGATTAGTAGGGCAACCAAAAATATGCACTATAAAAACAATTTTAAGCGCTTAAAATATGCTGTAAAAAAACTATTTTATGCATTTAAAATATGCTCTAAAACCGAAAGAAACCATGGAAATATATATGTTTTCAGAGTTTTGTTTTTAATTCGGTTCCTAAGAGGTCGCTGTGCTTTGATCATAGTTACGGGGCTAGCTGGCCTGAGATAGTGAAATATATATCTGAGCTTTTGTCCGCTATCATATACTGCAGACCCGAGATATTACGAGTGTCAGTAATGGTAGTACTGCAGATATTAACAACTATTAAATATTAATTACATCAGTTGATTAATTTTTTTTACTAAAATCTAAACTGCCAAAATCTCGTAAATTTTTTTTACTAAAATTTAAACTGCCAAAATTCTTTCGTTCTCAAAAATTGTTACCAAAAAAAATTTTCTAAATTTTTCGAAGTTATCCATTTCATACGTTATTGTTCTTACAACGACGATGTAAATGTTTCTGCTCAAAACATTACCGAAACCATTCTATTCGAGATTAATGAATTTTTTTTTCAAAAATGAAACCCCAACAAAAATATTTGCATTGAATTGACGCTGATATAATCGTCACTGGTCCTGCAGTGAAAGATAATTTGTTCGCAAAACGCTGTGATTCGTACTAAAACTCCTAAAGAAGTACTCTAAATTTTGTCTTCAGGAGTTAATATGAAAGAACTTCTTTCAAACCGAAAAAGATTGAAAAACTTTTAAGGTGGTTTAAAATCACCAAAGTTTCCATACCATTATCCCGCATATTATTCTAAAAACATTTTCAAAAGAATTTTCGCGACTTAAACTAAAATCTTCCACAAATTTTATAAATATAATATTTTTCTTTCATGCTATTGGTCAATTGAAAGTTGCTCGTAATAAAAAAAGGAATGGAATGTGATATTTCAAATTATACACCAATAGCCCAAGGTACAATTTTGTCTATCACTCTATTTTTAATTTATATCAACGAACTGTTGGAAATCAGCAGTAAACCAATAAATAGTTTTGCAGGCGATAGTACACTACATAAGTCATTTTTCTCCTATTTTCAAAGGGTAAATGCATGAACAAATAAATCGGTAAATGCATGTCGTAAATAAAACGAGAACCTAAAAAATGTAGTGACCAAAATTTGGTCAATTTGAACTCCACCCAAACATAGTTACTGATTGTTTGCAGAACGAAGGCTCAACAACGATGGTTCAATTATTATGTGTAAGCATTTGTTTATTGGGAGTCACAATTTCCAATGAATTACTCTGTAACGACCTCAAAAGGCCGATAAAAAAGAGCGCTTCTTAAAAAATTGATCTCCTCAATAGATGTGAAAAAAATAAAAGTTGTCAAGTTTGGTACACTCCTGCCTGGCTCTTTATCAAATCTTGATTTCCTACAACATATTCACACTGTTGCTCATGGCCCCGAATGCCCCTTTGGCCCCAAATGCTTCTCTGCCCGAACTGCATATAAATGGGCTGCTCCAATTTTTTTCGCAAAACCATAGAATTCATATAATTTGCCTTAAGTTTCATCAAAATGTTTGCATGAAATTAAAGAAAATTTAAAAAATTTGCTACATCAAAAAACATATTTTCAATGATAAGAGTCTAATATCAGTTGAGAATTCAACTTGAGTAAATAGTGTAATTCTTGAAGATTCAACTTCGAAATATCATTCATTCGTTGATAGCGCGACGGCCAAAGGATCTGAACTCATTGGCATTACTAAGGTTAAGAGTTCGAATCACAACCGAAATCCGCACAAGAGAAAAACCGCGTTTTCTCTAAAATAAATTCAACCACACATTTGAATTGGAAAAATTCAAATTATTTCCTAAGTTACTCGAGATCATAATTGCTCACAAAAATGCCAAACAGTTAAACTGTAGAGATCACTCACTGTCATAGCGAAAAATGCAGAGAGATTTCTTTGTCCGTACAGCGTACAAATAAAATGCTTTCAAATGGAATGCTTTAAATTGGAATACTTTGCACAAATTGAAATCTTTAAAATATTAAACTATTCTTGACACTTAAACGAGTCAACGAAAATTTCGTTTTCCATTTACAGCCTATGGCACATCAAAACACAGAGCAATAAATTGCTGAGAGGTGGTTTTCGTTTTGAAATTTAATTTACTTTTAGCGTGAATTTTATATAATTGTTGGTGAATTACGTTCTGAGTTAAATCTGGTACAGAATAAAAATAACGCATTTTCAGAAATATACGAAACCAAGGGTTATTCAAATTACATAAAAGAATTGTAATCTTCCTTAAAAAAAATCAACCTTCTACATGACATTCCACTCGACCGGTTCCCACCACTTGCCCCTCAAAACATAGAGCTTTAGTTCCAATTTCTAGGAGGTTACTATGTTATAGATGAGATTGCTAGTATATGCTTAAATTTTCTACAAATTTTGAAATTTACCAAATTCTATGCTTTCTAAGCTAAGGGGATGGGACGCATACAACCCAACACAAGCATTTTCGGGAATTTGTCAACAGCCAAAAAGCTCAACCTCTCATATGACACCTATCTGAATGCCATAATAAGCGGTAAGATTTTTTATACGATTACTAAGCTGCTTAAAATAGGACAAAACAAAACTAGGATTAACAGCTTTTTATGGCCGTTCTAAGACCTTAGGTTGATGGGACCTATAGATGCTCAGAAAACCTATTGTGAAGGTCCAGTAAACACTAAAATCTTGGAACTAGTGTTCCATTTTCAAAAGACAGGACCCTAAATATTAATGCCGCGATGGTAAAATGTGCCCAATTTTTTTGTGCTCATATTTTTGTGCATATTGTCACCATCAATTTAGAAAAAAATAGTAATTATTTAAAAATATGCAAAAATACGGACTTTTGGTGAAATATGGAATAATATTCCCTAAATATATGTATTAAAGCTAAAAAAACTCATGATTTTGCAAAATATGCAAAAATATGCACTTATGGTGATATATGCATTTATATGCATTTTAGAGCAAAATATGCAAAAATATGCTCTAACAAGTAGGGCTTAAAAGTCTTAATTTTGCCTGAAACAGATTTCAAGCTTAATCATTTTTTAATTAAGTGCTGTTAAAAAAACATGCTAGTGCATATTTTTGGTTGCCCTACTGATTAGTAAGCAAACACACCAGGTTTTATTAAGTATTTAACTCCTTAATTGTTCCACAATAACAGAAAACAATACAGCAAACAATACTTCTAACTAGAATATGCTTACAATAGTTTCAGAAACTCCAACGGTTTATTGTAGAAATTTCCAGTTACACAACGTTCAAAATAATACACAAAATATTTCTACTCAATAACACTTAAAATTTTATTCACTTTTATAATTTTAACTCTACTGTCACAGGTTTAAAATAAAACTAATCCATTTCACAAGAGGTAAATTGCTTATATATGATTCTGCAAAACTTCTAGATAATTCGAGTGTTGGATTATTCAATAAACTTATTATTAACAGACGGATGAAAACTTTATTTTATTAAACGAATACAATATAAACAATTGCAATCAACACGCCATTTGTAACATAACCACAACTATATGTCATGAAATTGTTTTCAATTAGTTAATAAATGAGTGCGTTCATTAATTAATAATGGTAGTTAACTATAGTTATTCTAACATCGAGGTCACTTTTTACAAACCTTCAGAAAACACTAGAATATTCGATTACCTTACGTTATGCTGATTTGATTCATAAAATCATTCAATTTTATTTATTGTTGACCCAAGTTCTAAGAAGACAACAACAAAATTGTTCATATCAATCATTTGTTGTTGTGTTTTGTTGATTTGATTTTTCTGGAAGTGACTGTAATGGTAATCTGGATTTTTCTGTAATCGTAACAATATTGTAATTTCCATGCTACAATACTCTTCATAAAAAAAATAGTGTTTGTATTTGGAATATACTAAAAACGAGCTACGATTTTTTTTCATCGAAAAACCGTTTGGTTGAATTTTTCTTTTTACTTATAATATGTCAAATTGCGATTTTGTGTTGTTTTACGGACCCACGACTTTTTTTGTTTTTTCTAAAAAAGGCTTTTTGCAGTAAGCATATAGTAGAATTTTTTTGCCAGCAAATTTTTGACAGATAGGACGCAGCAAGAGATAAAAGATGAGACAAAAAGTAAAACAGAGATGTATTATTTATTTTGGGATAAATTTGCTTTCAAAACAATTATATTAGTTAAATTTCTACTTCTAGTTCGTACCATTTGTTTGTTGTGATATTTGTTTCCATAGGCGTCGTTATTTTTATTATAATTATTTAAAAATAATTTATTATAATAATTTAATTATCAAATATTGGTTACATTGCCTACAAAATCATGAATATTTTTACTAGTTTTTGGTTTTCTATTATAATTGGTTGAATTTCAATAGTAATTTATTAATCTATGCGTTTTTTTGTCCATTTCCATGGGACCCCAATAGTTTTTTTTAATATTTTAATCGAGAAACTGAATGTGCAAACAATATGCGCATGTGCAAACAATATGCACATAACAAACAAATTTCGTGTTCGATGGCAAAAAAATTCTACTATACGTAAATATGTAAATTTAGATTAACTTGTTATAAACATTAATAAATTAACTGATTTTTAAAACAATAATTATTATAAAATATCAAATTTTTTCTAGCATGGGTCAGGGTTTTGTTTATTTATTATGAAAACGACCCTTTAATTTTAATATGTTATAAAATTTATGTAAACTTAATTTTAAAAAATTTTAAGTAATAGTTTAAATGCCTTTTTAGGGTTCCGTTTTTTATACGGAACACTATTGGTGAGAGTACAACGTGTTTTTCACATTATTTCGATTATCTCGTGAACCATTAATCCGATGAACTTAAAATTTGAGGTGCTTATAAAACTAACTTATCCACACAAGATATCGGGTTAAAAAATAAATAAAGTTGTGTTCGTTTGTTTTAAGGAGGTACGACGTAAAGCCTTTGAAAACATACATTTTTTTAGCGAGACGAGTAGGGTATCATATGAAAGGGCTTCATTTCAGCATTATTTAAAAGTATATTTTGGAATTTTTCACCTCACCATTTTTTGTATAATTTTGAAAAATGACGTTTTCGGGATGTTTTATTGCCCCGATTAACTCCGACCCTAGTTCATCGAATATCTTGAAATATATTTGGAATGATAGAAAAATGAGTAGGTTTTTAATGAAAAATATAGAAAAGTGGCAGATACTCATCACTATATTTATTAAAGGGGTGGGAATGAGAAGGGGTAAAAACATCATTTAAAACCAGGTCATGTGGGGTGTCATTTGAAAGAGCACTTTATTTTAGAAATATTGGCATTTTTTTTAGAATTTTGCAATGCATAGTTTTTGAATTATTATCAATAAAGTGACACAAAAAGTTGGTCCCCCCCTTGCATTTCGAGCCTAATTAACAGAAAAATTTGAAAAAATTCACAGAGACAGGAAGTTTGATAAACTCTGAACGAAAAATATAGCGAACTCTCAAATAATTATATTTTTGTGTTTTTAAGGGATTGGGGTGGGGAAGGGTGAAAAAAAACTTTTTTGACCCAAGCGAGTGGGGTGTCATTTGAAAGAGCTCCAAATTTCAGAAACTTTGCAATTTTTTGTAGAATTTTGTGGTACCCAGTTTTTGAGTTATTCTAAAAAATGTGCAAATTCCAGACCGTTAAACCCCCTCCCCCCCTACGTTTCGGCACTGATTGACAGAAAAAATTCATAGAGACAGGAAATTTGCTATATTTTGAACGAAAATTATAGCGAACTCTCAAATAATTATATTTCTGTGTGTTTAGGGGATGGGTGTAAGGGGGGTAAAAAAAACTTTTTTTGACCAAAGCGGGTGGGGTATCATTTGAAAGAGCATCAAATTTCCAAAACATTGCAGTTTGTTTTAAGAATTTTGCGGTACACCGTTTTCGAGTTATTCTAAAAAATGTGCAAATTCCAGACCGTTCCCCCCCCCCCCCCCTACGTTTTTTTTTTTTTCTTTATTCAGAATAATTTATTTAAGATTAAATTACATATACGTAATAAACAAAATTAGTATTTTAAGAAATTAAAGTATATACAGTGAAACTTCCACAATTCGAACCACCAAAAGCCATCAATTTTAGTTCGATTTAGGGAATTTTCGAAATATAGAAACGATTTATAAAGAAATTCAAAATTATAATTCGAAATAATTATACGATTTATAGAGAAATTCGAATAATAGAAGTTCGATTTATGGAAGTTTGACTGTACTTCAATTTTATTTACTTAATTAAATTCACATGTACATATTCTTTCTTTTTCTTTTATTTTTAAGTATTGTTGCTCCAGATTTAGATATCATTGCAACTATGTGGGCTATTATAACACGTTTTTAATTACATTGCGAGATGGGTTAGAGAAGAAACTCAATTTATAGGCATTACTAAACTTTGATCTTATTGTGTTTTAAGCTAAATACTTTCTCAGCTTTGTTTTAAAACGTTTTAAGTTTTGTTCATCCTTAATTTCTGACGGTAGGGAATTATATAGATTCAAACTATTATATAGTACATTATGAAGGCTCATTCGGGATCTAAAGGGTTCAATTAGATAGTTAGACCGTTGACGTGTGTCGTGTGAATGCCTGTCAGACGCTTTGGTTAGATTAAATGAATGTTTTATTCTATTTGTAATAATTTTAAATACGGTTAGTATTAATTCAGTTTTATTTATAATATATAATGATGTATAGCGTGGGTGACGTAAAAATAGTTGTTCAGTTGAGTATGTGTAAGGCAATTTATTTATATATTTAATTGCTCTCTTTTGCAAGATAAAAAGCTCCTTCATCTTTTTTTTTGAACAGCCACTCCAGATAGGATTTAAATATACTATTTGAGATAAAATATACGAGTTATAAATCATAAATAAAGCTCTATTTGGGACCAATTTGCTAATCTTCTTTAGGGTGAAAATATATGGAACTATACTACATTTGATTTTATCGACGTGCTTGTCCCATTTTAGTTGGTGGTCAATCAGAAGTCCAAGATATTTATATTGCTCAACTCTCTCAATATATTCACAGTTATAAGTCAGCTTATAAAGCAAGTCGCACTGCTGAAAGTCTATTCGATTATTCTCAAAAACCATATATTTACTCTTTTTTACATTTATAGCTACACAGTTTTCGTTAAACCAGTTCTGAATAATATTAAGATCGTATTGCATATCTTTGTACAGATCTTCTAGGGAGGAACTCTCGTATTTAATAACCGCGTCATCGGCATATAGTTGAATTTTTCCAAATAATTTTAACAGAGTAAGATCATTAATGAAAATATTAAAAAGAAGTGGACCTAGAATGGAGCCTTGTGGTACTCCTTTTTTTATAGTATAGGGTTGACTTGCTTTTCCACCAACAATAACTATTTGTGTTCTGTTAAGCAGGTATTGTTTAAAAAGGCATATTTGGTTTTCCGTGAGCGACATATCTTCTAGTTTTTTAATTATAATAGGGTGTTCCGGTGTATCAAATGCTTTTTTGATGTCTAAGAACAAACACGATACATATCTTTTTTTATCAAGATTGGAACTGATAAAGTCAGTTAGGTTTAAGCATGCAGCTGTCGTGTTAGATGATTTTGTAAAACCAAACTGGTTTTCAGAGAGTATTTTATTAGACTCTAAAAAATTAAGCTGATTATATAGCACTCTCTCATAGATTTTTGAGATTGAGTTTAAAATTGAAATAGGACGGTAATTGCTTGGGTCCAAACTATTTCCTTCTTTATAGATTGGAATAACTCTGGCTGCTTTTAATGATTGAGGAAATATGCTATTTTCTATCGATATATTTATTAACTTCGAGATTACAGGACACAGAAGAGTAGAATACAATTTTAGAAATTTGGTTGAAATATTATCTAGTCCCGTAGCTGCTCGGACATTAAGTTTATTTATAATGTGTTGGATTTCATATTCTGTAGTTTTTTTAATACTAAACGGGTTTGCAATATTATAGATAGGAGAAGAAATTCTATTATTTATGTTTGATCGATAAGTCGATGAACTAGTACCAACATTTACAAAAAAATTATTAAAAATTTCAGAAACTTCAGATTGGTCATCCACTATAACATCATTGTGCTTAAGATGAATATTTTTAGAAGCATTTCTTTTAGTGGAATGAAAAACTACCTCTTTAATATTTTCCCAATATTTGACTGGATTTGTCAAACTATCTTGGAACTTTTTACCATTATATTCAAGAATAGAATGGCGTATCTTCCTATTTAGATTTTTTTTATAGGCATGATAACGTTCCACTATGTATTCATGATTTGGGAAACGTTTTTTTAATCTAAAGAATTTTTCTTTAACCTTGTATAATTCTTTAATCTCTTGAGTCATCCAAGGTTGTAATGGATCAATTGTCTTTTTCAACTTAATTTTACGTTGGTTACGGGAAATCAAATCACTTAAAGTATATATAAATTCATCGAAATCGGCAAATTGGTCCAAATCATTCCAGAAAGGATCATTGCTTATACCAGTGTAATTTAAAACATCATATTGAATTAGATCTTTTGATTTTATATGAGAAATATCAAAGTTTAGCGCAACCATTTTATGATCCGTTAAGGATGAGACATCTTTAATCGAAAAGTTATAATTATATGTAACCAAATCTGTTAGGACGTGGTCTAAGATTGTAGTTGATGTTTGAGAGACACGAGTTGCAAACATTGTTTCAATACTATTTAAGAATATGAAACCATTTGATACCACAAGGTCAATATAAGTGTTCACTCTAGTTTCGTTACTATCCAGTAGATCTATATTGATATCCCCCATTATCATAATTTTTGTCGTATGTGCAAGTAAGTTTTCTAATAAATGTAAAAATTCATCTACTTTAGATTGAGTTGATCTATATATGCATGCTATATTTATATTAAGTTCCTTGATTCTAACAACAACTATATTAATATCGTCATAATTATTGGTTCTAACAAGATTAGCAGAAAGTTCGTTTTTTATATATAAGCTAGCTCCTCCACCACGGCCAAGCCGAGAGTCTATAGGTCTATTTGAGTGAAATGCTGTATAGCCTGGAATGCCAAAAAATTTATTTTCATTCTCATATAGCCATGTTTCTGTGAATGCAATTATATGTATATCAATTTTAAATGAGTTTATCAAATTTACCACCTCATGATATTTGTTGCGTATACTATGTACATTTAAACAAATACAGTTGATTGAGTTTACGGTATTACCATAATACACTTTCGAGTGATATTTAATAGATACCTGGTCATTTAAACATATGTAATCCGTTTGTGCCATTTTTTTTAACTGATATAAATTCCGAAAAAAATAACCGTTTGTATATATGATTAATATTAAATGCGTTACAGTATTGCAAATTTTGATGTAAATTTTTTCTAAAAAGAAAAAAAAAAATATGTACATATGTATGTAATATATAAAATATGAATCAATAGTTTTTGTAATAATATTAAATAAATTTGGTATACAACCTGTGTTATATTAGAATCTATAAACTATATTAAGTTTTAGTAGTTTGTTTTGTTAAAGAAATTGAGAAATTAAAAACTTAAGATTAATGCTACAGCAAATGCTACAGTTTCGCAATCCAATTATAGATTCGATAATTATTCATGGAGTTCTTGATGTGATAGTGTGTTGTTGTTAATGTTATTCTTGTCGTCATTTATATGCTTATAGATGTCTTCCAAGGAATTAATATCCAGAGGAGAAGATTCTGTGTTGTTTATTTTTGGTAGTCTAATATAAATACGACCTTTATTAAACCATACTGAAGAAATCATTTTTTGATTTTTTAGTTTTTTGCTCTCTGCCAACAAGTTAGAATAAAAGTTGATTAGTCTATCTCCAATATATAATTTTTTTGTTGGTGAAGATTCTCCTTCAAATAATTGTTTAATTAATATCGGTCCAAATAATTTTGATTTCTTCATACAGTCTTCTTTCATGGAAATATCTTTGAATCTAGCAATTATTTGAAGGTATTTGTTATTATCTTTTGTTTTAGTGGTTATAATTTTATTGAAGTGAAACATGATGTCATTTTTTTGAAACTTTAACAGGGCAGCTATTTTTGTGATAATTTCATTTGAATCAACATTCATTGGCAGTCCCGTTATGATTATGTCTCTGCTAAATTCTTTCTGTTCCAGCGATGCTAACTTTTGTTGAACAACCTTAACATCATCACTTATTTTGTTAGTATGTTTGTTGAGGCTCTTTATTTCAGTTTTAATAGTATTATTTTCATTTAAGAGGTATGCCACTGCTTCGTTACTTTTGTTTATTTTTGCATTAAGACTTTCATGAACAGTCATAAGCGCAGTTAAAATATCCTTGTTTGATGGTTCAGGTTTTTTTAATATTTCCTTTATAGATGAAATATCAACTTCCTTTTCGCTTTCAGAGGCTTTTCTTGTAGTTGGAGCCATTTAAAAATTCGTTTTAAGAAGATCGTGATTCTACTAAGTAAATAATATTCACTGCACAATTTTACAACCGATTAAATTGAGGTTAAGTGAACAGTAACATATGGCGGATAATCACTTTAATTAAGTTTAGAATTCTAGTTCACACTAATTAAACTTTTAAGATAACTGTTATAGTAACTTTCAACCAGCAAACTATTGAGTAAATTATTAGTATTTTATTTATCAGATACAAGTTTTTTTTAATATAAAATAATAATATTTAAGCACATCAAATGAACGTCAACTCTACTCATTCGCCATTTGTAATTTTATCTCGTTTCGACACTGATTGACAGAAAAAATTGAAAAAATTCACGTTTCGACACTGATTGACAGAAAAAATTGAAAAAATTCATAGAGACAGGAAGTTTGCTATATTTTGAACGAAAATTATAGCGAACTCTCAAATAATTATGTTTCTGTGTGTTTAGGGGATGGGTGTAAGAGGGGTAAAAAAAAACTTTTTTTTGCCCAAGCGAGTGGGGTATCATTTGAAAGAGCACCAAATTTCCAATTTTTTTTTAGAATTTTCCGGTACACCGTTTTCGAGTTATTCTAAAAAATGTGCAAATTCCAGACCGTTCCCCCCACCCTTCGTTTCGACACTGATTGACAGAAAAAATTGAAAAAATTCAAAGAGACAGGAAGTTTGCTATATTTTGAACGAAAATTATAGCGAACTCACAAATAATTATATTTCTTAGTGTTTAGAGGATGGGTGTAAGGAGGGTAAAAAAAAACTTTTTTTGACCCAAGCGAGTAGGGTGTCATTTGAAAGAGCACTTAATTTAAGAAACATTGCAATATTTTTTAGAATTCTGCGATGCATAGTTTTTTAGTTATTGATGAAAAAAAGTGCTATTTTAAGTGTATGTATACCACCCTATATTTCGACGCTGATTTATAGAACAAATATTCCCAATTTAGACTATTAAAATACTTTAGCTAACATAAACAGTTATGGATAAGATTTAACCTCAAGTAACATTTTTGATCAATGTAGATGTGATTGACATTTACTATTGACGTTTACGATTAAACATTTATTCTGTTATGCGTCCATAGTCTGGCGATATAAAGACTTTACAACATAACTTTATGTCATTTATTTTTGATAATGTGTTCTTTTACATTCACGGAACCCTTGGCGAGCGAATTTTATTCGCACTTGTCCGACTTTTTTATAATTAGGTTATGCATGTCAACATTTACACTTCAAATTCAATTTTCTTTTATTTCAACTTTGGTGATGAATTTGATGGAATGGAAGCATATGCAGACTAATGTTTAACTAGATAAAAGTTTTGTACATATTTAATTAAATAAACTGTTTTTTAAAGATTATTTTTTAGTTAAGATAAAGAAATTTTGAGGTGATATATAATTGTTCCATTAACTAGACAGTAATGATAGATGTTATACAAACAATAATATTACATTTTTCAAGGCGTTGTAAAGATATTACAAGAAACCTTGTTTTAAAAAACAGCCACATTAAAAACTATTCTAGATCTCCTCGTCCTCAATTTAGCTTACATTTGCAAGACCAAGCCTACATATTCATTGATTTAGAGGGAATACAATGCAGAACATCGAGTATTAATTTTTAAATTTTTCGATATTTTGCGTGGTATTTTTTATATTTGTTGGTCTTAAATGAAACCTGGTAGTCCTTTTGATTTTATAACATTCTTCTTTGGATTATTAAATATGATCGTGTGCCACCTTTTGTTTGGTCACTTGTAATATTTTGTAATTGTAGGTCAATATTATTTTCATTTTGTTTAACCTCTTTTGACGTTGAAGGTTCTACCGTTATATTATATGAGGTGCGTTTGAATTGACCGAAACAACTGAAAAACAACAACAATTGCCTAGAATTTTTCAGTTGTTTCAGTTGCTTCAATCAAATCGAACACGACTCTG
The DNA here is from genome assembly GCA_963693315.1 of Diogma glabrata. Taxonomy (NCBI): domain Eukaryota; kingdom Metazoa; phylum Arthropoda; class Insecta; order Diptera; family Cylindrotomidae; genus Diogma; species Diogma glabrata. Next base: position 88,195,027 of record OY856187.1, on the reverse strand, counting down.
ATTGAAATTGTATTGGTATTAACTGTTAACAAGGGGTAAAATTTGTCCACCTAACCAAAAATACGATTATTCATTGACTATTGTAGCAAGTTGCATTCAATCTTCCGCATGGAGGGATCAGTTTTTATTCTTTTGAAATTTTTTTTTATTTTTGATCTACGGGTGTGACAACCCTGCATACTCCAGTCCCTGCTATTGACATACGAGTCAACGTGAGATATCACATACCACTGGCAATAGCAGTGAGATATCACTAGCCAAGGTGACATCTTAGGGGTGGTGGCGGATGAACTGTATTCAGTCAACGGTAGTACCCTCAATCTTAGCTGTGAAATAATCCTTGATGATGAGACGCTATTGCTTCCTTGAAAAAAAAACGAGCCTTCATATAACTATGTGTGGGCTTTAATCTTTAAGAAAGACAGTGCGTCACAGGATCAAGGAATATGCAACCGGCTGGATTATTGGCAACTACATTTTTGTTTTGTTTCAGCAAATTTTTGTAAAAATTTGCTATTTACTTTATAATTTACTTTTATTTTCTCTATTCTATCATAAAATATTGGCCTATGTCTTATTTTGTCAGCGATAGGATTTTTTGTTTAGTTATCCATTCTTTAACAAAAAAATATAAAAAAACAAAAAAAGAAAGATTTACGTCCATCAACACCTTTGAACGTATGTTGTTGTGGGACCTTGGTCTTAAAAGGTTTTTATGTGTTATTGTGACACATATTGTTATTCCTACTACACAACACATTTTATTAAAAAAAAAAAATAGCAGTTCTATAAAAATAAATTCTGATGGAAGAGTTGTTTTTAAATTTTTAGATCTGAATTAAAATTAATTTTAATGCAACATTTGCTTTACAATACAATAATAACTTGCTTTACCCCGGGTAGGAACTGCCAATGTTAAACAATGGGCCAACCTCGGGCCAGTATTGGCGAGCCAAGCCTTGGCTAGTTAACTCCGGCTTTAGTCTGGGCCAGTTGTAAATACCTAAACTGATCCAAGATTCAGTTTATTATATTACACGTTATTCGCCAGCTGGTTATGCATTGTTATAGTGATTGTAAGTTCCATGAAATTTATATTTCTGAAATATGTCATGAAGTATTTAATTAATATTTCATGAAATATTTCAAAAAGTTTTGTATGGGTGTTTTGTTATGCCAGATTTTGTCTGATTTGCATGACTTGGCCCAAGTCTGATTTGTCAGACTAGGCCCAAGTCTGATTTGCCAGACTTGACCCAAGTCTGGTTTGCCAGTCTTGGCCCCAGGACATCATCCCACGCTTGGGCCGTTTGTAAATGTTAAGTCTGACCCAAACCCTAAAAGCTATGGTGCGGGCTTGGCCCAGGCTTGGCCCACTAGCTAATTCTTACCCGGGACTTGACTCATAGAGCACAAAGCTTGCATAAAAAATAACAGTTGCTTTTTCAACTGTGTAGTTTTGGGTAGATGATATTAAACCTAAACATCTTTGGAAAAGCACAAGTATTTTATATATTGTAACGATCGCAATAATCGCGAAACAATAATAAAACCAAATTCATCTTCGTTTTCAATTCAATAAAAATGCATTTCATTAGTTTCCGTTCATTTTTACATTAATAATAATTTTAAAATTTTCTAAAACTTAACTGCTAGTTAAATTTTGAATATACTATAAAAAGCAAACGAACGTACTAAATTTTTATTTCCAATACTAATGAACAGACGTCGTTGTTAATCATTTGCTGAATTTCAAGTATTACCCGATTTTGTTTTTGACATCATAAGATGTCAAAGGCAAAATCACATTTTTGCAATTTTTAATTTGAAAATTATGCATTCCATTTTCTGCTTTGAAAAAAGGAAAAACACATTTTGATTCTTTCATTCAGTTTTTAACTTTAAATCAGAAAACATTTTAATTGTGCTTTTATGTTATGCAAGATTATATTTTCGTGAAATTAAATTCATAACAAATAAATGTAGTTATAATAAGTGAAATGATAACAACATATTAAAATGTATCGATTATTGTGTACACAAAATATATCACAAAATAATTTTAAAGTGATACTGAAAAATTATGTAAATCTTTCGAATGAATTAAAAAATTATCGTAATTCATTTACATTAGTGTCACATGCGAAATATGAACTTAATTCTTTAAACAACTTTAATAAAAATGTATAATAAATGTTGGTTCGTAAAGCAACTTATAATTTTTATTTGAATTACGAACAAATTGGAATATTCACGCCGCAATGGGGCACAAAAAAAATACGAATAATAGTTTTATGTGCCAGGAACCTCGCTCGAAAGGATCTATTTTTTGCTGGTGATCAATTTCGTATAACAAAATCAGATGCTGTTGAGTTTTGGAAATTAAACTTTGGTAATAGGAAACTATACTGGAAGTGAAAAGGGGTCCACCAATCAACAAAAATAACTTAAGGTATTTACTATAAATATGTATATTAATTTTAATTTAATTATTACTTTTGGAGTGTCAAGATAAATTTAGGAAATAGTAAGAGATTCTCAAATTCAGGGTCCGTGTGGAGATAATCTGTATGGAGGGAGTGACCTCCTTTGCTTAACTATAATAAGATGTGTTTGTGATCTGTATAGATTTAATAGCATACTGAACAGAAACATAGTAGTAAAGGTCCAAAGGTTACAACGTAGCGCCGAACAAAAAGGGACCCGTTAGCTTAATTACAGTTATATTATTTGGTGGGAAAATATTTTCCAGGTTGGGCGTTGGCAAGCCGGTTTTTTTTTGAAAAAAACTTTTTTTTGTGGAACATTTTATATTATTATATTTATATATTTATATATTAATTGATTATTTCAATTCAGATTAATTAATATCTATATATAGTTTATTTTTCGCGTCGGTTTATTTAGCTAAATTTTGTTAAAAAGCTAGAGGGAAAAATAAAGGTTTAGTTTCTAGGGTGTTCATGTGTATATTTATCATAAGTACTCTAAATTTATATTTTCAAAAATTTAAAGAATTCCGCGTTTCTCTTTGTAAGTTTTAGGATAAACCAGTTGTGGTTTTTTTTTGGTAATAGGGTGGTGGCAACCGGTTTGGGCCGTGGTTGTCAATCAGCTTTTTGTTTATCTTGAAATAAACCAGTTATTGGTTTCGTTTTCGTTTTGATTAGGAAATTATATATTTTGAATTTTGATAAGAATGTATACAATTATGAGGGGTCAGGGGTTAATAAGGAGGCCCCTGTCCCTCACTGTATAATTAGTTAAGACTAATTTTTTTTTAATTTTGAAAAAAACCGTTTTGGGACAGCAATTTTTTTTGGAGATTGTTTTTTGTGCTGTCATTTGCTTTTAGTAATACTAATTGTTTTTTTATTTGGAAAAAAGAAAACCGTTTTGGGGAAGCAGTTTTTTTTGAAATTTTTTTATGCTACCATGTACATATTGTACATATAATTGTTTATATATTGTACATATTTTTGGATGATGCAATTAATTTATATATGAAATTAATTGTATGTTTTTTTGATTATGGTTAGATTTAGTAAGTGTTTAGCTGGTTTTTTTCAATGCACTCATACGCGATCCCCATATTCGTCATTGGTTTAATGTGAGTTACAATTTCGAGGTATCGATTTATGTATTATTCACACTATAGAATGGATGTCAATAGAACATGTCTCATTACAGTTCTATAAACTTTTGAACTTGTACGGAAATGTTGAAATATTTTTATTTTGGCTAATATAATGTTCATTTTTGGCCAAAACGACTTCTATTGCAGTACGCCTTATTAGATTTTATGATTTGTACATGAATTATTTTGTGTATCTCATATATATATACAAAATAATTTATGTCAAACCTGAAAGTCTAGGTAGGTTTCCTATTGCAACACAATTCGTTTGGCGAAAGAATTTTTTGTGGTTAAGTCATGTTTTTAGGAGTTTTAGGATGTTATTGACGTAATAAAGGTTAACATTGACCAAACGGTTTTTCGACAATTTTGTATAAGTTTAAATCTTTCGTCACTACTATCAAAGTATTATTGGTCTGTGTTTATAGAAGTATAATTGAAAATAATTAATTCCCATTAGCTTTATAGAGTGAGCCGGATCCAGATCAATATTTTCACATTTGTCATCATATTGATCCGCTGACGTACGTATACATATCTCGTATGAGTCCATTTTAGTTACCATTTTTAAAATTATTTTTTATTGCGATTAATTTAAAAAATAAGATAAATATAGAAATAATTATTTTTAGCTAACATTTATTTTTGTTGTTTGTTTTGAATACAATAAGTAAAGCGAAAAATTTGACCTGAACAAATATATTAGAATTAATAACTTAAAAATTAGTAAGCTTAGTTTTGAATTTAAAATAATCGTAATTTTTTTTTTAAATTACCAATTTATTATTTAGTCTGAAGATTAAATTTAATTAATTTCATGTAAAACTTTATTAACACATATTATGTGTTTCATGTTTCGATTTAGCATTTTTAAATAAGAAATTATTTAGATTATGGATAAGTTATATAGTATTTAGGTTTATTGATTCACCTTTCCGCAGCGGTAGGCCTAAAAAGCCATCCATAGAGCTTCACTCTTTAACATTGATGTCGTTCTTAGATCGCCTATGGCCACCGGGGTTATGCGATCGAAGAACATTGGTTTCTTCTCTTCATTCGGCGAGGAAGTCCTCAGGGACGAGGAGTGGTGTTGCTGTGTTTGTACTTAGGTGCAAACCAGTAGTACCATTCTTTGCTCAGAGGCTTCTTCGGTGTAATGAAGAGAAGAACCAATTGTACTTTGCTTTCAGGATCAGAGGCTTCACCTCATACAAATTCAAAAAACTTTTCCATTTTTTCATTTAGTTTTCAATAGAACAATTTTCATAGAGTTTAGGGTTTGAAGTCTGGTGCTCGGGAGCGTTCTACAACTTTCGCATTAGGTTTAGTTGTAATTTATTTTTAGGTTAAACAAGCACAACTGGGTCAGTAGAAATGGACCTAGTGTCTAATCGTGACAGTTGTGATTGTTTTTATTAGGTTGGGGAGAATCTGTTCTGTAGAATCTGGTCGTTAGGGGCTTTTCCAGTAGGTTCTCACATGCATGGTTGGAGTGGGCTCGCGAACGCGATATTTTAAATTTAAACAATATGGATATTGTAGCCATACTTACTTTTTAAATTGTCTCCAGACGAATCTTGATTTTGGGAATCTCTTATGATATTAAATAAAAAAAAATAAAATAAATCAAACAAATTTTTCAAGAATTAAATAAATAAAATTTTTTATTAAATAAAGTAAATTTTCGTAATTAAATAATTTTAGGTAAATAAATAATTTTTTTTAGAATCTAAATAATTTTAGGTAACTAAATAAATAATTTTTTTTAACTAAGCAAATTACATCAAGATATAAATAAATATTTTTTATTTTTTTAAAAAAAATAAATCAATATTTCAAAGTTAGGACGGTGCATCCAATAAATAAACATTCTTCAAAATATTTTTATTTTTCAATTTTCTTTTAAAAATAAACATATTCTTAGGGGTGCTATCGTCAATAACTAATTTTAGGTATATAATTAATTCTGAAATTTCAGCATATCTGAAATTAAAATAAATAAATTATATTTTTACATATACAATATCTTAGGAATTTTTGTACAGATTCAGCAGGATTAACTACGACGGTCTTTCCTTTGGTTCCTTTACGAGTTTGTTTTTTATTACAAAAGTTTTCTGTTTTTTTGGGGCGTTCGTTGGTTTTTTTTTCGTTTTACGCCTTTTTATTGTTTACACTTTTACAGCATACTAGCTACATTTTTTTTGTTGTTGAGATTGGTTTTATTATTGTTATTTGTTATTGTGAATTCTGGATTCTATAAATTTTACCATCAAAATGTCAAGTCAAATAGACATTGACCATCCATTTTATGGATTGGAACCCAGCGAACTGCAGATCGAGTGTCTGGTTCGAGGTGTGGATTTCAGAGGGGTCAACTGGGCAGAGGAACTTCGAAACCACGCGGTACAAGGTTCAGTTCCATTAACGGTATCTCACGCGAGAGATTTGGTAGCCGAGTCTCAAATGGTGGTGCAGGCGGCACAACTAATTGTGGATCAGATACGTAGACTTCAGCCACCGATTAATCAGCCATTCTTAGATGGTCTGGCTAATCGTGTGTTGCACTATACAGGGAGGATGAATAGGTTGGGTTCTCGCGATGATTTGCAAGAAGCCCGCACCTACGCTATCTCCCAATTGTCACGCGCTTGGGATATAATAAGATCGTTGTCGACACGTCCAGTTATGCAGACTAAACCAGGAGGATCATCTGTACCATCCGAATCACCTGCGTTTCAGCCAGAGGAGAGATCCACTCCAATACCAGTACAGCCAATGACTGATACGATACACAGTTTAAATCGTGGGTATCAACAACAACAAAGACGGGCAGAACAATTACCACCATCGTATTTTCAACAATCAGGTTTAAGAGCGGAGGACTTCGCATTACCACAACAGGGTTCATCGTTCCAAGCTGGACAAAGATACATCAATCCGGCATTGGTACAGCAGCCTCTGAATTATCAACCGATACCACAGGAGCAGTTGCAACAATTTCAAACAAATTATCCACAAGCTCCATTAACAGCACCACCACCATACAACCCACTTCCTCAGGTATCTCGTGTCGTGGCTCCAGCATTGTCACCGGGAGCATACCGAGAGGTACGTAGGAACAATTTGAGTCGTTATGACTCAAATTGGGTTCCGAACTTCACAGGGGATGGTCACTCCCCTGATGTTCATGAGTTTATTCATCGAGTGGAGGCGGCTGCAAGGAGGGACCGTGTGTCCTGGGACGACCTGAGGTCGATCGTTCCACGGTACCTCAAGGCAGCTGCCGATAGATATTATTTGAATTTGACTCATGAATATGAGGAAGTGACCTACTCAGTGCTTAGGGAAGGACTCCTACGCACCTTCGGTACGCTCACCGATGATAAAGCGGTATTACGTGTTCTTTTGAACCGTAAACAGAAAGTCAAAGAGAGCGTTTATGAGTATTTAGTTGAAGTGGGTTCGTTAAATCGGAGATTAGTTCGACCATTTGCTGCAGCTGAATTATTAGAAATCGCTAGGGAAGGACTGAGTGTAGAACTGAAGAACGCTACACTTGCAGCAACAATTACAACTATGGACGAGCTTCGGACATTGTGTCAGAAGTTCGAACGTTTGTGGTCTACACCAGTCCCAACCAGAATGTCAAACTTAAGGATTAGCGAACTACAGCAAATGGACGACTATGAATCAGAAATAGATCCAGAACAAGATGGATATATTGAAGCTGTGGATACACAACCTAGAAGAATTCTGCAACGACCTGCGATATCATCTGGTAATACTAATCAACCTGGTCCATCAATGTCCAGACAACCAATTGTCTGTTTTAGATGCGGGGTAAATGGACATCGAGCTCCTGATTGTTCTAAAAACAGAATAAAACTGTATTGCTGGAAGTGCAACAAACCTGACGTAATTTATGCAAATTGTTCTCATTGTCACCCGTCGGTAAACTTCCGTCCGAGAGTACATGCTTCGGGGATGGTACCCTCGGTTCAACAGCCAATGAGCCCGAAGAAAGCGACGAGAGATGTAGGAACACAAGACGATCTACCACCGAAGAAACCAGAATAAAATCATCTAGCACATTTAATTTCCCATCATTACATTGCACGTATTTTAGACGTCTGGAACGTAACATCAGATATTGGAGGATGAGGAAATTATTTCGCAAAGCTTGTATTTCATCTATCCTTTCAGAAACAAAGGATCCTCGGCCGCGACTAGCAATAAAGATTTTGGACAAACATATTTCAGGTCTATTGGATAGTGGAGCGTCAATCACTATACTTGGAAGAAATTCCTTGGAATTATTGGAATCATCAGGTACAACCTACCGTAAGTACACTTCGTGTATTCGTACGGCGGATGGTACTGCAAATAAAATTTTAGGTTACATAGAAGTTCCAATAACTGTGAATGGCTCCACTAAACCAATGCGGTTCCATATAGTCCCTGGATTACGAGAAGAGCTCTACCTGGGCATAGATTTCTGGGAGAAATTTGGTATTGTTCCTTCATTTGTTAGTGAACTGACTCGCACAGAGCTACAAACTGTTAATATACATAACCTCACCACTGATCAGCAACATGAACTGGATATGATCAAGGATTCTTTCCCGTCATTTGAAGTGTCTGGGCTCGGAAAGACTTCTTTGGTTGAACATGTCATCGATGTTGGTGATAGTGCACCTGTTAAACAGAGGCACTATCCCACATCGCCGGCTGTTCAACTAAAGGTCTATGCCGAACTTGACCGAATGCTTCAAATGGGCGTGATCGAAGAGTCTAACAGTTCTTGGTGCTCGCCAGTGGTTTTGGTACAAAAAGAATCTGGTAAAAACAGATTATGTATTGATAGCCGTCGTGTCAATTCGCTAACTAAAAAGGACGCTTACCCACTTCCCTTGATTGATGGCTTACTAGGTCGTCTAAATGGCACAAAGTACATTTCAAGTATTGATCTCAAGGATGCTTTCTGGCAGATTCCTCTGGCAGAAGCATCTAGAGACAAGACAGCCTTCACAGTGCCTGGTCGTCCATTGTATCAATTCCGGGTTATGCCCTTCGGATTGTGCAATGCTCCCCAGACAATGTGTCGGCTAATGCACAAAGTGATACCACATCAATATCACGAAAATGTCTTTGTTTATTTAGATGATCTATTGGTAGTCTCTTCCACGTTCCAGGAACATATGGAATTGCTGTCCAAAGTCTCTTCATTGTTAAGAGCGGCTGGGTTAACCATAAACCTCAAGAAAAGTAAATTTGTTCTGAGAGAGGTGAAATACTTGGGATTTTTGGTTGGTGAAGATGGTCTACGAACTGACCCTGACAAGGTAAGAGCTGTAGCAGAGTATCCAGCTCCATCTACAGTAAAACAAATACGACGTCTATTGGGAATGGCTGGTTGGTACCAACGTTTCATACCAAATTATGCAAGCGTGGTATCACCAATTACAGATTTATTGAAGAAGAGTTTGGGGAAACTGAAATGGACATTGGAAGCGCAGGCTGCTTTCGAAAATTTAAAACGATTGCTGACTACAGCACCGGTATTAATTAACCCTGATTATAATAAAGAGTTTTTTATTAGATGCGATGCGAGTCTGACAGGGATAGGTAGTGTACTGTATCAGATCGACGAGGACGGACAAGAGTGTCCGATAGCCTTCATGTCGAAGAAACTTAACAAAGCTCAGAGAAATTACTCAGTTTCTGAGCTTGAATGTCTTGCGGCAATTCTGAGTGTGAAGAAATTCAGGGGCTATGTTGAAGGTCACCGATTTACAATTGTGACTGATCACTCAAGTCTGAAGTGGCTTATGTCACAGAAAGACTTGAGTGGTCGTCTGGCTAGGTGGAGCCTGAAACTCCAACATATGGATTTTACCATTGTCCACCAAAAAGGTACCCAAAATATAGTCCCTGATGCTCTATCTCGTCTTTATGACGATACACACGAGGAATTGACGGAAGCATTATCACATCACATTAACGACATTAAAATCGACAATGAAGGTTATCGGCACAAAGAATATACGGATATGATAGCTAAAGTTCAATCATCACCCAAGGACTTTCCATCTGTTAAAGTCGTGGATGATAAGCTATACATACGTATTGAGCCAAGATCTGATGCAATACCCAACGATGTTCCTGTGTGGAAACTCTGGGTACCAAAACCGATGACTTCAAACATGATTCGGAAACATCATGATGATAGTACTGCTGCTCATGGGGGTGTTAAAAAGACTTTAGAATTACTTCGACGTCTTTATTATTGGCCGGGCATGGCGTCGCAGGTACACAACTATGTTGTGTCCTGCGACACATGTAAACAAACAAAAGCCACGAATCAGATATTGCGTCCTCCGATGCAATATCAATTCGAAACAGCACGTCCATGGCAGAGAGTCTATATAGATTTTTTGGGACCGTACCCTCGTTCTACACTTGGGAATACGGTATTACTGATAGTTCTGGATCATGCTACGAAGTTTGTACTACTGAAACCACTTAGAAACGCAACTTCACCGAAGGTGAATGCTTTTCTAAGGAACGAAGTGTTTCTTACATATGGGGTACCAGAGTTTCTACACAGTGACAATGGCAAACAGTTCACTAGTAGGAACTTTCAAAGTCTTTTGTCAGATTTCGGCATTAAACACATTAGGACCGGTGTTTATAGTCCTCAAAGCAACGCGTCAGAGCGGGTCAATAGGTCAGTCCTAGCAGCAATTCGAGCGTTCATAAAAGGTCAACATACCAAGTGGGATTCACAAATTGGTGAAATCGCATATGCACTGCGGGCTGCAGTACATTCTGCTACCAAGTACTCACCGTACTATTTATTGTTTGGTCAACATCCAATCTCGGATGGAAATACTTACCATTTGTTGAGATCACTACACCAGCTTGGTGAAGATGCTGGTGAGGAAATAGAACGCTCTGATCATTTGACTCTGCTCAGGAACCGGGTTCAACAAAATTTAAAAGCAGCTTTCAAAAAATCGCAACATCAGTATAACCTGCGATCTAAACTACGGACTTTTCAACCACAACAACGTGTGTTTGTACGGCAACATCATTTGAGTGACGCTACCAAAAAATTCTCGGCAAAATTGGCTCCAAAGTTCTTACCTGCAATGATTAAGACTAAGATCGGAAATGTACTCTACGAGTGCACAGATATGAGCGGTAAGAATCTTGGAGTCCATCACGCGAAAGACATCAGGGAATGATGTCTTTTCGTTAGGTAGGGTTGTTCCTCTGGCTGATTGTCGTCTCTGGGGTTCACATCTTCAGGTCATACTTACTGGTTGTATCGGGGTGTCCATGGTGCTGACGTTCGGATGGATGGTCGGTCTCAATACTCAGTGAAGTTCTTAAGGACTTCATGAGTGCTGGAACCGGTCATCGGTCTTGACGCCAGTGACGGTGGGTATCTCGATCCCAGATACAGTTTAATAGGTGGAAGTAGTTCGGTGGTTTTCTGTCATGGAGGGGATGGCGACGTTTTTGTGATTTCAAGAGTAAAAATCTTGGTTTCTACCTTGAATTCATGGTGTAACGATCGCAATAATCGCGAAACAATAATAAAACCAAATTCATCTTCGTTTTCAATTCAATAAAAATGCATTTCATTAGTTTCCGTTCATTTTTACATTAATAATAATTTTAAAATTTTCTAAAACTTAACTGCTAGTTAAATTTTGAATATACTATAAAAAGCAAACGAACGTACTAAATTTTTATTTCCAATACTAATGAACAGACGTCGTTGTTAATCATTTGCTGAATTTCAAGTATTACCCGATTTTGTTTTTGACATCATAAGATGTCAAAGGCAAAATCACATTTTTGCAATTTTTAATTTGAAAATTATGCATTCCATTTTCTGCTTTGAAAAAAGGAAAAACACATTTTGATTCTTTCATTCAGTTTTTAACTTTAAATCAGAAAACATTTTAATTGTGCTTTTATGTTATGCAAGATTATATTTTCGTGAAATTAAATTCATAACAAATAAATGTAGTTATAATAAGTGAAATGATAACAACATATTAAAATGTATCGATTATTGTGTACACAAAATATATCACAAAATAATTTTAAAGTGATACTGAAAAATTATGTAAATCTTTCGAATGAATTAAAAAATTATCGTAATTCATTTACATTAGTGTCACATGCGAAATATGAACTTAATTCTTTAAACAACTTTAATAAAAATGTATAATAAATGTTGGTTCGTAAAGCAACTTATAATTTTTATTTGAATTACGAACAAATTGGAATATTCACGCCGCAATGGGGCACAAAAAAAATACGAATAATAGTTTTATGTGCCAGGAACCTCGCTCGAAAGGATCTATTTTTTGCTGGTGATCAATTTCGTATAACAAAATCAGATGCTGTTGAGTTTTGGAAATTAAACTTTGGTAATAGGAAACTATACTGGAAGTGAAAAGGGGTCCACCAATCAACAAAAATAACTTAAGGTATTTACTATAAATATGTATATTAATTTTAATTTAATTATTACTTTTGGAATGTCAAGATAAATTTAGGAAATAGTAAGAGATTCTCAAATTCAGGGTCCGTGTGGAGATAATCTGTATGGAGGGAGTGACCTCCTTTGCTTAACTATAATAAGATGTGTTTGTGATCTGTATAGATTTAATAGCATACTGAACAGAAACATAGTAGTAAAGGTCCAATGGATAATAATATGTTACAAATGTTTTACGAAACTAACACGCAACATCAAACCGTTATGGAAAATTATAACTGATCATAAACTAAGAAAAGAAAACGAAATGAGGATGCACTCAGCAAACTTCTCAAAAACCTCTGCATATAGAGTTCAACAATTTCAACTTTTCCAAAAAAACGTCTACTCAAACCTAATATTTTTTATCAGTCCAAAAATCATCGCATATCAAATTCTTTTTCATTTTGGCAAACAATAACAACACCTGACACGAGATTTTTTTCCCTCCAACTGTTCCAACTAGTTTAGAAAATTTTTCAGAAACCTCTCCATTTATTCTAAATGCTTTATTTCAATAATTACAATTTTTGTGAAACAACGATATTTTATCTAATACGACTTGATATTTTCCAGCCCAACTGTTTCTATCAGTCCAGAAAACTTCTAAGAAAACTTTTTCATTTCGCGTAAATGCTTCGTTTAAAAAACAATTTTTTGAAGAAAAAAAACGACAAATACCCTTTAACAACCTAATATTTGTTAACTATACCTATTAGTCAGAAATATGCAAAATAAGAAGCATTTTCTATGATAACAGATGAAAAGTCTATTTCCAAGCAGGTTTAATCCCCTAGTGTAAAAACAATAACAAATTGTAGTTGCTATGGTATTTTCATATAATTTTACAAAGTTTTTAAAACAAAGCAACCATGAGAAAATAGTATATGAATTTTGATTGTTATATTTTGTCGATTTCTAATTTATAATAAAGGGCTATTATTTTGAAAACGTACATCGAAAAAAAACAACTATTTTTAAAAATCTGAAGTTTTGATATATTGTTGGTATTGACGCAAGGAAAAAAGGACTTTCTGCTTTTATTTTTTGTGTACTCTGAATCGGAGTTATGCGCGGTTGAATTTTTGAGGCTTCTCACGTAGTTTTGTTAATGGTGTCAATGTTTTGTGAATAGGTGCCACAAATTTCATCCGACTTAAGTATATTTTATTAAAAAGGAAAATAATTGAATAATTGAAATAAGTAAGTTTAAAATTAATAACTTTTCTCTTTTCCGCTAGGCGGCGCGTAAAACCTTGGTTTACTTCAAAGCTCATATCTCAAAAAGTCCCTTTTTTTTTGTTTTTCACAAATTTTAAAGTAAACATATGCAGCTATGAAATTGAGAAATAAAAGGTCAGCAATTCAATATGGATTTTTTCCTACGATTTTTTAAAGTTTGGTATATGAAAAATTCACATGGGTTTTTTTATTAAGTTAATAATCCTGTACTAAATGTGGATCTAATAAATTAAACATTTCATATTTTAACACCTGCAATAAATTTGAACCATTTTCTGTGCGGTTAAATGGTTAAAAACTTATTAAAAATTAATTTAAGTTAAGTGGTAAAATAAAGGAATTTAAATTATTAAAAGGGTCTGTAAAATGTTTATTCATTTTTAAAAATGTCTATTCAGCCCCTTTTTACTAATTAAAATCTCATTAGAGACTCATAGTTTTAACATTTAAAACCCACAAACGGTTTTTGACCAAATTATGCTTGCATCCAATCAAAATATATTAAATTGTACCTACCTAATTTTACCTGATTCTACCTATGTCAAAACTATTTCAAAGGTATATATATATTGATTGGATTGCCTTATAATCAATTATATTCAAAAATATTTAGAAGACATAACGTTTAGAAAAGATAATAATAGAAATGCCTTTCAAATTGTGCTATAACTTGTACGGTCTCAAAAATCATAAGCGAACATCAAAAAATATGGAACTGGTCACACCAGCTGTTCAAAAAGCTGCGACCCTACATTTTACTTTGCGTGATGACCAGTTTATATGTGAAACATGTCGCACTTATATCTATAAAAATAAGGTAAATTTAATTATTGAAGTTATACTTCTTTGCGCTCGTTGTAAATATTTTGATGGTGTGTTAATCGAGAAACCGCGTCACGCTTGTTTAAGTTATATTTTAACCTTTATGCTGTATGGTAATAAAGACGAAATTAGTAAATCAACCTTATGCTGTAAGGTAATAAAGACGAAATTACTAAACCAATCATATTTTATGATAATAAAACATTATTCGCTTAGTTATCTTTGATCAATTTTTTTTTTCACTTTTCGGAATTATCATTAAAAGGAAAAGTTAATGTATAATGTGACAAACAAATATGTACATTTATATGAAAATTATGTAAAATTATTTTTTAACAAGTACATATTTCTAATTTACAACAAATATGTTCTTATGCTTTGCAATTATATAAAATATGTACATATTTCTATGCATTAGCACAAATACGATACATTTAGGCATTGCTTAAATATGACTAAACAAACCTGCTTACATTAGCAGAACTGCCCTCACATGTTCCAAAAATTGGAAATTGACGTTTTTTTTTCTCTTCTTAGAAACATTGATTAACCAAGAATTTGCATTGGAACCTTAGTACCGAAGAAAAAGATTATGAACAATATCAAAGCTACAGGTTTAAAGTGTTTTACTTATTGAGTGAAATATGCTTCTCCATTACTTTCAAAACTATTATTGTTATTGCAAGGGATCTATAAAATACATACAAATATGTTAACAAATGGTGTGATTTGACTGTTTTAATAATAATATATAAGTCTGAATTTACAAATGAAATTAGTCTTATTATTATTTTTTCCAATTTTTGTTTTAAGTTGTGGGAAGGAATGTCGAAATAAGACGATGACTATAAAGCGATAAAACCCATTAAACGAAAATATTCACTAAAAATTGTGGTATTCTTTAACCGGCCGGCGTATGCATCAATGTAGTAGAGTATTGCAGACAATCGATAAAATATAGAACAGCAAAATTTCTGGATTGATAAATGATTATAAGTCTACATGAAATAGGACACTAAACCAATAGCAATGAACCAGTGTACCTATTTTGTATGACGAGTACGGTGGTTTCGGAGTAAGTAATTGTGACAATTGTGACATCCAATAAACAAATATATTTACGCTCACATTATTGTTCGTGACACATTGAATTATTTGAATTAAATCTTTGGAATAAAATTTTAACTTTTTTCTAATCTTAATCTTTTGCCATCTACATTTATAAAAATTATTTAATTATTATTTGTCTGTCAAATGTGTTTTAATTTTAACATACATTTAATATGTAAATTTATCTATAGCTTTAGAGACATTTACTGAAGGGCTTTTGCTGACTGTAAAATGATATTACTACATTTTTTTCAAACTTTTTATATACATATTACTTATAAAATAAGTTAAATTAAATGACATTAAAAAAACTATAGGAGAATTTACTCAAAAAAAACAGTTTTCAACCACTTTATCTGGGAAGTACGGAAATCGCCGTGCGGGTACCTTCTAGTAATTAATAATTATTAGTTTTTTGAATAATATTTTTTTTTCCTTTTTGGATAATACTTTTTTTTTTGAATATTTTTTTTTTATTTTTTTGACTAAGAAAACTAAGAAAAATCGACGATTGAATAATCGTTCTTA
The DNA here is from genome assembly GCA_963693315.1 of Diogma glabrata. Lineage (NCBI taxonomy): Eukaryota > Metazoa > Arthropoda > Insecta > Diptera > Cylindrotomidae > Diogma > Diogma glabrata. Next base: position 88,179,128 of record OY856187.1, on the reverse strand, counting down.
TACTTTTTGAATAATAATTTTTTTTTTGAATAATATTTTTTTTTATTTATTTTTTGAACAATATGTTTTTTTTTTGCTTTTTTTTTGAACGATATTTTTTTTTTTTGTATTATATTTTTTTCTTTTGAATAATATTTTTTTTTTATTTTTTTTTTATTTTTTTTTTGAATAATATTTTGGTTTTTTTTAGTTATTTTTTTTTAATGTATCCTATCTGTCTGTCTGTGTGCGTGTGTGCGAGCGAATGGCCAAAGAAGTATAACTTCCACCGTCTGGTCCGACGCAGACCCTACTTTTTTTATTAAAATGAATAAAAATTCATATACAACTAATATTTTCTATACAGCAGCTTTCATGTTCGGAAACTATCGATAGTGAAATTATTTCTATAAATCAGGATGTTGAAAATGTTCCAACGAACGAAAATATTCAAATACCTCCAGCATCTTTAGATCCATCATCAGTTTCGGTAGATACTATATCTCCACCAGTTCCTGAACTACTTAATGACACTTTAGAAGATATTAACAATGTTCTTCGAAGGTTGGCCGAATCTCCTATCAAACAAAAACATATTACAACAGGAAGTTATAAAAAAATTGCAAGTGTCACATCGGCAATAAGTCAAAGAATATTTCAAGTAGATTCAGTTAAAGTGTTATCACCAAACGAGAAATGTGAATATACATCATGGCTTATGAACCTTAAAAAAGAATTTAAAGATGTCAGCTCTAAATCAAAACAAGTGTTTTTGTTGACGTAAATTTTGGTCTCTACCTTAACTCTACCACGTAAATTTTGGTCAAATCAACGTATCCAGGATGAATTTAATGCATCAAGACGACTGGTAGAATTTGCCATGGATTTGTTGGAAACAGTAGGTCCTTACAGTTGGCCTCAAAGCAAACAAGTGCACAGTTTGTCACAAAAGATAGTAAAAAAAAATTCAAACATACTTCTTATCAGAGGAAATTAGTAGAACAATGCCTGGCCTTAAAGATGTTGTTACTATTACAGAAGGATCAACAAAAATTAGGAAATCAAAGCGGTTGGTGTTATGAACCCTCACCGACATCTACGAAATGTTCTTGGAAGAAAACCCAGATGTCAAAATCAGCTTCTCAAAGTTCACCACGTTGCGACCGAAGGAATGTATTTTAGCCGGACCTACCGGAACACACAATGTCTGTATATGCATGATACATGAAAATGTACGTTTAATGTGTAAGCCGCTCTTAAATTTTGTAAAAAATGAAAAAGATCTGCTTAAGAAACTGAGTTGTTCTAATGATACAGTGGATTGTGCAACAAATATATGCAATGATTGTAAAAATATCGTAGAAGCTTACACAGAAACAATTTTGAAATCTCTTGAATTTTACGAAAAAATACATTATGAGAAATGGTTAATGCAAGATAGATATTTCTTAGAACGCATGAAAAAAATAAGGAAGAATTTGTAGAAGATTTAGTACATACATCGGTAAACATATTAAAAATTCATGATTTCATTGCAAGGCAGCAATCAAAGTTTCTTAAGGAAACGAAACTTAAACTACGTCACGGCGAATACGTATTTATTATGGATTTTTCAGAAAACAACTCAATGATAACGCAGAATGAGATACAAGCTGCACAATTCAATAAAGTTCAAGCCACAATCCACCCAATCGTAGTTTACTACAAATCATGTAATGATAAACTAGAGGTCTTATCTTTTGTCATTATATCTGATCATTGAATGCATAACACAGTTGCAGTTCATAAATACCAGGAAAGGTGTATTGAATTCATTGAAAAACAGCAATATCCAAGTATCAAAAAAATTTTATATTTTACTGATGGTTCAGCAGCTCAATATAAAAATATATTATAAAAATATAAAATATATTTGTTTAATGTTTTTTTCTAACGTTAGTGTTGGTGATGTTGAAATTATAACAAAATCTTCGATCATTGGGATCACCAATTCTTATTCTGAATAAAATCTGTTTCTCAATCAGAAATACACAGAAAATGGTTCAAATTTATTGCAGGTGTTAAAATATGAAATGTTTAATTTATTAGATCCACATTTAGTACAGGATTATTAACTTAATAAAAAAACACATGTGAATTTTTCATATACCAAACTTTAAAGTTTGCCCGTTTGCCGAATCTATCATCGGCGACTATCAGTGTGGTTTTCGTCCCAACCGTTCAACCACAGATCAATGTTTTACCTTAAGGATGATTCTGGAAAAATGTTGGGAGTACAACATCAGTATTCACCAGCTCTACGTTGATTTCAAGCAAGCATATGATAGCATCATCCGCGACAACCTCTGGTCTGCACTCATATGCCTTGGTATTCCAGAGAAACTTGTTTCTCTGTGCAAACTCACAACATCGGGATCAAACTGTAGAATAGTAATCGAAGGGTCAGTTTCTGACTCTTTTGATATAACATCAGGTGTTCGACAAGGTGATGCACTCGCACCCGTACTATTTAATTTGGCGCTTGAGTACGCGATAAGAAAAAGCCGCATTGAGACACAAAACTGTATATTTAACAAATCTAGTCAAATTCTTGGCTATGCAGATGATATTGTGCTTCTCGGACGTAGAACAAGCGATATCAAGGATAGTCTCTCTCGGCTTGAAAGAAATGCTAAACGACTTGGATTATGCATTAACACCGGCAAGACTAAACTATTAACAACATCCAGGAATAAACCTCCCGGCAATCTGAATACTGGCGACTATGAAGTGGAACGTGTGGAAAACTTCAAATACCTCGGGTCTGTAATAACATCGTCAAATGACATGCAGGCAGATATTAAAGCTCGTGTCTCAGCCGCATACAGAGTTTTCTACGCATACTCAAAACTTTTGCGATCTAAACATCTTTCGCAGTCGTGCAAACTCACACTTTACAAAGCATTAATTCGACCTGTGCTTACCTTTGGAAGCGAAAGCTGGACACTGACTTCCTCCGATTGTAGAATTTTATCAACATTCGAGAGGAAAGTCATACGAACAATTTATGGTCCATGTAAAGTTGCTGAAAATCAGTATAGAATCCGAATGAATCATGAAATCAGACAGCTTCTTGGAGGCTGCGATGTAATCGGATTCATTAAATCTAACCGGATTAGATGGTTTGGTCATGTAGAAAGGGCACCATTAGATAGAATGATTAAAAAAGCGTCCCAACAACAACCAGCTGGTGTTCGTCGAAGAGGAAGACCTAGACAACGCTGGCGTGATGACATCATCCAAGACCTTCGTGATATAGGATGTCGAAACTGGGGTCAACTGGTCATGGAACGAGACGATTGGAAGCTGATTGCACAGACGGCAAAATCCCTCCATGGGATGTAAACGCCAGAGAGAGAGAGAGAAACTTTAAAAAATCGTAAGAAAAAATCCATATTGAATTGCTGACTTTTTATTTCTCAATTTCATAGCTGCATATGTTTACTTTAAAATTTGTGAAAAACAAAAAAAAAAAAAAAGGGACTTTTTGAGATATGAGCTTTGAAGTAAACTAAGGTTTTACGCGCCGCCTAGCGGAAAAGAGAAAAGTTATTAATTTTAAACTTACTTATTTCAATTATTCAATTATTTTCCTTTTTACTTGCAAAAATATACGTAAGTCGGATGAAATTTGTGGCACCTATTCACAAAACATTGCCACCATTACCAAGACTACGTGAAAAAGCCTCAAAATTCAACCGCGCATAACTCCGATTCAGAGTACACAAAAAATAAAAGCGGAAATAACTTTTTTCCTTTTGTCAAAACCAACAATATATCGAAATTTCAGATTTTTTAAAAATCAAAAATTTAAAAATTAACAACAAAATGTACGTTTTCAAAATAATAGCCCATTAACAAATATCTTTTTAGGTAGATTTCATATAAAAATCTACCTATTGCAATGGGCTTCATCTCGGAATTTCGGAAAAATTTTTGTGCCAAACGACTATATATGATAAGCGGAGACAAAAAACAAAAAAAAAAATTTATATATATATATATATATATATATATATATATATATATATATATATATATATATATATATATATATATATATATATATATATATATATATATATATATATATATATATATATATATATATATATATATATATATATATATATATATAAACGATATGAGATATAACGAAAACGACCGGCACTCTCACGGTCGCATTTGTTGAGCTAGATCAAAAAAATTTTTTGTACTTGTGTGTTCTAATAATATCTTGGACAAGTTCGTGAATCAGCAAAATCCGACACGTGGTTAAGAAACTAGAGGCTTTTTTCTGAAAACAATTGATTTTTTAAAACCGTTATAACGGCCGTTTGGATACTAATATTTCAAAAAATTTAACAAATTTAGAATCTTTAAAATCTTTTTTATCAATTTGTTTTAAAAATAGACCTCTGCAGTTAGAGGTTCCTGAGTGAGCGGCTCCAACAAAAAAGTTTGCAAAAAAAATTTTTGTTTTAAAACAACCGGCACTCTCACGGTCGCATTTATAAGGCCAGATAAAAAACCTTTTCTAAAAATGTGCGTTTTATTAATATCTTGGACAAGTTCGTAAATCAGCCCAATCCAACACATGGTTAAGAAACTAGAAGCTTTATACTAGAAAAAAACTCTCTTTCTTAGATCTGTTATAACGGCCGTTTGGATTCTAATATTTTTAAAAACTTCATAAATTTAGAATTTTTAAAACCTTTTTAATCAGTTTCTTTCAAAAAAAGACCTCTGCAGTTGGAGGTTTCTGAGTGAGCGGCTCTAACAACAAAGCTTGTAAAACACAAAATGCGTTTGAATCAACCGGCGCTCTCACGGTTGCATTTGTGGAGCCAGATCAAAAAACCTTTCTTAAAAATGTGTGTTTTATTAATATCTTGAAAAAGTTCGTAAATCAGAAAAATCTGACACATGGTTAGGGAACTATAGGCTTTATACTAGAAAAAAAAGTAGTTTTTTTAATCCGTTATAACGGCCGTTTGGATACTAATATTTTTAAAATCTTCATAAATTTAGAATCTGTGGAAACATTTTAATCCGTTTCTTATAAATATAAACCTCTGCAGTTAGAGGTTTTTGACTTGTTGGCTTCAACAAAAATGTTTGCAACAATCCCCAACTACAATTTCCAAAAACCTTATAACAGTCAATGTCAACCTTATAACAGTCAAAAAAATAAAAGATTTGAATAGAAGAAATTAATGTTTTTTCTTAGAAATAAACTATTTTGATATTTTGCAGTAATTGCACGACATATGATATAGAGTAGGTTTGTGTCATAAATTGTCACACACATGTTCTGTGGTAGATTTGATATTTGTTTGTTGCAAAATTGGATAGATATAATTTTGCTTGTAGGTAGCTAATTATCTTTTTAAAATTTGATCGATATCTGTTTGAAATTAGTTTGTTTTGTTTAAACTAATCTGATACATCAGATTCTACTGGCACACAAAACTGTCTGATCTCGAAATCTACCTATTTCTAGCGGATATACGCCGCTTGGACTTTTTTTACTACTTCCATGAGAAAATTCGATTATTTACTCAAAAACCCAAGACAAAGGTTATTTTTTTACTACTAACTTGAGAAATCATTAGTCATTATTTACTCGAATGCTCCAATGAGAAGTAGTTTTTCTCAACCTAGGTCAACAATAATAACAAAAAATAAAAATTACCTAAGTTAATAATGACAAATTTTCTTTTATTACTTCACCACAATTTTAAATTGTGTGAAGTAATGCAATCTATCGTGAAAAAAAAAATCTTACATACCCCAAATTTTATTTTTTCTTCTGTTTTGGACCATCCTCTATCTAAATAGCCAAAAAATATTGGTGTACGTCTGTGTGTGCGTGGGTGGGTGGGTGGTTGAGTGTTTGGGTGTGTTGTATATTGGTTATTTAATAATTTATAAAATAAAAGAATTTAATTTTAAATTCAAAGATAATTTTTATTTCTGCTTTACATGTCCTATCACACCAAAAGCCAAAACAAGAGAGAGTTGCCTTTTCTATTTACAAAATACAAGTTACATTCAAATACTACTATATTCTCAAAAGCAATCTCTTCATGTTTATTAATTTATAATTATAACAAACACATAGTTAATATAACTGCAATATTCCATAATAATTTAATATAATATTTTATACCAATCGAAATTATACAGTATGGTATCAATAACAATATCCTACATCTCCCTCTTTAATTCATGATACTGGGAAAAAAAATTAAATTAATAACAAATTAAATTATTAGTACATAATTAAATTATGACAAGTTCTCTTTTTAATCTTTATTTCAATTCGATTCAGGATTCAAAGCAAATATTTGTGTATTCACTCTATATATTTTAATTTCTTAAAAATGAAATGTTACGACGCAACACGGTGCCGTTATCATTTTCCACCAGATACGATCGAGGCGTGTGCCATTTATTAACGATTTTGCCTTTATTCCATTGCCTGTTATTTGGTTCTCTTACTCTAACTTGATCGCCTAAGTTAAAAGATCTGTGTTTAACATTATGAGCATTTCCAGTTCTGTAATGCTTTTGGAGATTTGCCTGTTTCTTTTGAAATTGTACATCAATTCTTTGATTCAATTGAGGTTCCAACAATGAATTGTGAATAGGTAATTTAGTTCTTAATCTTCTGTTTTGTAATAACTGTGCCGGGGAGAACTCTAAATCCTTTGTTGGAGTGTTTCGGTATTCCAAAAGTCCAATCATAAATTGTTCATATGTATCAGATTTTTTTAATATGCTTTTCACTATTTGTATAGCTCGTTCTGCCATTCCATTTGACTTAGGATATAGTGGGGAAGAAGTAGTTATTTCAAAATTAAATCTTTTCGCAAATTCTTTGCATTCAAATGAATTGAATGGAACGTTATCTGCGATTACCGTTTTAGGAATACCGAAACAAGAAAATATTTCTAACCATGCTTTTATCACTTCTTTTGAAGTTTTATTTCTCATTTTTCTAACCTCTATCCACTTAGAAAAGTAATCTACAACTAGTACATAAGTGTCATTTCCGAAATCAAAAATATCGCAGCCAAGCTTCTGATAAGCTAGCATAGGAATGTCATGGGGTAACAACGGATCATTTGTATTCGCAGATCGAAATCTTCGACACATTTCACAACTGCTAACTAGGTTTTCTATATCGGTATTAATGCCTGGCCAGTAAACCAAGTCTTTTGCTCGCTTCTTTGTTTTTAGAATTCCCAAATGAGATTCATGCAACAAACCTAAAATCATGTGCCTAAGCTTTTGTGGAACAATTATTCGGGAATCTTAAAATACAATACCGTCTTCAACAAAAATAGATTCTTTCATTTTGTAATAAAATTTTACGTCTTCAGGCACTTTACTTTTATGAGATGGCCAACCCCTAAGATAGAACTTCATTATACAATTCAGTACAGGGTCATTTGTGGTTTCTGTTTTAAACAAATTTAATCGTTCTTCGCTCACATTAATGGATAAAACAGATTCGGTAAGAGTTAAATCTTCCTCAACAATTCCTGAATCCAAGAAATGACGAGATAAATAATCTGCAATATTTAGAAATTTACCAGGAGTAAATTGAAGCTTAATATCATAATTAAGTAGTTTTAATCGCATTCTTTGCAATTTAGATGATGAAACTTTGTGGATATCTTTATCCATAATGGAAACAAGAGGTTTATGATCGCTTTTAATAATAGCTGATCTACCGTATATGTAAAAGTGAAATTTCTTGCACGCATATGTGACCGCTAAAAACTCTTTCTCGATTTGAGCATATCGAGTTTCCGTTTCCGACAGGCTGCGGGAAGCGTAAGTAATTGGTACTCCATTTTGTAAAAGACAAGATCCCAATCCGTTCTGTGATGCATCTGTCTGAATAACAATATCCTTTTCTGGATCAAAAGGTTGTAACACTGGAGCATTGGTTAAAGTTTGTTTAATTTCTTCAACGGCTCTACTGTGAACATCAGTCCATTTGAAAATAACTCCTTTTTTTAACAATTCTCTTAAAGAACATGTAAGTTCTGCTAAATTAGGTATAAAATTCCTAACATAATTCAAAATACCTAGAAATGATTGAAGTTCCTTCTTGCTCTTAGGATCTTTCAAATTTTTAATTGCAATTACCCTATTTTCATCAGGCTCGATACCATCTTTTGAAATAGAGTGTCCAAAATAATTAACTTTTGTTAAACGAAATTGAAATTTTTCGGGATTAAACTTTATATTAAGATGTTTTGCTCGCCCAATAACTTTCAATAAATTTTGGTCATGTTCTTCAACGGTCTTACCAGTGATCAAAATGTCATCTATGTACACAATAACACCGTCTAAATCGCCAAAGTTCTCAGAATTAAATTTTTGAAATATTTCGGGTGCGGTTGAAATGCCGAATGGAAGTCTTACGAATTGAAATGTACCATACGGTGTACTAAATGAGCAATACTTCCTAGATTCTGGTTCTAAAGTCACTTGCCAAAACCCATCTTTTAGGTCAAACACCGAAAAATATGTTGCACCATTTAATTTCATAGTAATTTCCTCAAAACTCGGAATTAGGGCTCGTAAAATACTCGAACATTAAGTACCCGGGTATCGAGTAGTTATTTTACTCAAATACCCGGGTTACCCGGGTAACCCGGGTAGTTGGATAATTAAAACAAAACAAATTTTTAATAGAATTCATTTGTACATATTTAATTCAATTAATATTGATATTTATTTAATTCAATTAATATAATTATTAAAAATATGTTAAACGTTAAATGAAACCAAATTTTATAATAATATAATATTTACTATAACTTTTTGTTTATAAAATAGTATTTTAAAAATATTAAGCCGTTGAGTGTGGAAGGAGCTAACGAACTGCGAATTTCGGTTATTATATTGCCGGCTACTGAAAACACCCGTTCGCATGCCGTTGATGTAGGATTTATAGTAAGCAGTGAAGCGTACAGATTATCTAACATGTGGTTTCGCTTACCTCCATTTGTCTGCATAAATGGAAGGGATTGCTCAACATTTAAATTTTCGCTTTTTTCTTTGGTTTTAGTTATATATAATGCAAGACAATGCTGTAACTCATTATATACTGATGTTGGTTCCCGCTCTCAATCAGAAGAGCTTGAGCTTTGATCTGCAACTCTGATGTTGTTTTCATTCGAGTATAGACGTAATAATAATTGATAAGCAAGCTGCTTTGTAGAAATTTTTGTTGCATAGCTTAAAAACTCATTGCCTTTTGAAAAAATATAATGATGCAAATATAACAATAATGTTGTTATATCCTTTTGTCAACGTTCATTAACTTCGTTTTTCAAATAGTTCACGAGAAAGAGGTGTACTAATCTCGTTTATTTTTTTTAGTACGTAGAAGTACCTTCAGCTGTTATTAGGGTGGCGTTTTTTGTATTCAGTTCTTGTACTGCTAGCATAAGTGGTTCGAGAATAAAAGAGATTTCTTTTAATATTTCTAAATCGCATTCGTGCATTTTGTCAGCGCCCAGCTCATCGAGTGTAGTATTATTAGTTTCAACTTTTGACCTTCCTGCACTTCTACGTGCTCTAATTATAAAAATAACAGAAACTAAACCATCGGAAAATGACTGCAGTCGTTTGTGAGGGAGTACTCAGGAATCTCTCAAGGATCTACATTTTAAGGTGATAGAAGTATTTTTAAAAAATCTAGATTCATTCATTTTATAAATCTTCTTTGGTAAAACGCTCCATACTTTGTGACTTACAAGCTTCGTAACTATTTCACGGCCCTAGCTGATTTAGGAACTTATCTAAAATACAACAATGCAACATATATTTTCTGAAATTATTTTTTGAATAAATCAGCAAAAGTGTCAGTGAGCTTCATAAGAATTTTGTTTTTGTTATACCCGGGTACTCGAAGCTATTACCCGGATATTCGAGTAGTAAAATTTTTGGTAAAATACCCGGGTACCCGGTTATCCGATACCCGAGTATACGAGCCCTACTCGGAATCAAAAAATGTTGTTTTATGATATACTTATTTAGTTCGCGAGGGTCTAAACATATTCTTAATGTACCGTTTCGTTTTTGGACACATACTAAATTATTAACCCATTCCCTACCTTCATTTACCTTTTCTATAATATTTCTTGACTCTAAAGATTTTAAAGTTTGCTCAAGCTGAACCTGTATTTTTAATGGAACCCTACGGGGTGGCTTTGCTACTGGAATAGCATTATCGGATATTTCAATTTTACAGGTTTGTGGAAATTTACCACAACCTTCAAACACAAATTTGTTTTCAAGTATAAACTTTTCTTTAGAATTTATCTTATTAATCTTCAAACTGTCTATTTTATTTATTAAACCTAGCTTAACACAACTTTCTAAACCTAAAATTGGTATTAGATCTTCATCTATCACTATGAATGGTTCTAAGGCAATATTGTTTCTAGCACAGCACACTAAGTAACACATACCTTTCGGAAAAATTTTTTGCCCGCCATATGCTTCCAAAACAGATGAACAATTTTGTAGTTCTGCGTTTTTATCAATTTTATTAAGTAACTTTGATGATATGATATTTACTTCTGATCCTGAATCCAATTTTAATTCAACTATGGTGTCATTAATTTTTATTTTTTCCGCCCCGGATTTTTTCCTAAAATGATTAAAATTATTATTACAATTTTTAAAATCAATTGAAAGACAAAAAATATCATTATCATTATCATTTGTACAATTTTTTTCTTCATTTTTAAACGAAATAGCTTGTACGTTCTTACTATTACAAACATAGGCAAAGTGATTTAGTTTTCCACAATTTCCACAAGTTTTTCCAAATGCTGGGCATGATCGCGGCGCATGTGTGTAATTACAAAAACGACAAGCCATTTGTTGATTATTAAAATTACTGTTAAAATTATTCTGATTTTTAGAAACTGGTTTATAATTGCTAAATCTTTTAGGATAACTGCTTGAATTCAAATTATTTCTGAAATTTGAATTAGTATACGTATTTATTTTGTTTACATTTTGGTTTGTCTTTGTATTAGTATTAACTGAGTTAACATCAAGTTGATCACTACATGTGACACTTGTTTCGGTCCCTGAAATTGAGGTTATGCATGATGTGGATGTAGATTGGATGGTCTTAGTTTGCTGCTTTGTAATTTCTGATGTTTTACAAATTTCGATCGCTTTATCACAGTCTAAATTATCCGTTCTTATAAGATTTTCTTGCAATTTTTTATCCCATATTCCTAATACGATCCTATCTCTTAACATGTTTTTTTCTTGAGTTTCGAACTCGCAAGTTTTTATAAGTTTTTTAATATCAAAATAAAAATGTTCAAAAAATTCATTTTCTTTTTGATTTCTACTATAAAAAACAAACCTCTCATATATAACATTTGTTTTTGGTTTACAGTATTTTTCAAATGCTGTTTTAATTTCAATAACTTTTTTCGGTGGCGTTTCAAATGAAAATGTTCCATATAATTCTAAGGCATCCTCTCCAAGCGCATTTAAAAATATTGCAATTTGAACTTTCTCGGTTTTTTCAATAACTCCAGCTGCGACTTCAAAAACTTCATATGATTGAATAAATTTCTTCCAATTTTCTGCTAAGTTACCTTCAAGACTAAGACCTTTCACTTGTTTCACGTAATCCATGGCGTAAATCGTTACAGTTTTACGTGGTCGACCACGTAAATTCCCCGATGAATTTTTTGGTTTTTCAGGCTTAATCAAAATTTTCTTTTCTTTAATTACTCCCATTTATTAAAACTTACATATTTGGAGTCAACTGCGCCATGTTGTATATTGGTTATTTAATAATTTATAAAATAAAAGAATTTAATTTTAAATTCAAAGATAATTTTTATTTCTGCTTTACATGTCCTATCACACCAAAAGCCAAAACAAGAGAGAGTTGCCTTTTCTATTTACAAAATACAAGTTACATTCAAATACTACTATATTCTCAAAAGCAATCTCTTCATGTTTATTAATTTATAATTATAACAAACACATAGTTAATATAACTGCAATATTCCATAATAATTTAATATAATATTTTATACCAATCGAAATTATACAGTATGGTATCAATAACAATATCCTACAGGGTGGGTTGAGTTTTCTGCATAGGATCTTGATGAAACTTTGGCAAATGGTTTACTTGAAAATGGAAGATCTGGATTCATTTCAAAATTGGACAAAAAGGCAGGGGGTCTCCCGAACACCTCTAAGTTTAAATCTTGAATAAATTCTGATTCCGGACTATGATCTTATTGAAACTTAATATATAAGGTTTTAGTACAAATTTCTGCATACCAACTTTCGGTTTGTCACTTCCGGTTAAAAAGTTTTTTTTTCAGGTGTTTATCCCTACTGTAGCCTACAATTACCGATCGATTTTCATGAAACGTTGGTAAAAGCTTTAAAATAACATGAGGAAAATTTTATCAGCTTTTGGAGTTCATTGGATAAAGGGTTTGGGGTCCACCATACAACAGGTGGTTTTTTTTCACAATGTTTTTATGTTTGTTGGGAGCATAAAACATTCATTCGTGAATGAATTTTGATGACACTTTGGAAAAAGATGCAAACATGCATGACAAGGAACTGATTAGTTTTTGAGCGATGGTGAACAAAATGGTGTGGGCTCCCTGGAGCACCTGTTTTTTTGAAAGCTCTATAACATCTGTACCTGATAATCAAATTGGATGAATCTTGGTACATTAGTATTTAGTACGGTTCACAATAGTTCTGCATCCCAACTTCCGGTTTTTCACTTCCGGTAAAATATATTTTTTTGTACTTTTTTGAAGTTTTTCAGTGTCTTTATGCACACTACAGCCTAGTGCCTACAATTATGGAGTTATTATGATGAAACTTATGAAAAAGGTTTCAATTAGTGTGAGAAGATAATTATCATCTTTTGGGACACATTGATCAAAGTGGTCTACCATACCAATGCTGACTTTTCACACTTTGTTTTTTAAGTTTGTTGGGAGCATACAGACTTCATTCATTAATTTATTTTAATGACACTTTGAAAAAAGATGGAGACTTAAGTAATAAAGAAGTGATTAGTTTTTGGATAATATTGGAGTAAGGGGTGGGCCATGGGGGTTCTCCCGAACACCTGTTTAATGTGTCACACCTTTTTCAATGTTTGTTGGGAGCACACAGCATTCGTTCGTGAACGAATTTTGATGATACTTTGGAAAAAGATGCAAACATGTATGGCAAGGAACTGATTAGTTTTTGAGCGATAGTGAACAAAGTGGTGGGGGGTGTCCCAAACACCTGTTTTTTTGAAAGCTCAGTAACATCTGTACCTGATAATCAAATTGGATGAAACTTAATACATAAGCATTTAGTATGGTTTACAACAGTTCTGCATCCCAACTTCCGGTTTTTTACTTCCAGTAAAAATTTTTTTTTATTGTTGGAAGTTTTTTCAGTGTCTATATGCACACTACAGCCTACAATAATGAAGTGATTATGATGAAACTTATGGAAAAGGTTCCAATTAGTGTAAGAAGATAATTATCATATTTTGGAACACTATGATCAAAGTGTCGGGCGTCTACCATACAACTGCTGACTTTTCACACTTTGTTTTTAAAGTTTGTAGGGAGCATACAGCACCACCCCTCATCAATCTCAAAACATGGATGAAGGTTATGGGGCAATCGGTTGAGCAAGCCAGCTTACGCTCCTTTTAGGCTGGCTCGTTGTAGTTTAACTGTTGCGACCCTATTCCATCGAGTTCTCTAGCCTGCGCCCTTTCTTCTGTTGGTCACCGCTGCATAGGTGATGCTGATCTCACCTTTTTTCTTCTCATATCTCTGCGTCAGTTTGGTAGGTCTTCCAGGTACTTAAAAACAAAAATCTCAAGGCAGACCAAAATTTTCTTAAATTATAAATAAGTCTCAATTATATCAAGAAATTTTAGTGAGGCTACATTCCAAATAAGTAGGCTTTTGTAATTAGTGATTAAAAAAAATAGTTAAAAATATTAATTAACGTAAATGAGAAAGTCGGCCACTGGATAGATATTTTCTGATATAGATTCTATAAGTTAAACCCAATTTCACAGAGGTTACATGTGAAGTAGACTAAAGTGTCGTGGCAGCTTGGTCTAATAACACTTAAAACTTTATTTACAAAAACTAATTTTAAAATAACTTCTATTTATACGATTTTATATACACGATAAAACGTTTCGTTTACAATAAGTTTTTTGGGATCCGTCGTGTGAGGGCCCTTGAGGCCCCTTGAGCATCTGTTTATTTGAAACTTCAATTATATCAGTTTCTAATAATGGATTTTGACGAAGCTTAGTAAATATGCTAATATACTGCAGCATGATTTGTAAAAGTTCAGCATTTTTGAAATAAATTTCCAAATTTGCAAGCTAATTACACTAATCATTCGTGGCTACGTGAGCGAGATATTTGAGCCGCAAAAACTATAGATGAGTCGCAAAAACAATAGACTCAAATAAGTTTAAAATACAACAGCTATTGCCTGCGATAATGAAATATCATTCAAACCGATTGATTCTGTTGTCAATCCTGAGCAATGTTCAATTATAATGTTGAATTCTTGAATTTATTGGATTTAACTGGAATGCCACCACATATTTTTCGATTATACTGCTTAAAAATTTCAATACCATTTTAAACGGCAAGTTTCAATGTGAAATTGTTATTTTCCCAATGATCCCTTCAGACTCGCCCTTTCTATTTAAACGTTTGTAATTTCCAATTCGATTGGCATTCGCAATGACTGTATTAATAAGTCACAAAGCCAAACAATGTCAATTTGTGAGTTGGATCTTGAAACCCCATGCTCTTCGCATAGTCAATTATATGTTGCGTGTTTGAGGGTTTGTTCAAGTTTGTTCGTGTATTTCACTCAGGGATTAGCAAAAAATATTGTTCATCATACCGCATTAAGATAAAATAAAAAAATGTATTCCTGTATAATAATGAATAATAGTAATAATAATTTCTTTTGAATAATTAAAACTAATGGTTTCGTTTAATAGCCAAAAAAAATTCAAACCCAACTATGCGGCCACTATTATTTATCTCAATGAATTGGAGGTAGAATGTCGATTAGGATTAATAATCGCTGATCAAAAGTTATCTTGAAATAGACTGTATGTGGTACGAAGTTCACCTGGTCTTCTAGTTTTACTATAATAAAGAAGTCATTTGAACATCAACATTCAGAATAATGGAATAATTTCTTTCTATTTCTTTCTTCTAAGAAAAATGACCATATATTACAAATTCACCCTACTATTTGTGAAATATACAAATGCTGTTATGTACTGATGCTTCTATTAATCAAATGTGTACGATTGGAGCTGATAATACTTAAACAAATTAAATTTCTTTAGAATTTTTAAAATTATTCAATCTATTAGCTCCATGTTTTTTAAATCTTAAGTTTATATAACAGTTTGAGGTTAATTCTGAGTGATGAAGAAGAAGGTGGGGCATACATAGCTTCTCTTACTAAATCTTGTCAGACCTCTTTTGAAGTTAATCGAAACTATCGCATTTTAGTTTTCTATAATTATATTTAGATAAATCTTTTAAATATATCAAGAATAAAGTTTATACAATAAAATAATTATTTACATTTATATTTTCTAAATACTGAGAAATATTTTATATATAATTTACTTAAGCCTAATTAAGCTTTTGTTATCTTACTATAATCTTATTACGCTAACTTCATAAACTGGTTTAATTGACTCCATTGTAAAATGCACTGCATCGTGCACCGTCGGAAATGTTTTAAATGTTTCAGTAGCATTTTTTAATATCTCACATTTTCTAAACATTTCATATACAGGACTAGAACATCCTGCTAAATAAAAGCTTACACCTAAATTATTAAACTCTTTTACTAAAACTTTTATCATTGCTGCCCCTGAAGAATCGATGTACGAAAGAGCAGAAAAATCTACAATTAAATATTTGAAATCTGTGAATTCATATTTTGATTCTTTACGAATCGAATTTGAAAGTTTTCGTCCTTCTTTTGCTAAATCTATTTTAAGTACGTTACACAATTCTGTTTTAAAAGAAGCTCGTGATGCGAAATTTAAACTTCCTGAATAATGGAAGATCTTTATGCTTGGAATTTCTTCGGCCTAAAATATGAACAAAATTAGCTAAATTGAATTTTTGATTTTATATTTGAATACTTACTCCTTTGTACCGATTGATGTCCAAGTATAAATCAGTATTAGGTACGTGTCCAAGTAAACATGTGTATGGTTTCATACCACGGATGAAAATACAAGATATACTTAAAATAATTCCTACTAAAAGTCCAATATCGATGGCAACAATAACAACTGTTAAAAATGTTATCATCCAAACGGCGGCATCGAGGTAACTTATTTTAAGAAATTTATAAAATTGAGTAACTTGCATTAACATTCCTTTGAGAGCGACGACAATTACACTAGCAAGCACACACTAAAAATATAATTAAATTGAAATGTGGTTGAGTTCGCGTAAATATATGCGTCGTCTATCACATACCTTAGGAAGTGGTTCAAAAAATGGTCCAACCCATAACAATACAACTGCTAATATAGCACAGCTTACAACAGAAGCGATTTGAGTTTTGCCACCAACCGCAACCTGAATTGTTGATCTAGATAATGATGCTGAAATTGGTATGCATGAAAAAAATGATCCTACAACATTTCCAGACCCCATTGCTAATAGTTCTTGATTAAAGTCAATTTCATAACTAAACTTTTGTGCAAATATCAACGCCATTGATACTGAAACCGTATAAGAGACCATTGCAACTGTAAAACTATCAACTAAAAGAGCGCTAAATAGACTTATATCAGGTGTTATTGGTGCTGGTAGTCCTGTTGGTATATCACCGATCGTTTTAATATTATAATTTTCATTTAAATTTAAGAATACCGAGCAAACTGTTCCACACACAATTGCAATTAATTCGATTGGAAATGGGATTGATGTTCTCTTTGCTAATTTAACCTAAAATAGGAAAAAATATTATTGTGAAGTATTAGATATACATGCGTATGCAGTAAAAGGTTTATTTTCTTACTTTTAACCACTCGTTGTTGATTACTAAAATGATAATTGTAATAGCTGTAATCACTACAGCTGCCACATTAAATTCATGAAATTTGGAAAAAATTGTAATATATGTCTATAAAATAAAACGAAAGAATTTTATATTAAATAATTTAACATGACCAAGGAGCACTTACATTAATAACTTCAAAATATCCTTTAAACGGTGAAATAGTTAATCCAACTAAATCTTTTATCTGTGATGTAAGAACATGAATTGCCGCACCAGTTGTAAATCCAGAAACTAATGTTTCAGATAATAAACATGATATACATCCAAGACGAAGGAAATACATAACAAGCTGAAAATAAAAACGTCTACGGTAAATTATACTGATTTAGATAAAATTTAAAATAAAATTTTACTTGAATCACGCCGACAAAAAAGCATACAGCTGTTGCAACTTGCATGGGTGTCCGAGAAATCACTTCACCAGTTACTGGGTTTGGTATCAGCGTATCTTCATTTAACTGTGAATACAATAGAACTGATTTGCCAACCATAATTGAAATAACAGCAAATGTTCCCATTGAATTGTGACGTGATGTTCCCAAAATAAAATAAACGAGAACAGGAAAAAATGCCATGTATATTCCTACTATTGGTGGTATACTTGCTAGAAGTGCATATCCCATTCCTGTAAAATTAACGAAAAATATTTTTAATATATTACTTTTGTTATAGAATGTTTAGGGTTAACTATAATAAATTATGAATTAACTTCTCTGAAAGATATCATACTTAAAATATTAAGGGTTAAAATTATCAGAAGAAATCCACACAACAGTGGTGGTCTAATGATTTGGGCATTATCAGCAATTTTGGTAAGTGGAAACTTACAGTCATACGTTGCATTATAAACACTGACAATTATTTTCAAATGATGGAAAACGTGTTTTTACCATTCAAACGTTCTTTATGACGACGAAATCTCATTTCTCAGCAAGAAGATGCCCCGGAAATCGAAAAATTCGTGACTTTCGTTTCAGAGAAATAAGATTAAAATTTTGAATTGGCCAGCTCTATATTATCGAAAATTGTTGAGTTATCTCGCAAAGTTTACACGAACAGAAAGCAAAATAACTCACTAATACAATTAAAACTGCAATTAAAGAAGATGTTGATGCGCTAGAGACGAATTACACTAAAAATCTTTATATGACTCGCTTCCAAATCAAATCTTTAATGTTATTTCTAACAAAGGTGACGGTACACATTTGAATTTAAAAATATATAAGGCAATCAATATATGTTAACCATGTAGAAGAAATGCAAGAAAAGTCGGTGTATTTATTTCGATGTCGCGGATTGTAGATATACCTAAGACATTAATTATATTAATATTGCTACCCTACTGTCTCTTTTTAATACAAATATTATAACCGTTAAATTCGCACATAAACTTTAACTTTAAAAAATCTTGCTTATCCTCTGTATTTTATCATCTAGGAGCCTATCTTACTTAGAACTCTAGTACTCCGGTGGCCACATTAAAATTGGCAAATGTGGCCGATTAGGCTAGACAAACAAAATTTGGTTAACGTATTTGACTATGACGACAATTCCTTTCATGTGATGCAATGCAAATTGAAATACTCAAAGTAGAGATCTGGCTCTCTTAAAGTGCGTGGCAACCACAAATTTGAAAATGTTAATTCCGCATGGAGTACCAAACCCCAGAAGGCATCAAAATTGAACGGTTTTGCTAAATTTTGTACTGTCTGTCATTTTGCTTTATAGTAAATTTTGTGAAAATTAAATTTTATATTGCTGCAAAAACTAAAAACATAAATATGGAGGGACTGAAATCTCACAGCTCTGAGATATCAAGACTTCGGTCTGGGTCCAGGATTTTGATGTAAGTTTCGGCAAAAAACTTTTATGAGGACATGGTTTTTAAATTTGGTCAGCGATGTATATCAAACATAACTCTTTGTTAAAGTACAAGTATGTTTTTATTTCTGTTTAGACATTTATTACAAAACTAACACGAAACATCAATACGTTGCCGGAAAATCATAACAGATCATAAATTAACATAATTTAGTGGAAAGATGATACATTCAGCAAACTGCTCAAAAACCTCTCCATTTAGCGTTTCGAAAAAATATTACAAAATCACAAATTCAAATTTCTTCCAAAAATATTTTAAAAATTAAATAAAATCAAATTTTTTTCAAAATTCCAAAAATAATCAAATAATTAGAATAAAATCAAATATTTAAACTTTTTCTAAATTCCAATAATATTCCAAAAATTCTTAAAAATTCAAACTTTTCCAAAATTCTAAAAATATTGCAAAATTATTACAAAAATTCAAACTTTTTTCAAAATTCCAAAAATTATAATAAATCAAAACTTAAAATTTTTCACAATTCTAAAAATATTCCAAAAATTCTTACAAAATCAAAAATTGAAACTTTTTTCAAAATTCCAAAAATATTCCAAAAATTAGAATAAAATCAAATATTTAAACTTTTTCTAAGTTCCAATAATATTCCAAAAATTCTTAAAAATTCAAACTTTTTCCATAATTCTAAAAATATTGCAAAAATTATTACAGAATTTTTTTCAAAATTCCAAAAATTATAATAAAATCAAAAATTTAAAATTTTTCAAAATCCTAAAAATATTCCAAAAATTCTTACAAAATCAAATATACAAACTTTTTTCAAAATTCCAAAAATAAATCAAAAACTATAACAAATTCAAAAATTTCCATGTCCAATTTCATTTTCAATTACATTTACGTCATAAAAACAGCTACATTTTTTTTTCCAAAAAATTGGCTAAAAAAATAAATGAAATCATTTTTTGAAACACTTGAAATTATTTTTTTAACAAACTTATAATGCCGTAATTCTCAATAATAATAATAAAATTTCATTTCAAACAAACAATTTTATTTTTTTCCAAAATATTGGGTAAAAAAATAAATAAAAATCTTTCTTTTGACACACTTGACAACATTTTTTTGACAAACTTATAATGCATTTATCTAGTTTTTGATCTCACATACCAATCCCTACCATCAAGATTTCTTCAAATTTAATGTTCCTACTCGTAATCACTTAAAATGAACGTTTTTTAAGCCAAAAATATGATCATTTGCTATTTTTGACACACATAATGATTTTTTTGACACACTTCCGGTACATTTTTCGAACACAGCGTCCTTTCGGACCTGTCCCTTGAGTATACCTATTTTTAAAAAAAAAAATTTTTGAAATCCCTCCAGCGGTTTTCCCTGCAGCGTAGGTAATGACGGCCGGCCGGCCGACAGAGAGACATACATTTTTTTTTCTTTTTTAGAATCAGTAGGTCCTAAAACGTCGGGAAATGTCAAAAAAAGTGAAGGTAAGAATTTCACTTTTGGCTCATGAATGTAATACTAAGGTCTTTCAGACCGAAGTAATTAATTTTTTCTATTATAGCATATGAAAAACCTATTTCCATGCAGGCTTAATCCCTTGTTGTCGTTTTCTAATTTAATAATTTGCAATAAATATCATTTATTTATACTATCGTAGAAAAACTTGCATTTCCTACGTGAGATGAAAACGTTTTCGTTCCTATTTATATTTACCCACAAAAAAACGTAGTTGTCATCTGTTGTTAGAAAATATACTTTTTTTTTTGATAGCATATGAAGTCTATTTTCATCATGTACCCCTGTGAAAATGGGTTCTTTTTCACTAGTGTAAAAAGAATAACAAATTGTAGTTGCTATGGTATCTTCATATAATTTTACAAAATTTTTTCACAGCATCATATCATCACTCGCCGCAAACATATTATTTAGAAAAAATTGTTATTTTTCTCTAATCTTTCTCTCTTCGTAGAAGTACTACGCTTCTTCGTCCGAGTCAACAAAACTGAACGATTCTCCAGTGTTTTCGAAAGTTTCATTGAGTACTGTTTCAGTTATAGTACATTGATCTGTTTCCATTTCTTCCGAGTCATATTCGTCTATGGAAATTTGTGAAAGCTCAGCATTTGAACAATTTTGTAAATTAAAACGATTTAAACATTAGTTGGTACATTTTTTTGACTATGTTTTCTGCAGCCGCATTTTAGGGAAGAACAACCCTTTTCACAGCTACAGCAAATAGCTTTAATTTATCATCTGTGATATTCGGCCTAATGATGCCTTCCGCTGTTTGTTTCTAATCCCAATCTGTTGCAATTATTTCATTTCCAAGCCACGTTTGAAACTGATAATACGCTCTAAAACAATGCTGTTTTGCTGCTGCCTCTGTTGTTGGAGGTAATTTTTCCAATTTGATTTAGACGTGCCTATTTTATAAATGTCAAACCGTAAATCATGCAGAGTTAAATCATGCTTTTTACTGTACATCCATGCTAGTAACTTATTGCCATTTCCTGCTATCAACTATTTATTAGCATTGCTTTGGTAAAAAGTATCAGCCAATCGAGGAAAATCTTTATTTTGTAAAATTGTTTTTATTGACATTGCTTTTCTTTTTCCTGCAAATCCTGATGTAGTATCACAAGCAGTTAAAAAAAATGTAGGAATACCAAATACTTTCGTTTCGATGAATCTGTAAAGCTATTAGATGTATAGAAAGAATCGCGAACATTACCCGTCGATGGTCTGTGAAAGAATGTATCTAAATATTTCTCATTTAACTGATTTTACTGTTCAGTAAACTAATTGATTTCGAGTAAAAAACTAAACTTGTTTTTAAATGTATATTGGGAATGTGCATTTCTTATGTTTTGTTTGATAATAACAACCCCATGTACGACGATCGTAGAAGTCATAAAAATACTTTTTTATTCGCCTACATATTAAAGTGTTACTTTATTACTGTGGTTTGAGGCTTTAAAGTATCACTTTTCAACTATTTATTTTGTAGTCATAGCTACGTCCAAAAAAGTAAAAAGCATTTGTATTTGTTTAAATTCTATGAATAATAAAATTTTTTATCAAAGCAACCCTCAAATTCAAAATCTCATTATCCAATTAAAATAGTTGTTATCATTTGTTGTCATAGCTACACAATAATTTGGAAAAAATAATAAATATTTTGTCAAAGGTTACTTGTTCCACATATTTTTATTTTAAAATTTATGAAAATTTATAATCTTAATTTAGAATAAACAACTTTTCTTAAAATATTTTGCTTGCGGCGAATAAAAAATAGTATATGATGCACGGACGTAAGCTATTTTGGACTTAATATGGGTGCAAACTCCACATCCGTCCAAAATCTTTAGGTTTACATCCTAGCATCATAATGTACTATTTTGTTACTTAAATAAACTAAAAGAAACGAAAGCATATAATTATTCATAAATGTATTTCCGAATGATCGTCGTTTACGTAATCTTAAAAAATTAAAATGATTTTATTAATTAATAACAATTAATCAACGATAAGTATGCAAATTACCAAGGAAAAAGCGATTTTTTCGGTTATTTCAATTTTCCCGCCATTTTTTTCCATCGCAGTATACTTTTTTTTACCACTTATCGAAAGTAGACGTCACAAAGAGTAAGTGAGCCAAAACAGAACTCTGTAGGAGGCGTAGTCTTAAGAGGAACCGGAGTTAAAAATTTTTTTTTTTTTAAATTAAATTTAACAACAACCTCTAAATATTTCCCTCCGAAAAAATTGCTACCTTTTGCAATAAATAGAGGTATTTTTTGCCAAAGTTTGAGCTTCATAAAAATGTTTTGGTCAAAGAAAAAAATTAAAAACCAAAAAATCGGGTTTTCGCATTTTTTCGAAAAATTTTGAGGTTAGGGTAAAAATGGTCCGAACAAAAGATGTAAATCTTTTTATTCCCTACAACTCTTATACATAACTATTTTTGATAGGATGCACAGTTTAGCCAGAAATCACGAAAAACTGTTTTCAACTCCGAAAAACCCACCCCATTCCACCCCGGTGTAGCAGCTGTCCGTTCGATTTATTTTTCACTCTTTTACAACATCTTGTTCTACAATATCCCGCTGTCAGATTGCTGTAACGAATTTTTTTTTTCTAATTTTGTCTCCTATTAGTACTGGCCTATATAATATAAATTTTGAAATAAAAATATGTTACACAAGTAACCTTTGACCAAAATATTTAGAAGAAATCGTATAACTATGATAACAAAAAATAATAAATTGGAGGCTGTTTTGATAAAATTTTCTATTTTTTATAGAATTTAAACAAATAGGTACAAATGTTTTTTACTTTTTTGGACGTTACTATGACAACAAAAGGTTAAAAAGTGACAATTTAAGGCAATAATCATATATAATATCACGAGTCGTCAAATAATAGTCGATTATTTTCCATAATCATTACTATGAATGTCATTTGAGGTTAAATCATAATTTCCCAAGTACGCGTAGCGCACGAGGGAAATTTTTAACCTCAAATGGCATAAGTGGTAATGTTGAAAAATAATCGACCAATAATTTGGCGACGAGTTGTATTTAGCAGACAATTTAACGAACAGAAATAGTAACATTATTTCATACAACATTTATTGAATAATTGCGAATAATTGTTTATTACCTTAATAGTAGTATAGGCCGAAAATTGTCACTATAATTCGCTTTTCCTTCCCACTAGAGAAAAATAATCGACATAATTCATTTTGATTTGTTCAAAAGTAGTAAATGATGCGTTTTTATTGGACCTAATCGAGACCTTATTTAGTGAGTTGAATTGTCATGTATAATAAATATCACGAGTTGTCAAATAATAGTCGATTATTTTTCATAATCATTACTACGAATGTCATTTGAGGTTAAATCATAATTTCCCGAGTGCGCGTAGCGCACGATTCACGAGGGAAATTTTTAACCTCAAATGGCTGAGTGGTAATGTTGAAAAATAATCGACAAATAATTTGGCGACGAGTTGTATTTAGTAGACAATTTAACGAACAGAAATAGTGTTAATTTAATAAGATAATTAAAATTGTGGACTTATAACAATATAAAATAAAATATAATACCTATTTTTATTATTTGGTTAAGATGAAATAATGTTCTAGTTTATCAATACAGAAAATTAAATTGTTCGGTAAATTCACATTTCATATAACCTAAAATGTTTTAACATTTTGGCAGACAAAACGGTCTAGCCGTGAGTGTCAGGGATTGTTTTAAATTAATATATTAAGTAGGCCGAAAATTGTCACTATAATTCGCTGTTCCTTCCCGCCAGAGAAAAATAATCGGTTGTAATACCACGAGTCATTGAAATTTTTTCGAAAATTTTTTGATTTTACGAATTAAATTATTTAGCAACACTGCGAATCAAAGCGCACAATAAACCACGAGTCCGAAGGACGAGTGGTTTAAGTAGTGGTTTGATTGAGCAGTGTTGCTTAAAAATAATTTAATGAGTAAAATTGAAAAATTTTAGACAAAAATTTCAATGAAGAGTGGTATTTAATGAGATAATTTTTTTTAAATTATAATTTTATTTAAAAGTTAATAATTATTAGTTTCTAAATAAAGTTTTTTCTACAAATTATTCAGCTTATAAAAAATTATGTAAAATTGCAAATAATAAAAATGTCCGTTTTCATTCATAAATGATTGCTTGTTTATGTTTATTTGTCAAACATAAATTACAAATTTATAGCATTTATGCGCCTACTAAGATAAAATTATATTTCATTTTGTTAGAAGAAAAAATGACAACAAAGAATTTTCATAACGACAAAGCAAAATTATCGACGACAAGAAGAATTGCCGACAGTAAAAACAAAGCCTACTGTTTAAATACCATAGTTTGTACGAATGAAAAATAAAATATCTGACAGCAAAAAAAAATTATCGACATAATTCATTTTGATTTGTTCAAAAATAGTAAATGAAGCGTTTTTATTGGACCTTATCGAAACCTTATTTAGTGAGTTGAATTGTCTTGTCACAGTAATAAAGTAACACTTTAATATGTAGGAGAGTTTAAAAGTTGTTATTAATAGTTGGAAGAGGATAAATTCAATATGATATATTTTAAAATTTTGTAAATTACAGATTAACTAACGGTTTTAGAAAAAAATTATGTTTTGTTCGGACTAAACATAACGTTTGGAACTCGTAAGATCGGGGTAAGTTAAGATAAGTTTTGATTTAACGAAACATCAAACGACATCGAACTGCACTATATAAATGAGTTGTAAGAGCTAATGCTTTTATAAGTTGTCAGTTTGATTGAGCAGTTTTTGTAACAAAAAATTTAATGAGTTGACAAAATAAAAAACAGGAAAAGGAAGAAAAGCTCAAAGACAAAGTAGGACGCTATGTGCTTCAAACAAACCTTCAGTTCCAAGCACTACTTGAAAAATGTTAAATTCATCAAGAAACGAATCTTCAAGATACTACCGAGTACAATTAAGGGATATAAAAAAGAAGTGAGCTTTGAAGAAGAATCAGATAGCGTTGCCTCTGTTGTTGCTTGGCATTTAAAATACATACCTACAGATCTTCGAAAGTATAAACAATTCGGATGAGATAATTTTGTGTGAAAACACTAAACAGGCCCTCAAATTCAAATACTACCTGACATACATTTTCCTATCGGCGACAATGTGCGCCAGTTTTTCAATTTTCATCCCTAATTTTTCAAAAAAGTAAAAGAAACTGTAGGGTGTTGGTGAAAATTCAGATTGGATTTGTTTGTTTCGTGATTTAAAATGGCACGAAGTTACGAAATGTTGGTTGGAATTAGATTTACACTAAACGTTGCAATTATCATTAACGATGTTCAACAAAACAAAATAGAAGTTGAGAAATGTAGTTGTTGTTGAGTATTTTCTATTCCTCTATAATGTAGTTGAATAACGGCTCGAAAATGCACTACTGGTTATATAAAGAAGTTGTCAGAGTTAGGGTTCGAAGACAATCGTGGAGAGGGTAGAAAAAAACTGCAAGCTGTGCAAAGGCTCGTTTTCTTACGCATTACATATGCCTGATATCGGATGACATACGATGTCTATAGGGTGTCCGCAGGTCTTGCTAAAGCTTCCTCCTCTGTATTTATGATCAAAAATGGAGGAATCTTAGGTAACATAAAAGGCTCAACCTCCTAGGCATTACGAACAACTACAGCGAAAATCAACGACTACAATGGAAATCTAACCTTGGAAAATTTTTCCATGTCAACAGATAACAGAGTACCTTTTACTACGTTTCAAAGGATATACAGAGGAGTCAACGATAAACAAATGGTCTGGAGCTAAACTGCTATCAGAAATCAAAACCATATTTGTTTTTCATAAGGTCAGGCTCGGAGAAGAAAACAACGAGATATGTTGATTGTCTTGAAGATAAATGAAGAAAAATTCTGGTGGAAAAATAAATAAAAAAACTGGGAACAAAAAGACCAAGGAATGTCAAGCAAGTGACTAATATTTACATAAGGGCCGAATATTTTTTAATAAAGTGGAGATTTTTCCGAGTGAAAACCAGCTCATCTCCATCTTTACAAAGAAAAAATATAAGACATAATGCTTGAGAAATTAATAAGGAGCTCATGGTTGTCATCTTACTGTCCAAAATGTTTATCAAGTGAAGATAAATGACTTCATCATGGGAAAAGCAAATATCTCAATAGTTCACAAACATTTAGATGTTTAGCAGAATTTAAAATTCTTTAAAGATTCATTGAAAAAAATTGAATAGCATCGTTGCTCTTTGAGGAGTGAATGGGTTGGCATACATAACAAGAAAATGGGTAAACAGAACCGATAAATAATTTTAACTTTGAACAACGTAGCTTGTCACCCAGAATGAACTTACCACACGAAAAAACACGAACACGAACTATCAGTGTTATTTAACGGCACTGTCATTAAATACAATCAACAGCCAAAGTACCTGGGCATTACTCTCGATAGAACTCTTTCTTTTAAACTCCACCTAGAAAATACGTCACAAAAACTTAAAACGAGAAACAATATATTGCACAAACTGGCAGGCTCTACATGGGGTGCTACTCCAGCTACCCTCCGAACAACTGCTCTAAGTCTGGTTTACTCAGTGGCTGAGTATGGCGCACCAGTCTGGTTGAATAGCACACATACTCAAAAAGTTGATTGCCAGCTGCATGCTACGATGCGTACTATAAGTGGTACTATCAGATCCACCCCTTTACCTTGGCTCCCTGTGTTAAGCAATATCGCTCCACCTGCACTCAGACGCTCGCATGCTCTCATGCGTGAACATAAAAAGGTAACCAACAACACCACGTTACCCTTGCACGAATATTACGGTGACCACACTCGTTGTCGATTGAAGTCAAGAAAGCCTCCACATAAAACTGCCAGCAACCTGCTGGCAACTGATTTTAATATCTTGGATGCCTGGGACACCTCCTGGCAACATTACAACACAACTGGCCTTTCTATTACTAACCCGACTTCTACCCAACCTGGTTTCGATTTGCTACGTCATACCTGGACTACATTAAACCGAATAAGAACGAATCATGGACGTTGTGCTGATTCTTTCTACAAGTGGGGCATTTCAGAGTCCCCTGAGTGTGACTGCGGCGCTCCACAACAAACTATAAAACACATTGCAACTGTGTGTCCAGTTCGACGTTACAATGGCAACATCTCAGACATCCATTTGGCAACTCCCGATGTAGTAGCATGGATAGACTCGCTCGATGTAAACATCTAATGTTCAAATGTACTGCCCAATGTTCAAATATTTTACTTTTTAATTTACTTAAAAGACGCGCAATCAAATCGATTGTAAGTTCATTTAATGTGTATCCATGTATTGTTTTAGGTAGATTTCATAGAAGAGTCTACCTATTTTTTAAGTTTAATTTTTTAACGTGTCACAAAAAAAAACCATACGCTAAATAACTTACCACAATATAAAACTAAATGTTTCCGTTAAATAATAAAACATTTAGGTCAAAATATAATACGAAATTTGAAGCTAAATTATCGAATAACTTTAACTCATTGTCTATTCATGTAACTGATGAATGTAATGCCATTGGAAAACAAACAAAACAAATACCACTGTAATTTGTGTATCAATGACAATGTTCACTGCATGGAAAACAAAAAACTCCGGCAGAGTATTGTATTCTGCTTAAACACGTAGAACTTAAGGAACACACACAATGTCAATGCTCATATCATCCGTCAATTATTTAAATTATAATTTACCATAATTGTTGTTCAAATTACTTCGGTTTTGCAGTTACGGGTTCCAGTAACGCAATCCCAAACACTGGTGTGAAGGTACGTTAGCTCTATTTCAGGATAATGGAGAAATATCAAAAGCATAGAAAAAATGTTAAACAGCAAGCTTGATGAAGCCAACATGGAGTTAGTAGACAAGATAGAGTTTTATCATTTTGATCTAAACCAAAGATTATTTAGTTTTAAACAAAACGTTGAAAGATGCAGACGTCATCTCAGTAATTACCTATCAACCATAGTCCATAACTTTCACCAAAACATCTGTAAATTAAAGAATTAAAAAACTATGGCAGTTAACTGATTCTATTAGAACACAAATTTCATTGGTAAAACAAATTACATATTTCCAGCGATCATCATGCCGATTGGACTTTCAATAATTTTAAAACAGCATTTTCGCACAGCCTTTTTATCTTCAACCTTAGGCTGATAATGAGAACTATCAATATTAATAATGAATAATTATGCAATTATTGTGTATCCCATGTGTGATATCTGTGTGAATGTCTTTTCCAGAAAAAAGCAACTAGAAATCGATTATTTGTTAATGTAGCTACAAATATCATTTTATTTGGCTTTACAAGTAAAAAGCATAATTAACTGATTGGATTGGCGACTTTCACGACACCAATGTCAAATACAAGTTGTTTAAAGTTAAAGCTTGAAATAAAAGTCACAATATTTATACTTTATTACAATCAAATTCGGCGACTTCCAGTTGAGTTAATCTTAAATTAATGATTCAGCTTAATTGAGTTTAATGTTAAAAACAGTGAATATAACATTTGGTAAATGAAATATAACATTTGGTAAATTAAAAACAAATTTAATTATTTGAACGCATTTTAATCTTAAATAAATTTTAAAATTAACTATAAGTGATAAGCAAGCCAACAATTATGAACTTTTAAAAATAATAATTGTTTCTAATATATTGTAATTGGTAATCAAGTCTGTGATGGGAGCGGAAGAATAGTTGCCAAAAACTAAAAGAATTTATTTGGCACCAAAAGGACTAATTGAACATTTTTGCATTTCAGATATACCTTTTGAGTGATTGAAATAATTGAATAAATTTATTGTGTATGTGTGTACTGTTTTCTTTTGTTTAAGTCTTTTCAGATGTTAGATATTGCTGGTGCAAATGAAAACATATTATTAAATTGACCGATTTATTTAATCCGTAATAAAATTTAAGTAAATTTATTCGAATTGTAATTTAAGTAATATCTTAAGTGCTTCGTTTTTAATACAGTTGTACATGATAACATTCAGAAGGTCTTTCATGCTAAATGTCTCGTTACTTCAGCTTTTGCTTTAAATGTTGATGGAATAATATGCAGACTCATATTCACTTTTGATAAAAGTTTTTATATTTAAATAATCTGTTTATATTTTAAAGATTATTTTGAGTACGATAATGGAATTTTAAAGTGATACACATGTTTAATCCATTAATAAATTACACAACTTAAATTTATGGATTTGTGTTTACATCTTTTCTTAGAATTAATTTTTTTTATAATAATTATAGTAAAAATACTATAATCACTTAACTTTTACGTGATAATTATATGAATAACTTCCGTTATATCATTTGTAATAAAAAATCATAAAAACAATCTCCGTTGCAGATAAGAAAATCCTTTAATATCACAAAAGTTTCCTTCAAGATATATACAAGATAAATCAAAAATTTATTTCAGGAAAATAGGCTCTGAAAGTTATTGTTTACATAACTGAAAAATGTTAGTAGAACTAAAACCACTTCCAAGTATGTGTCACGGTTTTTTAATTGTTGTCTTAAGAGTTAGAAAGATAAGTGCTTTATTTATTTTCATTTTTAGATGAGTTATGATGTCATTAATTATTATCTCAAATGATAACAGTCTTTTTATGGTGCTTTATAAACTGGTTCACACTCGATGGAAAAACATTAGATTAGTGGACATTTCATCTGTATTGCGTTGAAAAGAACTGAAATTTTGTAAAATTTACTTGAATTTAGGCAAACAGACTGTTTGTGGATTCCCACCAAAAACCAATTAGATATTCTCCCATAAGTTCTCTTCTATTTATTGAGAAAAATTTCTGTTAAACTTTTTTATTCAATACATTTCAAAATACAAGTAAATGTTTATGCCCTCATTTCCAAATTAATTAAACTGTTTGACTCATATTAGAAGGACATTTTGGATATTTTGTCGTAGACATACAATTTTTTGTTGTGGACTAATTGTTTAGAGGTTACTAAAAGTAACTAATTGGGATGATTTACGTCGCACCAATTGTATTCTATTGTTTTTAAATAAAATAAACCTTTTACAGAACTCAAGCTTAGTGGAAGAAAAATTGCTCACGCTCCATGCATATAAATATTATGTTATACTTTAGCCGAGGTCTTTTTTAATCAACCTTGACTCTGGAAAATAAATCGGGGCTAAAAACTCGACATAATCAAGTAACCCTGCTGCAAACAAGACAATCAATTATTTCAGGCCGTTCTAGAAAGTTACGGTTATCTCGAGACACAACTGCAGCGTTAAACTCTACGCCCAAATTTAGATAATTTGGTTCGTAAATTTCGAATCGGTCGAACCGATATCTCATATAACTTGAGTTTGGTGTTAGCCAAAAGTTATCACATACAATAATCCAAGAGAGGTTTAATTTTTCAAGAGTATTCGATTACCTACAGCGATCGATTTATGTTTTATAACATACAAAGATTGGATTACATATTCGTAAAATATGAGTATTTACAATGTTCTATGGAATAAAATAGTAACTCAAACAAGCTTTTAGTAAATCACCCCAATACCCAACTAGTAAACTTGAACATGCCCAACTAGTAAACTTGCTTCCTAATTTTGTGTTTTACCATAGTTAACTTCGCTTAAACTTTAAAGGAGAGACTAGGTAACTTTTGCTTCTATAGAGTTTCGATAGAATTTCCACAGGGATGTTCTCATCACCACTCGAGTGAATGCTTCCAAAATACTTCCTTACTTAATATTAGAAGCTTAACAGAACTTTTCTTAACAACTCTCGATAAAGCTTCGGAAAAAGATTATAGAAGTTAAAGCCGAAATTAGGATTGAAGTAATTTCGGTTGTAATTATTTGAAGTCTATAAGAAGTTCCGAAGGCATAGTCTAAAAATTGCTTCAACATAAACACTTTAGAAGTTTTACTGATATGCGAAAATGACATATGTTTATTGTTTTTTAATGCATTATTTGTACATATTTTGCAGTTTGCGCGATAAAAAATATTCATTATTTAGAGTGGTGTGATACTGAAAATAATTAAAATCGTTCGTTAATTTAGATTAATTATAAAAAATAGTTTGACTGTAAGGAGAAATAATGATTTTTATTTCCCGTAAAACTAATCATTACCGTTAAAACTGATGATAACAAATTAAAATAAAAAAAAAATATCTTCAGTTATCAAGGATTACGTTAAAAACTTATTATCTAAAATATTGGAACCAAATAAAAGCTAAATTTATTGAACAAAGGATTAAATAATTCATTATCACACCTCACGTTACCCATATAGATAGATATTAAATATACGTGGCGGCAGATATCAAATATGCGTGTAAACACATACCAATAGAAGAACGAAACATTATCCGTTCGGAGTCAAAGAAAGTTATCAACGAAATCCAGGACTAACCATTAAAATCATCAAATCATTAAATGTCGTGGATTGCGTCTACACAAAAGCCGATAAAGGAAATTTGTAGTTCTAGATAAATGCGATAACATTCTTAGAGTAGAAAAATTATCAAATGGCGACAAAGGTATATAAAAAAGAAACAAAATATAGAAAATTCTAGCTATAAATAATCGATCGAGCATTGTGTAATTTTAAATCAAATATTCAAGGTGTATCAGTAGTGCCACTGTAAAACTGCTTTTTATTTTACATAATCGCTCCTAAAATCCTATACCGAAGATATTTCCGAAGTTTTATAGAAATCAAGTAACTTCGGTTACGGTGGAAAAAGTTATAAAGAAATTTGCTAATTCTTGAATTATTACATTTGTTTAATTGTTCTAACCTAATAAAAATAACTACAGTGAAATAACTACAGTGAAATTCAGGAATTTAAAATTTTCAGGTGTCCAAATTGTATAACTATCAATAAAACGAACAATAATAACATTACATTATACTACACTGCAAAGCGTTTTAAAATTGCGTTTTTTTGAGAAACTATCAATCACTAAATTTTAAATGAAAACGTCAGTTTTATTTATTACAAAATGACTTGATTAGATTCTCAACATCGGCCATTTATTACAGAAACAATATTGTTTTACTGATATATTCTTTTTACGGTGGCTGTAAGAAAATTTTGATATAAAAACAGTATTCATCAAAGCAGGCACAATAAGACGAACATCTTTATTTAAAATTCACT
Source organism: Diogma glabrata (assembly GCA_963693315.1). NCBI lineage: Eukaryota > Metazoa > Arthropoda > Insecta > Diptera > Cylindrotomidae > Diogma > Diogma glabrata. Next base: position 88,146,297 of record OY856187.1, on the reverse strand, counting down.
CTTGAATAGATCACGTTATATCGCGTTTCGTATACAATAGCTTTTATTCTGCAGTTTATTCTCATTATCTCAAGAAGAACTTGATGCGTATGTATTAAATTTTTTTAAGTTGTACAGGTTTCAAAATCACTTCCGTTAATCTCTCTATTTCACATACATATGTTTTTTTCACCACGTTAACTCTCACACTTTCTTTCGCTTTAATTTTATTTAAAGATAAACCTTTTCTTTATTCAATTTTTGACGGCTTTCATTCGACGAAAATTGGAAATGTAGTTTTATTTTATGGTAACTTATGAATGAATGGTTTTTATTTATTTATTATAGTATATTCTTGATCTTGATTATTTTATGCTTTTGCATTTCCTTCTACGTTTAAGAAGAAGATGTTGCAGTATTTTATGATATTAATGCTGTTAAATGACGTCAAATTTAACGATTCTGTATGAATCGTGGCAATTGTGTAATTAAATATTTTAACTATAGTACAACGGTGAAATTTTGCTGGGTTCACAAATACTACAATAAGACTTTATAAGTATGTAAACTTTATTCATTCCCAAAACGATAAAACTCTTAAAACAGTTCCTACTTAAAACATTACTATTAACCAGCACAGAAATCATTTCCATTTTATTACAGATATGATACATTTTGGAGATTGAAGTTGATATAATTATGTGTTGAGTGGCTTAGCTAAGTTGCCAAGTTGGATTTGGACTCATTGAACACACAATGCAAAATGTGTCTTACAGCAAAACGTTAACAGCCAATAGTTAGCCAACGGATAAACGATAGCACCTGCTCCAACTCAATGGAACCGGGATCCATATGTCTTGCCGTACTACTTCCTGTATAAGTCAATATGTTAATTCAGCCAAAAATACAAATATCAACAAGGAACAACATTGCTCAATGTATGAATCAAATTAGTAATTTTTGAAAGTCTTAAACAAGAACAGGCAAACTCAAATATAATCATAAAATTCTAGTCAAACAACCTCTGTAATGAAGAAATTCTGAAAGAGCCTCCAGATATTAAAATCGATTTACTGCAGACGGAAACGGAATTGGATAGGAAATAAATGCAGACGATTAGCAATTGAGTGAAAAAAAACACCAAAGACCTGGCAGTAATGCATAAGTAGGAATAATTTACCTATTCTCAATCGAGCCAAATGCTCCATTTGACGACTTTTCGTATATAACAAAATATGCCGTCAGTAAAAATTACTGTTGGGAATAGATTCAGTTCAAGTATAAACCTGTATAAAATAAAACATACCTATTTGTGATTTCATTACCACTAACAAGTTGTTAAGTTTAAATTACTGATTTGTTGGAAAACAAATTAAATTAATTAACTAATAAATTATATTAATTATAGTTTGAAAAATTAAAACTTCTTGTTTGTTTAATAAATAAATACTGGTTCTATTTTATTTATCAATTGAGGTTTATTATTATTAAACTCTTGGATCTTTGGTGAACGTTTAAAATATTTGATAATAATTTATCCATGGTTAAAATAATTATCGTTAATCATTAATATGTATATTAATATGGATTTATTTCACTTGAGATGCGTTTATTGTAGAATTTACTGGTAATTATTACGATTTTCGAATCTGAAGTTTTATTAATATTTAAGAAAACAAATTATAAAAATTATAGATGCTAGAGGGATCAAGGAGATCATATAGGTTAGTGTTATCAATCAAAATTAGCGTATTTTATACTGAATCTACATACTATTATAAAAACATCATTGTTAACAAATAAGCACTTCTTGACTTACGACAACAATACAGATTAGATTTTTGAGTTCAATGGTGACTTTATTTAGACAATTTATAAAGAATTTATATAGACTATTTGCCTAAGAATCTAGGTATTGAAATACAATCTTAATTTCGGTAGCCATGTGTTGGTTTTGGCTTGGAAAAGAAGCAACTGCAAAACTAATAAATTTGAAATTATTTTTCCCATTCTACACCAGCATTTTGTTTGCAAAATTAAAGAAAAAACGTATAGCAAACTATCAATAGGATATTACAATAAAAAGTGTTTATTACAGATTCCAAGCAAAGTGTCTTGAAGTCAGAGGGTTACATCGAAATGTTTAAAGATTAGAACTCTAAAATATGACGACTGTCTTGCACTGAAAAAAATTAAAATAATGGCAACCTCATTTCAAAGTTAAACAGTTTGCTATTAAAACAAAGAAAAAATATTTGCAAGCAATTTCACGGAGGTTGGGAAACCTACACGTAAGCATTTTCCTGAAAACCTAGTTTCCTAGTTGAATAAAGTTAATAACGATTTTAATGAAAAAAATTTTCTTTGGCCTAATATCATGAATTACTTCGGTCTGAAAGACCTAAGTATTACATTCATGAGCCAAAAGTGAAATTCTTACCCTCACTTTTTTGGCATTTCTCGACGTTTTAGGACCTACTGATTCTAAGCAAGCAAAAAAAAATGTATGTCTGTCTGCCGTCCGGCCGTCATTCATGTCCTACGCTGCAGGGAAAACTGTTGGAGGGATTTGAAAAATTCCAAAGGGACGCTGTGTTCGATAACTGTACCGGAAGTGTGTCAAAAAAATCATTAAGTGTGTCAAAAACAGCAAATTTTCATATTTTTTGCTTAAAAAACGTTCATTTTAAGTGATTACGAGTAGGAATATTGAATTTGGAGAAATCTTGATGGTAGGGATTGGTATGTGAGCTCAAAAACTAGATTATTGCATTATAAGTTTGTCAAACAAATGTTGTCAAGTGTGTCAAAAGAAAGATTTTTATTTATTTTTTTACCCAATTTTTTGGAAAAAAATTAAATTAATTATTTGTTTGAAATGAAATTTTATTATTATTATTGAGAATTATGGCACCATCAGTTTGTCAAAAAAATATTGTCAAGTGTGTCAAAAGAAAGATTTTTATTTATTTTTTTACCCAATTTTTTGGAAAAAAATTAAATTAATTATTTGTTTGAAATGAAATTTTATTATTATTATTGAGAATTATGGCATCATCAGTTTGTCAAAAAAATGTTGTCAAGTGTGTCAAAAGAAAGATTTTTATTAAGTTTTTTAGCCAATTTTTTGGAAAAAAATAAAATTAATTATTTGTTTGAAATGAAATTTTATTATTATTATTGAGAATTATGGCATTATAAGTTTGTCAAAAAATGTTGTCAAGTGTGTCAAATAAAAGATTTTTATTTACTTTTTTACCCAATTTTTTGGAAAAAAATAAAATTAATAATTTGTATGACATAAGTATGACATAAGTTATGTTTTGTATGACATAAGTATGACATAAGTTATGTTATGACATTAGTTATAAGTTATGACATAAGTTATAAGTTTGTCAAAAAAATAATGTCAAGTGTGTCAAAAAATGATTTCATTTATTTTTTTAGCCAATTTTTTGGAAAAAAAATGTAGCTGCTTTTATGATGTAAATGAATTTGAAAATGAAATTGGACATGGACATTTTTGAATTTGTTATAGTTTTTGAAATACTTTTGGAATTTTGAAAAAAGTTTGTATATTTGATTTTGTAGTAATTTTTGCAATATTTTGTTATAAGGTTGGAACTATATTTAAAAAATAAAAAAAGTTAAAATTTAATTGATTTTAAAATTTTTTGTTAATGGAAGTTGTTTAAAAAAATAAAGAAAAATTCGAATTTCAGCCGTACTAAAAATCTTTAAAATTAAATATCTCAAGAACAAGAATTTATGCCTCTTTGTAAATTTGATATATTTTAGAGTAAGGATAGAACTATTTTCAGAAAAAAATTAAATAAATTCCAATTGCTCTTTAACCCTAGCGCCATCTTTAAAAAAGTTTTTTTAATATTTTTATTTAAAAATTAACTATAAAAACAATAAATTATTTTTTTTTTAAACGACTAATTAATCATCTATCAAACAAAAAAAAGTTTGATTAAATCGGTATAGCCGTTCTTTAGCAATTTAATTTCAAAGTTACATCGGATTGGCAGAATTTTCATTTTTCATGCATGTTGGGGTGCCCCCTATGCTCAAACTATGCACTTTAAAAAAATTTTAAAATAAGTTGTATTTTTTTTTGTCCATACTTCTTATATGCCAAGTTTCAGGAAAATCAAAAATGGTCAAGTTCAAATTTCGACTTTTTCACCTGCGTAGATCACGTTTTTCATCAAATATTAAATTGCTGTAGCTATGGTATTTTCATATAATTTTATTAAAGTTTTTAATTCAAAGCAACCATGAAAAAATTGAATGTTAATTTTCGATGTTATGGCCGTGTGTCAATATAGCTAAATCTTATTTTTTGAAGTCTAAAACTAATTTTTGATGTTTATATTCACCACAAAAAATTAAAAAATTAGCCTGCCCTAGACCTAGTATAAATTTGACCAGTTTATATTCACCACAAAAAATTAAAAAATTAACCTGCCCTAGACCTAGTATAAATTTTGACAAGTCAATCTAAAGAAGAAAAGAAACAAAAATGTTTTTTTTTGTTTGAGCTTACGTACAATTAAAAGGTTTTTTTTATTAAATTAATAAATTTTATTTGTGATGGAACCGCAACAAAAAGGAAATAATCCTTCATTTCCAAAAAATTATCATTTTTTTTGTTAAAAGCAAAGACAATTATTTCGATATGTCACAATTTAAATTTAGCCAATTGACACAGCAAAACTTGGTAATAAATTTAACAAATTAATTCAATGAATTATTTGTGATATTACTAGGTCATTCAATAAGTCCGTAGGATGACACATAGATGGCGTTACTAGAATTTTTTCCATATGATTTTTATTTAGTACTAACCTTCAAACGATACGTGTATAAATTTGACAGCAATCTGACTATTGATTCGTGAGTTATAGCATTTTATGTGAAGCAACTTTTGTTTTTGAAAAAAAAATGGAAAAAAGTAAATTTCGAATTTTAATAAAGCATTGCTTTTTGATGAAAAAACATACAGTGGAAACCAAACAATGGCTTGATAAACATTATCCAAACTCTGCTCCATCGAGACAAATGGTAGAGAAGTGGATGGCTGAATTTAAATGTGGTCGTACCAGCACAAAAGATGCAGAGCGCAGTGGACGCCCAAATGAGGCTGTTATTCCAGAAAACATAAAAAACTCCACAAATTGGTTATGAACGATCGTAAATTGAAGGTGCACGAAATAGCTGACATTGTAAAGGTAGCAGATGGTAGTGTTTTTACCATTTTACATGAACATTTGGGTATGCGAAAGCTCTGTGCAAATTGGGTGCCGCATGAGCTCACAGTCGACCAAAAACAACAACGAATCGATGCTTCGGAGGAGTCTATGGCACTGTTAAACCGCAATAAAATGGAATTCTATCGTAGATATATGACAATGGATGAGACATGGCTTCATAATTACACACCAGAATCCAAAAGACAGTCAGCTGAGTGGACAGCAGTCGACGAACTGAATCCAAAGCGACGACGCAACAGTCGGCCGGTAAGGTGATGGCGTCTGTATTTTGGGATACGAACGGAATAATATTCATCGACTATCTCCAAAAAGGAACCACCATCAACAGCGAGTATTACTGTGAACTTTTGGATCGATTGAAGGCTGAAATCGCAAAGAAACGGCCACAATTGCAAAAGAAAAAAGTGTTGTTTTACCAAGATAATGCACCGTGTCACAGATCAATGAAAACGATGGCAAAATTGAATGAATTGGGCTTTGAATTGCCTACCCACCCACCATATTCTCCAGATTTAGCCCCTAGCTACTTTTTCCTGTTTTCAGATCTCAAGAGAATGCTTGCTGGAAAGAAATTTAAGTCCAATGATGAAGTAATCGCTGAAACTGAGGCCTATTTTGACGAGAAAGAGAAATCATACTATAAAAGTGGTATAGAAAAGTTGGAAAATCGCTATACTCGTTGTATCGCCCTCGAAGGCAACTATGTTGAATAAAAAAATCGAGTTTTGTCAAAATGTTGTTTTTTTCTTACTTATCCTACGGACTTATTGAATGACCTGTTACATCACTCTGATGGCAGTTATCCCATCATGAATAATAAGATTGAATCTAACAAAATATGGTGTGCAATTTATGAAATTTTTTTGCTATCCACACAATTGTCGATCGATCTAGTTTCGAACCGATAAGAACTTTTTATTACACTTTAAAAAAGTATATCATTCTCATCAGGGAATCTAATAAATATATGTTTATGAAAGTTTTTTGTTTTCTTATACTTCGCTAGAGCAGTAGACCAATTTTGGTTTATACAGTTAGCTTTTTTTTGGTAGTGTATCTAGTCGGCTAGCCCTGATGAGAATATCATTTTTTAAAATGTAATAAAAAGTTCTTATCGGTTCGAAACTAGATCAATCGACAATTGTGTGGATAGCAAAAAAATTTCATAAATTGCACACCATATTTTGTTAGATTAGATTCAGTCTTAAAATTCAACAAAGGCTAATTTTTTGTTCACCATATGGTAAGAAAATTTAGTTTTAGATTTAGCTATTGACACACGGCCTATGTTGTCGATTTTTAATTTAATAGCTCATTTTTTTCGTTTTACTTGTTTTATCAAGGAATTTAAAAATAATTTAATTTAAATTAATACATGTTACGCTGTCGAAAATATAAAACGTTGTACTGGGTTCGTTTTTAATGAATTTTATTCTCTCGAAAATGTAAACTTTGACTCGAAAAATAAAATATAGCATTAAACACTTTCACAATAAATTACTATTTCTTCGAATTAGAATTTAGGAGTAAGAAACATATTTTTTGACATAACAGCGTAAATTAGTGATATATGAAGAGTGTTAAACTCTGTTTGTTACACATCAAAATTCGTTCTTTTCTTTTTTTGGTTTCTTCAAACTTATTTCGTTCACTCCTGTTTAAATTAAATTTAGTTCATAAGTGTGAGCAAAATATAACCCGCACTTTCAGCCATCTAACGTGAAACATTTCGCAAGGTCCGCAATAGAATTTTAAAAGAAATCAGTTGAGAAACACTGCAAGTTAAGCTAGCATTGAATCAATAACTGTGTGACCTACGAGTTTGGTAGACAATTTCCAACAAGTGAATATGGTTAATAGCACCTAATTAAATTCTAGCTTTTATTTGAATCATGGCACTGATGAGGTATCGGTTCGAATGCCAACTAAAACACTTATAAGAGAAAAATTGAGTTAGTCTCTGAGAAAAATCTAAAATATACTTTCGAATTGAAAAATGCGAATCATTTCCTTAACTACTCGAGTTTAAGTGCTCGAGTTTTAACTTTAAAATGGTTCACATGATACAGTTTGTTTATAGCCTATAGGTTACCTTTTTTTTATTTTGTAAGTTCAAATTAAAATTTTGTTTTTGTACTCTACATTTTTTTAAAGTGCAAACTTCTTAAGCTGCGTTATGCAATTTTATATGGAGTAAAATTTATATATTCGCGAACGCATTTTTAAGAGAACAAAATATTTTTAAATATGAAATAGATCTATCATTTCATAACGTTTCAAATTGCGATGTGGATATCGCGGTCGACTGAGGTTCTATGGGTTGTGAGTTCCTGGTGTGGTATATTTTTTATTGTTTTTTTTAATTTTTATTAAATATCATTAAAATTTTTTTTTTTTTTATTCATGAATTCATAAAAATAATAAAAGTTTCTTTTTACGAATTTTAGAAAATTAATCTATAATGCAGTTTTTTAAAGTTATATTGCTACTGTCTTTTGGAATTTGCATTCGAGTCATCATGCTAAATAAATATTGAATATATATAAAATTGAAAGTATGTCTGTTTGTCCTTTATGCATTAATCATCATGAAAATTGGGGAAGTTTTTGTGTACACTTAATTTGCTTTTTATTTAACTATCGTTTTAAACGGTAGTTTGCTTTGATCAATGTTTTTTTTGTTGAACATAATTTTTATGAAATTAAAAACAACGTAAGAAAGATAGTATAACCTGAAACAATTACATTTGTAAATCAAAATTTTATGTATTGGAATTTCAATAACACATCATGATGTTACAAATTTTATCATCTTCACCAGCGTGTTTGTTTGGAATGGTATTTAATCCATGTTTTTAAAATTAAGTGAAGACTTAATACTTGTAACTTGATGCTTGATAACATTGATTATATCAATTTAAAACTCACAATTACGAGACGGAAATCGCATAAATTCTATACAAAGAAGCATACCTAATGTATGATTAAACATGGATAGCAATCATGATAAATAAACTAATTAAAAATGCTGGCACTTATCCGATAGTAATTTGCAAACGGCAACAATGCGCATTAATACCAATGAATTTACTTAGCTTTCCAGAGGAAGATTTGTAAAATTTGAAATTAATGATCTATGGGTGAAACAACCCCGCGTACTTTAGTCCCTACTATTGGCATATGAGTTATCTTGAGATATCGTATACCACTGGCAATAACAGTGCAATCTCATTAGCGAAAGTGATATCTTAGGGGTGGTGGCGGATGAAGTATTTTCAATCAACGATACCATCCCGTACTCTAAGTTATGGAATATTCTTTGATGATACGCTATTTTTTTTAAAATAAAATGTGTTTGGTAGTAAAAATTACAAGGTGTGTCACAACAACACATAAAAAACTTTTAAGAACAAGGTCCCACAGCAACATGCTTTCTAAGGTGTTGATAAAGGTATTGAATGTCTTAGATTTTTAGCGATTTCTAGGCATCTCAAATTTTTCAATGTTCGTTTGGATGAAGTTTTTAAACAAATTAATTTGCATTAACATTTTCTGTTTGCCTATTTGATTTTAGGCAAGTCAACGGTATTTTCGATAAAATCAAACAATTAGATGTACAATTTTTGCTGTACTATATAGATGTACATTTTTATAACGCTGTTATTCTCATGTCTTCTTGACCCAAAATATTTGTTTCTGCTATCAAAGAATGTGTATATCATTTTTGGTGAACAATATTTTATGAAAAACTTAAAATAGTAACCCAGAGGATATTTACCAAAGGCCGAAACATATATTTGTTTGCTCCTTCTACTGCTTTACATTGAGCAACAGTAAGCTAAATGTAGAAGTATTAAAGGTTTAACAATTTGTTTTGGACAATTCGTATGGTAAAATCAAATGAAACCCAGAATGAACAGAAACACGCGAAACTATAGAAAAATAAACAAAGCAAGTCTAGAGTTCTTGATCATGCCGAGATTACGAGCGTTGTGAAAGAGATTAATAATTTTGTTTCGGATATTCATAATATATAAGACCACATTGAAAAATAATCCGGGCTAGAAAGGTTGAACTGCACTAAAATAGTTTTTTCCATATAAGTGAAAGTTTGTGTTTTGACTTTTGAAGTTAATTAGACACGATCTGCGTACATGTTAATCTTGCAATATTTTAAAACGTTATATAACTGGCTAAGGAACAAGCAAATAAAAAGGAATCCAAAATGGAGTTCTGTGATACAACATTAATTGTTGAAAAAAACTTGTGAAAAATATAAATTTGTATTTGTTTATACCATGCAATTGTCTATACTCCGGCTTGATTTTTATTACGGTTTATTATTTAATTACTAAAAATAGTGTTAAAATAGTGTCACACCCCTTTTTTTTGGTAACAGCAACAATTTGTTGACACATTAAATATAAATTTCAATAAATTCGTTTATCTTAGATTGGTTATATTAAGTTATAAATAATTTAGGTCATTAGGGTATTGTGTGTTGTATGGTCTACTAGTTAGCATACCGGCCAAAGTGATTTTCATTAAATCTATGATAACTATCAACACATCGGTTTTCTAATTACCCGTTAGCGAACCAATATTATTGATGAATTGGAAAGCTCGGTATGATTAATATTTGTGAACAACCAAAATCCTCTATTAAATGAGAAGACACAAAAATAATTGGGTCATGAGCCAAGGATGCGAATAGGAATCACGTTAAAAATGTTGGCAGCACTGGTTTAAATATGTCTCTGACTGAATTATACTTCAAATTCTTGATAAGAACTTGTTGTTATTGCAAGATTTGAAAAACAAACAAAAATTAATACAAATTCTTGACACATATCATATGACATGATGATCATGTATCTTTCATTTTCTGATATCTGACTTGTATACTCCCTATTTAAATGGTATGTTACTATTTTATTTTAGAAACTAAATTCAACAAATGCATACAGTAAGGGATCAATTTGTGCAACTAATAGTATTTAAGATTTAATAAAATGACTGTAAATAATAGTAAACTTTAAATAAATCTTTTTGTTTTGTTTGTAATTAGATTTCGTCGGTTATAATATGTTCGAGCGTTTACTGTATAATCAGTGAACACACAAAAATTATAATAAACAGCCAAATAATTAAAATAATTGATAACTTAACTTCCTCAAAACTTGAATGTTTACAACAACAACTAATTAGTTTCTAACTTTAATTTAATCGTTTACAAAAAGACACTAAATAAATAAAAAAACGTTTCTTACCTTGAGGTATATGCATAACAGCAACCGTACATCCACTTATTAAATCTCCGAGAAAATCATTTTTCCACGAATATTGTGAAAACATTTGAATGACGGGAAACGTACGTAAAAATATTTGTTTTCCATTAAATTGCCGTACGTTGTTAATCAAAGTCTTTGGCACTGCAAAACACAAACATTAATTACAAAACATTTTCAAAAAAAAATTCACAAATTCACAACACTAACCACTTTTTTTCGGTTTACTATAATTTAAATCTTGATTCAATTGTTCTTGTTCATAGTGCGGCCGATCAATTTTTAAAGATGTTACATGTGATTTAACACTAATCCTTGGATGATCCACATTATCACTTGTTGCATTATTTTCATATCCAAAGTTAGTATAACTCTTTCCATTTATATCCATTTTTTTTGTAGATTTCGATTCACCATACAAAATTATAGAACTTTTTTTTATCTTAAATAAAAAAAAAATAAAAGTTTAGAAATAAATGAACTTCTAAAAAAGCAATTAAAATTTGTTTAAAATTATATTCAACATGTTCGCGTGCGAAAATGAAAATTATAAATGAAACTAAATTTTCTGTTGGTTGCGAAATAATTTAAAAAATAAAAATTTTTTTTTGATTTGTGTTTGAATAACAAACAACGTTATAATTAATATTAAAATATCTTGACAAAAAACTAATCTAATGAAAATTTAGAAGCTTTGATAATTTTTTAAGTGTTTGTGTTTTGCTTTTGTCGTACTTTTCTCTAAATTATGTTTTTGAATTGACAATAAACATGAATTAATGTAATTAAACAAGAGATACCTGTTTATCGTGTAGAAATGTTAAAAATATGCAAACAAATGTTAAATGAAAATTGAATTATTTATGATTATTATCAAATGATTGTCATGTGTACGTACAGTTGTGTACCACTGTATTTACACAAACTAAAAATTATTAATTAATTATTCTTTTTATTTTCGACATACAAGTCGTTTGTCAATCAATTCATGTACGGAGTGAAGAGGATTGTAAATCTACAAATGAGTATTTTCGTAGTTCGTCGTGTTTATCACATAAAATTTCACACAAAATATAAGATCGTATTTTTTCATTAAAGTTGACTCAGACATTTTACATTTGTGAAATTTATGTGTATTTGTCTTGGTGCTTTTGAAATCGTACTGAAATTGCAATGAAATGAAAGTATCCTTAGCAGTTTGCAATAACAGCAATAGTCTTAACACAAGGACACGTTAAGGTTAAACAAACAAAGGGTTAATTATTTAGATGAGTAGATTTTTAAAATTTCAAATGATAACAAGTAACATATACAACACTCCTATATGCGCGTAACATTTCACAAAATCCTTTGAACTTGATTCTTAAGAAAATTGATTGTAAAAGTTTAAAATGATAACAATAATCCCTTTAGGCAATATTTGTGTAATGGCATAATAACTTTAATATTTTACCATAATATGTAACGACAAAATTTTTCATGTAATTAAAAAAACTTTTATGACGACCCTCGTCCACTTATTCTATATTAACGACAATACCATTAATGAAATGAAAAAAAAAACATTTAACGAAACAAATAAAAAGCCTGCGAAAAACCCCCTATATTCTTAACAGCCCGCTTATTGACGTCATTTTTATATGGAGTTTTATTTTGGAGTTCAAGATGGCGTTAATTATTTTTTGAATTTTTTTTATATTGAGTTTTAATTTCAAAATGGCGCTACAAGTTCACGATTATTTCTGTGCTAAAAAATGAATAAGGCTTATATATAGGAGGTTTTGGCCCACCCGAGGTATCGTAGCGATGTGATTCAAGAAGATTATTATTACTTCGGTCTGGAAGGCCTGAGAATTCCAATCTCTAGTCAAAAGTCAAAATCGTATCCCTACTTTTTTTGGGATTTTTCGATGTTTATAAAGATTTTAAAAAACGAAACAAAAATGTGTGTCTGTCTGCCGGACGTCACAATGAACGAAAACTAAAAAACTACTGGAGCGATTGTAAAAATTCTAAAAATAGGTTTCGTCAATGTTAAGCCAAAACTTATTTTTCTGAATGTGAGACCAGGAGTTTGATTATTGTAATATAAGTGACAAATGTGATAATAGTAATATAAGTAATATAAGTAATATAAGTGTCAAAAAGAAATCGTTAGGTGTGTCAAAAAATTGATTTTTAAACATTTTGTTCCCCACTTTTTCGACAAACATAAAATAGGAAACATTTTGGAGTAGAAGCATCTGACAAATAAAATTATTTGTTTCAATGACATGAAATGTAATTGAACATGCAAAATTGGACATGAAATTTCATTTTATTTATCTTCGGCTACTCCTTAACTAATAGGAAGAGTTGCAAAATACCATGTTGTTGCAGATAAAATGTCGTTTTTTCACAAAAATTGTAATCATTAAACAAATATTTCTTGAGAAAATTTCTGTCTAGGCTCAGCCACTTTTGACTAATAGGAACAGTTGAAAAATATCAAAAAAATTGGAATTATTATTAAGATATTTTTTGAGTAATTTTTTGTGTGAACAGTTGGAAAATATCTGGTAGTTGCAGATTAAATGCTGTTTTTTTACAAAAATTGTAATAAATCAACGGAAGTATTTATTATTTATTTATTTATTTATTTATTTTATTTATTTATTGAAATATGCCTTCGAGTTTACACTCATATAAGGCTTATCTATGTTTTTTATAAATTCTATGTTAATTTTGTTATGTTAATTCATTATATTTTTTATTGTTTAATTATTTTTTTTTTTTTTTTTTTAATTAATTTTTTAATTAGTTTATGTTTTTAATAGAGCAGAAACTTATATTTGTTTTAGAAATTAGGAAAGAAACGGCATGCAGAGAAATTTATAAAATTGTTGTTGTTAATAGATGATATAAAAAAAATTAAAAAATACTAAATTCAAAGGCTTTCCAATACATCTTTATAATATTGTTTAATTGCTCGAATGAGTTTTTATTCATTGTTTCATTCCCAGGTTAATCGTATTAATGGTAGCACTAGAAAGAATATTGAAGATATACGCACCTCTGACGGCATATTTCCTAGTGGCTAATAATTGCTCAATTAAAATCAAAACACTTTTTCAAAAACAAAAATGTCTTTTTTCCCAGTTCGGTTTAATGTTTTGACCCTTTTTTTTTAAAACAATGTAACCTTGTTTTTAGTTTTGAAATATTGTATAGGAGAAATTAAGGTTGAATACAATTTTTTTGCATTTCATTGCAATTATGATGAGTTTGATGATATGGTGCAAAAATATGCTAGATAATTGTGCATAAATTTACATCTAATAAGATGTAAATTTATGCACAATTATCTAGCATATTTTTGCACCATATCATCAAACTCATCATAATTGCAATGAAATGCAAAAAAATTGTATTCAACCTTAATTTCTCCTATACAATATTTCAAAACTAAAAACAAGGTTACATTGTTTTTAAAAAAAAGGGTCAAAACATTAAATAAAATTCCAAAATAATGACGAAGATTTCATCAGAATTTCTGCAGCTTTCTTTGTAAAGAATGGATTTACCTAGAATGTTTGCGAAATTAAGAAAAATTGTATAAGAGGAATTCCTTTTGCAAAACGAACATTAGTTTTAAATTAGACTGCGATAATATAAAATTAATTTAGATTAGGCTGCGATAGTGTGAATTGTTTAAGTGGAATGTGATTATGTTAGGTGAAATTTAATTGTGAATAAAGTTTAAATGGTTATTTAAGACAAATTTTGTGTATTACTTCGGACGCTCTGGAGTGGTAATTTGTAGAATCAACCGCTGGAGCTTCTGTTGAAGTAATATTCTTGTTCGGGAATATTGTTTGCATAATTATTTTCCTGTTGGTGTGAAACCATAGCAGTGTTGAAAACTTAATAAAACCTGGTGTTTTTGCTTACTAATCAGTGATCGAATCCAAGGGGATTTGAAAAATCCGTTTACCGAATTGACAGTACGCCCAATTCGAAGCAAGGTTGAAAATATTAAAGCGTGACAATATTAAAATTTTAAACTGGATGCTTTTACAATTAGAAATTAGCTGTGATAACGTTCAGATGTATTTTGAACATATGTGGGTAGTTCTTCACACGAAGGAAGAAGCTGGAGCTAATTACGGCACGACATGTTTTTGTGTTTAAGTTCTGGCAAGTAGTTTTAGTTAAAGTTGACGTTCTTTCAACTTTCCGAATGTGGTCAGTGAAAAAAAAAATACTTGGGTCAAAATTAAAAAATATCCTTCTTACTCCTTAATTAACTCAACATTATCTCAATATTATCTCAAAATACGACATAATCATTTATCTTAGTCTAATCCCGCTTTTAAAACTTCAGTATTTCTCTTAAAAATGACAGAATTACGTCTAATGAAAAAAATAAAAGAATTCTATACCAAGGGGCTACATATTCACGACGTATAAAACTATAAACTTACCTGTAATTAACATACTTTTTACGAAAATACACCGTTGAAAAAGTAACTGCAATATTTAAAGCAAGTCTTGCAATAGGAGCTATGCGTTGCAGGTTATTATTGAATTGTAAAGTAAATGTTGCATTAAACCTAATTTCAATGCATTTCTATAAAGTTTAAAACAACTCTTGCATAATAATTTATTTCTATAGAACAGCTAGAAGTTTTAATGCACCTTGCTACAATTTAATACATTAATTAAATTTCACAATTCACTAGAGTATTATCCATTTTAGAAATATATAGTTAAAATCGTTTCATGTATGTTTTAGTTGTCGCTTCTCAGCTGAAAGTCTATAATAATAGTGATTAAGGTGGTATGTTTGTTTTAATTTTTTTCCGTTGTAATTTTTTTATTTTAATTTGATTAATTTAGGCAGGTGCGTAATAATCAAAGTAACTCGAAATTATGATGTAATTTGCACTGAAATGTCATACTAAAAAAAATGT
This sequence comes from Diogma glabrata, assembly GCA_963693315.1. Taxonomy (NCBI): domain Eukaryota; kingdom Metazoa; phylum Arthropoda; class Insecta; order Diptera; family Cylindrotomidae; genus Diogma; species Diogma glabrata. The sequence goes on along the minus strand of OY856187.1, from coordinate 88,130,800 downwards.
TGCGCGTAATTTATTTAATGCAAATAACAGACATTTTCAAACAACAAGCTTTATATTTTACTCCAAGTACTCTGTTAAATATTGATGCAAAGAGCATTAGTTTTACTTTATACAGCAAGCTTTGTATTGTTTTGTAATAGAAACTTCCGTAGGACCTATATGTGTAGCAATTTGCATTACATATTCAATTTTTTTTTAACTGTGTACTTATCAGGGTACTGATAATGTAACTGGACAAAACACGATCTTGCTAGCAATGATGACTGTTTTGATTGATAAAACCTCGGACTAAGTAAAACACTTGCAATATTATATTTATTGAACTTCAATTAATTCCTGTGACAAGCGATAACTTGATCGAAATATGAATTCCCAATATTTTCAATGTGTTTTGATTTGGCAGGAGAATGATAAAAAATTCGAGGAACAAAATTTAATAGGATATATCTTAAATGAAATATAGAGTAATTTTATGATTAGTTACACATTAATAACGCATTATTATTAAAAACTATTACTTATTATCAGAGGACTGATAATTTTACGTTTTGAATTTCGAAACGGGTTTATTTTGGGAGTCATGCTAGCCATAGTTAACGTTTACAAATTTCATTTGAAAAAAAAATTATTTTTTTATATTAATATACGAAATAAGCAATGCCGTCCAAAATTCCCATGTTTGTAGAACTAACCATGTAAAATAACAATATTGCGTATCTTGGAATAATATAAAATATGTGACAAAGGAAAAATTTAAGAATAGGGACTGTGAGTTTATTTCTACAGCCATTTCCTTGTAAGAATAAATTATAGAAACCGATAGAACCGTTTTCTTTCGTTTTCTATGCGGTTTTTGAATGAGAATTAATTGTTTTGAATCGTTTTTTGTGATAGAAATGGAAGTGGACTTTTATGTTTTGCTTTTTGAGTAGAACGCAATATATTTATATCGTTTTTTTTTGAATAACAACGAACAGGATACTTGTGTTTTTTTCTTTAGATGAAGATGCAAACCCTATCGTTTTTAATCGTTTCCATACCGTAAATTACATTCTCTTGATTGACCAGGAACCAATGAGAGAGTTAGTTGAGAGTTACCGGTTTTTCGTTGTTAGCCGTAAAACTTAATACAAAGAAATATTTATGTTTTGTAATGTTTAGTGGCTCCGCATCAAAAAAACGACATAATTATACAGTTGGACAATCTTACAATAAACAAATTTCTAATGAGTTAGTATTTTTAGAAATTATTGCATTTTGTCCCACATTTTAGCAATTAGGTCAGTTTACTCTAAACGGATAAGTATTGTGAGCGAATTTTAAGTCCGGTACAGCTGGAAAATATTAGCTTGTTGTAGAAATTAAATCCAGAAAAAAGAAATCTTATTCCAAATAAAATTTAATTCCAACAGCTTTTATGAGCTCAAGTCATAGCATGACACATATGAAAACTATTTCACAGTAGTCGACTCAACTCATGAACGCCACAATATTTTTTTCCGGATTGATTCTGTTCGTTTTGACGTTTAATATTTGGCATTAGGGTATTTCTTTTCTTTGAAGGGCTTAAATTATGAAACTATTGGTTCCACTTTGTATTCCATTATATAACATAAGACACTTCTATTTACTTTTTCAGCTGACACATAAGACTGAAAATAACATTATAATATCTTGAACATTGGAATTATAACCAAAATTAAAATTACTATTTGTTTTCCCTGTTTTTGTAAATTTTAAAAGTTAAAACAACAAGGATTGTATAAATTCGTACTGAAGGTAAGTCGTACTGAATAAAGGCGTACTGATTGGTACAAAATTTTTCCATAGGTGTACTACACTCCTGAAAGGTATTAGATTTTGATTACTTTGGTTACTTTAAATATTATTATTATTATTATATTATTATTATATTAAATATTTTTTCTGAGACAAAAAATGTGTAAAAAGTAGGCACAAAACGTGAGCATCTTCTGGTGTTGAAAAGGCATGCATCTCATACGAACGGGTAAAAGTAAAACAATTTTTAAAGCGTTGTATTACAATTTAAAAATTAAAAGGATCAATTCTTTTTCAATCAAGATCTGTTGAGGTATATAAGGAACGAATAGTAGCTGATTTGGAAAAGAAAACGGTGCAGTATTTCGCACCGTATTACATCCGTAACTATTTTAACTATGTATTCATCTATCTTATTGTTGTTGTCTGTATTATTTATTGTGACATTGTTTTGTTTGATCTTGTTTTGTATACTGCGTATTGTTTTTATTTCTTTTTTGTTGTTGGTTTTTGAATTGTTTAAGTTGTTATTTTTTGTTGATATTTCATTAACTATTATTGATCTGATTTCATTTTTGTGGTGAATGTTAGTTTTCAATATTGAATTTTCTATTTCTAACAGATTTTAATATATTTTTTTTCTTGTGTTGTTTGGTTGTATGCCGTATTTCAATCCTTTTTCCAATAGTTGAGTTTCTTGATTGTTAAATTGTATTTCAGTGTAATTTTCTATTCTATTGTTATACGGTGGCGGTCTATATTGATTTATTATGTTATTATGATGAGGGCCAATTTCTATTAGTTTTGATTCTTTTAACTTTTTTAATTTCAATTTTATATTTTCACTTTTCTTTTTTATCGTGCTATCCATATAATTCTTTACCGATTCCATTATTATTTCATATTCTGTTTGATAATATTGTTTAGATATTAGTAATTGTAGGTTGTATACTTCTAATGTTATGTAATTTATTTTTGTGTAGAGTTCTTGAATTTGTTTTGTTAACCATGTAGTTTCTGCTGTTTGTTTTGCTATTTGTGCGGCTTTGGATCTATTGCTGACTTTGATGTTAATATATGTAGGCATTATTCTATATCTCTTGCAGCATCGGTTGAAATGTAAATTTAGTTTGTTTTGTAATTTTACTAATTTGTAATAATAAATTTTCACTATTTCACTTGGTGGTGTATCACTATATGTGTTATTATGGTTTTCCATATTATTCACTGTTTATGTGCTTTTGTCACTTTTGAATTAAAATGCAATATTTAAAAATATGCTTTTAATATGTTTATTTTTAATTTTTTATTTTATTAATAATAATATAAACTTCCTTATAGTAACAGTTTGAATTTTATTTTTATTTAATGAATATCGCTTTCGACTTACGTCATCCTCAGTTCTTAAATTATTATTACAATTTTTGTTAAAACTATTGTCTTATATACTAATTTCAACTGCTATTACAATAGATTGATCAATAGACTGAACAATATACCAATGAATGCAGAAAATTATCAAGACGAATTAAATAACATGAAATACGTAGCCAGTAAAAAGGGATATAAAAACGAAATCATTGACACATTAAATAGAAAACATAAAAACAAGAAAAATTTGCAAACCCTAACAACATTGAGGAATGAAGAAAACTTAGTAGGCAAAAAATACGTAGGCGTAACATATAATAAAACAACATTCAAAATAATGCAAAAAACTTTAAAAAAATATGGATATATTACAACTTACAAAAACAAAAATGAAATAGAAAATTGCCTAAAAACCAAAAAAACCCAAACCTTAGACACAGGTGTTTATAAAATTGCTTGTGATGACAGCAGTAAATTTTATATAGGTCAAACGGGGCGGTCCTGCACAAAAAGATTTATTGAACACACCAGTGAAATTAATAAAAGTGATCCAAAACCCAGATATGCCCAACATTTAAAAATAGAAAAACACAAATACACCAATATCAACACAAATTTAACCTTATTCCATAAAAAAGATAAGGACAACATCTAGATAGATTGGAAGAAATAGAAATATATAAACATAAAACAATAACAATATTTTAAATGATAAAATCAACACTAAAACTAACAAAATATAGGACATAATAATAAAAAATAGCAGATGAAATTAGTATATAAGACAATAGTTTAAGCAAAAATTGTAATAATAATTTAAGAACTGAGGATGACGTAAGTCAAAATCGATATTCAATAAATAAAAATCAAATTCAAAATGTTACTATAAGGAAGTTTATATTATTATTAATAAAATAAAAAATAAACATATTAAAAAAGTATATTTTTAAATATTGCATTTTAATTCAAAAGTGACAAAAGCACACAAACAGTGAATAATACGGAAAACCATTGTAACACAACATTATTTGTCTTATCAAATCGAATCGGTAATACAACTGAATTTAGGTTCAATGCGACAGAGAACATTCGGTTGACATAAAAGAGGTTACCGTGACCTAATTTTGTTTCCAGTGGATATGCTTGCATTTTTTCAGTGATAGCTAGGAAACGAATTAGCAATTAAGCTTAAGTACATATTGGAAATCACTTGAATTTTGCAATTCCAAATAATTTTTCATTTTCTCTAAAATTCCTATAGAAATTTTTTTTTGTGTTTCGTGTCAGTATTCGAACTCACACTCATCAGAGATATCTGTTCAAATCCCGTCTCTCTTACACAACATAGCCACAGTGGCGATGACGAACCACGTTTTTATTTCCATGTTCAGATAATTTCTAAATTGACGAAATATTCTCTCATCCTATGAATTCATACATAGTAATGTCTAGAAATTTAATACAAAAAATCCCAAAGAAATTAAAAATTCCTTTTTGTGAAATTAATTTCTTAACATCACGATGTGTGAATTCGTAGAATAAGAAATATTTTGTTCTGTAGTCTGTACTAGCCTAAGTCTCTTGTGTTGTTATTATTGATTGTTTCTAATGTGAATGTGAAATCCGTTTTTGACGCAGGATCGGAGGTTATTTTTTCGAAGTTGTTTATTATTCTCCAACTAAAAGACGTAATAGAGAAAGTGGGTTTTAATGTAATAAACTGTAAGGTTTATTCAGAGAAACATTAAAAACAGCTGTCGAATTGAAAAAATTCAAAGGATTCACAAAGTTGCTTGAGTTGATCTGCCTCAAAAATGAAACGATCAATAATTAATAATAACGACAAAACTGACTTAGGAGAGTACAGAATACAATATTCCCTATTCTACGAATTCACACATAGTAGTGATGTTAAGAAATTAATTCCACGTTTGATGACAGAACGAGTAATTCAGCTTTAACAACAAAAAAATATGAAGGTAAAAAGTTTTTCAATAAAAAAGAAATTTAAATTTGAACAATTGTATTGATAAGGTTACGAGTTCGAATCCCAACCGAAACACGTAATAAAGAAAGTGAGTTTTAATGTAATGTAAACTGATTTAGAATTGAAAAAATTCAAAGGATTCACATAGTTGCCTGAGCTAGATTACTCACATTAAAAATTATAATTTTTGTTCTCTTTAAATGATTAGATTTAGTTTTAATGTCATAATTATATTATGGTCGTTCGAAAATAGTACATACACCTCGGGCGAGAGCATGCCATCTCCCCGAGGGATATGTAGCCGTTAAGCTTCGTCCTCGGACTCCAAATACGCCCTAGGCAAAAAACATCAACACTTCTATCCCTTGGTGTATAATCTATTAGTATTATTATAGAGATGGTTGTTCGCAGGTAGAGGTAAAAATGGCTTCGAATAAGTTTCATTTTTTCAAACATTCATTAGGACTCTGTTTCCGGATGATGGCTACGCCTCAAAATTGGGCGAATTATATAAACAGTGATTTTGTAGCCTTCCAACACAATTTTTCTAACAATTCCTTATTACTAAGAGTTCATCTTACTATAAAGCAACGGTTTCCAAACTTTCTGATACTGCGACCCACATAAGAAAAAAATAAAAATTGGCGGCCCCCTTATTAGATAAAACAATAAAATAATATAAGCACATTTTCAAGTTGTAAAAATTAATGTATTCATTTCATAGAATAAAACTAAACAAAAATTAATAAAAATTTAGTATGGATATTTATAGAAAAATATTTAATGTGATGGATGAGCTTGTTTGTTAGCACAAAGTTTCTCAAATCGTGGTGTTATTGTTGAAATAGCCCCCTGAAGTTCTTTTCCCACTACTAAACGATTTCGATTTCATGGCTGCTAAAGCAGAAAATCCGGTTTCGCATAAATATGATGTTACGAATGGTAACAGCACTATTATAGCTCTTTCCGACAAAGTAATATAATAATCTTTTTTTCGTTCCACCCAAAACTGAATTAAAGTTTTACTATCAAATTTCTGTTGCAATGAAGTATCGCAAGATATTTCAATCAATATGTAAAATCAAAATCTGTGTAAAATCAATATCGTTGAAATAATCATTGAAAATCAAACTTACTCAAATTTGCTTTGATCTACTCTACCTCGAACAAGTTGTGTAGTTGAAAAGCAGTATATTATTCGATTTTATTTAAATCAGTTATAATTTTGTTTTGGTATTTTTAATAATAAAATGGAACAGTCCGATCTAAATATTAGCCCCAATTAAAAAATTTTGATAATAATAAAATTGTGTGGTTTCTTTTAAAAACTTTTAAAATTTTTGGCGTTCCATTGGTGATCTACTCAAAAGCTGCTTTGAGCAGCTATTTTGTTCCAAAGGAACGCATTTAATGTGAAAAATGTTTTAGTAGACTTTGCAAATGTTCTATAAAAAGATTTTTGTTTGCTTTAATATTGTTTCTGGTACCGGCGTCATTTAAAATTGAAAACATGTCATATAAATCCTTTTCTAAATTAGATATCCATAGCTCCAATTTTTTAATGAATGCCGTGATTTTGTCCACATTTGTGGATCTTGCATTGATTTATTTAAATCACTTAGTTTTTTAAAAATTTCAACTAAATAAACAAGTTTAAGAATAAAGTTATCGTTGCGAAAGGAAGATGCCTCATCTTTGTGATTTTCAGCAAGTAAGATCGCAAATTCGTCTTTAAGTTCGAACGCTCTTTGAATGAATTTCGACGTAAGTCAAAATCGATATTCAATAAATAAAAATTAAATTCAAAATGTTACTATAAGGAAGTTTATATTATTATTAATAAAATAAAAAATAAACATATTAAAAAAGTATATTTTTAAATATTGCATTTTAATTCAAAAGTGACAAAAGCACACAAACAGTGAATAATACGGAAAACCATTGTAACACAACATTATTTGTCTTATCAAATCGAATCGGTAATACAACTGAATTTAGGTTCAATGCGACAGAGAACATTCGGTTGACATAAAAGAGGTTACCGTGACCTAATTTTGTTTCCAGTGGATATGCTTGCATTTTTTCAGTGATAGCTAGGAAACGAATTAGCAATTAAGCTTAAGTACATATTGGAAATCACTTGAATTTTGCAATTCCAAATAATTTTTCATTTTCTCTAAAATTCCTATAGAAATTTTTTTTTGTGTTTCGTGTCAGTATTCGAACTCACACTCATCAGAGATATCTGTTCAAATCCCGTCTCTCTTACACAACATAGCCACAGTGGCGATGACGAACCACGTTTTTATTTCCATGTTCAGATAATTTCTAAATTGACGAAATATTCTCTCATCCTATGAATTCATACATAGTAATGTCTAGAAATTTAATACAAAAAATCCCAAAGAAATTAAAAATTCCTTTTTGTGAAATTAATTTCTTAACATCACGATGTGTGAATTCGTAGAATAAGAAATATTTTGTTCTGTAGTCTGTACTAGCCTAAGTCTCTTGTGTTGTTATTATTGATTGTTTCTAATCAATGTGAAATCCGTTTTTGACGCAGGATCGGAGGTTATTTTTTCGAAGTTGTTTATTATTCTCCAACTAAAAGACGTAATAGAGAAAGTGGGTTTTAATGTAATAAACTGTAAGGTTTATTCAGAGAAACATTAAAAACAGCTGTCGAATTGAAAAAATTCAAAGGATTCACAAAGTTGCTTGAGTTGATCTGCCTCAAAAATGAAACGATCAATAATTAATAATAACAACAAAACTGACTTAGGAGAGTACAGAATACAATATTCCCTATTCTACGAATTCACACATAGTAGTGATGTTAAGAAATTAATTCCACGTTTGATGACAGAACGAGTAATTCAGCTTTAACAACAAAAAAATATGAAGGTAAAAAGTTTTTCAATAAAAAAGAAATTTAAATTTGAACAATTGTATTGATAAGGTTACGAGTTCGAATCCCAACCGAAACACGTAATAAAGAAAGTGAGTTTTAATGTAATGTAAACTGATTTAGAATTGAAAAAATTCAAAGGATTCACATAGTTGCCTGAGCTAGATTACTCACATTAAAAATTATAATTTTTGTTCTCTTTAAATGATTAGATTTAGTTTTAATGTCATAATTATATTATGGTCGTTCGAAAATAGTACATACACCTCGGGCGAGAGCATGCCATCTCCCCCAGGGATATGTAGCCGTTAAGCTTCGTCCTCGGACTCCAAATACGCCCTAGGCAAAAAACATCAACACTTCTATCCCTTGGTGTATAATCTATTAGTATTATTATAGAGATGGTTGTTCGCAGGTAGAGGTAAAAATGGCTTCGAATAAGTTTCATTTTTTCAAACATTCATTAGGACTCTGTTTCCGGATGATGGCTACGCCTCAAAATTGGGCGAATTATATAAACAGTGATTTTGTAGCCTTCCAACACAATTTTTCTAACAATTCCTTATTACTAAGAGTTCATCTTACTATAAAGCAACGGTTTCCAAACTTTCTGATACTGCGACCCACATAAGAAAAAAATAAAAATTGGCGGCCCCCTTATTAGATAAAACAATAAAATAATATAAGCACATTTTCAAGTTGTAAAAATTAATGTATTCATTTCATAGAATAAAACTAAACAAAAATTAATAAAAATTTAGTATGGATATTTATAGAAAAATATTTAATGTGATGGATGAGCTTGTTTGTTAGCACAAAGTTTCTCAAATCGTGGTGTTATTGTTGAAATAGCCCCCTGAAGTTCTTTTCCCACTACTAAACGATTTCGATTTCATGGCTGCTAAAGCAGAAAATCCGGTTTCGCATAAATATGATGTTACGAATGGTAACAGCACTATTATAGCTCTTTCCGACAAAGTAATATAATCTTTTTTTCGTTCCACCCAAAACTGAATTAAAGTTTTACTATCAAATTTCTGTTGCAATGAAGTATCGCAAGATATTTCAATCAATATGTAAAATCAATATCTGTGTAAAATCAATATCGTTGAAATAATCATTGAAAATCAAACTTACTCAAATTTGCTTTGATCTACTCTACCTCGAACAAGTTGTGTAGTTGAAAAGCAGTATATTATTCGATTTTATTTAAATCAGTTATAATTTTGTTTTGGTATTTTTAATAATAAAATGGAACAGTCCGATCTAAATATTAGCCCCAATTAAAAAATTTTGATAATAATAAAATTGTGTGGTTTCTTTTAAAAACTTTTAAAATTTTTGGCGTTCCATTGGTGATCTACTCAAAAGCTGCTTTGAGCAGCTATTTTGTTCCAAAGGAACGCATTTAATGTGAAAAATGTTTTAGTAGACTTTGCAAATGTTCTATAAAAAGATTTTTGTTTGCTTTAATATTGTTTCTGGTACCGGCGTCATTTAAAATTGAAAACATGTCATATAAATCCTTTTCTAAATTAGATATCCATAGCTCCAATTTTTTAATGAATGCCGTGATTTTGTGATCCACATTTGTGGATCTTGCATTGATTTATTTAAATCACTTAGTTTTTTAAAAATTTCAACTAAATAAACAAGTTTAAGAATAAAGTTATCGTTGCGAAAGGAAGATGCCTCATCTTTGTGATTTTCAGCAAGTAAGATCGCAAATTCGTCTTTAAGTTCGAACGCTCTTTGAATGAATTTCAAACGATATAGCCAACGTACTTCACATTTCACAATAGTACAAGAGTGATGTATATATAGCTCCCATATCTTCACACAACTTTCCAAATAATCTCGCTTTCAAAGGGCTGTTTTTGATAAGTTTACAACTTTTGTAACAATATGAAATACGTTTATTATTAATAATTATTATTAAATTAAATTATTATTATTAAATTAAAAACTTCACGACCCCCTTGAGGTTATTACGCGACCCCCCTGTGGGTCGCGATCCACAGTTTGGAAACCGCTGCTATAAAGTATAAGTTTCTGTAGTATTTGTGTGTACTTTCTCTGATTATAAAATCAAAAGTATTGAAATCGTTTTAAGTGAAACATTAACAACCATCAACACACCGCTTTTCCAATTAAACGATAGTCAGTCAATGTGGTTGATAAATTGCAAACGTATTCTATGAACTGATCAGATTCCGTTAACCCTTTAAGTGAAACTCGGCCAGAAAATTGGTTGAATTGTGAAACAAATAGAGGCGCGAGGACATTTTGTTGATAACCAACGTTACTTTATGAAACATTAACAGCAAAAATAAATGAAATTATTAATGATGATATTATACATTTTGTAAAAATCCAACGAAAACTAAAGGAGTATACATGGTAATGGAGTGACCGGAAAATTTGATTTTCTTAAAAATTTTATCAGGTTCGCCGTTAGCAGATTATCCGCTGGTAACATTAAAAATTACATTTTTTAGGTTACAATATTTTTCAGGTGCTGTTTTCCAGCTGTAAGATTTGGTCCTAATAATTATAAATACATATCTGGTTAAATGAATATATGGAACCCCCGAGTAGTGAGCTATACTAATCCTTGACCAACTTTTTCAAGTGAGTGCGAAATTAAAATCACATTATTTTATTTAAAAAATGTATTTTTATCTTTCACTCATTATCGTGTGCATCGATAATAAACTGTAACTAGAGTACTTTACAATAGGAAAACAAATAATTCCGTGTAATGCAGTCAATGATCATGAAGGAAATGAATTAATATGATGATTTTTTTTTTTCATTTTGCTATTTTCCATGTCGTTAAATTGAGTTCAATGTTTTCCACATAACTGATTAGATTATTAATCAATTTATTTTATTGATTATATTTTTTTTATACAGTTGCTCAACAAAAACTTCGTTTTGATATTTTATATTATATTATTGTTGGTTATCTTGAACAATAATATAAGTGATTTATTCCATAAAGCTTATCTCTTGAAAATATGCAAATATTTTTAAATTTTTATAAGCAATGTAATTGTGTTGACGGATATACGTGTAATTTGTTTTGTTGTTAAATGTAACTGGTTAACTTTTCTACTACCATATTCATCAAATATGTTTTGATTTATTATTAGTCGGACTCGGATACTGACATAGATATCACCCTGAAAGTGCTTAAATCAAAATTAAACGAAAGTAATTAAGAAAACCTGCAGCGATTTTAACAAAATATTTATAAAATACAATAATTATAAAATATCTCAACAATAAATAAATAAAAGCTTCTTGAAATATCAATTTAGTAAATAAATATATTAATTTAAATCTTTTTAAAGTATTCGATATTGAATTTGTATCGTTTTGAAGGAAGTTTTTTGATTCATAACGTTTTCGTTTGAAATCGTTATCGTCATTTGTCACATGCTTGAAGTGGTTTTTTTCTAATATTTTGTTTCCATCTTCCATAAGTGATTTTCGACTTTCATAAAAGCGTCAATTTGATTAACATAATAAAAACCAAATTTGTCATATGATTGGTTTTTCAAAACGAAATATGAAAAAGAAATTGATAAAACAATTTGATTGAGGTTAAATCGATTAAAATCACTTTAATTTGGATAGCATATTATTTAAATGCAGTTCTAGCTAGTACGATGAGTTTAGCGCTATTTGGGAAAATCGTGCTTTTTTTTAATAAAATGTGTTGTGTAGTAGGAATTACAATATGTGGCACAATAACACATAAAAACCTTTTAAGACCAAGGTCCCACAACAACATACGTTCAAAGATGTTGATGGACGTAAATCTTTCTATTTTTGTTTTTTTATATTTTTGGTTAAAGAATGGATAACTAAACAAAAAATCCTATCACTGACAAAATATGACATAGGCCAATATTTTTATGATAGAATAGAGAAAATAAAAGTAAATAGCAAACTTTTACAAAAATTTGATGAATCAAAACAAAACTGTAGTTGCCAATAATCCCGCCGGTTGCATATTCCTTGATCCTGTGACGCTCGGTCTTTCTTGAAGATTAAAGCCCACACATAGTTATATGAAGGTTCGTTTCTTCAAGGAAGCAATGGCGTCTCATCATCAAGGATTATTTCACAGCTAAGATTGAGGGTGCTACCGTTGACTGAATACAGTTCATTTGCCACCACCCCTAAGATGTCACCTTGGCTAGTGATATCTCACTTGTATTACCAGTGGTATGTGATATCTCACGTTAACTCGTATGTCAATAGCAGGGACTGGAGTACGCGGGGTTGTCACACCCGTAGATCAAAAATAAAAAAAATTAATAAGAATAAAAACTGAAACTGAGGGAAATACCTAGGGAGGAAAATACCTAGAAATTCTGAAATGGAAAGATTAGAAAGACTTTTTTAGGAATTCAGTTATTAATTCAACATACAAGTTAAGACCAAAAAATCTTTTTTTACAATTTGCTCAGTATAAAAATAGAAAAAAGTCAGACAAATGCGAATATAATTCGCTCGCTGAGGGTTCCGTGTATATACTATTTGAGAAAACAACAGTTTTTGTTAGCAAAGTTTCACGTTGGGTTGCATCTTACCCAAAGCGGTTTACGGTGGCTAAAGAAGAGCTTCAATAACGCCAGCTTATAAATTATTTATATTGAAAAATATATTATTAATTGTTGTAGCTTCATTGGTACAGGGAATTAATTTTACATTTTTTACCATAACTCAAAAGCTGCGCTTTTGAAAATTACAAAAAAAAATTGTTTTGGACTAGAAAAAAATTCACCTTTCCCACTCGACAAGGTCAAAAATAATTTGTTTCCGAAATTTCAACCCTCAACCCCCTCAAAATAACATTTGAAATGATGAGCCGACCGCTATAGTTTTCATTCAATCTTTACAACATTGCCTATAACCATGAATTTTTACCAAATTTTTTCTTTTGTAATGTTCGAAGTTAAGGGGCGGGGGGGGGGGCAGGCAATTTGTTTCACATTTTTGACCATAACTCTAAAACTACGCTTTTGAAAATTACAAAAAAAATTGTTTTAGACTACAAAGCAAACTATAAGTTTTGTAACGACCAACAGAAATCTGATCAGTGGACATTTTCTTTTAAAATCTTAAAACAAACAGTCCTCACATTCATCATACCTTCATTCCGTACTATCAAACAACTTAAGATCATTTCATAAATAATATCTGACCGTAAACAACGTTTCACTGTATAAATAAATTTATCTTTTAGTTTATTACTATGTATTCCAACTCAATTAACAAAACTTTTATTTCGGTGGATAATCAATTGTGGTTTTATTTTATTTTTTTTAATGAGAAACAAATATATTCTTTTTTTGTTAAACAGATAACGAAATAGAGTATATTGATTCTACGCATGTGTGTTGATCCTGCCATCATTAATAAGGTACTGCAATGTGTGATCTTTAAACTGGAATATGTTCGCAATATTAATAAATGAATGAATTTTGAAGGACCTTATTGTTATGATTTGATGGTGAGAGACAGTTTGTTTGAATAATTTTTCTCCATTTTCATTTGTTTTTTTCGATACGGCAGATTTTCAATGCATGGGTAATGTTTATTTGAAAAATAAAACGACTAAACACAACAATGAAATAAATGAATTTCTTTTTTTTTTAAATAAAGTCGTTCTGTGAAACGATTTTAATTATAATTTTAGTTAAGTTTTAACTTCCAAAATGATATATTTTTTTTTGGCTGATGTGCATTAAATCTTTAGAATGATAATGGCAGCGCATGATGATAAGTAAACTTTGTTTTATCAAAAAATCTTGAAACATTCATTCGAAATTGATATTTTAATATAAGTTTAAATTATTACAATCTTTTCTTTTAATTGTATATAAAAAGTTGTTTCATAAATCGTGCTCTGACAAAAAAACTTGTTTTGTGATAGTTTTTCATGCTTTAATTGGTATTTTTAGGGTTCCGTACTTTAAAAAAGTAAAAACGGTACCCTATTGGTGAGACTTCGGTGTCCGTCCGAATTTCTACTTAATCAATTTCCTCACAAACTATAAGTGCTATCAAGTTGAAATTTTCTACAGTTATTAAATGTGTTTTCCCACGCCTACTGATAACAAAAAAAAAGCAAATATTTATTTTCATCTATATTTTATGAACATAGATAAGGAGTTAGTAAAACAAAAGTTTTTTCTTTTTTCAAGTTTCAAAACATTTCAATGATTTTTCGACTACTTAGTTTTTTTGATATTGCCAAAAACGAGTGATGTTTTACCTTTTTCTAGTCCAAAACAATTTTTTGTAGTTTTCAAAAAGACCGTTTTTGATTCACTTGATTAAAATTATAAAATTGTGTTTTTGTGAAATAATCGTAGAAGAGGATAAATTTTGCTACGTTGTAGGAAATGTGTATTATATTGCGTGAAACGAAATATAGAAATGAACAAACAAGATCAGATTAGATCAAAAAAGTTTAATAAGCCAGATGAACTAAACTTCAGACGAAAGGTGTTAGGTTGAAAAATTATGCGATAACATACCTGTTTGCTATTCGATAGATTATCATTTGTTAATCACAAAGTTAATCACTGATTACAAACATTTTTTAAATTTTTGAACTATTGAACTACTTACTGTTGAAGCATAAAATTGTCATAGTCAAGTAAATCGAGGTGGAAATCTGTTCTTTTCGTTAGGTCTGATACAGTACCACTAGTGCAGAAAAATAGTAGCCACCATCACTTCGATTTTAGCTCTGCTGGCAGTCATTATAAATGTTCAACTATCTAAAGTTCAAATCCTGTTGGTATACGCTATACCGATCTCCCCAATGTTCAGTCGAAAAAACTCTACTGTGTTATAAATGCAATGCACTCGTTGGCAATAATTTGACGACACTTTTTCCTTCAACTACATATTGTGGAAGGTGGCTTCAATGTTGGTTTCAATAAATATCCTCAAAACTGGCTCTCAAACTATTTTCTACAAAAAAATTTATAAAGAAAAATTCATGAACCAACCAGTTGAAGCTACAACAATTGATAATATATTTTCCAATATAAATAATTTATAAACTGGCGTTATTGAAGCTTTCTTTAGCCAACATAAACAGCTTTGGGCAAAATGCAACCCAACGTGAAACTATGCTAACAAAAACTGTTGTTTTCTCAAATAATCTATACACGGAACTCTCAGCGAGCGAATTATATTCGTACTTGCCTGACTTTTTTAATATTTAAATAACACAGCTAATAAAACAATGAAATTTCCTTATAGTTTTGTGTAATAAAAAAGCTGAATTGTACTTAGATATAGTTTTGATTATTGTGTTTCCGTAAATGCAAAAGATGCGAAAAATGAACTAAATCTGTGTATTATTATTTCAGAAAAACATACCAAGGGCAATAAACAATAAAGTTTAGAGAAATGAAATGATGATGATTCCCGTTTATCACTGCTATACGTTTTAACAAGAGGAAGTTTGGGCAGTTGTTTCTGGATTAAAAAGGTTATTTTAAGTTATAAAGTAGTTGCAATATCTTCAACTGCTGTGCAACAAGGTTATAACGAGTAGTTGTGGGCTGTGAGAAAAGAATTTCGTGAACTAGACCCAGATCCATCGTTAGTCGTGGTTCATGATACTATAACAGGCATTGATCGTGAAATTGTTACACATTTCCACAGGGTGGATTTAGTTGAATAGAATGATGAAGTTGATCAGTGGATAAAGGAAAACAAACATACTAACCCTGAAAAAAAAACATGTTCTATTTCCAATCGAAATACAGTTGTCTCAACATCACCGCGAGGGTAGATATGGCGAACAGAACTATGAAGTTGTTTCAACAACTGTACAATTATAAAACGATGTAGTTGAGACAACCACACGTAATATTTATGTGAAAATAAAACATAGTTCAATTAATTTCAAATACTTCAGTTTTAAAATGAACAATTCAAGATATAAGGCCAGCGAAAATTTGTTTCATGGAAATATTTGTTAAGTTTATTCAACTACTGTTATATTGGATATATCACTTTATGTTTTAAATAAACGTCATACCGTTGTCAGGAAAATGTTTTTATGTAGTTGTCCCAATCACGGTGAAAGTATTTGCAAATATTTTTTCTTTGTTTAAATAATATTAAACTGCTAACTTCGAGATGAGGTTGTCATTACTTCAATTTTTTTTTTCTAGTGAAAGCATCAGCATCTACCATAATTTAAGTTAAGTCTTTTGTTTTATATATTAATTTTTTTTAAATTTTTTTCAATTATTATTTTTGTTATTGACAATTTGGGGTACAACATGATTTGTTGAACAAAGGGTTTTTTTTAGAAACTTTCCTGGACCACTGTGGTCCTTATAAAATAATATACAATAATAGTATACAAGTAGTTACCCTTCATATCCTTTTCAATCTTAATGATATACATTAACACAACATTTGGTCATTTGAGCCAGTTTGACTTAAGCTTTCGATTTAAGAAATTTTGTCTCAAACCATGTAACGCATAGATAAAATATAAACGAAACTAAATTAATTGCCACAGTAGAGTCCACTTTCATCGCTGTCAATTAAGTTTAAAATTATCTAAATTTAGCACATCACACAGGCTAAACTAGTGGCTACCCTGGTGTGATTAGCTTACTATCGCAGTTATTACTTTTGAAAATGTAATTTAAATGCTAAGCTAAGTAAAAAGAAGGAAGACGTATCATATTTATATGACGGTTTTGCAACATTTAACTTAACTGACTGACCATTTTCAAAACGGGCAAAATTTTATATATAATGTGAAAACTGTCTTGATAAACTTAATGAGTATTATAAAGATTTCAAAAAATCAGAACACTAAAGTTTCATAATTCACACTAACGTTGAATTCGACATCGCAACATTCGATTAATTCTATTATAAAATTTTGTCGATTCTGCAAAGAATCATACATTCAAAAATCAATGCCTCGACATTTTCACTAAACGAAAGTTCAAACTTAACAGCATACTATTAGCTATTTTGGTTAAGTCTTTACTCACTTTTTGTGACGCATCTTCAATGTGAAACTCTTTGTTATTCACAGTTAACAATAATACCAACCTCTCTCAAATTCGAAAATGTCAATACTAAGAAGTACAGCTCCGAAGAACAGCACAGCAGCTGTGGTGTTTTGAAGCAAACTGTCATACAATATATAATTTAATTTTAAAGATGAATTATACAGCTATCACACAAAGTTAAATCAATTTCTTTTAGTCCCTTTCTAGAAAAAACGGTATCCTGTGAGTTGGTGATCGACTTCAAAAGAGTGAAAAATCATACAACACAAAACACTCAGTCGTCTTTGCATACAACCACAACATCTCTAAAATAATCTTACGGGAGACTCATTTTCAAAGCTTGCATGCTAAAACCACAATTTTTCACATACAATGGCTTGGCGAATGAATTTGAAATCTGTAACATAACTAACGGCATACTACTAGTGACCATCTATCTACAAAATAGTTTCCAGCAGCATTGATTATATTAAATTCCTATGTGGAAACATATATTTTTTCATGCATTTTTTTACAAAGGTCATCATCACATGTGATATCCGACTTTCAAAAAGGCGTCAATGTAATCATAGTATTTTAAAAAAAATTGTCGCATGATTGGTTATTTCAAAAGCAATTCGAAAAAATTTTATCAATAAAAAATAGAAATAGCTTTTAAATTACATCTTTCATTTGTTTAATTCGGTTTATAAAGTTTTGTTTAAAATAAGTAAAAGAATAGGTGAGTTGACATAGACCTCCTTCTTTACAAGTTGAATTGCTGTGAAACAAAAATCGTTATGTAGAAGTACTTTTCGTTTAACTAATTTAACGTTACATCCCACAAAGGAGCTTAAATGATATTGAAATTGGAATTAAAAATGGGACAGAAAAATTTTAGTGTCTCATACCAATTCTAACACAAAATACTTTCCTACGTGTTTATTTATTACTTGTAATAAAATTATTTACTTAATATCTCAACTTATTCAAATTATTTACTTAATATTTTACTAAATATTTCAACTAAACTGCAGCAATTAAATTGAAATGGAAAAATTTATTGAAAAATTTAAATATTACAACATTCATTTCATTATCGTGATAAACACCAACAAAAAATTGTTAACGTAGTTTCTTAGATATGTGTACATATATGTTGTAATAATTTGGGTTTATCTTGCACATATATGTATTAAATGTTATTAGCACAAATATTAATTCTCTAAGGAGTTATTTACAAATAAAATATTTTTATCATAAATTTGCTTTAAAAGTTATAAAAATTTTATGATAAAAAGTTAATTGATAATCTTTAAAATGTTTTATGTTAATTTGATAATAACCTAAATGCGTTCAGTTTTCACATATATACAATAATAACGAATTATTACTACTATAAGACCAATTTGTTAATATCATACTTTTAAGAATTTAAATGTGTTTTTCCCCAATCAGGCTGGGAAAACTTTCTGTCTTAATTAATTAATCCAGTACACCCCGTGTACAAATTTCTCAGAACCGTTTTTTTAATTCACAAAACTATTTGTTTTCAACAAACAGTAACAGTTTTCTTATTACACACCAACAACATCTATTCCGCTGTATAATCAGTTTACTTTCGATATCTATTTGTTCAAGATGGAAAATAATTTTCTAATTACTATTATTAAATCAATGTCTACAATAGTATTGTCGTTTTAGTATAATTATGTAAATATTTGTTACTTTTAAATGCATAACCATAATATATATTTAGTTAGATTTGCCTATTGTTTGCTGATACGATTTACTTTTTCGTCATTGCTACTTTTCAAGTTCAAATTTAATTGCAAGAATGTAGAGACAAACTCAGTCATTGTCAAGGATCATGTACATTTATCATAAGTTCATACATAAAAATATACATGCGTTAGCGTTGGAATCATACTGAATTATAAAATATAAATTTGAACAACTGTGAACAATATCTTCAAATATGAGTAGTCTGTATTGTTTTCACGTGGCAAACGATAAACTTCCGTAGGATAAACTTTCATTAGATATATTTAGATAAAAGTTTGAAGAAGATATACTACTAAGCCCCACGCTGTGGGCTAAATAAACCGCACACTTCGTCATCGTTAACTGGAATGAACGTATAAGCACACAAAATATTAATATGTTTCGAAAAACTGTTTTGAGAAACATTGATCCATTTTTGATAATTTTGGCTAATTAGAATTCTTCACGTTTATGACAAAAACTGCTTGTAAAAAATTTCAGGAAATAGAAATAGATAGATTTCTTGGTCAGATAGCAAGAAATAGATAGATTTCTTGGTCAGATAGATTTGTAGAATCGAATTATGTAGAATCGAATGTATCAGATTAGTTTAAATAAAAACCCTAATTATAAACAGAGTTATCAAACAAATCTTTAAAATACAATTATTTATAAGCAAAAATACATCTATGCATTTCTGAAAGATCCCAAGCAGGGTTTACCAGACTTTGAAATACGGCCAAGTACGGTCCCATTAATGGTTTACAGTACTTATCTATTATTATTGGGCCAGTACTAGATCAATTCATCGACCGATCTATGGTTTAAAGAAAATAGCCAGTGTATAGTTAGTTACCTTTAAATGCCTAAATACTGGCCCATGAATGGTAGACTGTACTTTGCTATTGTTATTGGGCCAGTACTGCAACCATGAATTATCCGATCTACTGTTGATAGAAATAACCTAATAAAAAGTTTTAAAGTTAATAACTAAATAAACTTTATGCGATAGAACAAGATAGAAAATTAGTTACCACGCCAGCAGACTTAAAAAATAAATAAGTTCGAGTTAATAAACGAATAAGTCGGAGCTTCGGAAAAAAACCTTAACCCAGATAAATATATGGGTTATGTTTTTATTTTTTTACACTTAATATAATATAAATGGGTTTTCTACTTTTTTTAATATAATTATTACTATAGGCCAGCCTATATTCCACTTATTTTCATTAATGAGGTATAGCTGACTTTTGTCTCTGGCCGATAGATTAAAACCATTTGTCATTATGATTCATCACACAAACGAAGTTATCATCCAGTAAAATAATGTTGATATTCCAGTCATGCTTGCCAGTTCCCGACCATTGCTATGAACAATAACCATTTCCCGACTAGCTCTATTTCATTTGATCAAATGTCATTTGGTTAAAATTCACTAGAATAATATCCGTTTTAGAAATGACTGAAACACTGTGATAATAATGTTAAGGTTGGTATAAGTTCTAAATTTTTTTCATTAGACATTTTTGTTATATTTTAATTAATTTGTATTTAGTTTATTTAAATATATCGTCTGCTACAAATCATTTACGTGTATCTACATTTTAGAAAAATGGGACGGAAGTTCACAAAACGATTTATTGCGCTTCTAAACAAGCTTGAAAATAAAATTTGTTTATCAATAAAAAAAAACAATTTTTTTAATTATTGATAGTAAATTTTTTTAAAAGCTTGTTTAGAGTCGCAATAAATCATTTTGTGAGCTTCTTTTTTTCTAAATTGTACTTACACGTAAATGCTCTGTAGCCGACGATATGGTAATATTTTATATTTTTTAATCACAGTCTTGGTTGCTAGTAAACGTTACTGAGCCAGCTGTACAAACTTCTTGGCAGCCATTTATTTTCCCAAGTTGTCATCCAATAAAATTAAGTTTATGGCCGAGTCATGGTAGCCAGTACTATGAGTCAGTAATGATCGATTTCTGGACCGGTTGTTCAATCTTGTATATTGGCAATTGCTGCCCTTTTTTCTCTGGCACTTAAATGGGAGCAATTTATTGTCCGAAGAAATCATCCAGAAAAATTATGTTAATGGTCCAGTCTTGGTTATCAGTACTCTGTGCCATTGCTGCATTACTGGTAATGGACCATTACTGCACCAGGTGTACAACCTTGTATGTGCTGTTTTAGTTCGGTCAAAATCAGCCACAAAATATTAAAGCTGTCAAACAGCACATGTATGACCTTTGTATATTGTATATATATACATATATCATATATGTAGATCAAAACAAAAAAAAAATTCATACTATCACATATTATACGATAGTTCATACTATGAAAAATCATATTACTTAACTTAAATTACGTGTATGGCACGAAAGGATTTTTTACCAGATCTGTCCGCGGACTTGGTTCATCCAACAAAAAATCCATCTATTAAGAGAAAACTTCTTGGGTAATTTTTTGTGTGATGCCACGATTTCTGAATAACAAGAACAGTTGGAAAATACGTTCGAATGTTTAGATTTTGTAATAATTTTTGGAATATTTTCAGAAGTTTTAGAAAATTTTGTATATTTGATTTTGTTATAATTTTTGCAATATTTTTAGAATTTTGAAAAATTTTCAATTTTTGTTTTTGTGCCCTACTGTTGACTGAAATCAAATCCTACTCGTAGTGGGTTTTACTAAAAATTTGTTCAGTGTCTTTCAGCTTTACGTCAGCTTTACGTCATACAGCAATTAATTTTGTTTTTAAAAGCTTAACCTGTCATTGCGTTGAGCCCCATACATTCTTAATCAAGCGTTAACAAAATAAGCATGTCAATATAGTGTAAGCCTTGTAAACAAACACTTAAGCACTACACCAGGTGTTTAGCATCAAACTTTTAAATTTCTATAATATCCACATAAATTCAATTTTTAAATAAATAACATTTTTATTTGGAACAATGGAATAGAAAAAATTCTTAAAATCACTCACTCTGATGCATTGAAGTACATAAAAAATAAAACCTTAGTAACGATATAAGTTTGATTTTTTTCTTTTGAAAAGGCAAACTTTTTTCCAAATTAAGGAAACTTAACCAACGAATGGTTATTTGGGTTCTTAAAAAATACCTAAGCAAAAGTAATTGTTTACATATATTAATCTACCTTTTCATTTCACCAATAATAGTTTGCAAAAGCTTTGATTAATATTAAGATAAATTCGGGTCAATCACTTTTAGCCGCCGCACCTTTTACAACAAATAAGTTCAACACACTTTCAATTAAAGTAAATTGAAGTAAGAATTATTTACCTAAACTATCGAATCAAATTAATCTTCTCACTAAAAACACTATCACTAAAAATCAATTTGTCAAATATTCAGAGTAGAATTCTGAATTACTTTTTTTGTTTGATAAATAACCATAAATAACGAATTCTTAACTCAAATTTTAAATCGGGACTGAATATCTAAAATTTAGAAATTTTCTTAAGATCGTGATGCATGAATATTATTGATCTCCAAAATTTAGTAAAGCCCAAATATTAAAATTACCCCTTCTTCAACCTATTTATTTTTAGCCTTCATACCCATAATTGAAGTTTACTAAATATTTCTATCACAAACCAAAAAAAGTTCATTTTTCAACTAGTTTTAGTTCTTTGTAATTTATTTTATTTCAATTACTTTCTTTAATGGATAGAAAAAAAATAGTTTTTCAT
This sequence comes from Diogma glabrata, assembly GCA_963693315.1. Classification (NCBI taxonomy): domain Eukaryota; kingdom Metazoa; phylum Arthropoda; class Insecta; order Diptera; family Cylindrotomidae; genus Diogma; species Diogma glabrata. The sequence goes on along the minus strand of OY856187.1, from coordinate 88,108,212 downwards.
TTGTATCGGTCTACTGGGGTGGGTTGATAAGTGAGGTGACTAGCCAGTAACTGCTAGATCGATTTATTCGGGATCATTGCATAATATCCTAGTATTCGGTCAAGCAAATGTGGTAAATCGATCAATTGTTTCTGATTTTAAATGTCAAAATTTTATGATTGTGACTCTCAAGTCTCAATCAAAATATTTTATTTTGTTTATGCCTACATTTTTGTGATAACTGTTTTTGATTAAATTGTTTTGTGTCCTTCGGGATAAATTTATCTTTCGTGAGAAAATTGTAATAGCCAAAATAAAGTTGGGATTGAGTGAATTAATAGAAGTCAAAAATGTACAAAAAGATAATAAAAATGGAGTGGAATATGGAATAGAATATATTAATGTATTTAAATTGCTATGGAATTACGGTTTCGTTTGGTATTGGCTATCTTAATACAAGGAGATGGAGCAACTAATAGTGGTGAAGTCATGGCATAAGAAACCGGAGGAACAATGACAGACAGTTTTGAGTGTGTAGTGTTTGCGAGAAAAATACAATATAAAGAAAGCAGCATCCAATAGCTTGTCTGTTTATGTTTCATACAATGGACTGTTAATGGGAATACTGGAAGATGCTAATCATCTGAAGTGAATCATCATTAATTAATGTAAACTTTTAATCTATTTTATATAATCTTTTCTTGTTATTAAATAGTTCTTGCTATAAATTATTTTTCTTTGTTAGCTAAATTTTACTATCGATAGAGATTTTTTTGTTGAAAATTTGTGTAAAACAAAAGATTTTCTATGTTTGGACTCTTATGTAGTTCTATAAAGTCCAAAATCCCAAACTCATCCATCGACCGATCTCGAGCGTACAATAAATGGCTTAATGTATGGTAAAGAAATGGCTACGAATAAATTTTTCTAAATAAATCGTTTGCTTTCAACCGATAGTTGGCCGATTTTAGGCTTACTGCTGGTCTAGGAGAATTACTATTTACGGTATGTAATTTATAATTCACCTTTAATATAATCAAATGAAATTTAAAATGAAAGAAATAATAATAATAATAATAGCAAATAATACAAATTATTATTTTTATTATAAAATTAATCACGATTTCGATTTTCGTGAGGTGCGGATCACATTTCATATTTTATTTGTATATTTCTTTTAAAACAAATAAGTTTTCAGACTTGAATCAAAAAGATTTCAAGATTCATTTCAAATTTATTAAATAAATGTGAATTTTTGCTCTTACGTAATTTTATAATAATCATAAATTAAAGTTATTAAACTTTAGTTTAGTGAAATTGTATAGTGTTATTTTTATAACAGTCAAGTATGTTCAAGTCAAGCAAAGTGATGTGTATAAATATTATGTTAAAATGCAATATTTAAAAATATATTTTTTTACTGTTTATTTTTAAATTTATTTATAATAATAAAACTTCCTTATAGTAACAATTTGATTTTTATTTTTTTATTTTAAAGAATATCGATTTCGACTTACGTCATCCTCAGTCTGAGGATGACGTAAGTCGAAATCGATATTCTTTAAAATAAAAAAATAAAAATCAAACTGTTACTATAAGGAAGTTTTATTATTATAAATAAATTTAAAAATAAACAGTAAAAAAGTATATTTTTAAATATTGCATTTTAATTCAAAAGTGACAAAAGCACACAAACAGTGAATAATATGGAAAACCATAATAACACATATAGTGATACACCACCAAGTGAAATAGTGAAAATTTATTATAACAAATTAGTAAAATTACAACAAAACAAATTAAATTTACATTTCAACCGATGCTGCAAGAGAAATATTATGTGTGTGTGCAAAATATAATAGCATTCTAGTTATAAAATGGAATTGAAGATTGATTATCTTTAGCAGTCTAAAAAGTATAGGGGCCATGATTCATGTAAAAGAATTGTCGTTCAGATAAAATAATATTCACTCTGATTGGTTGAGAGGCGGTAACAATTTTTTGTCTGTGAGACAATATTCTTGATCGTACGACAAAAATAATATCTTAAGGACATGTTCTATTTTTTTGAAAGATATAAAAACATAACCTAAAAACTTTTACTTGTCACTTGCATATTAGAAATATCTTACACAAAAATAGAGCAATGCTTAAGATATTCTTTTTGTCGTACAGTCAAAAATATTGTCGTACAGATATAAAATTGTTACCGCCCCTCAAATTTTTGTGTAGACGGGATTAACTAAGACTGCCCTAGATGTAGATCTTAAAATAAGTGATATTTCTGTTTGCAAACGTTTACACAACAAAAATTCATCTGGACAAGCAAATGGCATTGCATTTAAATTAAATATATTCTAACGAGTTGATAAATATTCTAACGAGTTGATAAAAAAAAAGAAAAGAAGTATTGCAACAAATTTAGTATAATTTGGATATAGCTATGGTAAAAACAATAAACTATTCATCAACGAAAGTCTTGCTTTATTCAAAAAAATCTTTATATGCTAGAATGCGTACTTAATGAGATATTAACCATTAATTGATTCATTTAATGAATGATAGATGACAGCGCTCGAGAACTCAAAAAATTAATTTCATTTTATTTTTCTCTGAATGAAATTTCCCCTCTTTTCATTTAATTTTAAATGCAGTATATAAAGCAAATTTTAATGAAGTTTTTTATTCAAAAAAATGTCAAAACCAAAACCGTTGTAAAATTTTATTTTATAATTTTTAGTTTCAAATTAAGTACTACGAATTAATTGTAAAATAATTAATCGAGTACTTAATTTTAAATATAATAATTAATTCTTAATTGGAAAATATAAACAAAATGGATGAAAATTTTGAAATTAGTAAGGAAAATGGAAAAAAATAAACAAATCTAATTGCTTATTACATTTGACGATTGGCAATAAAATTATTTAATTAGTTTTTGCAACCAATACAATTACCAATATCAAACAATTTTCTTAAAAGTTTTTGAGTTAATGGTAATCGTCAAATCAGTTTTATTATGGCTGTATGGCTGAAAATGATAATAAACGAACCCATAAGGCTTGTTAAAGAATCTAAAACATGTATTGATCATATGTTTTCAAGAAAGACCGCAATTTTCTTGTCTCTATATGATTGCTCCTACTATTCACACTAATATTTCTGATTATGTATACGGGTATACCTTAATTTATTTATTTCAGACACAAATGGAAAAGCTCAAAACGATAGTGGCAAAACCTGTACCGCAAAAACCAAAATTGATATCCGAAAATTAAATACTCTGCTTGATGTGGAAAAATGGACGAGGTTTACTTAAACCAATTTAAATTCTCATGTGTTGAAAAATTTCGTGTCGTGTCTAAACAAAATTAAATTCTAAATAAAATTTAACACCCGATTTCGTCACTATAAGCATGGCCAATTACAGAAACAATTTATCTCGTAAGCTGAAGTTGCATCCCAAGAACATTATGTACAAAAATTTAGCAACTTTAATAAAATGCTACTCAAAAATCGTATTGGCAAAGGAAATATTTTATATGAGCAAATTTGAATATTGTATAAAGATCCTAAGAAACAATGGGCTATGATCTATATATAGTCTTTTAGGTAACCAACGCTCCACCACAAAAATAGATAAATTAAAATATGAAAATGACAATATTTAGGTTGATGAAATGTTAATAGCCAATCATATGACTAATGACCGACTTCTCTATGAACTTTTCCCTTAAAATTTCGCAGTGCTCTGTTACGAACAATGGCCCTTGTCAACGTACCCCTTCTAATAATGTCCATTCTATAAAGCATATTTCTAATTCTTCTGTTTTTTTTTAACTACGGAACAGGAAATATGCTACTTGATAATTCTTATTCTATATGAGTTCTGATAATATTAATGATTTTATAATTAAAATTGTTGCGCCGGAAATTGTACCTGTTTCATAACACTTATTGTAGAGTTAGCACGTATTTGATATAAGTTTGAATTCAGGTACTTTTCCGCAACTTCTGAAGAAAGCAATAATCATTCCTCTTTTTAAAAAGAACTATTCGACAGATCCTGCTAATTACCGACCCATTTTTCTGCTGTCAGTTTTTTTCTAAATTATTTTGAAAAGTAATAAAAACACGTATTCTGTACGCTGTGTGAACAAGCATAAGTTTTTCAGCAAAGCCCAATGGTTTCAAGCAAAATTTAAGCACCGAAGATAGTCTCCTGGCGTTTCTGAATATGATTCGCTGTTCAATTAAAAAACGGCAGCCTTATTCAGGTTTTTGATCTAGTAATGCTTGAGTTGCTACTAGAGAAGCTTAGTGTAGCCGGTTTTGGGGTACTGCCTTAAAGTGATTTGAATCTTATCTGAAAAATCGTCTAAGCTCCGTTTAATTCATTCAGGTCAGATTCAAGGTACGATTTTTAATACGTAAAAGCACCAACATAACCCATATATTTATCAAGTTCAAGATTTGTGACCTGCATAAATTTTAGTTACATAAATTTGCAAGAGATGACACATAAATATTTTTTTCGATTGACGACATACACCATGTGCTCTAGCGGATTTTATGTTAAACTCATTTATCACATCAAATTGTAAACATATGTCAAATACCATATACTTTTACTCAAAAAATATTTAAACCGTATTAAATTTAATATTTTTAAAATTTGTGTAACAATTGGTGTATTTATTTATTCAAATATAAGTTACAACACTATTATCTATTATAATTTAATCGCAATTTTATAATTTTAAATAGCAAAATGTAAATAAATCGTAAAACAGCGAAATATTTGGGTCGCTATTAGTGTCGTCCCACAGTACAAAACATATTTGGGTCGTACCACAGTGCAAAATATATGATATTGACGGCGTGTCCATGCATCATATTCCCCGTAAGGTCATGTTAAATAAAATAGCATTAAATGAATGGAAACATGTACTAAGGATGGGAAAAAATATTCCCAAAAACTTTGTGATCTGTAGCAAGCATTTTAAGAAAGAACAGATTATAATTCCATTACCACGGGCGAATATACGAAAAAAGGCATCACTTACATCAAATGCTTTTCCTTCAGAAAATTTTTCCACAATCAAGCATAATGACGAGGAAGCCAAAGGCAAGAATACTTAGGTTAAATATAATTAACAAGTATGTACAATTTTGAAACTTACTTAATGTAGAATTTTAAATCTTGTATGTACTTATATTTTATTTCCTAGTTTATCAATTGATCCGTCCAGTAGAACAGAAGATGGCTTTGAAAATATTTTTCCCACTAACAGCAAGGAAAATAAAGTTGTGCCACCCATACACCAAGTCTGCATAGGTACTCAATTCAACATTCACGACGTATCTGTGGAAATTAATGGTGAACCTGAAAAACTTAATAAGCTACCGTTCCTTATTGGTACTGATGAAAAATTAAATTCCATGACTGGAATTCCAACTCTAACTTTGTTAGAACGGTTACATAAGTGCTGTTTATTAATAAGGTCAGAAGAGCCCTATAATATTGGGTTGTCTCAAAAACAGTATAATATTGACAATGAGTCGAATAAAGATGAATATGAACAATATACAAACCGCTATACTATTTAATATCTCCTCAAGATGTGCTAAAAATTATTTTACCGATTGTGTGCAGTTCTTAGCAAACGTTTTAAAATGTTGCATATATTAGCAGACTCGAGAAAAAAAACCTAAAAATTTTAATTGTTACTTCAATTTAAATCTTTTATACTCATATTTTTTAAATTCTTTATCCAAAACAAATAAAAAACAAAATTTTATTATTTTACTTACTTTTTGTTTGAATTTTGATCTTGCTATAGAGTTTTTAAATTTTGCTAAGAGGGTGCGCTGTTATCACTTTACCAGTCGTCAATAATTTCTATATTTTTCGAGAGATACCAATTTGCAAAAATTTGTTATTGTATACTATTAGAGCTCATTATTAACACCGTAAATCGATGTTTGTTTGATGAAAATATAGCAATATGTTATTTAATTTCATGTTAACTTTCATATTATCAAATAAAATGCAATTTACAAGTATAACAAATAAGCAAATCTTATGACATTTGATTTTGACATTTAAAAAACTCAGTGCAGACCACATTTCAAAAATGTTTAAACAAAAATGTTTATTTGCATGACATATATTGATTTTTTTCAAACCTTGAACCTGCACCGAATGAATAAAACGCAGCTAATATAACATGGGTGTTCCAGAGCGTTTAGTACTAGGACTAGGTCCCATTTTGTTTCTTGTTTATATTAATTTTTAATTTAGCCTATACAATTCAAAGAAAAGCCTTTTGCTTTGTTGTTGATGTGAACTAGGTTACTTTGGTAATAATAGAGGGTAATTAGTCAATATGAAATATGGCCTTTGTCCTCTCTCTAATTGCTTTCCTGCAAACCATATGATCCTGAGAGACCAAATGTATATAATAATATTTAGCTGAAAGTAAGTCGGTTTTCTGGTAGGTTCAACGCACAAGCCCAAAATGTATTAGAACACTAACAAAGCACTTAAGCCAAAGATACCACTATACGAATGAAAATAAATCAGTAGCAGAATAATAACAGCTCGATTTCAATGCTAAGCTAGGAATAGAATCATATCATAATCTGCACATACCAAAGTAGTAGTTGAAATAACAAACGATAAATTCTACAAACTGTTACAAGTACCAACATTTAATGCTACTGATAACACTGGCATTACATTTGCGCTAGATTCAATACGTAACAACAATGGAGAGAGACACATAGATTTTTGTCACAAATCAGCTTTTATTTGGAGTTTTTTGTAGCCAAAAAAATTTCCCAAATATGTATCATTATTACAAAAAACAAAAAACCGATTTCAAACAATCTTGTATATTTGGCTTATCAAAATTTTCAATATGTGTAAATCCTCTGTTTTAATAATTTGAGAGATATTCATTACAACTACAAACAAAGAATGTTTACTACAATCATCTACGTCGTTTGTTGTTTCCGGAAAAATATTTATTATGTTCGGATTCCTAGTTCACACAGCTAAAAAAAATTCAAATCGATTAGATTGCTGTGTTTTCATAGTTGTACTCTTAGAAAAAATTTATCAATTTAAACGTTTACCAGAAGGCGGTTGACAAAATGGTTTACATTATTTAAATTTCTTTCATTTCGCTTATAGAATTCTCCACACCACTGTGTCCACTGTCCAACATCATTTAAAATCTAACCAACAATTAATAATGTTCATAAACCAGTTTTTATTCGCCTACATATTACAGTGTTACTATTACTGTGATTTGCGGCCTTAAAATGTCACTTTTTAACCATATATTTTGATGTCATAGTTACGTTCGAAAAAGGAAAAAATATTTGTATATGTTTAAGTTCTATAAAAAATAGACATTTTTATCAAAGCAACCCTTAAATTTAAAATTTCATAAACCAATCAAAAGAGTTGTTATTTTTGTTGTCATAGTTATACAATTATTTTGAAAAAATAACAAATATCTTGTCAAAGGTAACTTGTTCATCATATTTTTATTTCAAAATTTATGCAAATTTATAACTTTGATTTAGAATACACATTTTTTTTAAATTGCTTGCGTTGAATAAAAAATAGTATATGACGCACAGACGTAAGCTATTTTATTTTACTCACGATTAATGTGAGTACACATGCTTCTAAAATCTTTAGCTTCACGTCATTGCATCATAATGTACTATTTATTAAAATTTTATCGTAGACGCACATAATAAATTTGAAAAAACCATATATTAACCGAATGTGACAAACGGAAAGATAGGATGCTTTTTTACCAAACGCTTATTTACCAAGATTGTTGTATTTCAAATGTCAGTCAGTTAAATTTATTGATTAACTAGCCCTGGGTTCCAATTAGCTGCTAAATTTGACTAAACTGCTAAATCTAAATCTAAGCGAATTTTAATGTAAATTAATGTAATCAAGTTGTCCGATATTGTTAACGTATGAATTTCTTCACAATTATTTAGAAACAAAAGGTTAATTTAGTCAAATTAAATAGTTGACTAAATTGATTTAGCATGTTTAGTACAATTAAGCATCAATTGGAACGCAGTCTTACAGCTAATTCGAAATTTCTTTTACTTCCAATACATACTTTTTCAAAATGCATCAAATTGCAATTTTGGAGATAACATCCCAGTGAACACATGACATAAATATGACATTACACGAAGGTTATAGATATATATATGACCTTCGTGTGATGTCATGTTTATGTCATGTGTTCACTGGGATATCAATTTATCAATTGACCCTAATAAGATGTAGTGCTTTTCTATCAATTTGTTTTGCTTTTATTTTTTATTTAAGAAGGTTAAAACGAATGTGATCAAAACATATAAATAACAGCATGTGACTTGTATTTATTGGGTTTATTGAATATTCCTTTTAGCCAATAAAATTCTGTAGTAGCACTTTAATCTGATTCATTTTATCACTTAATCTTTCACATTATGTTTTTGATTTTGTTTTTGTTTATATCTCTAAATAGTAATTTTTCTTATGTCCATGATGAGATTTATCAAGAAATGTTTTTTTTTCGTAGAAAATATAGCGGAATATATTAGTATAGATAAAATTACCATAGTTTTGTCTACATTTAGGATAAAAACGGCATAATATCATAGAAAGAGCCTTGTCCTTGTAGTAAAGAATTTCTCAAGTTCTTCGAGTTCGACATTTTTATATAGAGTGTAAATATTATTTGTATGATCGTTAACATGAATGGCGGTGCAATACAAATTAGTTTGCATTGGCGCCTTTAAAATCTTCTGTTGAAAATCAAAAATTAAAATTTGGCTTCTAATATTAAAATAAATAAGGTCGGTTCGGTTCCTCAGAAGAATATTTTGTATTTTTATTAACTATAATTGTTCTTAAATTTATTTAATTTAACTCAATTGATTTGTATATGGTACTGCTATCATAAATATTAAAACACAAAGAAGTCAAATATTCTAGGCATTGATTGTTAGTGATCTTAAAATTTTTGAGATAAAAAAAGATCAAAGCGGATAAACTAAAAATATCAAGATAAGAGCCGCAACATAAATACAGAGGATGTGCTCAAAAATGTCCACGATTACAATTCATTTAGATACGTCAAAATAACCGTGGTATGTAAATTCAAGCAAAAAGGGTTTCTCTTATCCAAAAAAAGGTATCATTAACAAAATTGAAATGTCGTCCATTGATTTTTCATGAAAGTTCTCAGTATTGCATTTTTAAAATTTTATTGCTAAGTGGGATTTTCAGTTGTAAATTTTAATTTGGAGCAGTCGTCAAATCTGTTTTTTTAGATCCCCGAAAACAACATTTGGTATTTTATTTTTTAATTGGGTAAAAGGAAGAGCTTACAAAATAAAAGTAAATTTTTGACTAAATTTGTTACATATTCTTTATTCTACATTGATATTTTTCTACATATTCTACATCAACAAATGTAGAATATTGTCAAATTTAAAAAATTCAAAATATTTTCTTAAAGAAATTGAATCTGAAAAATATTTAGTGAAGAACCAAAATACGCTTTTGAAAATAAAACTAAATACTAACGAAGTTAAGTTAGATTAACGGAAAATCTTTTTAACTCGAATAAATGTATTATGAACTCAATTTTAACCGCATATAAAAGTTTTTACACATCCAAACATCTTTATTCTACAATAATATTTTTCTACATATTTTACATCTAAAAATGTAGAATATTTTTTAGATATAAAATTCTTCTACAAAAAAATTGCATAAAAACTCAGTCGTCGAGATCAAGCGACTGCAAACCATCAGGAGATACCCCAACTACAAGTTCACTTATTAGAAAAAGTAGTCACGTAGTGTAACCAAATCAAAACAAGGAACTTGATATGTAAAATCCGTTCCAACTTAGCAGGAAGACGTCAAGATCTCCTGAAAGAGAAAGAAGCAATATTTTGCTAAATATAAACATAAATGAAGTGGAAATTGAAAGTGAAGAACGTCAACAAGACAATGTAGGAAGAGAAGAACTCCGACATCTAGAAAATAAAAATCTAGAGCTCAAGAAAAAACAAAACAAAATAGAGGAGAATAATATCAAAGCTAAGCAATGAAATTGTTGCCTTAAAAACAGAAAATCAAGACCTGAAAATGAGTCGAGAAACAAGTGAATCGGAAATGACTGAAAATCTAAATATCGGCAAAAATATCAGAAGACGAACAAACACATTTGAGTATCTAACAGATGAAGAGGAATTGGAAAGAGAAACAGATTGGAAACTGAAAAAGAGTAGGCCAAGTAAGAAAAGTAAAAAGAGAAAAAGCTGGAGTTTCCCCTGAGTATGTGCCATCGAGCGCTACTTAACCGCAAGATGCACATGCAATTGATAAAGACAAAGTTATTCAAACAAAAGAAACGAAAGAGAAATAGCCACCACCAGTAACTGTAACGAGTGTTTCAAGTCATGCGGAAATTCAAACCATAATGAGAACGGTAACAGATAAAGAGAACAAAATTACTGCTCTTAACAATGATGTCTGGAAGATCAACACATGAAACTCTGATGCATACAGAAATTTATTTAATTTCGTTAACATGAATGGCGGTGCAATACAAATTAGTTTGCATTGGCGCCTTTAAAATCTTCTGTTGAAAATCAAAAATTAAAATTTGGCTTCTAATATTAAAATAAATAAGGTCGGTTCGGTTCCTCAGAAGAATATTTTGTATTTTTATTAACTATAATTGTTCTTAAATTTATTTAATTTAACTCAATTGATTTGTATATGGTACTGCTATCATAAATATTAAAACACAAAGAAGTCAAATATTCTAGGCATTGATTGTTAGTGATCTTAAAATTTTTGAGATAAAAAAAGATCAAAGCGGATAAACTAAAAATATCAAGATAAGAGCCGCAACATAAATACAGAGGATGTGATCAAAAATGTCCACGATTACAATTCATTTAGATACGTCAAAATAACCGTGGTATGTAAATTCAAGCAAAAAGGGTTTCTCTTATCCAAAAAAAGGTATCATTAACAAAATTGAAATGTCGTCCATTGATTTTTCATGAAAGTTCTCAGTATTGCATTTTTAAAATTTTATTGCTAAGTGGGATTTTCAGTTGTAAATTTTAATTTGGAGCAGTCGTCAAATCTGTTTTTTTAGATCCCCGAAAACAACATTTGGTATTTTATTTTTTAATTGGGTAAAAGGAAGAGCTTACAAAATAAAAGTAAATTTTTGACTAAATTTGTTACATATTCTTTATTCTACATTGATATTTTTCTACATATTCTACATCAACAAATGTAGAATATTGTCAAATTTAAAAAATTCAAAATATTTTCTTAAAGAAATTGAATCTGAAAAATATTTAGTGAAGAACCAAAATACGCTTTTGAAAATAAAACTAAATACTAACGAAGTTAAGTTAGATTAACGGAAAATCTTTTTAACTCGAATAAATGTATTATGAACTCAATTTTAACCGCATATAAAAGTTTTTACACATCCAAACATCTTTATTCTACAATAATATTTTTCTACATATTTTACATCTAAAAATGTAGAATATTTTTTAGATATAAAATTCTTCTACAAAAAAATTGCATAAAAACTCAGTCGTCGAGATCAAGCGACTGCAAACCATCAGGAGGTACCCCAACTACAAGTTCACTTATTAGAAAAAGTAGTCACGTAGTGTAACCAAATCAAAACAAGGAACTTGATATGTAAAATCCGTTCCAACTTAGCAGGAAGACGTCAAGATCTCCTGAAAGAGAAAGAAGCAATATTTTGCTAAATATAAACATAAATGAAGTGGAAATTGAAAGTGAAGAACGTCAACAAGACAATGTAGGAAGAGAAGAACTCCGACATCTAGAAAATAAAAATCTAGAGCTCAAGAAAAAACAAAACAAAATAGAGGAGAATAATATCAAAGCTAAGCAATGAAATTGTTGCCTTAAAAACAGAAAATCAAGACCTGAAAATGAGTCGAGAAACAAGTGAATCGGAAATGACTGAAAATCTAAATATCGGCAAAAATATCAGAAGACGAACAAACACATTTGAGTATCTAACAGATGAAGAGGAATTGGAAAGAGAAACAGATTGGAAACTGAAAAAGAGTAGGCCAAGTAAGAAAAGTAAAAAGAGAAAAAGCTGGAGTTTCCCCTGAGTATGTGCCATCGAGCGCTACTTAACCGCAAGATGCACATGCAATTGATAAAGACAAAGTTATTCAAACAAAAGAAACGAAAGAGAAATAGCCACCACCAGTAACTGTAACGAGTGTTTCAAGTCATGCGGAAATTCAAACCATAATGAGAACGGTAACAGATAAAGAGAACAAAATTACTGCTCTTAACAATGATGTCTGGAAGATCAACACATCAAACTCTGATGCATACAGAAATTTATTTAATTTAAAATCTTAGATGCTGTTAACATCATCAAAGAAGAAAGAAAAACCAACGAAAATGGATCAAATCAAAAGCAATCAAAGAGCGGAAAAGATGGAAAATACGCACAAGTTTTAAAAGGTTCAGAGTCAATCAACGACTCGGGAGTATTCATCAAGAAAGCATCAAGAACTGCATGGAAGCAATTCTAAGGTGGTTAGATGAATAAAGTAACCTAAACGAATTGATATTCCAAAATATTAAGCAGATAGAAAGCTTAAAACCAATCATCAATAAAAATTAAATATGCATGCAACACTCAGAATTGCAACCTGGAATGCAAACGGGTTAATCAACCACTCCACAGAACACTACAGAAGTTGAAACGTTTTTGAAGCTATAGAAGAAATAGATATTTTTCTAGTATCAGAAACTCACTTTGTAAAATCAGCATATATAAAAATATCTGGATATAAACTTTATAATGCAATTCATCCAGCATAAAAAGCAAGAGGAGGATCAGCTATACTAGTTAGAGATAACATAAAGCACCATGAAGGTATGAAACTAACGAAGGGTTGTCATTAGATCACTTCTCCTGTAAAATATAATCAAGCAGCCATATGCACTGAAACTAACAGGTCAAAACACTTAATTGGAATGTTTTTCGTGAGTGTATTGAAGAGCAAATAGATCTACAAGTACCTATTAGAAAGCCAGAACAGCTAGTAATAGAGCTAGAAAGGCTGATTGAAGCAAGTACTCCAGTACCCCACCCTAATCGTAATCCAACCGCAAACTTTCCCATGGAATTAAGAGAATTGATAAAATCAAAGCGCGTAAAATTTGGCATACAACTCGATCTCCAGAACACAAAACTATTTTAAATAATCTTTGTATACAAGTAAAGACAGCAATTAAAGAAGCAAAAAATGAATCAATTAACATATATCTTTCAAATCTTTCCCACGGATTTTTATAGCAGTATTTTTATAAGTGTTAATACTTTTTTTTACTAATTTCTATTAAATAAATTTAATTATAAATTAAAAAAAAATTATTTGAAAACTTAAATTAATTAGATTAAAAATATTATTTTTTTACTATTAATTTATTTCAAAAAATAAATTTTAGAAACGCACTAATTCAAATTCAAAAATAATCACAAATTCAAAGCAAGATTATCCTGCTATACGCATGTGAAGAAAAAAAACGAATTATTTTATTCACTGTTCTATACAATAAAAACAGCAGATAAAACAGAGAATAGAAGAAAATCCTTGGATACATTTTTTTGTTCTATCGTGATTCATACAATTTTTTTAATATCTATTCTTGATCAAATTGTTTTGTGACTTTCGGAATAAATTTATCTTTTGATTGTGATAAAATTAACTGTAATAAAAGAGACGTATAAAGATTGACATATACATAAATCCAATTTTTTTCATTCGTTTGTTCGGTACGGTGAATTGAAGTTAGCCGACAAAAAATTTGACCCATCGTGATATTTTTAATAATTTCACGACCGAACACTACCATTCTCTAAAATAAATAACTAAATTGAAAATGTTTTCACTGACATTAAGACAATTTTAATAACTTTATGAAAGACATGCAATGCTTATAGCGTCGAACCCATGTTTTTTTCGATTTTGCTAGAACGTTCATATTTTAAACGCTACTCACAAGTCACAATAATAAACAAAAGTCATTATAATTATTTTATTATCTTTCGCCCCACACTTATTTCAATTGCACTTGCTATTAGATGTACTAACAATTAAAGTTTAACAAACAAAAAAGTAAATAATAAACTTTTATCTTAATTTTCTACTAATACCGTTTTTTTGTTCTTAATCAGTGGAAGTAAGAGATATGGAACCGAAAGGTGAAGATATAAACGAATTATTAAATTTATCTGTGGATGAATTAGAAACAATTTGTGCTAGATACTTTAACAGTAAAACAGTGGAAAAATTTAAGTTCAAAGTTCTTTCATCGAAAATAAAACCTTTAAATGATAAAATTCCTATTGGATTCTTGGGTGATCATTTTATGTTAAAAATTTATATTGTTCCAAAAAAACTTGAAATTGCAACCTCAACGATAACGCTAAACAAATTGTTATATAACAAACAAAAGGAAGTTCTGAGATTAACGTTTTTTATAAAACTACTGTCTGAGGAAAATGAATATATCAAAAAAATTAAAGTATTTGACAAAGAAATTCTGTTATATGAATTCGTACTGCCAAGACTACAAGATATACCTATTGGCATACAAAAATGGTCACCCAGCTGTTTTCTCACCAAATCTAAACAGTTAATAATTTTGGAAAATCTTTGTGAAGAGGGTTATGAAATGTGTCGGTTGAAGCCTAATGGATTATTTGATATGGACCACTTAAAAGTTGGATTGGAAACAATCGCCAGATTTCATGCATCATCGATTATATTTGAAGAAAGAACTAGAATGAAAATTACAGAACATTTTCCCGGATATTTTAAAGAAAACGGATATCCAACGGATGTCACTTCCTACAGGAATATACACGTAAGAACATGTATTATAACCTTGGTTACATTGGGATGTAAAATAAATAAATATTCCCATTGTGTTGAACAAATTGAAAGAGAACTACCGGAAGTGTTTGAAAAGATTTTTGAATTATGTGATCCATCACCGATATATCGAAATGTTTTGAACCATGGTGATATTTGGAGAAATAATGTTTTATTTAAATATGAAGATATTGAAGAAGAAAAATCAAATGTAAAGAAACATGTGACAACTAATAAAACCGGTCGATTCATTGTGGAATGTGAATTGGAGCTTGACGAAAATGGAATTGTTAAGAGAGATATTAGTAAAAAAACATACAAACCAATCGACGCAATGTTATGTGATTTCCAGTTGTCACGATATGCGCCACAAGCCGCTGATGTATTAGCTTTTCTAACATTGACAACCAAAAGTAGTTTTTTGAAGAAAAATCTCAATTTTTTGTTAAATCACTATTATGATAGTTTCTCTTCCGATCTACATTTCGATGCAATTGAAATCAATGAGATTATGAGTCGTAAAAAGTTTTTGAAAAGTTGTGATTATTATAAGCTTTATGGACTTCTTGAGTGTGCTTTATTTTATTTAACATATAGGCTACGTTCAGAGGTTTCTAATGATTTGGTTGAGGGAGTAAAGAATTATGAAGAGTTTATTACTCATAACAAACATTTGGACATATGCAAAGAAGCGTTTGATACAGACGATTTGTTTTGTAATCGAATGACGGATATTTTAAGCGAAATTATTGATAATTATATTTTAAATAAATAAACAATGATACATAAACCAAAAAATTGTCTCAAATTTTTTCATACAAATTGTAGTTTCGTTTTTATATTCAATCATAAAAGTGTTGGTTAATTTTTCTTCTGTGCATTTGATGTTTCAAGGAGGAGTATGAGCTGTCATCATCTGTCCCTTAACCGCAGTATTGTTTTAACGGTTCGATCAATTTTTTGAGTTTTACTTAATTCAATCGATTATATAATTATATATAGGGTTTCGCCCTTAGAGAATGTGACAGTAATTATCTTTATATATATAATTCTACTGTACGTGTGTATGACTGTGAACTCCTTCTAAACGGCTGAACCGATTTGAATGAATTTTTTTGTGTGCGTTTGGGTGGCGCCCTGAATGGTTTAGATTTATAAATCAGCCCGGCAGAGCCGCTGCAGTTGGTATTGTCACTGAACTCCTCCTAAACGGCTGGACCGATTTGAATTGAGTTTTTTTGTATGCGTTTGGGTAGCGCCCTGGATGGCTAAAATTTACAAATCAAACCGGCAGAGGCGCTGCAGTCGGTATTGTCACTGAACTCCTCCTAAACGGCTTGACCGATTTGAATGAATTTTTTTGTGTGCGTTTGGGTGGCGCCCCGAATGGTTTAAATTTATAAATCAGCCCGGCAGAGGCGCTGCAGTCGGTATTGTCACTGAACTCCTCCTAAACGGCTGGACCGATTTTAATGAATTTTTTTGTATGTGTTTGGGTGACGCCCTGGATGATTTAGATTCACAAATCAACCCGACAGATGGCGCTGCTAATTATATTAATCATGTGTGGCTTCGTGAACGAGCTATTTTAGCCGCAAAAAATATCGATGTTGACGCTATTAACTTCAAAATACAACAGTCATTACCCGGCAATGGGATATTGTTCAAATCGATCGACACTGTTACCGATCCTGAGGAAGCAGTAAACTATCCTGTTTACTTTTTAATTCGCTCGATTTACCAGGAATGCCACCACATAACTTGCGATTAAAAATTGGCTAACCAATAATTTTGCTTCGGAATTTAAATCCACCTAAGCTATGCAACGGTACAAGATTAGTCATAAAAAAAACTTTGGGCAATGTTCTTGAAGCTACAATTTTGAACGGCAAATTTGAAGGTGGAATTGTTCTCCTGCAACAAATCCAAATGATCCCTTCAGACTCACCCATTCCATTCAGACGTCTGCAATTTCCAATTCGCTTGGAGTTTGCCATGACTATTAATAAGTCAAACGGTCAAACAATGTCGATTTGTGGGTTGGATCTAGAAAATACGGTGTTTTCACATGCCCAATTATATGTGGCGTGTTCTCGCGTTGGAAAACCATCAAATTTATTCATTTATACTCCTCAGGAATTGACTAAAAATATTGTTCATCAACTTGCATTAAGATAAAATTAAACAAACAATATTGATTATAACGAATTGTTTTTAGAAAATTGATGTTATTTCAAAATAAAGAATAATGAAATTTTTATATTATATGTCTTCCATTTCATACTTTGTTTATTATCCTAATCGCTTGAAATATCATGCAGGACAACGTCTGTCGGAATGATGTCTCTGATAAGTATAAGTTCAATCCCGACCCGACAATAATTACTTATTGTCGGGAATATTACTTTCAACAATTACCTTAAGCTTAATCACTCACAAAACTCCAAAAAATTAATATTCCCTTAATGTTGTCTATATATGGCAATATATTGACCGTGTGTCAGATATTAGTTTCTCATTGATTTGCAACAACCAATAATGACTGCAATGACTCAGAATGTTGACTAAATAGAAATATTTCTCATCCTATGAATTCACCCGTAGTACTGCCTTGAAGTTTAATACAAAACTCCAAAATAAAATTTTAATTCTTCTTGCATCATTATCTTCTATTTATAAAAATTAATGTGTGTATGTTTAAAATTTTTAAATGTGTTTGTATTCACCTTCATCGAATATATTATCACTATTCTAACTGCCCTTGCTGACCATTGAATGACATCACGATTACAATTTTTTTGTAACTTTTTTAATAACCTACCAGTAAAGAAAGCGTATATTAAACGGCATGAACACTGTGAATTTTGAATCTATATTTGTTCCGTATAATGTTCAATATAGAGACACACCTGAAACCTTACACACCTGAAAACTTATTTGATCGCGTATTTTTATATATCCTTTGTTTTATATATAATACTAATTTTTTATATTTTGCTGATCAACTAGAGTGCCGATCCTTTTACATTCATATTTAAAAAATAGAAAATCATTTCTCATTACTACTCTTTGAAATTATTGCTACTACGTCAACAAAATGTATACACACAAACTTTATTTATAGGTGTAGCAAAGCACGCCGGCTCCCGCTAGTAAAGTTTATAAAACTTTAGTCAAATTCCTATGAACCAAACGTGAAAAGGTTAAAAAAATTACCAATAATTGGTGTCGGAAGAATGGTCTAACAATCAATGCTTCTAGAACACAACTTGTTGCGTTTACCATCTGAAGGAAATTAAAAAACTTCAATCATCCTTCGATTGCTAATAACACACTAGCACTCCAGGGTGTTGTAAAGTTTATTGATGTTACTCTTGATCAGTAACTCAACTCGGCTGCTAAATGTCAGACCAGATGCGCAAATGCAACTCGAGTTCTGTGGTAGGGTAGAAGGACTTTTGGCGGTAAATGACCAATTGTCAGCTGTAGGTTCTTTGCATGGCTTCCGAGAATTTTCGCTGCGATTGCGGTAAGGAGATACAAAGGACTTGCTTGCTTATGTATCACAACTGCCTTTAGAACAACTACTACAGCGAGTCTGCATGCTTGTATAAAAAAATCCTCGATCTAATGTAAGATCGATCTAAATCTTAAATCTAATTTAGATAAAACCGCAATTTTTTCCTTCCTTTCCTTAAAATAAGAGGCTGTTGGAATTATCATATGTAAATCAAAATAAATGATCACTTGGTTCATCCGTTACATAACCCAACTTTTTAAGCAAACACAATAGTGAGAACTGAGAAGGCGGTTTTTGGATCGTTTAACTATATTTTTTCAATTTATTTAATTTTACTTCAGCTTATTTACTTAAAAGATATCTCTCGACTGCTTACCTAAATCTTGAGTGGCGAATAGAATTCCCTCGGTCACACTAACAGAATTCGTTTGTTTAGAGAAGAGGATGTCAAAACAACAACCCTTTATCATCGATGATAATCCACATGCAAAAGTGTAAAAAACTTGTTCTGGAAACCTCAAGATGTTAGTATACATCAACAGAAAGTGATCACTATCGATTAAGGCCACCTATAGAATACAACGAATAAAACAATGAACTTTACCATCAAAGTACCTTTACTTTTAACGCAAAGATAAGCAAAGTGGTAAAAAAGGATCACAGAGGATCTCGAAGTGATTTTCTTTGCCACTGTAAAGCGCCTTATGCAAAAAAATGAGAAACTATGTTGAAATGTATTAAATACATAAACTTCATGTAACTGGCTAAAAAAACAAAATAGTGGTTTATCAAAGAAGTGCTCGTCACATGCCGAAATAGTTTCATCTTAGACTTACAGCAATTTAAAAATAAAACGGAGAACTTACCACAAATAAATGGAATTAATCTCTATATACAGTTAAGAGATAAAAATCTTTTACAACACAGTAGAAGAGGAAGTGGATGTCACCATGAACAGCCTAAAGAATACAAAGCATACAGGTCGTGATGTAATCCTAGCAGATATTAGGTTTTTTTAACTGCAGGTCAAGAACAATAAAATGGTATGCCGAAAGGAAAAACTGACACAAGTCATACATATTACTGCCATAACTGCATACATATAACTACCAAAACTGTCTCATATACTGTCTCATATACTAGCTTCATCTTCTTCCTTGGGTTAAAAGAGCGATTTTGAAATTTTTCAAAGGAATATTTTTGTTTTTTAAAAAAAATTTTAACACATAACATGGAAAATCTTTCTTATAACGAAACGTCTTATTTATCTGGTATACAAAACATTTCCGATTCATCTAGATTCTAGAAGATAAATTAATAAATGTCGTCAGATAAACAAATAAGTTTAGGTAATCTGAACAAAAAATAAAAACAAAAAGATTAATTCGTATAATAATAATTCATGATTTCTCACTTAGATACATAAGAGCTTTACTTCAACGTTATCTTAATGATTTACATCAAGAACAATAAAAACGAGTACGTGGCATAAGTCATAACCAACTCTATTTTCCAGATCTTACAAACATTTAAAATCTACATATTTAGACAAAATTTACGAGTAATCAATGATAATCTGTTTTTCTATGATAACAAATGAAAAGTCTATTTCACTAGTGTAA
>OY856187.1:87930576-88083076 GCA_963693315.1 Diogma glabrata | reverse complement strand
GATTTTGAAAAAAGTTTGTGTTATTATTTTGTTTTAATTTTGCAATTATTATTTGAATTTTTGAAAAAAGTTTTAATCTTTGATTTTGTAATATTTTTTGGAATATTTTTAGAATTTTGAAAAAAGTTTGATTTTACTTAATTTTTACAATATTTTTGGAATTTTGAAAATATGAATTTGTGATTTTGTAATATTTTCTCGAAACACTAGTTATAAAAATTTTTTATAGTTATTATAAAATTTATAATATTTATTATATTAATTATAATGTATAATATTTATTATAAAAGTAAAAAAAAAGTGGCAAAAACAATATATTTTAATCAAATTCTATGTTAGTTGACGGTTATGCAGTTGATGTTTGCTTCAGGGACTTCCATTGAAGTTGACGGTTATGATGTTCGCTTCAGCGACCCCTAATATGAGAGTCTGAAAATATAGCCTCAAATGCAGTTTTTACCCAGAAATGGTGCCAAAAAATTTAACAAAAATCTGTTTAAGGATTTATTGATTTTTTTCGGTTTGTTTATTTAGCAAATTTGTAGCCAAATTTGTAGGTCGAGAACCACAATTTACTAATTTTATTCATAGTAAAATTCCAAATGGCTTACGAGATATGAGCCTAAGAACATTTGCAAGTTTTCACAAAACATAAATTGCGACAAAAAAACTTCAAACAAAAATTCGCAAGCTCGATTTTCACCGTAGACATATGGTCTAGTGGACTTTTTTGGTCAGAACAACTCCAGGAATCAGAATCGCGAGGGGCCCGTAAAGATTTTTAAATCGCCCCACTCTAATATATATATATATATATATATATATATATATATATATATATATATTATATATATATATATATATATATATATATATATATATATATATATATATATATATATATATATATATATATATATATATATATATATATATATATATATACATATATATATATATAAATATATATATATATATATATATATATATATATATATATATATATATATATATATATATATATATATATATATATATATATATGTATATTATATATATATATATATATATATATATATATATATATATATACACCTAATTCTGTTTTTGCACGACAGATTGGTTCCAGAGAAAGACGTGTAAAAAAAATTCGTGTAAAAATATACATTGTATATATGGAAAAATGGAGGATTGGTTCCACTCTCAAGAAATCAGTACAAAAAATATTGGACACGCTGTTGCATTGACTCACCACCATCAATTTTGAAAGTATAGTACGCTTATATATATTGTTCAATTGATGGCTAGCTGTTGCCATACATTAGTTATAACTTTAGAAAATTTGTTAAATAAAAGTACAAATTCAATAATTTTATCGAAAGTGGCAAACCAAAAATTTGGATATGCAGAATTATTGCGAGTTCTTACAACTTCACCGCTTCACAATCACATAATTTGGCTGCTGATCCAATTTTAGTATTCAGGCCCAAAACGTAAACAAAATTCAAAAAAGTTGGTCAAGTGCGAATAAAATTCGCTCGCCGAGGGTTCCGTGAACGTAAAAGAACATAGTATCAAAAATAATTGACAAAGTTGTCTTGTATGCATATAGTATTTCTATTGCCAAATCATAAGGACATACAAAATGTATATTTCCTCTTAAACTTAAAATGATTTTGCCACCTGTGCAATCAGCTTCTATTCCATTCCACTTTATAGTCGCCAGTATCCAGATTCCCAGTAGTTATGTTCCTAGATGTTGTTAGAAGTTTAGTTTTCAAGCTGTGAGCCTATTCTTAATATCAATTGTTCTACGTCCGAGAAGCGCAATATCATCTGCGTAACCAACAATTAAACTAGATTTGTTAAAAATGCAGTTTTGTGTCTCGATTCGGCTTTTTCTTATCGCGTTCTCAAGCGGCAAATTAAATAGTACGGGCGCAAGAGCATCACCTTGTCGAACACCTGTTCGATCGTGTTATATCGAAAGGACCAGAAACTGTTGTTGTCGCGGATGATACTCTCATGTGCTTGCTTGAAATCAACGTAGAGCTGGTGGATGCTGATGTTGTACTCCCAACATTTTTCTAGAATCATCTTTAAAGCAAAACATTGATCTGCGGTTGAACGGTTGGGATGAAAACCACAAGTTGACGGCGCAATTGCTCGAACAAGATCAATTTCATTCTTTCTGTTCAATAGGCTTTGAAAGTGGGAGCGCTATACTGCCAGCACATCACGTTCATTTGTTGTAAGTTCGCAGCTTCCATTTTTTACGACTGTGGATCTTGGGTGGTAATTTTTTGTCAGATTTCACGCATTGGCAAAACACTCTTTCGAATTTCCATTAGCAGCATGTTGGTTGATGTTTTCGATACAACCTTTATTTGTTCACGTTTCTTTTCCGTAGAAAATAATCAGCTTGGAAGCTTCGGGTGTTCCTTGTTAACCATTTTTCTCGCCTTTGTTCAACGCTTTAGCGGCAATAGTCGTCAAACCATTTGTTGCGATTTTGGTGGCTGTTTTCCGATTATAGTTGGTGAGAACAGTCGCTTGAGTTGCATTGGTTTTACGGCGGCAATTACTCGCCAAGGTATAGAATCATTCTTACTTTGTGTTTACGCAGTTTTTACTTTTCTCTTCTCAACTAAATTAACCTAATTTTGTCAACGTTACACAAGTAGCACGGCATGTTTACATCCATGCCATTTCTCTAACAAATAGCAATGTCAATGGAAAATTGATCGATCAGATACGAAAAATGTAACATATTGCCATTGAAAAATGTTTAATATTTAATAATAATTTAATATTTATTTAATCTTATTCATAGCGGTTTATGGTAACTAAAGATAAAGAAGAGTAGCAAAATCGGAAGTATCTGCCGTGCTGCTGACAGCATTAGGTTGGTGTATCGGAGACAAGCAGAGAAAAAACTGTTTAGTCAAAGACGCTACATAACAGAAAATTTGGGTTGGGTCTGAGGTTAACACCCTAACCCCGAAAAAAACTTTGTTAAATTTAGAAACCAGTAAAAGACTAACAAACCTGGACAAAAAACAGAATTTCACCTGGACGTGAAAAAGGACAGACTACCGAGCGCCGCATGAGCGCACTTGATGCTTTCTAATATGTCTAGAAACATAGGCTGAGAGGTATGGGATGGATATCTTTGCTTTGCAAGAAATTAGAAAGCCAATAATCGGAAAACAAGATTTAGAGAATTTGGTACTGGGTTTCTTGTTGGTGCACGCACACAAGGAGCCGTGATGAAATCCATTCTGGTCAATGAGAGGATCTGCTACATACGGGTACACGGTACATACAACAATATTTCTCTTATTGCGGTACATGCACCACTCCAGTTTAGACCGTCGACTAGGAGAATGCTTTCTACATACCAATGGAAGAGGTTATGAAACAAATACCAACACGCTACTTCATTATGGTTCTTAATGACTTTAATGGGAAGGTTGGAAGAGATATTTGAATCGAATGATAATGGTGAGATAATGACTGAGTTTGCATTATCAAATAAATTGAGAACTGCCAGTGCTTTCTTTTCGCATCGATCGATGCATAAGCAGACTTGGGTCTTACCGAATGGAAAAACTCGAAATCAAATTGACCACGTGCTAGTAACAGCACGTTTCTTTTGGGGGGATCTTTTTGCGCGATCCTTTAGAGCTGCATAAATTGGAAGTGACCACCCACTTACTTGTATGTGCTAAGATAAGGTTCCACTTTTCAGATCCAGGCATTCCAAAATTCAAAGAACAGACTCGTTTTAACATCTAATCACTAAAGAATGCTGAAACAGAAGAGAGATATCAAAACCATATTGCCAAACATTGGAGGAATCAGGTCCACAAGGGAGAACTATAAACTGGCAAGACAAGCCGTTACAAAGCTATGTAGATGAACGTAGAGAGAATGCTGGAAGAAGAAGTGTGAGGCGATTGCAAGCTTTAATAAAGAACATCAAACATGTTACTTCTTTCAACAGGTTAAAACCTTAAGGAAGGGACCTCATACTAGATCGACTGCTATTCAAAACGAAGATGGGAAGCTAAAAGCAGACCTTAAAAATATTTTAGACACTTGGGCTTATTTTGAGAATTTTCTTAAATGACCAGGAACAAGTCGGGCGACGAGCAAAGCTTATTATATGACTGATGTCATACTCGGCCAAAGTCAAATTTTATGAGTAAAACTTTCAAGTCACTTAAGAATGGTGCTAGAAAAATTGATCTGCAAAATAACTACGATAAAACCAAATATATGAATGTTTCAAGGAAGGATGAGAAGGGTTTGATGTGCGGCGATGATCGAAATGAGGGATCAATGCTCGACGCAAACAACAGCATACTTACAGATATAAAAGCTCACATCATTGCAGATAGTCGAACTTTCTACTCAATTAAACCTCTCCTTGGATCACCGTGTGTATCAACTAACACCAAACTCAAGTTATACAAGACATTGATTAGACCGGTTGTGATGTAAGGGTCACAAACCTGAATCCTTACAAAAAGTCACATTTATCTGTATTTGAGCGTAAGATCGTAAGCCACATTTTTGGTTCACTTAATATATATAACGTTGAGATCAGCGTCCTTCTTGTCGATCATGATATAATAGGTTGTATCCGGTCCAATAGGATTGCTTGGTTTGGCCATGTTCTACGAGCCGATTCACAGTCTGATTAGAATGGTTCACAGTCTGACCGGAATGATTAAAAAAATGTACGTTAGTACCACAGGGAGTGGGCAACCGCGAGGTAGACCGCGGCTGCAATGGGAGATGGATGTAATAATCGAACTTAAAAAAATCGGCTGCCATGGTAATTATGTCGCTACATGGCGAACTGTCGTGGTGAATATGCAAAGCTGATTAGCTTGGCAACGCTTGGCAACGCCCAGCGCCCAGTAAGTCTTTCAAATGACAGCCAGTTTAAGTCAAAAAAGATTTTTTCGCCCTTCCCCATTTCCATCCACTCAAAACATAGAAATATAATTAGTGGAAACCGTGCTATTTTTAGATAAAAATTTATAAAACATTCTACCTTTTCTGATTCTGATTCGTATCACGGATCGTACAATAATGAATAGAGTGTAAAAATGTAAATACTTACTGTATTTCTACTCTCCATTTTAATTTTAAATATGTAATAATAAAATATTACACGCTTTAGTCTTTTTAAATTGAGTTTTATTTCACTAAATACGTATGTCGAAAGCTATCGTTTCATCGACAGTAGTATCTAAAAACGTTTTTAGATACTACTGTCGATGAAAGCATATAGCTTTCGAAATACGTATTTAGTGAAATAAAACTCAATTTAACAAGAATAAGGCGTTTATTATTTCATTATTATTTAAATACCTTGTTACAGTTTAGAACTTTTAAATTAAAATATTTTCATTTAATTTTTTTTGGCAAATGTATTATGTAATTTGAAGCGGCTTTTAAAAATGTATAAGGTACTACAAAAGAAATTTCTTTTCTTGAAAAATCGGATAAACGGGCGAAAAAATTTAAATTTAAAGTTTAGTCGATTCGTGTTATTTCAAAAAATTTCGTGCATAAAGAAAATTATTTTTTTCCTCCAACTCGTGTTATTTCAAATTCGTGCATAATAAATTCGTGCAAAAACAGAACTGAGTGTATATATATATATATATATATATATATATATATATATATATATATATATATATATATATATATATATATATATATATATATATATATATATATATATATATATATATATATATATATATATATATATATATATATATATATATATATATATATACATACAGACAAAAATTTCATTAAATCTATAAATATCTTTTGTTGATACTATTAAAGGATTTGTTCTTTTTCTAAAACTTTTGTGAAAAACACTTTAATAAATGGTGTGAATTCTACAATATCTCTGATAAACTAATATTTTTAGTTTTGAGGATTTCACAAAAATTCATCAATCTAAGAAATGTTGTGGATATTTTTATAAATCAATTTATAAACCTTACAATCTTTTATTGGATGTTAGTAAAAGAATTTGTTGTGTTTACAAATAATTTTTTTCATATTAACAATAATTATTGTAAAAATGTAAATTTTACAAAAATTTTTGTGAGTTGTATATTTATAAAAAAATTGTAAAATTTATGTAGAATTTTATTAGTTCCACTTAGTTTTTTTTTTGAGTGTATAAACTATAAAACGAAAATCAAAATTTTGCATCATTTTATATCGATAATTCCAGCGTCCAACGTCCAATGATAAAAACGTTTTTTTTAAAATAAGTATTGTAACTAATTACACAAATCGGGTTAAGGCCATAGGATCAGGCGATAGAAGAACGTTGCTAGTTTGTTGGGGCAACGCGTGAATCTGTCACTTGTAAAACAACATTTATAGTGAATTCTTTTCAGCTGTACCGAACAAATTTCGATACAGTTCCAACATCGAATTACCTTTTTTGTATAGAAATGCAACCCAAAAGAATACAAAATTCGATAATTCGGTGTTGGAACTTGTTCGGTACAGTCGAAAAGAATTCACTATTAATTAATACAAGTTTTGTTGCAAGCATAAAATTTATAACTAAATTATCCATCTTTTATTTTATTATACTATAAATAATGGATATGTTCTATCAATAGCTATTTATGTACCAAGGTCGTCATGTAGGTTAATACGCCGCCCGGAAAGCAAAGTAATAGAGCCCGAGCGATTGATGTCGCTTGAAAGGCGCAAGTAACGCCAGTTTTGTTTTTTTTATTTATATGCAAAAACCGAGAAAGAATTCTAGTATTCCATGAAAAAAAATAGTTTGAAGTTCGAAATATAGTAGCATATGACAAAAACAAGTCTGACGTTCGAAATGATTTGTTAATTTTTAAAAATCATATTAACATTTAATTTCCCAAATGTTGCATAAAAATTTCAAAAAAGTTAAAAAATCTTTAATAAATCTTTACTAGTTAAAATTGTAATTGTAAATTGTAACTAGTTGTAATTGTAAATTTAAAATTATGAAATAATTTAATAATTAAAAAAATAATTTTTGAACTTTTCGTGAAAATTATAATTACTACAATAATTAATTAAAAAATGTTTTCCCCTTTTTTATTTTTCACCATCTTCGTTGGTGAAAATAATAAAGGAGAAAACAATTTTCAATTAATTATTGTAGTAAATAAATTAAAATTAATTTTAATTTACACAAAACATGAGTATAAAATCTAGTATCCACCACTTACTAGGTATTACGCCCATCCAGCGACATCCATCCCTCGGGCTAGACTACGTCGTTTTCTGGGCGTAATAACCTGCATAACGCCCTTGGTACATAATAGTATATTACATATCTAGAGTTGTAAATAGCATTTTACATGCGAGGGAAAATTTTGCGCACGAGACACGTAGCGTCGAGAGCAATATCTTCACGAGCATGGAAAATGCTTTACAACTCGGGATTTGTTATATACTTTTTCTACGACTTTGTTTTAATGCCCAAACGCATATAATATAATTACTTGAAAAAATGAACTACTAATTATAAATTAAATGCAAATAGTTTACAAATTGTAGTAGGCTTTGCATTATTCTGTGTCAAAATGAATGGAAATATTTAATTTTTAAGAATGAAATTTTTCTTTAAATAAAATTTTTCGCACGCTTTTTTTTACTTACCGCACGCTATTTGAAATAATCAATTTACATGTCATGTATACTGTGATGTAATTATAATTTACTGTGATAGGAGTAGAAGAATAGCTATTACGCACAAACGAATCGTAAAACACATTTTACATCCTAGTTATCGTGGCTGAAAGTTGAACTTTACATCCGTAAAATAAAATCCCGTTGCTATATGAAATATTAATATATTTTTCTACTTTATAAAATATTCATAAAATTAGAACAATAGTTATTTACATATCGAGGGCTGAAAGTAGAAGATTACGCCAGCAGTTCATATTGAAGTCCGACGCGAAGCGAGGACTTTTATTGAACCAAGGGCGTAATCTTCCTTTCAGCCTGAGTGTATGTACAACGTTTTACACACAACTGCATAACTTTATTGTAGTATAAATCAATTTTTGAATTTTTTAAACTCGCTAGACATTTTGAAAATTATGCTAAACATGCCATGATTTTCTCTATAAACTTCATACAATAATTTATTTGTTTGTTCTAATTTTATGAATATTTTACGGGTCATTATTTTACGGGTGGTAGAGTAGAAAAATATATTAATATTTCATATAGCAACGGGATTTTATTTTACGGATGTAAAGTTCAACTTTCAGCCACGATAACTAGGATGTAAAATGTGTTCTACGATTCGTTTGTGCGTAAACAAATAAATTATTGTATAAAGTTTATAGAGAAAATCATGGCATGTTTAGCATAATTTTCAAAATGTCTAGCGAGTTTAAAAAATTCAAAAATTGATTTATACTACAATAAAGTTGTGCAGTTGTGTGTAAAACGTTGTACATACACTCAGGCTGAAAGGAAGATTACGCCCTTGGTTCAATAAAAGCCCTCGCTTCGCGTCGGGCGTCAATGTGAACCGCTGGCGTAATCTTCTTCTTTCAGCCCTCGATATGTAAATAACTATTATATCAACGTGATGCATAAGCATAATTCAGATTTTCATTCCCTATTCATAGTTCAATTCATAGTTACATTTATTGGTTCAATGGTTTTTACATTAAAAATAAAACTTTTGTTTTGTACAATAAAAGAAAAAGTGAATGAAATAAAAATAACATGGAGGGGCTGAAATCTCACAGCTCTGAGATATCAAGACTTCGGTCTGGGTTAAGGATTTTGATATAGTTTTCGGCAAAAAACTTTTATGAGGGACATGGTTTTTAGTTTTGGGCAACGATGTATATTAAACATAACTCTTTGTTAAAGTAAGTGCATGTATTTTTTTATCTCTGTTTAGAAATTTATTACAAAACTAACACGAAACATCAATACGTTGCCGGAAAATTATAATCAAAATTCCAAAAACATTGTTAAATTAAATAAAATCAAACTTTTTTCATAATTCCAAAATTAGAATAAAATCAAATATTTAAACTTTTTCTAAATTCCAATAATATTCCAAAAATTCTTAACAAGTTAAACTTTTCCAAAATTCTAATTCTAATTGCAAAAATTATTACAAATCAAAAATTCAAACTTTTTTCAAAATTCCAAAAATTATAATAAAATCAAATTTAAAATTTTTCAAAATTTTAAAAATATTCCAAAAATTCTTACAAAATCAAAAATTGAAACTTTTTTCAAAATTCCAAAAATATTCCAAAAATTAGAATAAAAATCAAATTTTTCAACTTTTTCTAAATTCCAATAATATTCCAAAAATTCTTAAAAATTCAAACTTTTTCCAAAATTCTAAAAATATTGAACAATTATTACAAAATCAAAAATTGAAAATTTTTTCAAAATTCCAAAAATTATAATAAAATCAAAAATGAAAAATTTTTCAAAATTCTAAATATATTCAAAAAATTCTTACAAAATCAAAAATTAAAACTTTTTCCGAAATTCTAAAAATATTGCAAAAATTATTACAAAATCAAAAATACAAACTTTTTTCAAAATTCCAAAAATATTTCAAAAACTATAACAAATTCAAAAGTTTCCATGTTCAATTTCATTTTCAATTACATTTACGTCATAAATTACATATACGTCATAAATTACATTTACGTCATAAACGTTGCCGTCATTTACGGCAACATTTTTTTTTCCAAAAAATTGGTTAAAAAAAATAAATGAAATCATTTTTTGACACATTTGAAATTATTTCTTTGACAAACTTATAATCATAATTCTCTATAATAATAATAAAATTTCATGTCATACAAATTATTAATTTTAGTTTTTTTTTAAAAAAATTGGGTTAAAAAATAAATAAAAATCTTTCTTTTGACACACTTGACAACATTTTTTTTGACAAACTTATAATGCAATAATCTAGTTTTTGATCTCACATACCAATCCCTACCATCAAGATTTCTCCAAATTCAATGTTCCTACTGGTAATCACTTAAAATGAACGTTTTTTTAAGCTAAAGATATGAAAATTTGCTATTTTTGACACACTTAATGATTTTTTTTGACACACTTCCGATACAGTTATCGAACACAGCGTCCTTCCAGACCTGTCCCTTGAGTATACATATTTTTAGAAAAAAAATTTTTTAAATCCGTCCAGCGGTTTACCCTGCAGCGTACATAATGACGGCCGGACAGACAGACATACATTTTTTTTTGCTTCTTTAGAATCAGTAGGTCTTAAAACGTCGAGAAATGCCAAAAAAAGTAGGGGTAAGAATTTCATTTTGAGCTCATGAATGTAATACTTAGGTCTTAAAGACCGAAGTAAAGGTCTTTCAGACCGAAGTAATTATGACCCTTTGCATCGATGTCATTGGATTTCGTGAAAAGTGTTGAAATTTTAATGGAAAGGAATAGTTTTTGGATGAAATGCACAGTTTTCGTCTTGATTTAATTTTTTAATGTTTTTATTAAAACAAAAATAGCTACGAAGCAAATAGAAGAAGCCATTTAAGATCGCTATACTATCTATCCTGGAATTTCTCCCTCAGATCTGGGTTGAAGGAATCTTGCCATGTTTTTAATGCCAAGATGTTCATAGACGAGCATTACAACCAGTGTCGGACTGGACCACCGGGACACCAGGAAAGTTCCAGGTGGGGCGTAGGCCGATCACCATTGAGGCCGGTGAGGCCGGTAAATAATATTAAAATACCAACAAAACGAATAACGCATAATAATTTTACTTAATTTTCATACTAAACAAAAGCATAAATCTATTATAATACACACAAATACAAACGACCCAATGTTATAGGTAGACTAGATGGACTCACAAGGAATCAGCGCTAAAAAAATATTTGGTTGCTTTGACGATAGATTTGCTTCTTAGTTTACATACTATATGGCTGGCCTCTAATGATCATTCCAAGTCCCAAATCAAGCAAACTGCATCCAACCTTCTTGAATCATTACTAAATTTAAAGTAATTCTAACTGCACATATCAATCAAAAAAAAATTCAGTTCTTTAGTCCTCTTTCTGAATATTTGCAAACTAGTATATAATAATTTACATTGCCTGACAGTTTACTAGATGGTCAATACCATGTTAACTTCTTTGAGACAATGGTCTCGAAGCTTTACTATTTGTTTAGAAAAAGCTAGATTATTTAGTCAACAGATAAACATACTATTGGAAGAAGCAAACAGCCAGTAAAAATATTTAATGGATTTATAGAATAGAATAGAATTTGTCAATTTAATATGTATATATATTTAAAATGAATTCAAAAACATATTTTGGTTTTTGAAATAAATTGTTTTGTTAAATTTTGTATTTATTTATAGTTTGTTTTTTTTTGTAGTTTTGTTCTTCTTTTTAAAAAATGGATAACTTAACAATAAATTGATAAATTGTATCACATAATAAAATATTACACAATATCTCATGATTGATGATAAGATGGACGAAATAAAATTAAGAGATACGTAAAATTGTTTTTTCTACTTCAAGTTACGAAAATGCCATTTTAATATAGAGTAAAATCTATGTGAAAGTGAAACTTTTTCTAACAAGTGACTGAAAATGTGAGTGAAAATAAATAAGTTTCGGTGGTCGCCTACAGGTGGTGGTTAAAACCAAATATTTAAAAATAATAATTTTAAAAGCTATCTATAAAATTTCACATATTATTACAACTAGGCAATTTTCATGTGTTTATGAAGTATTAATGCGTATATAATAAACATAATATATAATATGTTACTGTAATTTACCCCATAAAAAACATCAAAATCATTAATTGTAATACAAAGTTATATAACTATTTCCAACAATTTGCATGTATTTTTACATGGTAAATAAGAATATGTTATACATTATGTAAAATATGCTCATCAATACTTCATCAAATTGTCTAATTGTAACATCACAACATTTAAAATTCATTCGTTTGCTTGTTCTTTCATTTCCTTGTCAAGTGACGTTATTTATGTGATTGATTATATAAATAACGTCACTTGACAAGGCAACGAACAAATTTTAAATGTTTAAATAGGAATTTTATAAAATATTGCCAGCTAATAGAAATTATGTAGTCAATTTTTATTATTGTGCAATAAGCTTTAAAGTGTTCCGGTGTTCACCTACAGGTGGTGGTTAAATCAAATATTTAAAATAATATTTTAAAAAATATTTATAACATTACACATTATATTACAATTAGACAATTTGATGTGAAGTTATTTATATAATTTCTATAGATTTCAAAAAGTAAGATTTATTTAAATAACTAATAAAATTAAATCAAATTAATTTTATTATAAACAGTGCATTTAAAACAAAACTGAAAAGATAGTTTTTAAATTTATGTGTTTTCAAAATTAAATTTATATTTTCGAACTATTTGCTATTGTCTTTCATCTTTAGGAGAACACTGACATACAACAAAAACAATATTTTACACTGTTAAAAATTATATATAAATACAATATTGCTATTTCGGTTTACACTGTCAAAATTAGCTAAGCCGTCTTGTAAGTTTTTAGTAAGATAATTTGTAAATAATATCATTAATATTTACAAGCGTAGAAAAAATAGCGTTTTCTACGCGTGGTAAAAACCTTGTTGTGTGACTGGACGGTTTGTCCACAAGACGCGACAGCGTCGAGAAGAGAAGTTTTCGAGACGAAAAAGAAACTTTTTCACCACTTTTTGAAAAATCTACTATTAAAAAACTAGATGGAAAAAAACTAAAAGGAAATTTCCAATAACTCAGCTATAGAGGCATATTCCTTGATTATGTGACGCACTGTTTTCCTCATATGATTAAAGCTGACATATAGAGTTGTATGAACGCACATTTTGCGAGTAATACTCCATATACCTAAGATTGAGTTGAGGGTGCTTAGGGCTGCCACCTGTCAATATTTCATATTGTCATTCAATATTTGAAGGATCGGATCAATTTATTATAAAAAATATTGATATTGACATACTGATTGTCAATATTTCAGAATTTTACACAACGTTTATAGTTTTTTGACAAATCCTATTGGTTGTTTTTTTTTCAAAATCATTGATTACTCCATAAGTGTCTGAGAAACTTCAAACCATACCTTTGAATTGAAAAAATTCCAATTACTTCTTTACTTACTTGAGTTTAATTCATCTCGAAAAACCCAAATAAAAATACGTGTTTTTGAAACATTATTTTGCAAAAATAAAAAATTTCTTTGAACTCTAATTTACTAAATCGAAATGTTAATAGATTTTTGAAATTATTTTAAATAAATTTTTCAATTCATAAGCATGAGTTTCTTTCAATAAATTTGTCAGTTTATACTTGGTATTATATACGTTTCGTTGGAACATATGAGCTCAAATCTTATAAGTAGATCGCCAATAGAACGCCAAAAACTTAAAAATAAGTCAAATATAAACACAATTTGTTCGAGGTATGGTAAATAAATGTAAATTTGAACATCTTTCCACTTCAATGGAACGCCCCCGTTAATGTCATTGATGAATTCGAATCAGTGGTACTGATGAGTCTGAGTTCGAATTCAACATAAAAACGAAAAAGAAGAATTATTCATGAATGAACTGAGGTTTCATTCAAATTTCAGTCTGAATTATAATTTTAAAACCAGGTAACATCCATTGCTTTTGTAAATATACATTAGGATGTATTTTGTTTATTTTAATTTTATATTTATTTTAAGCATTGGACCTACAAAAAAGTTTTCTCAAATTTCATCTTCCTAGATCAAGCCTGTGAACGACGTAAACCTAGTTTTTCTCTTATTTAATTAACAGTCATGTACAATGAAATTACTTTTACTCATGAGATCCCAGTTTGTATGAAAATTTATTTTGAGGAAAAAAAATTTATTTTTGAAATATATTTTCTCAATGAAAAAGTTAAAGATTTCTTAAGCTACATTTTAAAGCATTGTGCTACTATTAAAAAATAATAATAAAAAGTTGCTCAAATCTCATGTCATGAGTAAAAGTAATGTCATTGTGCATGCACTGTTACTCAAAAGAAAAACGAACTTTTTCACAAAAATGAATAGCTGTTATTAAAAAGGGAAAGGAAAAACTTTTTAAAGGAATAGTAGATTCTTGTATAAGCTTAGAATGAAGGCAATTCTTCACTAGGATGAAGTTTCCCGGAACGAGCGTAGCGAGTGGAGGGAATCATCCGAGTGAAGAATTGCCTTCATCCTAAGCGAATACAAGATGCTATTTTATTCACGACTTCAAAATATTTCAAATAATTTCCAGTTTTCCTGTAAAACTTTATATCACCATATTGAAATAAATGCATGAAATGAAAAATAAAAGAAAACTTGTTTGTTGTTTATTTTATAGATTTTATATATGTATTGTTCTTGTTTTAACTTGTTTATATTACTATACCAACAAATCATGTTTTTAATTTGTTAGTGGAATATTTAATAAATAAAGTGGAATGAAATAAATAAAGTAGAATTTAATATATAAATTGGAATGAATACAATTACAATGAAAGATATACGCATGGAAACTATATATTCTTTAGTAGTCGTGGATAAATTTATTTCTCTAGATTGCTGCTATTAGAAATTGGAAAAAAATGTTATAACAG
This sequence comes from Diogma glabrata, assembly GCA_963693315.1. Lineage (NCBI taxonomy): Eukaryota > Metazoa > Arthropoda > Insecta > Diptera > Cylindrotomidae > Diogma > Diogma glabrata. Next base: position 88,068,343 of record OY856187.1, on the reverse strand, counting down.
CTACTCATTTTACGCAAAACATCATTTTTCCTATGTTAAATAGGAGACAAACTCGGTATACCCGGTTCACATGTTTGATCTAATAAGCTAAAATTTTGGGTGAATTTTTTGTAGGTCCGAAGTTTAAAATATGAGCCTATGATACCGACATTTTTTTGTCAATATTTGGCGTTCTAAAAATGTTACAACCCTATAGCTTCTCTTGGCTAAATAGAGCTCATGAGCCAGCATTCCTAAGATATCATCTTGGCTAGTGATATTGCCAGTGGTATGTGATATCTTACAGACTAGAGTACGAGTCATAATTCTCATAATATTAAAACAATTATACCTTGAATCAATTATATTACAGTGTTTTGAAATTTCAGACGCTGCATCTGTTTCTGTATTAGTTCAGTACAACAAACGCAAATTGCGTTAAAATATGAACCTACCTTAACTCTGTTATCAACTGCGGCATAAACTTAACTTATTTGCAAACATTAAATAAATCACGACATGATTATTTTGTCATAAAATAATACAGTTATTTGCTGAAGGAAAACAAAATGACATGACGTTTTGTAATACGTACATAGTCTTATTAACACAAACAAAAGTTTTAATTTTTTTAAATTTAATCAACTTTTTAATTAGAACGACAACAAACTATTTGCAGATAAAAAGATCAGAAATTTATTGTATAGAATGGTGTGGTGAAAACCAAACGCCCGCCTGCTGTATCTAGTATTATCGTATTATCCTTTATTAGTATTATCGATTATCGTATAGTCGCCATAATGCGAATCCTAGTAAAAAGGGACATACTTTTTTAGCTTTTGTGAACCAAATGTTCAAAACAACAAAAAACTTAAAGTATTAAATTATATTATTATTTAAGCATTTACATTGAGTACTAAGCAAAAGCATCGTAAATAAACTTTGGTTAACACTTGCTCAAAATTCTAGGGTTGAACGTATTCTGGATCTGAGTGGAGTCGACAATGTTCCAACTGATGAAACTAGATCTATAGGAGTCTTTAGTATTGAAGTTGATTAAACCTCTGCAGAAACATCAACACTGTACTAGAAAAGTTCATACACAAAAACCTGTCAGCCGAAGCACTTAACAAGGAGAATCCTGTCTCTATATCTTTATAACTTGACAAACAACAGGTTATTCGAAAAACAGCAATTTTCGTTTCGTGAAAATTCTCGACTACATTCAAAGAGCGAATCCAATATGTCATTTTAATAACAACAACAAAACAAGATTCATGGTATGTGTTCCACCACGTAGTGGTCTAGTACTTGCTGAAGATTTACTTTTCTGTAATTTTATTAGACCGATTTTGATGCACGGTGAGTGTGGTCATCTGGTGGACGAAAAAGTTCAAAGAATTGCTTTCATGCATACAACTTAGGGCGACTTGAACAAAACACAATCGGGCTGTAGAGAGTATTCTGAAACTTCTACCCCGTGATGTACTTTGTAAATAGATACCATTGAAACAGACCCTCGGCTCAAAGCCACTTCATAGTAGATCGATAGTCGTATCTTATACCCCAGCATTCTATAGTATATAGGACTTACTGTTCTAAATAATTAATCTTCTACTCATTGTATTGGGACTAATTTTATCTTACCGTGACTAAAATTAATTTTGTTGATCTAACCTTCATAGTATTAATTTATCCAATTCTATTCACAAAATCGAAAAAATTGTTATATGGATATTAATTTTTTTTATCAACATTTTATTTATATTTATTTTGTTTCTCAAACTAAATTACTTGTCCTTCAAAAAGGTTCTCTTTAAGTCAATGAGTTTTGAATTAAAAAGAAAATCAAGCAAATGGTTAAAGCTCTGCTTATAGTGATCAAGGATATCGCCAATTGTCAGTGTAACAGCCCTTATTGACGGTGTTCTAAAATATTAGTCAAATCGAAACCCGTCCCGTTTAAACTAATTCTAATTAATCATCCTAATTTGCTGAAATTCTAGATAAAATTTTGGGAGTGAAAACCCTTTTAGAGCCATAATAATAATTTGAATATCATCATCAGTGTAAAATTTCAACATATGTATTTGGATAAAAACTTTTTCCGTTTCACTCAAACTTTTTCTAATATACAACACAAATGTGTTGAAGTTGGGACACTATAGTTCAAATCTTGATGTCTTACACACTCAACCATAGGAAAGATGATCAAACATATTTAAGTTTTTATGTTCAGATGATTTCTAAATTGAAACTTCATCATCACATATTAATTCAAGTTGAATCCTTCATCTGTGCAGATAACACAATTCAAAATTGCATATTTCTTTTGGAGTTTTTTCGTTGTTTAAAAAAACCATATTTTAAATTCAGACATAAGAATTTATCGTATTAGTAGTTTAACAGTAAATAGCTATGTTGCATGTATAAATCACCATACAGAGCCATTATAACTGATAAGCAGTTGAACTCGTAAAAAGAAATTTGACTCTATGTAGTATACATAGAAACCAGCCTTCGGACACGATCCCGGTACCTTATTACTATAGAAACAAAAAGTTTAAACCTTTTCTCTTGTTGCATAAATGTCTATTATTTAAAAAAAAAATATAAATATTATTATAATTTTTTTTTAGTAAATAGAAATTACGCAAGCATTAATTTCATATAGTTTAGTCTAATAATTACATTCGCTCTCTAAGCTTTCACAATATACTTATGTATATAACATTCAATTGTGTTCTGTTACGCTGACATTGAAATAAATTTCACGAAACTATGATTTATGTTAATAGATTTATGTATAGTAGATAAAATATGTAATATGAAGTTCAAATTTTAGGTTTGTTATTTATTTCAAATCAATCAATTATTTTTGAACATTATAAGCGGACCGAACTTGTAATTTGAACTTGTATTCAATTGCTATAAAAGTAATCTGTAACGAACTGGGTATAAAACAATGAAAATTATCGAAATCGAAAAAACTGGTATTCCGGTACTAAGATCGGTATTGAAAGTTTTTTTAATCAGGAAAAGGAGTTAACAGTTAACACAATGGTCGTTTTATTTAAAGTTTTATCGACAGATATGCTGGTGCCGATTTATTACGCAACTTACCAAATACCACTTCAAACGTGTATATGATAATATGATACACACATGCATATGCAATCCGAATCATGTTCTACATCGAGCGAATTGTACCAAATGCTACCTATCTAGAATTGCCTTTTCAAGAAGAAAGCATTCATATCGAGAACAAAATGTCCATGTCTATTACATAAACTTTGGACAATCAAACTTAAGTTCCACATTAAATTAATTGCACCAAGTTCTGCAAAAGTGCGAAGAATTCCTACAAATTTGATTTTGTGACGGGGCAAACATCCAATTATGCATGCACATAAAAGGAGATTGTAATAAATTTTACAAACCACTGATGAGCTTTTTTGGCTGAATATCCGGCTCGAAGGACCAATTTTCACTTAATCCTAGGTGATTTTTTGTGGAATCAAAAAAAGTGGCGGCTAGGCTATTCTTTACAATTTTATTAATATTGAATTAATGAACAAAAAAATAATTTTATATTTTAAAAGGTCTGTAACGTTATTTAAACATTAACCTTTATGTGCTCAAAAATGCATTGACCTTTATGTGTTCAAAAATGCAAAAGTGCAAACTTAAAATTAACTTCTTAAACTTAACGCAATAATTGAAATAAAATAGACAACATTTTTGAAATTTCACTGTTTTCACAATTTTTTAAATTTATTTAATACTCATACCTGTTTTAAAAAGTATTTCCAGGATATAACAAACTTACTGGTGTTTCACTAAAAATATATAAATACGTTCACCACTTCTTACTTTTGATAATAAACATTAGAATTTTAAAAATTAAATCTAACGACAACCACTTTCAAACCATTTATATAATATAATAGACTAGTTTTTTAAGATTCATGGGAATTTTCTTCAAATTTCCCGTACAAAAAAGAAAAACATATATTTGTCTAATTCAAAACTAAATAACACATAATTTTTTATTAATTAAACATTTATTTGTGTACAAAATATATTTTCTTTAATTATACTGAACGATAAACTTGATCTAAATTCTAAATCATGAAGTTCAAAAACAAAAGAAGTGTAGTGTACACATATAGTTTTTTTCTCAAACGCTGTAAATAAACACTTTAGTTTTCCTATTTTTTTGTATTTTTTGCTAAATGATAAGAAAAATGTGTACTACTTCCATGGACGTTACTTGTTTTAGTTTATGATAAAATCAATTTGATATAATTTACCTTTAACCATAAACCAGTTAATTTAATAAAAATGTTTGTACCGTCTATGCCATTTAATGGGTTTCTGTAACAAGATTTCAGATGAAAAGGAGTCAATAGCCTGAAGAAAACAAATAAAAATCAGTTAATTTAAAACTAAGACCCAATCTCTGAAACAGATCATGAATGTAAACGATCAGCAAGTTTTCAAATCAAATGTAATTTTAACAAATTTGATACATACAAGATAGAACTGAATTGAAGGGAAGATATGTCGGCAATCTTTAGGCCATTAAATGTCTATTCGTCAAATTGCCATTCAAAAGTTTTATTATTTAATAACAGATATGAAAATGAAGTAACAAAACAAAAAAAGTAGCCAACATTTTCTTAACGTTCACGAAAGCAGTTGTGCCAAAAACTTTCTGAATAATCAATAATTTAACAGTTAATAAGTACATACCATAAACTTATTTGGATTATGTTTTTTTTGTAATTTTAAAATCGATTTATTTTCAACATGGTTTAATTTTTATATTGTATCACTGGCCTATAATGTAATACAGAATCTTTATATTTTCTGAGTGCACTTCTTTATATGATGCTTCCTTTTTTATATAGGGTGTCCCAAAATTAACCCAACAAAGTTCTTAAAAATGATGACAAACCTTTTAGTAATTTTTAATCGAAAAACATTTAGTTATTTAATTAATTAATCCTGAAGTTGGAGATAAAATTTGGCACTAATATATAAATCATACACAATAGAACTCACCCGCGGACTTGGTCCGTCGGCATCGCTTCATGGAATTAGTAGCACGATCTCAAATTGGATTGTGTCTATTTTGAGCTGCCGCATTTCCTTTGTTGAAATGGGCAATACTCCTGTTTCAGTTTCAGTCAAAGTCAAACAAGGTTAGGTAGTGTTCTCTCACCTCTTTTGTGGTCTTTGGTAGTTGATAGTCTTCTTAAGAGAGTCCCTATTCTCAGGGTTAATCTGATGATATTGCCATACTGACAATTGGAAAGGAGTGCGAAGTCTAGTGGATCTAATGCAAAATTCACTGAAGGTGGTTGAAGAGTGGTGTGGGGAGCAAGGACTTTCAGTCCATCCCTCCAAATCACAGGTAGTCTTATTTACCAACAAGAGAAAAGTGCTAGCAGCACCAAGTCTGTATCTTTTCAGTATGCAGTTAAGCTACTTAGATGATGTTAAGTTTCAAGGGATTATTCTCGACAAAAGGTTAAGTTGGAATACTCATTTAACAAAAAAATGGATAAGGCTGTCATCTCTTTTTGGCAATGGCGTCGGTCCTTCGGTCGTTATTGGGGCTTTAGTCTCAAAATTATTCTATGGACATACACAGAAATAATCAGATCAACACTTGTTTTTGCATGGGTTGTCTGATGGTCATAGAAGGAGAAACAATACGTCCGTGCTAGGTTAAATAAAATCCAGAGAATGGCATGTGTAGGTATTAGTGGTTCATTACGTACCACACCAACACTATCGTTGAAGGCCATGTTGGGTCTGGCTCCGTTACATCTACATGCATAGTACATGGCTAAAAAACCTGTCTACAGACTACATAAGACAGAAACGTGGGTAAACAGAGGGAAAACATGTGTCATGGTCACATACTTGATAGACTACAGACAGATTGTCCAGAAATAATAGCATAGTGACATCATGTCCAAAGTATATAACTTTGAGATGCCCGCTGAACTCGTCATCTCTTCTAGAGAGGAATGTGAGGGATCTTGGTCCGAATAATCTTCCAGCGAGATTTGTTTTCCGCTTGGACGGTTTTATACAGTTCTTCAAACGGAGACGTATGCTATCAATGAATGCATGCATGTAACAACTCGTCTGCGTCTGCAAGGGAAAAAAATCTGCATCTATTCGGATAGCCAAACAGCTATCAAAGCACTGGTAAACCCGGAGCATTGACTATATATGGTAAATCTGGTAAACCCGGAGCATTGACTATATACACCACATAACAAAAAAATTTTAAACTGATGTATCTATAGTATTATATAGTCAATGCCGGAGACTACTTCCAAACTCTTCAATGAGTGTAGGAAATTTTTTTTTAGAATAGCGCAACACAACAATATCACTGTGGGTTCCAGTGGAATTCCGGGCAACTTAAAAGCCGATGAAGTTGCAAGGGATAGAGCGGGCATGAAATATTCAGGTTCAGAACCCGCTTTAGGGTTATCTAAAACGTTTGCTTTGTCACTATTAAAGATTGATGCCGACCTCAAGATGAAGGCCTTGTGCAATGCATCATCAACAGGCAGGCAAAGAAAGATGTTTATACGCATTTCAGAAAAAAAATTCATTTCTTTTAAGTCTGAAGAGGATAACTCTCAGCAGTGTGGTCGGTGTCCTTACAGGATATGGACATCAAAAAAACACCTTTTTCCCATGGAACTTAGTAAAAATCCTGTGTTTGGGTGTTGTCTTGAAGAGGAGGAGAACTCGGAGCACTGTTTGTGTGTATGCCTAGCCTTTTCTAGTGTCACAGCTACGATTCTTGCCATCTGAAACTGTAGGCATAGTCAAACTGTCGCCAATACAGTTTGTTTTAGATTTCATTAAACTTATATAAAGGTTTGTGGAATAGTTTTTATGAGACCAAATTCGGAGACGGCGTTATGGACCGTAGAGTCTGCGTGCCAGGACAAGTTCTGCCTCGTGCAGCCTGTCCAACCCTTTCTAATATAATCTCATCTAATGGTCCCATCCTTAAAATTGTTCACTGTAACGATACGCGCACCAAGTCCTTGAGTTGACGGATTTTTGATTCGCAAACCAGGCTCGGCATGAATTAAATTGAATTAATTTTTTGGTGGGCGGGACACGGATCAGTCAAACGAGTTTGAAATATGATATACTTTTTATTAATTTTATTTTCTGAAAAATAGACTACAATTTAATGCTGTTGTTGGTATAATCTTACATTTAATTATGAAAAAGCAGACATTTAGTTTTTAGGGCAGGGATGGTTAAAAAGCCGGCTTTTTTCATTTTGACCACTCCAGGTGGATAAAATCCGGTTTTATCCGGACAATATTAAAAAAGCCGGTTAATTTGTTTTTGCGTAAAAAAAAAGATTTTTTTGTCATATTCGAAAAGCACACATATAGTTCATATAGTTTTTTATCCTCTAATAACTTAGATCTTTCTCTAGAGTCTAGATAATCTATCTTTTTAATTTCATAGCAAGTTAGTATATTTGAGATCAATTATATAATGTATCTGTTTGTCACAATCACTTTCTGAGAAATCAGAATAAGAAAAAACAAAAATTTCTTTCATCTTTTGGATAATAAAATTGTATGAATTAATTTTATCCGGCTAAAATCCAGGATAAAATGAATTAGCCACCCGGATAAAATCCAGGGGATAAAACCGGTTAGGCGAGATCGCTGCCATCCCTGTTTTAGGGCTGCGGATGGATATTTAAAAAAATCAAATTTACATTTTTATTCTATCAAATCAAAACTTGTAACATAGTTCAACCAAATTTAGTTTTCAATAAAAACGCGTTTTCCTTCTCTCTTGTGTAAAAGCATGACGACAGCTACAAAGCATTCATGTGTAAGTAACTACATTTTCGAAAAATTGAAAGGAAGTTCGAAAAGCGATTTATTGCGATTCTTAACAAAAGTAAAAAAAATGTTACTATCAATAAATAAAAATAGTATATTATTTAATTAGGAACTGAAGCGATACTTTGAGTCTGAAGCGATACTATTGAGTCTATATATAGTTTGATGGATTAGACATACCGACAGACAATTTAGACGATACATAAAAAGTCACTTCAGCTCCGAAATAAATACATTGTTTTTTCGGCAAACGTTTAAATTTTTTATAAATATGAAATTAAAACATCAAAATTTTTATAAACATGATTTTTAATCGTCATAGTCACTTCCAAAAAAGAAAAAACATTTAAATTGTATAATAAATTTTTTTTATCAAAGCAGCCTTTCAATCCAAAATTTCATAATCCAATCGAAATAGTTGTTATTTTTGTTGTCATAGTTATACAATAATTCAAAATTTCATCATCCAATCAAAATGTATATTACTTTTTTGTTGTCGTAGATAGTCGACAGCCGCTTTGATTATACGTCAAAAGAGTAAGACTTTAGCCTTCTCCCTAGCGGCAGTAAAGTTAAACTTTAGAGCCGTTTGCCGATAAAGTATATAATTTTTTCTCCAACCGGACAAAAGATTGCAGTTTTTGTTTGGGTATATTTTACAAAAACTATGTCTTCTGTGTATCTAGTTGTCGTGGTAGGAGTCGCAAAAACTATCATTTATGTCCTAGGACAAAAAATAAACATATCAACATATAAACATAGAAATATACTATGCAAAACAAAATCAAAGTTTGAATAGGCAATTTATTATTATTTGACAAAAAAATTGAAATAGTTGCTTGGATTTAGTTTGAGATGCAAATTAAATTAATTAATAATTTAAATGTTGAATATTTTAACAGCCAGCAACCCTTATTTGCGGCCGGATTTAATTAGGCAACCATATATGATAATAAATAGAAAAAAATTAGCTTTAATTTGATATAGAATTAATCAATGTACGTTATGAACGTATAAATGTATCGAAATCATACCTGTTTACACCTGGCTGCGAAGAGGTGCGGCCAGGTGCGCAACGGCAACCGTGATTTTTTAGAATCGTTATATAATTGGCCGACATTTTATTTAAAAAACAAGTGAACGAAATTTTTTCCCAAAAATCAATTAAAAATAATTTAATTAAAAATACTGGCGGCCAAATTTTGATAGGCAACCTGGTAGATATATATTCTCCTAATTATAAATTTGGTTTTAGCAAAAAATCGATGAGCGCACTAATCCTGCAGCCGGATCTCGTACTATAAGTATTACATTCATGAGCTAAAAGTGAAATTCTTAGCCCCACTTTTATTGGCATTTCTCCACGTTTTAGGACCTACTGATTCTAAAGAAGCAAAAAAAAAATGTATGTCTGTCTGCCGGCACGACCGACAACCGACGAAATCTAGAAAACAGCTGAAGGGATTTGAAAAATTTTGAATTCTAAAAATAGGTACACTCAATGGTAAGAGCCGAAAGGATGTGTTCGATAACTGTACCGGAAGTGTGTCAAAAAAATCGTCAAGTGTGTCAAAACAAGCAAATATGCATATGTTTTGCTTAAAAACGTTCATTTTAAGTGATAATGAGTAGGAACAAAGAATGTGAAGAAATCTAGATGGTCGGGATTGTGTGAGATCGAAAACCAGATTATTGCATTATAAGTTTGTCAAAAAAATGTTGTCAAGTGTGTCAAACGAAAGATGTTTATTTATTTTTTTACCCAATTAATTGGAAAAATAAAATAATTATTTGTACGACATGAAACCTTCTTGAGTATTAGTTAGTTAGTCAAAAAAATAATGTCAAGTGTGTGTCAAAAGAATGATTTTCATTTATTTTTTTAGAAAAAAATAAAATTAGTTATTTGTATGAAATGAAATGTATAATAAACATGAAATTATTATTATTGAGAATTTTATTGCATTTTAGCTTGTCAAAAAAATATTGTCAAGTGTGTCAAAAAAATGATTTCATTTATTTTTTTAGATAATTTTTTAGAAAAGAAAATGTAGCTGTTTGTTTACGTAAATATACTTGAACATGGAAGTTTTTGAATTTGTTATAATTTTTGAAATATTTTTGGAATTTTGAAAAAGTTTCAATTTTTGATTTTGTAAGAATTTTTGGAATATTTTTATAATTTTGAAAAGAGTTACAATTTTGATTTTATTATAATTTTTGCAATATTTTTAGAATTTTTGAAAAAAGTTTTAATCTTTGATTTTGTAATAATTTTTGAAATATTTTTAGAATTTTGTTTGAAAAAAGTTTGAATTTTTGATTTTAATTTAATTTTTACAATATTTTTGGAATTTTGAAAGAAATATGAGTTTGTGGTTTTGAAATATTTTCTCGAAACGCTAAATGGAGAGGTTTTGAGTAGTTTGCTGATTGTATAATCTTTTCACTAAATTATGTTACTTTATGATCTGTTATAATTTTCCGACAACGTATTGATGTTTCGTATTAGTTTACATATCTAAACAGAGATAAAAAATACATTTACTTTAACAAAAAGTTATGTTTGATATACATCGCTGCCCAAAACTAAAAACTATGTCATCATAAAAGTTTTTTGCCGAAAACTATATCAAAATCCTTAACCCAGACCGAAGTCTTGATATCTCAGAGCTGTTAGAGATTTTAGCCCTCCATATTTTTTAATTTATTTTCAAGCTTGTTTAGAATCGCAATAAATCAATGAAACATAAACCAAAATTATAAAACATATATATTCGAGTGGTAAGGGCTTGACATTATTGTGAACTTAGTGGAAGTACAGTAAAAGTGAGATTTGTGATATAAAAAGCAGTTTAAGAAAAAGTGTGAAAGTCTCTAGCGAATTGTGTCAATTAAAAAACCTAAAAACCTAAAATTTACCAATTAAATAATTAAAATGTTCTAAAATACAGGAAAGAAAATCAATTTTGTTTTAAAGATGTCTATAAAGGTAAATTTTGTTTCTTCATAATTAAAATTTTTATTAAAATCATTTTAGAAAAAACATAAGTATATTTGATAGTTTTACAACATAATATAAACTAATTATAAAATCAATAAAATAAAATATCAAAAGTGAACAAATATGTTCGTTATTTTAACAGTTCGGTTATCGTTTTGTTCTAATAATAACAAACATGTCTGTAACATTTACAAAATGTTCGTTAAAAATTATGGGTAAAATAACTTCAACTGACATCAATTTGTTGTATTCAACGAACAATTTGTATTTTGTAGGATTAAGAGCAACAGAAATGTATGTTAAATCGAAGGACAATTAATTCAGTAAATTATTTGTGATATAACATCACCCCGATGGAAAATTTCCCATCAATAATAATATAAGAACTGAATTTAAAAAATTATGGTGCAAATTATGAAACTTTTTGCAATCCATACAATTTTAGAGCGATCTAGTTTCGAACCAATGAGAAAATTTTTAAACTTTAAAAAAGTTTATCATTCTCATCAGGGCTAGCCGACTAGATAAACTCTACCAAAAAATGTCAACGCTAATGTATATAAACTAAAAATTAGGTTACAACTCTAGCGAAGTGTAAAAACAAAAAATTTACATAAACATACATTTAATAAATTCAGGTTTAGTCAATTAATTTCTCTGGTGATCACTGTTTTGTTATACTCTAGACATTCTAGTATTGAATAACAAAATTGTATCTGTGAGAAGAAGATGACTAGTCTTCACTTGTGTCTATTGACACATGATCAACAATTAATTCAGTAAATTATTTGTGATATAACATCACCCCGATGGAAAATTTCCCATCAAGAATAATATAAGAACTGAATTTAAAAAATTATGGTGCAAATTATGAAACTTTTTGCAATCCATACAATTTTAGAGCGATCTAGTTTCGAACCAATGAGAAAATTTTTAAACTTTAAAAAAGTTTATCATTCTCATCAGGGCTAGCCGACTAGATAAACTCTACCAAAAAATGTCAACGCTAATGTATATAAACTAAAAATTAGGTTACAACTCTAGCGAAGTGTAAAAACAAAAAATTTACATAAACATACATTTAATAAATTCAGGTTTAGTCAATTAATTTCTCTGGTGATCACTGTTTTGTTATACTCTAGACATTCTAGTATTGAATAACAAAATTGTATCTGTGAGAAGAAGATGACTAGTCTTCACTTGTGTCTATTGACACATGATCAACAATTAATTCAGTAAATTATTTGTGATATAACATCACCCCGATGGAAAATTTCCCATCAAGAATAATATAAGAACTGAATTTAAAAAATTATGGTGCAAATTATGAAACTTTTTGCAATCCATACAATTTTAGAGCGATCTAGTTTCGAACCAATGAGAAAATTTTTAAACTTTAAAAAAGTTTATCATTCTCATCAGGGCTAGCCGACTAGATAAACTCTACCAAAAAATGTCAACGCTAATGTATATAAACTAAAAATTAGGTTACAACTCTAGCGAAGTGTAAAAACAAAAAATTTACATAAACATACATTTAATAAATTCAGGTTTAGTCAATTAATTTCTCTGGTGATCACTGTTTTGTTATACTCTAGACATTCTAGTATTGAATAACAAAATTGTATCTGTGAGAAGAAGATGACTAGTCTTCACTTGTGTCTATTGACACATGATCAACAATTAATTCAGTAAATTATTTGTGATATAACATCACCCCGATGGAAAATTTCCCATCAAGAATAATATAAGAACTGAATTTAAAAAATTATGGTGCAAATTATGAAACTTTTTGCAATCCATACAATTTTAGAGCGATCTAGTTTCGAACCAATGAGAAAATTTTTAAACTTTAAAAAAGTTTATCATTCTCATCAGGGCTAGCCGACTAGATAAACTCTACCAAAAAATGTCAACGCTAATGTATATAAACTAAAAATTAGGTTACAACTCTAGCGAAGTGTAAAAACAAAAAATTTACATAAACATACATTTAATAAATTCAGGTTTAGTCAATTAATTTCTCTGGTGATCACTGTTTTGTTATACTCTAGACATTCTAGTATTGAATAACAAAATTGTATCTGTGAGAAGAAGATGACTAGTCTTCACTTGTGTCTATTGACACATGATCAACAATTAATTCAGTAAATTATTTGTGATATAACATCACCCCGATGGAAAATTTCCCATCAAGAATAATATAAGAACTGAATTTAAAAAATTATGGTGCAAATTATGAAACTTTTTGCAATCCATACAATTTTAGAGCGATCTAGTTTCGAACCAATGAGAAAATTTTTAAACTTTAAAAAAGTTTATCATTCTCATCAGGGCTAGCCGACTAGATAAACTACCAAAAAATGTCAACGCTAATGTATATAAACTAAAAATTAGGTTACAACTCTAGCGAAGTGTAAAAACAAAAAATTTACATAAACATACATTTAATAAATTCAGGTTTAGTCAATTAATTTCTCTGGTGATCACTGTTTTGTTATACTCTAGACATTCTAGTATTGAATAACAAAATTGTATCTGTGAGAAGAAGATGACTAGTCTTCACTTGTGTCTATTGACACATGATCAACAATTCCATCCATCGGGGTGATGTTATATCACAAATAATTTACTGAATTAATTGTTGATCATGTGTCAATAGACACAAGTGAAGACTAGTCATCTTCTTCTCACAGATACAATTTTGTTATTCAATACTAGAATGTCTAGAGTATAACAAAACAGTGATCACCAGAGAAATTAATTGACTAAACCTGAATTTATTAAATGTATGTTTATGTAAATTTTTTGTTTTTACACTTCGCTAGAGTTGTAACCTAATTTTTAGTTTATATACATTAGCGTTGACATTTTTTGGTAGAGTTTATCTAGTCGGCTAGCCCTGATGAGAATGATAAACTTTTTTAAAGTTTAAAAATTTTCTCATTGGTTCAAAACTAGATCGCTCTAAAATTGTATGGATTGCAAAAAGTTTCATAATTTGCACCATAATTTTTTAAATTCAGTTCTTATATTATTCTTGATGGGAAATTTTCCATCGGGGTGATGTTATATCACAAATAATTTACTGAATTAATTGTTGATCATGTGTCAATAGACACAAGTGAAGACTAGTCATCTTCTTCTCACAGATACAATTTTGTTATTCAATACTAGAATGTCTAGAGTATAACAAAACAGTGATCACCAGAGAAATTAATTGACTAAACCTGAATTTATTAAATGTATGTTTATGTAAATTTTTTGTTTTTACACTTCGCTAGAGTTGTAACCTAATTTTTAGTTTATATACATTAGCGTTGACATTTTTTGGTAGAGTTTATCTAGTCGGCTAGCCCTGATGAGAATGATAAACTTTTTTAAAGTTTAAAAATTTTCTCATTGGTTCGAAACTAGATCGCTCTAAAATTGTATGAATTGCAAAAAGTTTCATAATTTGCACCATAATTTTTTAAATTCAGTTCTTATATTATTCTTGATGGGAAATTTTCCATCGGGGTGATGTTATATCACAAATAATTTACTGAATTAATTGTTGATCATGTGTCAATAGACACAAGTGAAGACTAGTCATCTTCTTCTCACAGATACAATTTTGTTATTCAATACTAGAATGTCTAGAGTATAACAAAACAGTGATCACCAGAGAAATTAATTGACTAAACCTGAATTTATTAAATGTATGTTTATGTAAATTTTTTGTTTTTACACTTCGCTAGAGTTGTAACCTAATTTTTAGTTTATATACATTAGCGTTGACATTTTTTGGTAGAGTTTATCTAGTCGGCTAGCCCTGATGAGAATGATAAACTTTTTTAAAGTTTAAAAATTTTCTCATTGGTTCGAAACTAGATCGCTCTAAAATTGTATGGATTGCAAAAAGTTTCATAATTTGCACCATAATTTTTTAAATTCAGTTCTTATATTATTCTTGATGGGAAATTTTCCATCGGGGTGATGTTATATCACAAATAATTTACTGAATTAATTGTTGATCATGTGTCAATAGACACAAGTGAAGACTAGTCATCTTCTTCTCACAGATACAATTTTGTTATTCAATACTAGAATGTCTAGAGTATAACAAAACAGTGATCACCAGAGAAATTAATTGACTAAACCTGAATTTATTAAATGTATGTTTATGTAAATTTTTTGTTTTTACACTTCGCTAGAGTTGTAACCTAATTTTTAGTTTATATACATTAGCGTTGACATTTTTTGGTAGAGTTTATCTAGTCGGCTAGCCCTGATGAGAATGATAAACTTTTTTAAAGTTTAAAAATTTTCTCATTGGTTCGAAACTAGATCGCTCTAAAATTGTATGGATTGCAAAAAGTTTCATAATTTGCACCATAATTTTTTAAATTCAGTTCTTATATTATTCTTGATGGGAAATTTTCCATCGGGGTGATGTTATATCACAAATAATTTACTGAATTAATTGTTGATCATGTGTCAATAGACACAAGTGAAGACTAGTCATCTTCTTCTCACAGATACAATTTTGTTATTCAATACTAGAATGTCTAGAGTATAACAAAACAGTGATCACCAGAGAAATTAATTGACTAAACCTGAATTTATTAAATGTATGTTTATGTAAATTTTTTGTTTTTACACTTCGCTAGAGTTGTAACCTAATTTTTAGTTTATATACATTAGCGTTGACATTTTTTGGTAGAGTTTATCTAGTCGGCTAGCCCTGATGAGAATGATAAACTTTTTTAAAGTTTAAAAATTTTCTCATTGGTTCGAAACTAGATCGCTCTAAAATTGTATGAATTGCAAAAAGTTTCATAATTTGCACCATAATTTTTTAAATTCAAATCGAAGGACATTTCTGTAAATTTTACAAAAATTTTTTTTGAGGGAAGACATTCTGTCAGACAGGACGATAGTCCCTTCTTAGGAATAGGGCGGACTGTAAAAAATAATGGGGAGGAGGAGGTCATTATAATATGGTTTATAAGATGGTGGATATGGCATCAGATCCGACACTATTAGAGGAGATGGAATAGAAGGCCAATTCAATTTCGGAATGTGAGGCAGAGTGAAAGGAGAAGGAATTCTGATTTTCATGAAAGCAGTCACAGCGAGGGAGAGGTGAGAACGAGTTAGCAGAAACGAAGGATTGGTTAAGGGAGTTAAGTTTAGGTATGTTAAGGGAAGGATATTCCACAGATGGATCAAGGGCGCTAATAACCGAGAGTTTAGTTCACATAGCAATAGAAGAGGCAAATTAGAAAACATGTTGGTGTCAAAATCGAATTTAACCTTCCGCACCAATGATTTGAAACGATTATGATGTAAGCAGAATACTTTCCAGTTAACAGTTGAAGAGTTAGTTTTGTAGGATTTACAGGACGAATCTCGAAGATTGTGGATGTGGAGCATTTCAGGAGTTAAGGTGATTAAGTTAGGAGGAGCATGCTTGCTATGAAGGTTAAGAAAATTATTTAATAATTGAAGTTTAGTTTCGAAATCGGAAGAGGTTTAAACTATAAGGGGATGAAAAATCCGTCTGAAGTATGTCAGAAGAAAGGAGATCAATGAACAGTCGTGATAATGGACAAGAAAAGGTGTGTATACCTTATTGTGGTGTATTTGCCTATTGTGTTAAATAATTTATCTAGTTGTATATGGCAACACTAGACACAATAATTTCCTATACATACTCTTCCTACACATACTCTTCCTCTTACCAATTTTGACTCTACGTGTAATAAGGTCGGTCTAATAAATGTTATATAAGAATCTCAATTAATCCTCTTTAATCTTCCAAAATATATTACATTGGCGACGAGAAACGCATCCTACCGACGTAAATTAAATTAAAATACAAGAAGTTGTAAAAATAAAACATTGTTTGTGAATATAGGTAATAGGTATCCTAACCTAAAAAAAATAAACAAGTAAATGATTATGTGATAAGATTAAGGGGAATCGCGTCTAAATGTCAATAGACTACCAGATATGCTGAAAGATAATTTTGTAACAGGGATGGAGGGAAGAATATATGATCGACTTTGTGAAGAAGATGATACGATGGACCTAAATAAAGCGATGGAGATCACAAAAAAATATGAACTACGACGAAATTCCAACACAGATGAGACCGTGGATACCATCAACATGTTAAGTGCGCAAAAACATCAAATACCTAGAAATGATAATAAAAGCACCGGCAACAACTTCAATTAAAATCGTGACAACTGTCAAAATCGTCCTGTCAATCGCCAGTATCATTCGGTAAATAAAAATATTAAGTTCAATAATTTTAAGTTTAACAAATCAAATTCATGTAGTTTTAATCCACGTATCCATTGTGGATACACAAATCATTTAAGTTTTAATTGTAGATTTAAAGAAGATACTTGTAGTGTTTGTAAAACAAGGGTCATGTGAGTAATGTATGTCAAAATAGACAAAGTGCAAATAATCAAATAACAGTGTGGATGGGGGTGAGAATGAAACAATGACGTCAAATTCAATTGGCAGTTCAAATAAAAGAAAAATGTTTGAGGGAGAAATTTTTTCTAATTACATACAGGATGAAGATTTTGTAGATCCAATTGAATTAGACATCACTGTGAATGGTAAAATATTGACCTTAGAAGCTGGCACGGCTGCTAATGTTTCAGCCCTGCCGGAAGATTTTTTGTGCATTTTACTGAAAGAGATTTAGATACTAGCATGAAACCAATCAAAAGTTATAGAGGCGATGCTTTGAAAGTTGTTGGTTGTTTTATTTCAATAGTTTTTTATAATGATATTCGAAGACCATTTAGATTGTGGGTAGTAAGAAATTGTGATTGTCCAATTCTTGGAAGAGATTTCTTTTGAGCATTCAAAGTGAAGGAACTTAAGCTTTATCAATTGAAAGCGTCGAAATACAATTTAAATGACATTTTAAATCAGCATAAAGGGTTGTTCACACCAGGTATCGGGAAATTAAAAAATGTAAAGGTGCATTTAGAGGTAGACGAAGAAAATGTTAAACCAATTTTTATAAAGGCTAGAAAAGTGCCGTATACATTTTTAAAAGATATTGAGGACCAGTTAAGGGAGTTAGTTGAGGAAGGGGTTATAGAAAACTGAAACTACTGCATGGGGTACACCATTATAAGGTTACAGTGAATAGATTTTTGAAAGAAACAAATCATCCATTGCCGAGAATAGATGAAATTTTATTCAAACTCCGTGAAGGCAAATTTTTTTTTGAAATTAGACTTAGCGAGAGCCTACAGTCAAATAGAGTTAGACGAGGAGTCCAAAGACCTTGTAACGTGGAGTACTCACATTGGAAATTTTAGGGTAAACAGATTACCATTTGGGGTAAAGCCTGCGACAGGGTTGTGTCAACGGGAAATAGAGAAAATTTTAGGAGAAATACCAGGGGTAAGAAATTTTTTAGATGATATTTTAATTGATGCTCCAAATTTGGAGATACACAATCAACGATTAAAAATGGTATTAGAACGATTAGAAAATGCAGGGTTAAAATTAAATCAAAGTAAATGTGAATTTGCGAAGACTAAAATAGAGTCTTTGGGATATACGATTTCAGGCGAGGGAATTTATAGGAATAATAAAAATGAAACGATACTTGATTTTCAAACACCAAAAACTATCACAGAAGTCAGGTCATTTGCAGGCCTTGTGAATTGTTTTGGAAAATTTGTAAAAGATTGTGCAACAATAATGTCTCCTATTTATAATCTTTTAAAAAAAGGTAACGAATTAGTATGGTCAGAGGAATGTGAGCAAGCTTTTAATTTAATAAAACAAGAAATTTTATCAGACAAAGTATTGATCAAATTTGATCCAAATTTACCATTAGTGTTAACATGCGATGCATCTAACGTGGGGGTAGGTGCAGTACTAGCACACAAATTTCAAAACGGCGACGAGAGACCAATAGAGTTCGCATCTCGAACATTATCTGACACTGAAAAAAATTATAGTGTTATCGAAAAAGAAGGATTAGCCATAATTTTTGGAACTAAAAAGTTTTCCAATTCCTAATAGGTCGACATTTTATTTTGGTGACAGACTATAAACCTTTATTGGCTATATTCGGCGAAAAACGAGGAATCCCACAAATGTCTTCAGGGAGGTTGCAGAGATGGGCCTTCCACCATTCAAGTTTTAATTATACCATATCTCATGTGGATTCTAAAAATAATTGTGCAGATTGCATTTCTAGATTTCCATGTAAATCAGATTCAGATTTAAAATAGTATATTACATATCTAGAGTTGTAAACAGCATTTTACATGCGAGGGAAAATTTTGCGCACGAGACGCGTAGCGTCGAGTGCAGTATCTTCACGAGCATGGAAAATGCTTTACAACTCGAGATTTGTTATATACTTTTCCTACGACTTTGTTTTAATGCCCAAACGCATATAATTACTTGAAAAAATGAACTCCTAATTATAAATTAAATGCAAATAGTTTACAAATTGTGGTAGGCTTTGCATTATTCTGTGTCAAAATGAATTGAAATATTTAATTTTTAAAAATCAAATTTTTCTTTTTATTAAAAGCGTGCGGTAATATATATATGAAAATCCATTACCGCACGCTTTTTTTTACTTACCGCACGCTATTTGAAATAATCAATTTACATGTCATGGATAGTGTGATGTAATTTATAATTTACTGTGATAGGAGTAGGAAAATAAATTTTTCCTACTCCTATCACAGTAAATTATAAATTACATCACACTATCCATGACATGTAAATTGATTATTTCAAATAGCGTGCGGTAAGTAAAAAAAAGCGTGGGGTAAGTAAAAAAAAGCGTGCGGTAATGGATTTTCATATATATATTACCGCACGCTTTTAATAAAAAGAAAAATTTTTATATAAAAAAAAATTTGATTTTTAAAAATTAAATATTTCAATTCATTTTGACACAGAATAATGCAAAGCCTACCACAATTTGTAAACTATTTGCATTTAATTTATAATTAGGAGTTCATTTTTTCAAGTAATTATATGCGTTTGGGCATTAAAACAAAGTCGTAGGAAAAGTATATAACAAATCTCGAGTTGTAAAGCATTTTCCATGCTCGTGAAGATACTGCACTCGACGCTACGCGTCTCGTGCGCAAAATTTTCCCTCGCATGTAAAATGCTGTTTACAACTCTAGATATGTAATATACTAATTTAAGCGTAGTCGAAAATAATACAAACATTCCTATTGACGTAAATCAAGTACGCGACGAAACGGTAAAAGATAAAGAGTTGATGACGGTAATAGAGGCGGTGAATGAAGGTACAATGGATAAATTAGATAAAATGGAGTATGTAGTGTTTATAAATACAAAAAATGAACTTGCGGTGGAAGATAAAATTCTCATGTGGGGATACAGGGTAGTTATACCAACTACACTACGTGATAAATTATTAAAACAAGTTCATACTTCTCATTTATAGGGATAGTAAAAACGAAATCAATTTTACGGTCATACATATGGTGGCCAAAAATCGATAGTCATATAGCAACTTTACCAAATCCACCAAAAACAACGGTTATTCCATGGGCTCAGACTGAGGGTCCATTTAAGCGCATTCATATTGACTATGCAGGTCCAATTAGAAATACATTTTTTCTAATAATGATGGATTCATATAGCAAATGGGTAGAAGTTAATCATACTAAAAGTCCAACTTCTAGTTTTTCTATCAAATGTCTGTCATATTTATTTTCAAGGTTCGGAATTCCGGATCAACTAGTTTCCGACAATGGCACGCAATTCACGGCAAAGCTATTTCAACAATTTATGAAATCAAATGGAATAAAACATTCTATGATAGCAATTTCTTTTCCTCCAACTAACGGAGCAGGAGAGAACTCAGTACGTACCTACAATAAAAAATTCTTTATATAAAGCGGGATTTGAACGCGATCCAGATAAAACCGACGAAATATTATGTAATTTTCTGACTGATTATAGACAATCAGTCCATTGTACTACAAATAAAACACCAACATCCGAAGTTTTAAATTATAAAGCAAAAACTAAACTTGATCTTTTGTTACCGTCACCAAAACAATCATATAAATTAGATTACGACGAAAAAGATAAACGAAATAGAGGTTTTGAAAAGCGATATAAAGTAATGGTAAGAGATTATCGAGAAAATGAGACGAAATGGGTAAAGGCAGTAATTTTAAAGAGATTAGGCCCACATATGTATCATTGTAGAACAGAGTTCGATAGAATCACTAAGAGACATATAGATCAGATTAGATCCTACTACGTAAAAAATAGAAAAAAAAGGAAGATGCGACGATACCAAGTTCAGAGAAAGAAGCGGATGAAGACAAGGAAAGGCCGGTAAATTCAAATTTTGAAACTAATGATCATGATTCATGAGAATACAAAAGATATTCCTATGAACATAATGGTTAGTTTTAAAACATTTAATAGGCTAAATGTTGAGCAAGTAGAAAATGTGGAACAAATAGAAAATATTGAACAAAATATTAACGAACAAGTAGAAGATGAAATTTTTGATATGGAGGACGAATTGAATTTACTTTTAGATAGAGAAGAGGAAGTAATAGAAAATAATAATGATAGCGATACAAGTGAGGATTATGAAGAGGCTTCAGCGTTTATAGAAAAGTCAGAGGATGTAGAAGCGGGGGTAGAAAATGGAGAAGACAGAAGAGTATTACGTGATAGAAACATAATTCAGAAACCAGCTAGATACAGAACAAAGGATTAAAAAAGTTACATTTGAATTCTCGAACTAAATATACACCGAAATACAAATCAAATATAAAAAATTAAATTTTCTTCGATGAAATAAGACAATCAATACAAATTTTAATAAAGCTTTTCTTTAATAAAAATATTAGCAGCCGTCGATGCAAGTAAAAAAATTATACAAGTATCAATTTGTAATTTGTTTAAAAACATTTTATGTAATACAAAAAAAAATATGTAAAAGAATTAAGAAAAAGAATTTTAAAAATTGAAATGTTATAACAATCATAGTGAGATTAAGTACTAGTTTAAAAATTTATTCTTGTATAAATAAATTTTTGTCAAAGGGGGAGCGTCTGTGGTGTATTTGCCTATCGGGTTAAATAATTTATCTAGTTGTATATAGCAGCACTAGACACAATAATTTCCTATCAAAAAATACACATTCGTAAACACACACACATACTCTTCTTACCAATTTTGACTCTACGTGTAATAAGGTCGGTCTAATAAATGTTATATAAGAATCTCAATTAATCCTCTTTAATCTTCCAAAATATATTACACTTATTTATGCTTAGAGAGGTGAAGATAAATACATGGGCCGAAATCCTAGCCACTCAGAATTGGTCACTAAAGAGAGTAAGAGAAGGATCACTGACAAGGAAGAAGTCGATACATGATCCAGAAAGATAGTTATAGCCATGGTGATTGAGGAATTATTATGAGATATATGGACGTTAAGACGTGAACAGATGTCAAAAGCGTAGGATAAAGAACCAATATTAAGAATAGGTGTTGAAATCACCTAGAAGAACAATGTCAAGATAACGATTAGAGTGGGGCAATTATGTCTTCAATTAAAGCAAAATTCCCTTACAGAGGTAAGTAACAACAACTAAAATTTTCAGCTTTCAGTAGTCATGGAGGAAAGCATTTTGTAGGGGAATAGAGAGAAAAACCAAGAGGGAAGAGTCAGGGGGGAGGGAATAGGAATAAGGGTTAGAGAGAAAGGAAGCAACAATTCGTTTATATACATATTTAAAACAGACATAAAAAAAGCATTAAATGAAAATTTTCGTGCAGCATGCTGCATGAGGAAAATAGAAGAGTATAACTAGACAAGAGGAGTAAAAAAGAGAGAAAGCAGTTAGACGAAATTTAGAATAAAGTTCAGAAGGACAATCCAATTCAAGGGCAGTTTTTAAAGCAGTTTTTTTTTAGACAGATTAATTATAGAACATTTTTTTATTTGTGCCGTATACATTCCATATAGGAACACACGTAAAGCTGCCAACAAGTATCACTAGGTCACTCAACACAAGTTTCATGAACATAAAACCGTATAAATAGAAGTACAGCAATTTGTTTTTCGTGAATAACATTTTAGGTGTTATTTAAAAGCAATATCTTGTGTATTATTTTGATCGCTGTTTATACTGAAGTTTTCTACCATCAACCGCTTTAGTTTCTGAAGCTGCTGGAAGAATATTCTAGATAGGAATATTGCTAGCTATATTGTTTTCCTGTAGTGAATCAAAATCAGTGTTGAATACTTAATAAAACCTAGTGGTTTTTGCTAACTAATCAGTGATCGAATCCAGAAGGATATTTGGGAATAACGATTATCGAATTGAGGGTTAGGCTAATACGAAGAAGGGTGAAAAACATGTTAAATGTTTTATTCAATTAACATTGTACTATCATAAGATCTTTCTCAATTCTTTGGTAGTTTGCAGCTGATGATCTATAATAAAAAGTAAATGTTAGTAAGATAAAAGTTTTTTTTTTTAATTTGAACAAACTTTAAAATAATAGTATCTCTCATAATTTGGTGTATTTTTACTGACGAAACTACCAAATCGACGGCATATGTTATATCTTCTTCAGTCAACTCAATTTTTTCCCAATTAGAAAACTTAGGCTCATTAATTTGCTTATTTAATAATTCATCTGCCAACGATGCTAGACCACGACTTTTACATCCTGCATGCGATGCTAATTCACTTATATCAAGAATTCCTTTAACTATAATATTATAATCATCGAACAAACGTTTTGCATCACGAACAGCAGCTACACCAACTTTTAAAAAAGTTTCATCAGCGAGAATTTCCTAAAAATAACTTTATTAAACCAAACTCAAATCGCAACAAAGCGAAGACACCTTCAGCTCAGAAGAAATATTCCCTCGTAAATAGTTTAAGCGTATTAACGCACAAAAGCCGTTTTTTGTGGCTAATGATAACAATCCAACTTCTTCTAAATTACCAGCATTATTTGTTGACATTATATCAAAACCCACATATTTGTAATCATTATATTGCCTAATAAAAAAATATAGTTATTATTTATTAAATTGTAGAATACATTAATTTAAGATACATAGTATCCAAAACATACCTTTTTAATTTTTGGGCTAAGGTAATGCAATCTTGTTCATCACTTACAATCATATACTCTTTTTTAATAGATGGTTTGGTGCTATTCAACGTTTGATTTGGAGTTCCAGGAGTATTGGTGGTTTTGGCAAAAGTGGTTCTATGAGAAAATGAAGAATTACTTGGTCTTTCTTCCCTGATATGTCCGGTTAATTGTTGCGCTCCTTTGTATGCAACATAACATGCTGCAGCTCCACCAACAATAGCACCAAATATTAATCCCAAATTTGGAGTTTTACTATCTTCTTTAGACATAGCGATAAAACAACTTGTTTTTATTTATTTGACACATATGTTCTGCTCGAACATTTTTTTCCCGAAAATATTTTGACAGCTGATTTGTATTTCGAAAACTCAAATTCTTATTTCTTGCAAGTCAAAATTGTTTCATGTTAAGTAACGTTACCGGAAAATTATAATTTTCAAAATTCTAAAAATATTACAAAAATTATAACAGAATCAAAAATTGAAACTTTTTCCAAAATTCTGAAAATATTGCAAGAATTATAACAAAATAAAAAACAACAAGCTTTTTTCAAAATTGCAAAAATTATAAAAAAACAAAAAATTTCCAAAATTCTGATAATTTCAAAAATTCAAATTTTTTCCAAAATCCCAAAAACATTTCAAAAATTATAATAAAATCAAAAATTTCCATGTCCAATGTCATGTTCTCATTTCATGTCATACAAATAATTAATTTTTTTCAGGGTTGCTGTGTCTACAATCTACATATATGGATATCATAACGTCCATTATTAATTGCAGATTCCCTCATACAATTCACTCATTCACTCATACAAAAGTTTGTTTAAATATAAAGTTCTACTGAGAAAAGGAATTTATAGATACTGAGAAAATTATAGTTAAATTCAAACACTATTTCAGTAAAAAAAATTAACACTGGTTTGTTCTCTATCAATAAATGACATTATAAAAACTGTAAGAACTGTACTCCAGTTCCTGTTATTGACATACGAGATAACGTGACATATCACATACCACTGGCAATACCAGTGGGATATCACTAGCCAATCTGACCTATTATTAATCTTAGCTGTGGAATGTTGCTTGTTGATGGCATGCTATTTCATGCATGAAGAAACGAGCATTCGTATTGTTCTAAATATGGGAGGAAAATGGTACGTGACATGATAAAACAATATTTCTCTAGCTAGATTATTGGCAGAGCCCATTTTAGTTTTGTTGCTGCGAATTTTTAAAATAAATTTACGTTTTACCTTTTATTTTATTTAAACTGAAGAGAAAAGACCATTCGTCTATGTCGTATTTTGTATGCGATAGGATTGTTAAGCTACCCATCCTTTAAAAAAATAAAATAGACAAAAAAATTAAGATTTGCGTCCATCAACACTAGGGCAGTCCCGGCAGCCCGCGACTCATAAAGTTTAAATTCCGAGATAGATCGTGGGCTTTCGGGAAATAAAATTTATGAATGCCGGAGACATTCACAAAACGCTAATCCCGGGATTGCAATCGCTAATCTCCATCTTAGAACAAATGCTGATGTGGGACCTAGGTCTTAAAAGGTTTTTATGTGTTGTGCTGAGATATAAGTCCTACTATACAACACATTTTATTAAAAACAAAAAAAAGGAAAAGAAAGAACTGTGAAACCATATAGAACAGCTTTTAAACCATTGCTTCCTTTCAATGAGATTTTGCAGAAACTCTACATATCTGTAAGGTTTTTATGATTTCGATAACGCGGAAAATTGTGGTGCAAATATTTGTTTCGTGGGACGCTTGGTGGGACAACACCGTGAAATGTGGGACATTCTCACGAAGCGTGGGACGTCTGGTCAGTTTAAGTTAGGTCTATCAGACCGAAGTAAATACTGATTTCAGATTCTCATTCCTGAATCATGGGCATATATACTAAGTTTACACCAGGATCTAATAGGTACATACTATACTTATTAGGTCGACTATGGTCGATATAAACAGTTATCAAAAAAGTACGTACCAAATATTTGGTAGGATGATTTGCTACGTATCAAATTAGGTACATAGCAAATAGGTATTATTTTTACGGCGTGAATACTAAAATTAGGAATGACATTTAAAATAAAAATAAATCAACTTATTTTATAAATATATATTTATGTTTGATGTGATTTTTTTGCTGAAATTAAAAGTAAAATAAATTTTAACATTAATATAATAAATGTTTTCAGTTTTTTAGAAAAAATATATATGGAAATTATTTTTTCCTAACCAAAAAATTAACAATGAAAAGGACGTGCTAAAAATTAATATGTCATACCTAATTAATAAAAGTTTACATCACCGTAACAAATTTAAAAAGTATGATGGTGAAAATGGCTAGCAAATTTGATACGTAGCAAATTAGATACTGGTGTAAACTTAGTAATAGAGCGATTTTTCTGTTCCGGTGTTTACCGCAATGGCGGGAATCCAATCAGATCCAATGGATCCCCCTTTTGCAGAGAAAGATAAAAAATCACAAAAATTTTATATGGGATTCCATACAAAACACAACTTGAATAATTTTAAAAGTTATCTATGAAATTTCTCATTTTACCACATTTGAACAATTTTAATTTGATTATAAAGTATTATTGATATTGATA
The DNA here is from genome assembly GCA_963693315.1 of Diogma glabrata. NCBI lineage: Eukaryota > Metazoa > Arthropoda > Insecta > Diptera > Cylindrotomidae > Diogma > Diogma glabrata. The sequence continues at coordinate 88,041,642 of OY856187.1, read as the reverse complement.
TATTAAGCGTAATACATAAAATATTATTTTAAATTTCCCATACAAAGTTGTATGAAAAATTTAACCTATTTTCGTATTTGTTTTACGGACAGAAAATATAAAATATTTTATATATTATGCTTATAATATAGTTCATAAACAAATTTAAATTATTTAACTGTAGTAAAATGAGAAATTTCATAGACAATTCAACTCACTAAATAAAGTTTCAATAAGGTCCAATAAAAACGCTTCATTTACTATTTTTTAGCAAATCAAAACGATTTGTTTCGATTATTTTTTTCTGGTAGGAAGGAACAGCGAATATTTTCGAATATTTTCCGCCTACTTAATATATTAATTTAAAACAAAAATTCACATACAAAATTATGTGAAAATGCAAATAGTAAAAGTATCCGTTTTCATTCATAAATGATTGCATGTTTATGTTTATTTGTCGAAAATAAATTACAAATTTATAACATTTATGCGCCTACTAAGATGAAATAATATTTTACTATGTATGATTATCTTGTATGAAATAATGTTACTATTTCTGTTCGTTAAATTGTCTGCTAAATACAACTCGTCACCAAATTATTAGTCGATTATTTTTCAATATTACCACTCATGCCATTTGAGGTTAAAAATTTCCCTCGTGCACTACGCGCATTCGGGACCTCAAATGACATTCGTAATAATGATTATGAAAAATAATCGACTATTATTTGACGACTCGTGATATTATATATGATAATTTTAAAAATAATTCAACTTGTGTTTTGTATGAAATCCCATATAAAATTTTTTGAATTTATTCTCTTATCCCCCTTTTGCAACGCCATTGCGGTAAACACCGGAACAGAAAAATCGCTCTATTACTAAGTTTACACCAGTATCTAATTTGCTACGTATCAAATTTGCTAGCCATTTTCACCATCATACTTTTTAAATTTGATACGGTGATGTAAACTCTTATTAATTAGGTATGACATATTAATTTTTAGCGCGTCCTTTTCATTGTTAATTTTTTGGTTAGGAAAAAATAATTTCGATATATATTTTTTATAAAAAACTGAAAACATTTATTATATTAATGCTAAAATTTATTTTACTTTTAATTTCAGCAAAAAAATCACATCAAACATAAATATATATTTATAAAATAAGTTGATTTATTTTTATTTTAAATGTCATACCTAATTTTAGTGTTCACACCGTAAAAATAATACCTATTTGCTACGTATAGTAGAATTTTTTTGCCAGCGAACACAAAATTTGTTTGTTATGCGCATATTGTTTGCACATGCGCATGCACATGCGCATATTGTTTGCACATTCAGTGTCTCGATTAAAAAATTAAAAAAAACTATTGGGGTCCCATTGAAATGGGCAAAAAAAACGCATAAAATTTATAAATTACTATTGAAATTCAACCAATTATAATAGAAACCCAAAAACTAGTAGAAATATTAATGATTTTGTTGGAAATATAACAAAATTTTGATAATTAGAAATAATTATAATAAAAATAACGACGCCTATGGAAACAAATATGACAACAAACAAATGGTACGAACTAGAAGTAGAAATTTAACTAATATAATTGTGTTGAAAACAACTTTATCCCAAAATAAATAATACATCTCTGTTTTACTTTCTGTCTCATCTTTTATCTCTTGCTGCGTCGTAGCTGTCAGAAATTCGCTAGCAAAAAAATTCTACTATACCTAATTTGATACGTAGCAAATCATCCTACCAAATATCGTCGCCTTAATAATGAAATAACGTATGCTATATATACGTTGTTATTATATAATGGGTGCGCTGCATTCCCCATAAGGATGTCTATAGAGGGTGCATTTTAACATTTTCCAATTATTTTATAACTGGGGGTGAAAATTAATATATTGTTAATTAACGTACATGCAAATTTGAATTTGGTTAAATATTGAAACAGCGCAAATGCATGTACGATATTCCAATTCCTAAAGAACAATAACTTGGGTAAAATCATTGTCGTATATATTACATACATTACGATCACCACACGAAATAGTAAATCTACAATATTGTATAAGCATCATTCATGACTACGTGATAAACCGGTTCATACAAATAAAAAATTGTAAGAATATCATGCGTTAGTTCAATAATAATTTATTTTAGGCTTAATCGTACTTTAATGCAAAATGAAATAACGGATATGAAATATGAAATAACGTATAAGGTACCTGATTGACTTTTCACCTCTTTTTAGGTAGAAAAGCGAGCAGGTACCAATGTGAAATTTTAATATGTTGTGAAGAAATTAGTCAAGATTAATTGGTAGAAATTTTTTTTCTAATATCTTTATTCATTCAATAGTGCTGCCGAGTTTACGAAAATCAGAAAATCGAAAAATCTTTAAACCCAATTATCTCGAAACTACACTTTTGCGAATACGTTGTTTCATTATTAAAGCGACGATATTTGGTAGGTACTTTTTTGATAACTGTTTACATCGACTATAGTCGACCTAATAAGTATAGTATAGTAGAATTTTTTTGCCAGCGAATTTCTGACAGCTACGACGCAGCAAGAGATAAAAGATAAGACAAAAAGTAAAACAGAGATGTATTATTTATTTTGGGATAAATTTGTTTTCAAAACAATTATATTAGTTAAATTTCTACTTCTAGTTCGTACCATTTGTTTGTTGTGATATTTGTTTCCATAGGCGTCGTTATTTTTATTATAATTATTTTTAATTATCAAAATTTTGTTATATGTCCTACAAAATCATTTATATTTCTACTAGTTTTTGGGTTTCTATTATAATTGGTTGAATTTCAATAGTAATTTATAAATTTTATGCGTTTTTTTTGTCCATTTCAGTGGGACCCCAATAGTTTTTTTTAATATTTTAATCGAGACACTGAATGTGCAAACAATATGCGCATGTGCATGCGCATAACAAACAAATTTTGTGTTCGCTGGCAAAAAAATTCTACTATATGTACCTATTAGATCCTGGTGTAAACTTAGTAATAGATACTTTACAGCCTGTTGTCATTTGTCAGTTTTTATTAGGGCTGGATATCAATTCAATACAACATAGTTTTTGAAAATTTTCTCTTTTTTTCGGTTATAAATGTCACGTGATTTTCGATTATTTTTAAGAGGCATTTTTAGAACTTTCCATTTTTAAAAATTTATCCTTTTCACTTTTCTTACACGACAAAATGCTCGTTTTTGAATGCTATCTTTTACTAAAAAATTTGAAATCAATTTCGGGAAACTAGATAGAAATAAAAAGTTGCTCATAGATTTTCGCTCTATTTTGTTCATATTTACTGTTATGGTAGAGTTCATATCAAATTGTGTTTTATGAAAATGGTTAGTTTAAGCTGGGCATGCACATACAACAGAAACAGAATTTCATGCAAATTTGATTTGCTGTAAAATTTGTATCTAATTCTGTCTCTGTTTTATGTGACTTTCAGCCTTAATCCTTAAAAACCCTATACAAATTTTTGTGAATTGGCTACGTTTTGAACTTTGTTTTCAGGCTGGACGCCCGCTTCAACCAGTCTCTAGCATGGAGAATAGACGCATGAGCTTTATTCGTTTAAAGCTTCCAATGACTAGTCTAAAATAAATTATGTTGTGACGAATTTGAAAAGAAAGTTTAAGATAATCGAATATCAATGTTTAACAAAAAATTTACATATGTGTATACAAATTATTATAAATTTACTAAATATTCCCTAGTTTCTAATCCGAATCCTTATATTTTAAGATTTAGTGTTTTAAATTTTGTTGAATTATGGTAAAACGATCATTATCTAATCTGCAAATTATAAATAATTTTAGAACTACAATATAAACTTTTCCTTAACAATAACGTAAATGTTTACCTAGATACAATTTTTTGCTGCATTGCTTGATAAATTTTGATACAAGCAATAGCAACATCGGACGCATATGAAATTTCTGCATCTGTTAGGCGCACCTTTTCCCAATTTGGGGATTGTGGTTCTTTTATATCCATGCCAAGTAGTTCTGATGCCAACGACAATAACCCTCGAGACCCACATTCTGCATAATCTGCTAATTCACTTAAATCTAATGTCCCATCAATTTTAATGCCATAATCCTCAGATAAGAAGATTGCATCACGATGTGATCCGACGCCTACTTTAAGTATTGTATCATCTTTTAAAATATCCTAGATAAAGTTAAAATTTATACGTGTTTGTTGAATTATTTAATAATTAGAAGTAATTTCTTTATCAAATGTAATGGAGCACTAATGATTTATTTACTTTTAATTCTGTTGGTATATTTCCACGTAAATAGCATAATCTAATCAAGGCGCAATATCCATCACAAGTAGCTAATTGCAGTAAGCCCACTTCTTCACGGCGATTTCCAGTATTATTTGTCCAGAGTATATCAAACCCTAAACATTTCGTATAATTACACCCTCTGTATAGTAATTAAAAATAAACAATTTATAAGCAATTAATTGCAATGGCTAGCATTTACCTTTTTAACCTTAGGGCAGCAGTTTTACAATCATCATCATCACTTATAATGTAAATATTTTGTAGAGAAAAATTAGTATTCGAAGTGGGAGGAGTGGTATTTTCAGTCAACATTTGGAGACCCTTATACCCAGCATAAAGAGCACCAACAGCTCCAAGAGCAGCACCAATTGCAAGACCCCAACTGCTTTCATCTTTTTTTTCACTCATTATTTTATTTTTTAACAAACTATAATATAATATTTAAGATTAAGGTTATTAAATTTTAAGAAAGTAACAATTTAGCCTGTATGTTGTCAGGGATATACAAATTTTGATAATATCTAAGGATATTCGCTCGTACGCCGAATGTATTATTTTGTCATGACTGATTTCTGACATTTGTGTTTTAAGCCTCGTTGACACTAAGATAGTTTACAATCTACTATCCAACGAGTTTACAATCGGATTGTAAACTCGCACAGTGTCAACATGTTCACTATCCAACTAGCAGATTGTAAACAACCTCATGAAAAAGTTGAAAGCCGGGCTACTTTACTCGCTGGCTTGTGTGAGTGTTGGCTTGTGAACTAGCCGTATGAAATCGTAGTTGCTAGTAGCATGATTGTAAAATTTTACTTTTTAGTGTGAATCACCAAACTTTGTAGGATAACTTTCCAAGTAAGCTAGTTGACTTTTGAGCAAGCAAACCATTTTGTGTGTCATCGACACTATCTAACAAGCGAACTCGCCAGCTTTTAAACACGCCAACTAGCAGCTTGCAAACAATCTTAGTGTCAACGAGGCTTTAGGCAGACGTTATAATTCATATATAGACAATTGTAATGTCGCCATGGCCATCTGTTTTTAAATTTCTAATAACTTATGTCAAATTCATTTCACCTAAATCCATAAAAAAAAATTGATGTAAATCAAAAATTTTTTTCTATTGACGCAAAAAAATCAATTTTTTTTTCGATTTACATAAAAAAAAAATGTACATTTTTTCGTAAATTTTTTTTGACATTACTAATATCAACAAAGAAAATTTAAAAAATAAACGTTTTGTTAACGACAATTTTTATATAATTATAAATTGTTTAATTTTGAAGAATTAATTATTGTGTTTTATAATATATATATATACAATAATGTAAATAACATTTAATAAAATAACTCCTAATAAATAAAAAAAAACTCTAAAATGGATTTATTAGAATTAAAATATTATATTTCATTGGGCGGATGAAATAAGATGCATCCTACTTCGCTGCGCTTCACTACGCTTATAAATAAAGTTTTTGCGTAGCCCATTGAATAAACATCTAAGGAAGAGTAACTAGACATTTTGAGTGAAGCATCTAAATTTTAGTATTGGTGAAGTTTGATAATGTTTGCATTCTAGTTGGGTGGTACTGTTTACAATTTGCATATTTATATTTTCAAAACAAATAAAAGAAATAATAAATGATACATATAAATTTAAAACCCTAATATGTTTGGATTAAATATTTCCTAATATTTTCATATATAAATATTTTTAATTGTCCATACAACACATATTTTAATAATGTTGAATTACTTTAAGAACACCTTATATTCGGCTGTGATTACGTTTGAAATATGGTTTGACAACGATGGATTAAGAAAAATTACATTTATGTAGGGTAATAAAATATAAAATTAAACTAGAAAATAACAGTTTTTGTAAAGCAAATACTTTATGTTTTTGTTAAAACATCATTCTAAACCCTTTTTATGCGTAGTATTAGTTAAAATATTCTAATCATTGATATGAAATTCGATGATCAAATTTCATTGTATTTAAGGTTATTTGTACATATTTTAATGCAACACTTCATTTTTATGAATAAACTACTGCACAAATACTAATAATTATTGTGTAAAACATTAATTTAAACTTTAATTTTTATAAATTTTGTTTAATTTGAATATCTTAAAGTAGAATTTCGGATAAAAGCTATCATTTTATTTTAAAATACAAAACGAAATATGTCAAATGTCATGGATGAAGAACGCACAGATATACAAATTACATACTTCAAAAAATATTCGTGTAGCCACACGTAATTATTCTTCCTTATATATTTATTCAATGGCGTAGCCTTTTTTTTGACGTAGAAGCAATGATTTCAAAAGCGGTAGTGAGAAATGATAGCATCATTTTCAATTTTTATTTTTAAAAATATAGGAAATCCCGTGACCGAAATTCGGTCATACATGAAATTTTATATATTAATAGACAATTGAAACAGCAATTATTATCAAAAACAAATATTCAAATATGTTTAACGATGAAAATGATAAAACTGAATGGCAACTTCAGCCTCAATATGAAATTAAAAAACACGCATATTGAGGCAAAAGCAAACGCACAGAAACTCATACTCATAAAAGAGAAAGAGGTTTTTGAGAAAAGTGAGAAGAAATCAGGTAACAATGACTTCTGGGAAGACGATATTTTTTGTGAAAACTATCATCGTTGAACAAATGACCTTGGTCAAATGTATCATAAATATAAAATTTCAAACATTCGAACGCACGCACTCTACTTGCATACACTTGACCATGTGTGAATACAGGTTCTTTAAGTAAAATGGCAACTCTGTTGAATGTCTGACCTTGAGATTTATTAATAGTCATAGCAAAAGCAGGAATAATAGGGAATTGAGTTCTTTGAAATTTAAATGGAAGAAGAGTTCCAGAATAAGTCAAATGAATGCGTGGAATTAGAATGCGTACACCTCGCATGACACCAGTCAAAACTTCACAATCTATTCCCTTATAAAAAAAGATTCGAAAGAAATCGATAGAAAACGATTGAAAACGAATAGTTTTCTATCGTTTGCTATCCGTTTCTATCGGATTTAATCATTTTAAACGCATAGACTATATCTGCCAGATAGAAAACGCACCGTAATCTATCGTAATCTATAGGATTTTTCAGTTTTCGGTTTTAATGGTTTTTCTACGATAGAATTTCTATCGTAGTTAATCGTTTTGAATCTAAAGTTCACGATTGAATTTTTTTTTGGTGAAATTGAAAAAGTTTTGAATCGATTGAAATTTTTTTTGGTGAAATCGTTTTCTATCCGGCATTACATATATAGCACCAATCGTAACTTATCGTATTTTCCCGTCATTAGATTTTTATCGGGCTGAATCTGAAATTTGCGATTGAGATGTTTTCAGGAGAAATCAACCAATCGTAGTCTACCATTACCTATGGGATATTTCAGATTTGGTTTCAATGGGTTTTTTTACGATAGAATTTCTATCGTTGTTAATCGTTCTGAATCTGAAGTTTTTGATTGAAATTTTTTGGTAAAACTAAAGAAACTTTTTAACGTTTTCTATCGTACATTCCATATGTAAAACCTACTGATTCTAAAACAGCAAAAAAAAGTGTATGTCTGTCTGCCGGCCGGCCGTCACAACCGACGAAATCTAGAAAACGGCTGGACGGATTTCAAATTTTTTTCTAAAAATAGGTTTACTCAATGGGAAGAGTCGAAAGGAGGATGTGTTCGACAACTGTACCGGAAGTGTGTCAAAACAAGGAAATTTGCCTATTTTTTGCTTAAAAAACGTTCAGTTTAAGTGATTACGAATAGAAGCATAGAATTTGTGAAGAAATCTTGATGGTTGGGATTGGTATGTGAGTCCAAAAACTAGATTATTGCATTATAAGTGTCAAAAATATGTTGTCAAGTGTGTCAAAAGAAAGATTTTCATTTATTTTCTTACTCAAGTTTTGAGAAAAAATAAAATTAATTATTTGTATGACATGAAATTTTATTATTATTAAAGAGAATTATTGCATTATAAGTTTGTCATAAAATTATTGTCAAGTATGTCAAAAAAATGATTTTCATTTACTTTTTTAGTCAATATTTTGGAAAAAAATTTAGCTGTTTGTACTTTGTATGACGTAAATGTGACATAGAAATTTTTGAATTTGTTATAGTTTTTGAAATAATTTTGGAATTTTGAAAAAAGTTTCAATCTTTGATTTTGTAAGAATTTTTGGAATATTTAATAATTTTGAAAAAAGTTGGAATTTTTGAATTTTTAAGAATTTTTGGAATATTACTAGAATTTAGAAAAAGTTTAAATATTTGATTTTATTCTAATTTTTGGAATAATTTTTGAATTTTCAAAAATGTTTCAATTTTTGATTTTGTTATAATTTTTGCAATATTTTCAGGATTTTTGAGAAAAGTTTAATCTTTGGCTTTGAAATAATTTTCGGAATATTTTTAGAATTTTGGAAAAAGTTTGATTTTATTTAATTTTTACAATGTTTTTGGAATTTCGAAGGAAATATGAATTTGTGACTTTGTAATATTTTCTCGAAACGCTAAATGGAGAGGTTTTTGAGTAATTTGCTGGTTGTATCATCTTTTCTTTTTTTTTAATCAGCGTTCATGCTCCATGTAGGAGCGTTGCCTGGCTAATCAGCTTTGAATATTCACCACGGTCATTCGCAACAGCGACGTCGTTGTCTACCTCGCGGCCGCCCACTTCCTGGGGGTACTAACGTACATTTTTATAATCATTCCAGACTGTGAATCGGCTCGTAGAACATGCCCAAACCAAGCAATTCTATTAGAACGGATACAACCTATTATATCAGGACCCTCAAGAAGGTCTCTAATCTCAAAGTTATATCGGGTTCTATACTCTCCATCGTCTGTCTTAAGTAGACCAAAAATGTAAATAAATGCGATTCGTCGTTTTGTGTAAGGGCCCACGTTTGTGACCCATACATCACAACCGGTCTAATCAATGTCTTGTATAACTTGAGCTTGGTGTTAGTTGATACATACGGTGATCCAAAGAGAGGCTTAATTGAGTAAAAAGTTCGATTACCTGCAGCGATTCGAGCTTTTATATCTGTAAGTATGCTGTTGTTTGAGTCAAGCTTTGATCCCAAATATTTAAAAGATTCAACTCCTTCAATTCGTTCATCGCCGCACATCAACTTTTTCTTCTCAGCCTCTCTTGAAAAATTCATATGTTTGGTTTTATTGTAGTTAATTTGCAGACCAATTTTTCTAGTACCACTCTCAAGCGACTTGACAGCTTGAACAGCTTCGCTTCGCACTGGAGTTTATTGACAAGATATTGTTGTTAGTAGGTAGTTTCTTTTGATGGCACACATATTCCAAGGCTAAATTAAAAAGTATAGGAGAGATAGCATCACCTTGTCTTAAGCCGGAGTCGACTTTAAAAAACTTTGATATTTCGTTCTCTACTCGTACACAGCATTGAGAGTTCTGTACTGTCATTTTGCATAGTGATACCAGTTTACCAGGAATTCCCATTGACACCAGAGCAGACCATAGAGTCTCTCGTTCGAGAGAGTCGTAGGCCTGCGGCCTACAGGTATGTTAAATTTTCGGCACTTTTCCAAAATAATCCTTATCGAGAAAAGTGCATCGGTGGTACCTCGGCCCCGCCGGATGCCACACTGATGTTCTCCAAACAGTTGTTCAGCAAAAAGATTGACTTTTGATAGCAAAATGTAGGGAAAGATCTTATATGCTGTGCAGAGGAGAACGATTCCTCTGTAGTTTGCATACTGTAGGCGATTACCTTTTTTATGGATTGCTATCAGCATAGCTGTGTTCCAGTTCTTTGGCATGGTTTCAGTCCTCCAGATAATTTGAACCAGTTCAAACAATCTTAAGGATAAAGTTTCACCACCATGTACAATCATTTCGGATGTTATATCGTCGATACCAGGTGCTTTATTGCGTTTTAATTTTGACAGCGCCGCTTCGAATTCTTCTTTGGTTGGTTCGTCTACATGTTCCTTTGACGCACGAATAAGCTTTGCTCGTCGCCTGACTTGTTGCTGGTCACTTAAGTTGAGAAGATTCTCAAAATAAGCGGCCCAAGTATCTAAAACTATTTTTAAGGTCTACTTGTAGCTCCCCATCTTCGTTTCGAATAGTGAAAAAACGATTCAAAATGATAGGATATTGCACTAAAATTCAGCTTTTACAATAAGAAACGATTAAAACGGATAGGAATAAACAAACAAAAACTAATGTAAAAAAACCCAAATGAAAACGATTCAAAACGATAGGATATTGCACTGAAATTCGGCTTTTACGATAAGAAACGATTAAAACGGATAGGAATTAACAGAAAAAAAAAATAATGTTAAATAACCGATTGAAAACGATTCAAAACAATAGGATATTGCACTAAAATTCGGCTTTTACGATAAGAAACGATTAAAACGGATAGCAATAAACAGAACAAAAATAATGTGAAGAAACCCATTGAAAACGATTCAAAACGATAGGATATAGCACTAAAATTCGCCTTTTACGATAAGTAACGATTAAAACGGATAGGAATTGAAACCGATTAGAACCCATTGAAAACGATTGAAAACGATAGGATATTGCACTGAAATTTGCCTTTTACGATAAGAAACGATTAAAAGGAATAGGAATAAACAAAAAAAAATAATGTGAAAAAACCCATTGAAAACGATTCAAAACGATAGGATATTGCACTAAAATTCGGCTTTTACAAAAAGAAACGATTAAAACGGATAGGAATAAACAAACAAAAAATAATGTGAAAAAACCCATTGAAAACGATTCAAAACGATAGGATACTGCACTAAAATTCGACTTTTACGATAAGAAACCATCAAAACGGATAGGAATTAACAGAAAATAAAATAATGTGAACTATCCCATTGAAAACGATTCAGATAATTTACCAAAAAAACGATAGGAAACTATTAAAGCGATACAAACATTCTATCGGAAAAAACGATACAGCCCCATCCATTTTCATTCAAAAACCACATAGAAAACGATAGAAAATGGTTCTATTTTTTCACTAGATTTTCATTTCTATCAGAAAATAACAATAAGAAACAGCCAAAAACGATAGAAATTGCATCCGCCACAAACGGCAAAACGTAAGAGTCCGCATCCGTTTCTATGGGGAAAAACGATTCCAACCCATTAATTCTCATTCAAAAACCGCATAGGAAGCGATAGAAAACGGTCTTTCGGTTTCTATCGTTTTCTATCATTTTTTTTTTACAAGGGTTGAATTTCGGTGCATAACTTTTACACGCATTCGTGTTCCATTTACTAATGCTTGACCTGTATTTAAATTACGTATGAGGAGACCAATGCAATTCACTTTCAAAACTAATTTATGAGGTGGCAATACCTCCTACACTCATATCATATTTATTTAAAAATTCTATTGGAAAATTGTTCTGCTCACGAATGTCATCACAAACAACTTTATCAAAACTAAAATATGCTTTCGCCTCTCCTGGCATAATACTCAAGATTTTAGAATTGATTTCATTGCAATCATTATTTTTGGGGGCTAAAATGACGGAACTCAAAATGTCATCAGATAAAATTGTATCAGAAATATTTCCAAAAATGTCTTCAATAATATTGTCTGAATTGCCTATCAAATTATGAGGAATTTCAAGAATATCTGAACCAAACTGTGGAAAATTTTGCATATCACCATTACAGAGTCTTCTAAGAAATTTTACAAATTCAATTTCATGAGGGAAAGCTCTCATGTTTTGATTTAATTTCAAAATTTTAAAGTTAATAAATTCTTGCCAAGATGTAATACAATTTTCAATTAAAATAGAACGTGAGCCATGCGGTATAACTGGAAGGATTTGGCGAAAGTCACCGCTCAGTAAAAGAGTTTTACCTGCAAACAGTTTATTTTTATTTTCTTCGTTTGGAGTCAAATCTCTTAACAAACGATCAATTAATTTTAAAGCATGAATAGAAGAACACTTTGAAATTTCATCTATAATAATGATTAATGCATTATTAATATATGTGCCATGTACACTGTTTGGAGTTATATTTGGCATTGAATTCTCTAATAATGGGATTGGTATATTGAAAACATTATGCAAAGTTCGCCTCCCAATCAAAAGAGTTGGTGCAATACCACTGAAGGCAGTTACAATACACGAAAGTTTTAATGAATTATAATCTGAATGAATTATAACCTATAACTATAGTTATATAATGACAAAAAACTCATCTTTTGGCTTTGAAATAATCTGGTCACCTTAAGTATTATGTGTACGAAAAATTTCATTAATTTCAATCAAGGCTCGATTAATTGACACATCTTCATCGTAATTTCGTAAAAAGTCTACTATTTCTAAATTCAATCCATAAAGCTAAAGCATTCGGAGGAACATTCAAACCACAGATAAATGCAAATAATTGATGTTTTGACGATTGGAGGAAACTTCTGGTGGTAAGAATCAAAACTAGTACTCCAATATAAATTTTGACATTTAGTTCATTTTTGTATTGACGATTGGAATCTAAAAAATCGCGCTGCTGGTGGCAGGTTTTGTAACTAGTACTCCAATATAAGACGTTAATAGAAGTATATTTTTCTGTGTATTTGAGGGCAAAATTAAATTTCAATTAAAGTAAGTACAATATTTTTAATTTTATAACAATTTAAAAATACAATGACTTACTAAAAATAAACAATAAAACATTCAACTTTCGAAATGTTAAAGTGGATTAGTGAGACTTATTGTTAAAATGAAGAATAAGAACCAACAAATTTAAACGATTTTATACATTTTATTATCAAAAATTTTATTTGTTTAATGTGATATATTTACATTTTGTTTTTCGCTCTTTAACTAATTTATGAATATTAAGTACAAATATATGTAACTATAATATTGGTAATTAATTACTAAATAAAATACAATCAATTAATCACGTATTATTTTTTTCCCGATTATTTGATGGTGAGGTATATGATATATGATACTTGTTAGAATTAAATCACCACGCTGAATGAGCGTCATCAGCCATTGCTTCTTATTTTGGTGCTAATATAATTTAGTTCCTGTTTCTTGCTTGAATATTTGAAAGGGGTGTTACATCAGTATAGGAGATAATTATCATCACTGAGGCTGTTTTTTTAAAAAGAAACATCCATCACCAAACTCAATTCTTAATTCATTCATACCACGTTCTATCGAGTCATCCATACTAAATATTGCATCCTTTGGTTTCTCCTTTTCATTTTCATCGTTTTTATTATTATTAGACAGTACAACATCAGGGAAGGCATCTTCTAATAACAATTCCTCTAATTCTTTTTCCAGAATGGAATCATCAATTATATTAAATGTGTTACCACCGCCCAACGTTGATTGGATATCATCATGTACTTCATGCTTTTCTTGAACATCTGCCAATGCCTCATCAACGATATCCAGCGTAGTTCCCGAATCAGAAAGCCAATTTTTGATAGTTTTAGAACCAATTTTAAAAGCTTCCAACACTTTAGCATCACTCGTTGTATCTTGAATTCGAGATTGTAGTAATTGTATTTGATCTAACGAAAATGAAACTTCGCTGAATTTCGTTTGCCGTCTCTAATCAACCCTCATATTTTTATGTCTAAATCTTTTAATTCATTTTCAATTTTATCAATAATTTTCAATAAATGTTTTTCTGTTTTTTCTAGATTATAAATAGCACGTTCAAGCTCATTGATTGGTGTGACTTTTTGTGCGGTGGCACCGAATTTTATTATAATTTTTGAGTAATTATCTATCGACTCTTTTCGTTTTCTAACTGTTGAATTGCTAACAAGCACCTTCATTTGTTAATTTAAACTCTAAATTGGAATTGGTAAGCTTTTCGATAGCATCTGCTAAGGACATAACAGATTCGTTTAAATATTCCATTTCCCTTTGGATTTTTGTTGATTGATTCTACAAATAAGAATAGAAATTAAACCTCGAGACAACAGTATCTTAAATAAAAACTCACCTTTAACATATTCTGTGAAATCATCTTTTGTTTGTATCATTAAATTTTTAAATTTATTGAGACTCTTTGAAATACTTTTTTATCAACGAATTAAAACCCCTTCCACTCCATGTATACTGTCGAATTTCCATGAAATCATTTTTTAATTTAACTTCTTTCTGAAAGATATCCTCTAATACCGTTGGATTATTACGCTGAAATGCATTTTTCAATTCTTTTATATTCATTCAGGATAATACGATTAATATTCTTTTTATGTACAATTCTGGTAATTTTAACAAAACACCTTGAAAAACACAAGTTTTATAAATGTATATTTCAATTAGATTTAGTTTAAATTTTTATTTTACCCCACAATGTAATATCAAAGTTCTTTTGTGAACTGGATTTTCTGTTGCCGTGATGGCTGTTTTAATATTCTTTTTATATACAATTCTGGTAGTTTTTCTGTAATTGTAACAAAACACCTGGAAAAACACAAGTATTATAAATGCATATTTCATTTGGATTTAGATTAAACTATTATTATTCGGCTTGAAAACTTACTAATGCAAACACAAATTTTAGAATGTATACAAAAATGAACTAAATGTCAAAATTTATATTGGAGTACTAGTTCTGATTCTTACCACCAGAAGTTTCCTCCAATCGTCAATACATTCTAAAATTTGTGTTTACATTAGTAAGTTTTCAAGCCGAAAAATAATAATTTAATCTAAATCCAAATGAAATATGCATTTATAATACTTGTGTTTTTCCAGGTGTTTTGTTACAATTACAGAAAAACTACCAGAATTGTATATAAAAAGAATATTAAAACAGCCATTCATCAACCAGAAACAGACGAAGAAGGTAAAAAAAAATTTTTAAAGGAAAAAATACAAATAAAAAAAATAATAATCGAAAATAAAAAAAAAAAGTGTATGTCATAGTGATTGTGTTAGTGTTTATTTAAAGGAAAAAAACAAATAATCGAAAATAAGTGTATTGTATAGTGTTTGTGTTTGTGTTAGTGTTAGTGTTAGTGTTTATGAAAATAAAATTGTTAAAGAACGGAGGCGTACAATTATATAATTGGTGAGATTGTTCTTTTTTTTAGATAATTATTTGGTATATTTTATATTTGCTGTTACCAGATTGGCAGGTAAAATTTTACCTTTTATTGTTTTGATGTAATAAATTTATTTATTATTTTAAATCATAAATTTGTTTAATATTGCTTGGTAACAGGGAAGGTAAAATTAAGTTTTGGTTGTTAGTGAGATTTTCAAATTTAACCCTTTATTTGTACTCTTCAATTTTGTTAGTGTCTTTTGTGTCCCCATTTTTTTTTTGCTTTTCTTTTATCGAGCTACTGTTGCATGAAACCTGCTATCGTGTTTTTGTGACAGAGATACCCAGTTTCTTTTGTATTGTGTAGTGTTGAAATTTAGGCCTGGCCGAATTTCAGTATCTATACCTGCAATGTCAAAGGGTAAGTCTTTGTCTCAACAAAAATGCAGCAGAGTGAACCAACAGCTTAGCATTGACTTCACCAACATAAGAGGTCTCAATTCGAATCTAAACGAGGTTCATCACTACATCGAAAAAAATAAACCTGACATATTGTTTCTTACCGAAACAATTGTTAGTGGCAAAGCATCGAAATTGGATCTCGATAAATACCGGATACCTAGTTACGAATTGGAACATTCCTTTTATAACAAACATGGTATCTGTGTATTTGTTCGAGATTCACTTTCATGTATGAGAATTAAGGCCTACGAGTTGAACTCTAAGCACCA
The DNA here is from genome assembly GCA_963693315.1 of Diogma glabrata. Classification (NCBI taxonomy): domain Eukaryota; kingdom Metazoa; phylum Arthropoda; class Insecta; order Diptera; family Cylindrotomidae; genus Diogma; species Diogma glabrata. The sequence continues at coordinate 88,025,511 of OY856187.1, read as the reverse complement.
TAATTCTATAGCACTGAAGATCTTAGGTGTTGACGAAACTATGTTTGTAATAGGATTATACAGATCCCCAAATTCTCCCTCAGGATGTCCCTTTTTCGATAAAATATCGGCTAATCTAGACAAGATTACCACGGACTACCCCAAAGCAAGACTGGTCATTCTTGGAGACTTCAATATTCATAATAAAGAATGGCTTAAGTATTCATCGCGCACTGACGACGTAGGAAGGCAAGCCGAACTGATACTCGCAGATTATCACGGTTTGACGCAAATGATAGAGTGTCCCACAAGAATCGCAGATAATTCACATCATAACAATAATTTGCTGGATCTGTTTTTGACAAACAAACCAGATACAACGAAGACAAAAGTTGACCAACCCCTGGGATCATCGGACCATTTACTAATATCAGCAATAGTGCAATTTACATCACCGACACAAATTAAAGCAAATCCTCGTCGGGTCTGGAACTATAAACGCGCTGACTGGGAGGGACTGAGAAACTTTTATGATGAAACACCTTGGAAAACTATTTGTTGTGTTGATCAAGATCCTAGCACATCGGTAATAAGATTTTCTGAAATCATAAAAGAAGGAATGCGGCGGTTTATTCCAAATCGATTAATCACTCCTAAAACTGAGCCTTGGTTCACACGGGATGTTGATGAGGCAGTAAGGAATAAACGCGAAGCATTCAAGACGTATAACGCTAATAAAACTCCTGAAACCCATAGAGCCTATAAGAAAGCCAGAAATATTAGTAAATTCAAAATAGACTTGGACAAAGACGCGTTTATTCAGAAGAAAGCAAAGAAATTCGCCGAGAACCCATCTGGCTCACGTAGTTTCTTTCAGACAGTTAAATCAGTCCAGAGCAATTTTACCCGATCCTCTATTCCAACCTTAGTTCTGAATGACATTCCCGTGAGCGACTCGAAAGAGAAAGCGGATCTTTTGGGTCGTATTTTCGCAGAAAACTCAAACATAGTTGAACCCCCTCATTCTCCTACACTCATTCTCCCAGTTGTAACGAAAATGAAACCAATTATTTTTCGTTGCAATATTGTACGGAAAATGCTTCTTTCTATCAATATCAACAAATCGGCAGGCCCCGACGGTATTCCACCCCTCATTCTTAAAAACTTTGCTAGACAACTAGCTCCAATTTTAACAAAAATTTTCTATTTATCTTATAAAACCGGAACATTTCCCGACTCTTGGAAGCTGGCCAGCGTTCAACCCATACCAAAGAAAGGCAGTAAGATAGATCCTAACAATTATAGACCAATTGCAATTCTGTCGGTTTTAGCTAAAATATTTGAAAAATATGTTAACTACAATTTGATAGATTATTTGGAAATGTCGCGAATTATTGATGATAAGCAGTATGGTTTTCGTAGAAGTCATGCAACAGGTGATCTGTTAGCCTACGTATCCCATCTCTGGAACAAATCGCTGGAAAACCACGGTGAAACATTCAGTATTTCACTTGACATCTCTAAAGCATTTGATAAAGTGTGGCATAAAAATCTTATAGCTAAATTAAAATCTTATGGCATAGACCATCTTACTGTCTCATGGATTCATAGTTTTCTTACAGGTCGCCAATTTCATGTTAATTTAGATGGTATCACATCCAATATTTTCACAACCAATGCTGGGGTTCCCCAAGGTTCAGCACTCTCACCAACCTTGTTTCTTCTATACATTAATGACTTACTTATTTCTACAGTGCACCCAATCCATAGTTTTGCTGATGACAGCACATTACATGCATCACATGCATCTCCTAAATTTCGATCTCATACTGCAGTTACCACTGATAGAGAGTTGCTAATTGATTCTATCAACAAAGATCTGGAGCGTATAATGGAATGGGGTGATCGTAATCTTGTTTCATTTAATCCAACCAAAACCAAATTATGCCGTCTTTCACGAATAGAGCGACATAAAAATTTTCCTATTAAAATAAACCATGAAGAATTGCGTGAGGTTGAATCAGTTAGACTTCTTGGAGTAGATATTCAAAATAACCTGAAATGGAATAAACATGTGTTCAACCTTGCTAAATCTGCAATGCAAAAATTAGGATTCTTGAGTCGATGTAAAAAATATTTCAATCCCGAGCAAATTTTGTTAATCTTCAAGTCCTTTATTCGTCCATGTATGGAGTACTGCTGTCATGTTTGGGGAGGTGCTTGTCAGTCAACAATAAATTGTCTAGACTCTGTTCAGAGAAAAGCAATACGATTGATTGGTAATACCGAACTAACGGACCGGCTTGATTCACTCCAGCACAGAAGAAATGTGGCTGAATTGTCAATCTACTATAAATATAACTTTAGCGAATTCTCCTCTAAAGAAATTCAAAATATCCTTCCATCGTGTGCGCAGTATAATCGACAAACAAGAGCTGCCGAGTTATCCCATCCATTTGTTGTACAAATACCTCGTTGTAGAACTGTGTCCTTCCAAAACGACTATTTTAATAGAGTGGCCAAATTATGGAACTCATTGCCTTCCTCTGTATTTCCCGATGAATTTTCCCCTCAGGCATTTAAAGAAAATGTCCATCATCATTTAAAAAAATTAGTATAGTTATCCTTATATCCCCATTCCTTCCATTTTCCTCATCTCCTTCCTTTATAGTTGACATGGTATCTTCGGATATTCAAAGAGTCTAAATAATGAATATTTCATATTTAGTGTGCTAAACATGTCTAACTAATTAATAAAAAAAAAAAAAAAAAAAAAAGCCATCACGGCAACACAAAATACAGTTCACAAAAGAACTTGGATATTACATTGTGGGGTAAAATAAAAATTTAAACTAAATCTAATTGAAATATACATTTATAAAACTTGTGTTTTTCCGGGTGTTTTGTTAAAATTACCAGAATTGTACATAAAAAAGAATATTAAACGTATTGTCCTAAAGAATGGAAAGACGATGTAAGAATCGATGCTTTGTTCTCTCCATTCAGAGTTCGAACATTAAATCCTGTTAATTACGATTCTAAATTAAAATTTTGGAAAAATGCCATAACAAAATATTGTTTGTATAAAGGGGAAAGCAATATAAATATAAAAGAATTGAAAAATGCTTTTCAGCGTAATAATAAAATTCCTTATGTATTTCCAACGGTATTAGAGGATATGTTTCAGAAACAGGAAGTTAAATTAAAAAATGATTTCATGGAAATTCGACAGTATACATGGAGTGGCAGGGGTTTTAATTCGTTGATAAAAAAGTATTTCAAAGAGTCTCAATAAATTTAAAAATTTAACGATACAAACAAAAGATGATTTCACAGAATATGTTAAAGGTGAGTTTTTATTTAAGACTCTGTTGTCTCGAGGTTTAATTTCTATTCTTATTTGTAGAATCAATCAACAAAAATCCAAAGGGAAATGGAATATTTAACCAAATCTGTTATGTCCTTAGCCGATGCTATCGAAAAGCTTACCAATTCCAATTTAGAGTTTAAATTAACAAATGAAGGTGCTTGTTAGCAATTCAACAGGTAGAAAACGAACAGAGTCGATAGACAATTACTCAAAAATTATAATAAAATTCGGTGCCACCGCACAAAAAGTCACAATCATTGAGCTTGAACGTGCTATTTATAATCTAGAAAAAACAGAAAAATATTTATTGAAAATTATTGATAAATTTGAAAATGAATTAAAAGATTTAGACATAAAAATATGAGGGTTGATTAGAGACGGCAAACGAAATTCAGCGAAGTTTCATTTTCGTTAGATCAAATACAATTACTACAATCTCGAATTCAAGATACAACGAGTGATGCTAAAGTGTTGGAAGCTTTTAAAATTGGTTCGAAAACTATCAAAAATTTGCTTTCTGATTCGCGAATGACGGGATAGCGTTGATGAGGCATTGGCAGTTGTCTAAGAAAAGCATGAGGTACATGATGATATCCAATCAACGTTGGGCGGTGGTAACACATTTAATATAATTGATGATTCCATTCTGGAAAAAGAATTAGAGGAATTGTTATTAGAAGATGCCTTCCCTGATGTTGTACTGTCTAATAATAATAAAAACGACGGAAATGAAAAGGAGAAACCAAAGGATACAATATTAAATATTGATGACTCGATAGAACGTCGTATGAATGAATTAAGAATTGAGTTTGGTGATGGATGTTTCTATTTTAAAAAAACAGCCTCAGTGATGATAATTATCTCCTATACTGATGTAACACCCCATTCAAATATTCAAGCAATAAACAGGAACTAAATTATATTAGCACCAAAATAAGAAGCAATGGCTGATGACGCCTATTCAGCGTGGTGATTTAATTCTAACAAGTATCATATATCATATACCTCACCATCAAGTAATCGGGAAAAAAATAATACTTGATTGATTGATTGTATTTTAATTAGTAATTAATTTCCAATATTATAGTTACATATATTTGTACTTAATATTCATAAATTAGTTAAAGAGCGAAAAACAAAATGTAAATATATCACATTAAACAAATAAAATTTTTGATAATAAAATCGTTTAAATTTGTTGGTTCTTATTCTTCATTTTAACAATAAGTCTCACTAATCCACTTTAACATTTCGAAAGTTGAATGTTTTATTGTTTATTTTTAGTAAGTCATTGTACTTTTAAATTGTTATAAAATTAAAAATATTGTACTTACTTTAATTGAAATTTAATTTTGCCCTCAAATACACAGAAAATATACTTCTGTAAAAATCTTATATAGGAGTAGTAGTTACAAAACCTGCCACCAGCAGCGCGATTTTTTAGATTCCAATCGTCATTTGGTGATGAATTTCTGAAGCTTCAAGTAAACATTCACGCCATTCATTATCATTTGTTGCAATACCTCGAGCTTCACATGCTGCAACAATAGTAGTGTACTCAACACCTTCATACATACGTAGATCAGTAAAAGATTTTGACTAATATTATGGATTTTTAACTATTTTTATGGATCGTTTTAAGGAGTAAATAAAATGAACTTCGATAGCAACGTTGAAAAAGAACAAATCGTTCATGGCAAGCAACTATTAGCTTTTAAACTATGTTTATGCTTGGCTGGAATGAAATTTCATCGAGGGTGAGCTCTTTTAATAAATCCTAATAACTCAATTTTAAAATCGATTGTTTTTGGTTGATATTTAATATTTCTTTGGTTCAGTTTCACACAAAAAACAAAATTTTACAAAACAGTATGTATAACAATATTTACTTAAAATTTAAAAAAAATAGAAATTTGATAAAATAAAATTTGTACGGTTATAATTTCATTATCATTTGTTTTGTATATGTCCAATAAAAACGTTTCTTCGCGTACTTATATAGTAATTAAAATTAAAATACATATATGACTTAGATGAACTGCAGTGATGATGATTTGAAATAAAATTAAACTTTTAATAAAATTTAATTATGTCATCATTTTTACATTGCTTCTTTTTCACACCCGTATTAAATTATGTTTAATTTTATTGAAACTTTCAATATCCGACCTAAAACGAAATAAATCCATAAATTTAAATTTTAACTTCAACCTGAAAGGATAAATAATACCTCGAAACAATTTTGATTTTCATCGCTTTATAAATTTTGATACAAGCAATAGCAATATCAGACGCATATGAAATTTCCGCATCTGTAAGGCATACCTTTTCCCAATTTGGTAATTTCGGTTCTTTTATTTCCATGTCCAGTAATTCTGATGCAAGAGATAACAATTCTCTAGAGCTACATTCTGCATGCACTGCTAGTTCACTTAAATCTAATGTTCCTTCAACTTTAATACAATAATCGTCAGATAAAAAAAGTGCATCACGCTGTGATCCAACGCCTACTTTGAGAATTGTACAGTCCTGAAGAATATTCTAGAAATAATAAATGTCATTATCAACATGTTTCAAAATATTAACCGGATAAGTACAATCAGAGAAACACTATCACTCACTCTTAATTCTTTTGGTATGTTTCCACGTAAATTACATAATCTAATTAAAGCACAATATCCATCGATTGTGGCTAGCTGTAGTAGACCAACATCTACACGTTGGTTTTTTGTATTTTCTGTCCACAGGATATCAAATCCTATACATTTTGTATTGATGCACCCTCTTAAAAAATAAATAAACATATTCGAAACTCATTTTTATAAAACAAATATAAAATGCTATGAAACTCACATGCTTATTCTTTGAGCTGCATTTCTACAATCATCTTCATCAATAACTATGTGAATATGTTTACTAAGCTTTGAGCTGGACGTTCCAATAGAATTTTTTGATTCGAGTTGCAAAGCTTTATAGCCGGCATATATGGCCACCCCGGCACCGATGGCAGCACCAATGCCAATTGCCCAGTTGTTTCCATTATTTCGGTTATCACTCATTTTATTTTTCGTGCAAGATAATTCAATTTTGAGAACAATAAATCAAATAAAAAATTTATTTACTTTGTAATAGTATCGACTATCGTGACCGTCGACCGATATCAAATTATTAATTAATTATTAACTTTATATCACGTGTTTTTTGTAAAACTATTTATACTGCTTTCCAATTTATGTTGATTTGTTCTGACGAACGTGCTAAATTTATTTTTATTTAACTAAATCAATATTTTGTTTCTCTAAATGATTGTAAAGTAATTAATGTTTTGATCAATAGTGTACAATCACATAAATTAAAATTGGGCGATTTTGTTAAATCAAATTTAGATCTAACAGCTAATTGGAAACTAGCATTAATCATTATTCGGGGAAACACTTTATTTCGAGGAAACAAGTTAGTTGTAAAATTCCCCGTTCGTCGTAATTTTGTTATTTGTCGTGTCTTTCGTGTGTCAAATCGTCATAGTTTCTTAAAAAATAATTGTGTATTGTATGAGAATTGAGAAACAAAAATCAAAGGAAACAACAAAATTATATGTACAAAATTCAAAAGAAAATACATATATTCAAATTTTATTAGTTATAAATTTTGTATACATATAAAAAAAAGTGAAACAAAAATTCAATTACTTCATATAATGTGTTAGTTTTTCCTTAATTGTAACGAAGTAGCCAATATTATATCTGAAACATAAAATGTTTATTGTACCAGAAGTTTAACTTACATATATGTATTTTAGGATTATAACTGTTTACCTAGAAACAATTTCCTTTTTCATTTCTTGATACAATTTGATACTTGCTATAGCAATATCAGATGCATATTTAATATCATCAACAAGAAATGTTGCTTTTTCCCAATTTATTGTACTTGGTTTTTGTAACTTTATTTGCAATAACTCTGAGGTCAAATCATCTAGACCATTTTTAGCACAGTTTGTATATGTTGCCAATTCACTTAGATCTAAAGTACCATTAACCTTAATCTTGTAATCATACTTTAAGAATGACGCACCCTGATGTGCTCCTACGCCTACTTTTAGTATTGTTTCATCTTCCAGAATATTCTGAAAATAAACGAAATTTTGTTAACTTTCTTCTTACCTAAGAAGTGATTTTGCAACGAAACATCTAACTGAAGTGTTGTGGTGTTTAGATGTACCTATAGATGAATCCGCGTGCAAATGCAAGAGATTGATTGAGTTTGCATTGGCAAATTGAATTGGGAGCCGGAGAGAATAGTTGTATGATGAAGAATTTTGGGCAAATAAAGTATTTTTGACGAACAACACAAAGAAGTTCTAGCAGGTATTCGAAACTTATACTCCCATTATCCTCTTTTTGAATTTCTGTTTATACTTTATACCAAATAGCGAAAATTCTACTCACAATGGTCGAGGAATGCAAGAACAACAAGGAATGGTGTTACTTCGAAAATTTGTTGTATTGGACAAGACCATTTAACGAGAACCATTTTTAACCGTTGCTACAACAATAAGCGGTAGTATATGAGAATTCAAACATAAATCCTTACGTAAAGACGAATTAAAACTGTCTTTTAGAAACGTTAAGTTTACATTCAAAACAAAATTGGTACAAATATTAAATCAGACACATGTGATGTGAGAGCTTGATATTACAGGCTTTATTCGCTTCAACAACCAAAGTTCGTTAATTTCAAATAGTATACTTACTTCTAGTTCCAATGGTATACAAGTTCCTAAGTAACATAATCTTATCAAAGCGTAATATCCATCGATTGTTGATAATTGAAGTAGACCCACTCTTTCACGACGATTTCCAGTATTATTTGTCCATAAGATGTTAAAACCTACACACCCTGTATCTTTACATCCTCTGTAAAAATATTCGTCAGAAAACTTTTAGAGGTTTGATTTTGATAAATTTAATCAAATACGTAACAATAAACTTACTTTAATAATTTCAAAGCAGCAGTTTTACATTCGTTACTATTATTTACTATGTGTATATTACTGGAGGTATTTTCTTCGTAATTATTTTCCCCAATAATACCTTGTGTTAATTTATATCCTGCATATAGCGCAACACCATCACCAATTGCTGCACCGACTCCAAGGAGCCAGTTTCTTTGGTTACGATTTGATTCACGATTCATTTATAATCACATTTAGTTTAGACTTTGTCAACAAACAACATTTAAAGTTGTAGTGCTGTCAAAAAGAGTTCGACGTTTAGTAGGGTTCTTCAAAATTAACCTTTAGCCACAAAAGATAGATGTCGTTAAAATGTCGATAAAAAATAAAAATGCCGATATTTTTATATTAATTTAATTAATTTTTTTATATTAAATATATTTATAAGACATATGTATATATGGAAATATTTGTTGTAAAGAAAATCTGCAAAAATTTTCGCGACTTACGTTTGTGACACGATATATTTTAGGGTAGCACAAACGGTTGAGAATGGCATATCATTTACAGGAATGGCACATCATTTACAGGTAACCAATGCCAAATGCAATTGATAAAAAGGAGCGAAGTAAGCAATTTTCCCAATTTTCCCATTGAAAGTCTATGGGAACCGTTTTTCGGTGAATATTTCTCCGTGGTATGTCTAATTTTCAATATTTTTTTTGTAAACCATCTATAGCTAGGTCAGGGTTGCCATGTTTTCAAAGTTTCAAAGTAGGACACACTACCCCTAATGTCTCAAAACTAAAAAACTCGTTGGATTTGTGCCACTTCATTTTTCAGTTAAAAATAAATTTTTTTAAAAAAAATTCCGTTTCGGTTAGGTGTAAGTATGAATGTATGGGCGTTATTTCTGTAATGCTAATTTATTTATTTATAATGAATAATGGCATACAAATTCGCATTGATGTTATTAGCCTCCAATGCGGTAACACTCGAAAAACTTAAACTTAAAGTTTTAAGAACTCAGAAATACAGCCAAACATGCCGTCTGCTGATTCATTGGCACTTTCAAAAAAATCAATAAACTTATGTTTTTTTTTGATTTAGCGTATGGTTTTTTTTTTGTGACACATTAAAAAATTAAACTTAAAAATAGGTAGACTCTTCTATGAAATCTACCTAAAACAATACATGGATACACATTAAATGAACTTACAATCGATTTGATTGCGTGTCTTTTAAGTAAATTAAAAAGTAAAATATTTGAACATTGGGCAGTACATTTGAACATTAGATGTTTACATCGAGCGAGTCTATCCATGCTACTACATCGGGAGTTGCCAAATGGATGTCTGAGATGTTGCCATTGTAACGTCGAATTGGACACACAGTTGCAATGTGTTTTATAGTTTGTTGTGGAGCGCCGCAGTCACACTCAGGGGACTCTGAAATGCCCCACTTGTAGAAAGAATCAGCACAACGTCCATGATTCGTTCTTATTCGGTTTAATGTAGTCCAGGTATGACGTGGCAAATCGAAACCAGGTTGGGTAGAGGTCGGGTTAGTAATAGAAAGGCCAGTTGTGTTGTAATGTTGCCAGGAGGTGTCCCAGGCATCCAAGATATTAAAATCAGTTGCCAGCAGGTTGCTGGCAGTTTTATGTGGAGGCTTTCTTGACTTCAATCGACAACGAGTGTGGTCACCGTAATGTTCGTGCAAGGGTAACGTGGTGTTGTTGGTTACCTTTTTATGTTCACGCATGAGAGCATGCGAGCGTCTGAGTGCAGGTGGAGCGATATTGCTTAACACAGGGAGCCAAGGTAAAGGGGTGGATCTGATAGTACCACTTATAGTACGCATCGTAGCATGCAGCTGGCAGTCAACTTTTTGAGTATGTGTGCTATTCAACCAGACTGGTGCGCCATACTCAGCCACTGAGTAAACCAGACTTAGAGCAGTTGTTCGGAGGGTAGCTGGAGTAGCACCCCATGTAGAGCCTGCCAGTTTGTGCAATATATTGTTTCTCGTTTTAAGTTTTTGTGACGTATTTTCTAGGTGGAGTTTAAAAGAAAGAGTTCTATCGAGAGTAATGCCCAGGTACTTTGGCTGTTGATTGTATTTAATGACAGTGCCGTTAAATAACACTGATAGTTCGTGTTTTGCCAGTTTGTTGTTTAAGTGGAAACAGGAGCTCTCGGTTTTACTTAGATTGGGAAATAAACTCCACGTTCGAAAATAGTCATTCATTATCGCTAGGTCAGTTGAGAGCAAATCCTCCAAAACACCCATGTCTTTGTTTTGAGTGGCCAGGGTCCAATCATCAGCGTAACCAAATTTCTTTGATGTTGTGTCAGGAATGTCATGGATGTACAGATTAAAAAGTAATGGCGCCAGGACGGAACCCTGTGGTAAACCATTGTTAAGCATTTTAGACCTACTGCAGGAATTATTTAGATGAACTTTGAATACACGATTACTCAGCATGTTGTTAATTAAACGCGAGATGGTGCTACAAGGTATTGCATTGAACAGCTTATATATAATCCCAATTCGCCAGACCGTGTCATATGCTGCAGTAAGATCGATGAATACTGCGCCTGTTTTTAGTTGTTTTTGATACCCAGCTTCGATATAGGATGTTAGAGCGAGCAGTTGGTCAGTGCAACTACGATTGGGACGAAAACCAGCTTGTTCGACTGGGATCTGGTCATTCAATATCGGTGCGATACGATTGTATATGAGCCGTTCTAGCAATTTATAGCAGGTGCTCAAAAGGGCAATCGGGCGATAGCTTCCTGGTTTATTGGATGGTTTACCTGGCTTAAGTATCGCTATCACTTTCGTAGTCTTAAAATGTTTTGGTAGGTTGCCGGTTTCTAGGACATTCGAGAAAAATTTAGTTAGCCACTGTTTTACATTTTTTCCAGCATTCTTAAGAAATTCTGGAAAAATGCCATCGTAGCCAGCTGCTTTTCCGTTTTTTGTTTGGGACAGAGCTGATTCTAGTTCTTCGCTACTAAAAGAGTTCGCATACTTCGATGGAGACGAGCAATTGCGCTTCATTTCTCTTAATTTGCGTTTAATTGTTCTCTTATGAAGGCGATTAATAGAAGCACGAGACATATTTACTATGTGATTTGCGATGTCCTCTGGATTTATTTCATTGTTAGCACGAGTAATTGAGTTTGAGCCACCCAGTTTCCGAAGGAGACTCCATGCTTCCCTGCTTGAATGGGAAAAATCAATGTTTTCAACAGCCTTAATCCACTTTTGTTTTCTCGCGGCGTCCAGTGAGTATATTAAGTCAATAAACTTATGTTGTAAGCCAGTTACTCATAAGTAGTTAAGCAACTGTATAAGTTACTCATAAGTAGTAGTAGTTTTGTGTATTTCCATATTCCTTCAAAATCGTTAGCTTTCTGTGCGTATTTTATTTTATCCTTTCTACTTGTATTAAGTATTGTGGCTTCTTTGCATGTTGTTCGCTTCCGTCCTACTACATTACAACCGAGCCTTGTCTGTGACAAGGTGAATTCATAGTAGCGATATGAAATTATTCCAATCATGTATATATGTATGTATTTTTACACGTTGTGTATTTATGCATGGATATTTATATGGTTGATAGGCTCTTATTATGTAATTAAATATGACATAATTAGAGCTGGAAGTGTGAGCAAGTGCTGTTAAGTCTGTTGTAAAAAAATATACTAAACGCCAAAAAATCCTTAACAAAATCGTTAAGATAGAATGAAATGAACTTTACGTTAAGTTAACGTTAAGTTTGCGTTAACGAATATAAATGCTCTAGTGCATTTTCATACATTTGTACTTTACGTTAAGTTAACGTTAAGTTAAAGTTACCGACTATAAATCGGGCATAAGATACTACAAAATTTTGATTTTGGTAAGAAATTACGTATTCTTTGACGTTTGATTTGATATTAATTTTGGGTTTGTAATCAATTTTATAAATCATATCAATTCTTTAAAGCAATAAACTGATTTTAAAATCAAAATTTAAATAATGAAATCAAAATAAACATTTAATACAAAACAAAAACAAACAAAAGCAAAAAAGATTACTATTACAAACGGTTTTCTGATAGCTCAAATTCATATAAAAAGATGTGGCAGTTAATAAATGAAATAATGTATAATACCGTTTCTTTACAATCCCTCCAACAATCAATTGAATTAGAAATGGATAGCATAATTTTGGATAACCAAGAAACAGTCGCTCAAGAGCTAAATAAAATTTTTGTCAATGTTGGTAGGAACGTTACAATGAATGATATGTCAGAAGTATTATTGGCTGATACTACCAATACGAATGAGTTGAAAACATTTACTCCAACCGACCTAAATGAGATAAAGGAGATAATTAATAATCTAAAGGAGTCGTGTTCTGCTGGATATGATCATATATCCGTATCGTTCATAAAAATCAATTCGCACACATTAGCCCCTCTCTTGTCTCGAGAAATAAATAAATGTTTCCTAAATAATAACTTTCCCGACTCGCTAAAAATTGCTCGAATCGCACCCATATTTAAATCAGGCAGCAAGCTGCAAGCTAATAACTATCGTCCAATCTCAATCTTGCCAACGTTTTCTAAAATCTTTGAAAGAAGTATTTATAACAGAATGAACAAATTTCTAATAGAAAACAGTGTTATACATAATTACCAATTTGGATTTCAAAACAAAGCAGTACTTTGTCAGCTTGTCTAAATTTAATGCAAATGATATATAATAACATTGAAAAGAAATCAAAAACAGGTTGCATTTTTATTGACTTAAAAAATGCTTTTGATAATGTCCATTACGACATATTGTACAAAAAGCTAAAACATGCGGGTATTGGGCAGAAGCCGTTGAGTCTTATAAAAAGTTACCTAGAAAACCGCCAACAGTATGTTCAAATAGGTAAAAACAAATCCCAACCATTAAACATTTCCTGTGGGGTACCACAGGGATCAATTTTAGGCCCTCAGCTCTTCCTAATATTTATCAATGATATTTTTTCTTTACCATTAATGGGCAAGATTTAGCTTTTTGCAGATGATGCTGTAATAACATACGGTGAAACTAGTTTCCGAAACTTAAAAACAGCAATGGATCATGACCTTAATTTACTTAGTGAATGGTTAGATAACAATAAACTCATTTTAAACACTAAAAAATCTCATTTTATGTTATTCAACACCAAAAACTCATCAACTCTTGACACTTTTAACGAAATCAGCACGAACAAATTTACCATACAGAAAGCCGATTATATCAATTATCTTGGTCTAATTCTTGCTTCAAAGTTGAATTGGGCAAAACCAATCAATAAAGTAAAGAATAGAATTTGTCCATTTATAGCCGTTTTCAGAAGAATAGGTAAATGGGCTATTATTTTGAAAACGTACATCGAAAAAAAAACAACTATTTTTTAAAAATCTGAAATTTTGATATATTGTTGGCATTGACGAAAGGAAAAAAGCTATTTCTGCTTTTATTTTTTGAGTACTCTGAATCGGAGTTATGCGCGGTTGAATTTAGAGGCTTTTTCACGTAGTTTTGGTGATGGGGTAGTATCCCCAAATTAACATCCAAATAAACATTACCAAATAATATTATAACCAATTATTACCAATGTAAATTCAATAAATATTATTTGTGCAAAATCAACAATCTTAAAATTAATTATTGCGAAACACTTTTTTAAATTAAATTAAATTAAAATACAAAATTGACAAATTAGGATTAAGTAATACGCGACATACATCAACAAATAATAATATTTTATAAAATTTAGATTGGTAATCAATTTTTAGTTTTTATGAAAAATGGGTCGATTAAGAAAAGTTTTTTGAATTAATAACTAGTCTAACGGTAACCACAGAACTAAACAGTCGTTCGAAAAACAAAAAACAAACCGGTTCAGTCAATTTTAAATCAGCGAGTCAATTCTGACAAAAATCAATCAGTCAGTAGTGAAATTATATTCTAAGTTAAGTTATATCCTAAAGTAAAATAAAGTTTAAGTTCATTAAAATAAGTTGAGTTCATTTGAAATAAGTTAAGTCAATTTTTATCGAATCGAGCAAATAACGAGAAATCGATCAATACGGTGTGAAAACCGAGTTAAAAAAAACAGTTACTAAAGCCAATATTTATATACAATTTTTGTAAACATTTAACGGAAAAGTTGTACTATTAAAAAGTTATACGAACTATTGTTAAATAAAAACACAAAGTGAGAAATATATAAGTTTTATTATTCCATCTGTGAACTAGTGTTACACACCATATTAATACTACCATCATTAATAGTGGTGCATCCTAAATAAATATTAGTGCATCCACCAGTTTCACTACCTTTTCATAAACAGTAGTGACAAATTGTTTGTAGTGACAAATTGCTACTCAAATAGTGTGTGAAACAACCATAATCGCACTAAGGCTAACATTGTCACTACATTTCAACATAGTAGTGCACATATAAATATTTGCACTACAATTTGATTACATAGTATAGTGCCATATCAAAAATTGCACTACATATTATTATACAGTAGTGTTGTTATCACCCTTTGGCACTACAATGGTGGCAATGTTTTTTGAATAGGTGCCACAAATTTTATCCGACTTACGTATATTTTTGCAAGTAAAAAGGAAAATAATTGAATAATTGAAATAAGTAAGTTTAAAATTAATAACTTTTCTCTTTTCCGCTAGGCGGCGCGTAAAACCTTGGTTTACTTCAAAGCTCATATCTCAAAAAGTAGCTTTTTTTTTTTGTTTTTCACAAATTTTAAAGTAAACATATGCAGCTATGAAATTAAGAAATAAAAAGTCAGCAATTCAATATGGATTTTTTCTTACGATTTTTTAAAGTTTGGTATATGAAAAATTCACATGTGTTTTTTTATTAAGTTAATAATCCTGTACTAAATGTGGATTTAATAAATTAAACATTTCATATTTTAATACCTGCAATAAATTTGAACCATTTTCTGTGCGGGTTAATGGTTAAAAACTTATTAAAAATTAATTTAAGTTAAGTGGTAAAATAAAGGAATTTAAATTATTAAAAGGGTCTGTAAAATGTTTATTCATTTTAAAAAATGTCAGCCCCTTTTTACTAATTAAAATCTCATTGGAGACTCATAATTTTAACATTTAAAATTTCTAATGATGCCCACAAACGGTTTTTGGAACAAATTATGCTTGCATCCAATCAAAATATATTAAATTGTACCTACCTAATTTTACCTGATTCTATCTATGTCAAAACTATTTAAAAGGTATATGATGTGATTGCCTTATAGCAAGTATATTCAAAAATATTTAGAAGACATAACCTTTAGAAAAGATAATACATAATAGAAATGCCTTTCAAATAGTGCTGTAACTTGTACGGTCTCAAATCATAAGCGGACATCAAAAAATGTGAAACTGGTCACACCAGCTGTTATTCAAAAAGCTGCGACCCTAAATTTCACTTTGCGTGATGACCAGTTTATATGTGAAACATGTGGCACTTATATCTATAAAAACAAGGTAAATTTAATTTTTTATTAAAATGAATAAAAATTCATATGCAACTAAAATTTTCTACAGCAGCTTTCATGTTCGGAAACTATCGATAGTGAAGTTATTTCTATAAATCAGGATATTTAAAATGTTCCAACGAACGAAAATATTCAAATACCTAAAGCATCTTTAGATCCATCACCAGTTTCGGTTGATACTATATCTCCACCAGTTCTTGAACTACTTAATGACACTTTAGAAGATATTAACAATGTTCTTGGAAGGTTAACCGAATCTCCTATCAAACAAAAACATATTACAACAGAAAGTTATAAAAAAATTGCAAGTGTCACATCGGCAATAAGTCAAAGAATATTTCAAGTAGATTCAGTTAAAGTGTTATCACCAAACGAGGAATGTGAATATACATCATGGCTTATGAACCTTAAAAAGGAATTTAAAGATGCCAGCTCTAAATCAAAACAAGTGTTTTTGTTGACAATTCTACCACGTACATTTTGGTCAAATCAACGTATCCAGGATCTCAATGATAACGCAGAATGAGATAGAAGCTGCACAATAAAGTTCAATAAAGTTCAAGCCACAATCCACCCAATCGTAATTTACTACAAATCATGTAATGATAAACTAGAGGTCTTATCTTTTGTCATTATATCTGATCATTTAATGCATAACACAGTTGCAGTTCATGAATACCAGGAAAGGTGTATTGAATTCATTGAAAAACAGCAAGAAATATATCCAAGTATCAAAAAAATTTTATATTTTACTGATGGTTCAGCAGCTCAATATAAAAATAAGAAGAATTTCATAAATCTCTGCAAACATATTGATGATTTTAAAATACCTGCAGAATGGCATTTCTTTGCAACTGCGCACGGAAAGGGTCCATCCGATGGGATTGGAGGAACACTTAAAAGAGAAGCCCGGAGAGCTTCGCTTAAAGGAGAAAAAATATCAACAGCAAGGGAATTATTTGAATGGGCGGAAATTTGGTCGAAAAAAACCAACCACGTTATGAAGATTTCATATGTGTCTTCAGGTGATATCGAATTACAGGAGCAATTTCTTTCGATGCGGTTTTCGGACATTAAAACTATAAGTGGAACTCAAGGATTCCACTGTTTTTAACCGGATAACACTACACCCGATAAAATAATTGCCAAAATGTTTTCTTTTTCTGTTAATCATAAATATTTCAATTTAAAGGCAAAAAGAATTATATAAATTAATTTTTTAATGTATTAATTTATATAATATTGATTAAATTATAATGTTTATAGAAAAAATATTTTTTTAATTTTTTTTCTAATGATAGTGTTGGTGATGTTGAAATTATAACAAAATCTTCGATCATTGGGATCTCCTATTCTTATTCTGAATAAAAACCTGTTTCTCAATCAGAAATACACAGAAAATGGTTCAAATTTATTGCAGGTGTTAAAATATGAAATGTTTAATTTATTAGATCCACATTTAGTACAGGATTATTAACTTAATAAAAAAACACATGTGAATTTTTCATATAACAAACTTTAAAAAATCGTAAGAAAAAATCCATATTGAATTGCTGACTTTTTATTTCTCAATTTCATAGCTGCATATGTTTACTTTAAAATTTGTGAAAAGCAAATAAAAAAAAAGCTACTTTTTGAGATATGAGCTTTGAAGTAAATCAAGGTTATACGCGCCGCCTAGCGGAAAAGAGAAAAGTTATTAATTTTAAACTTACTTATTTCAATTATTCAATTATTTTCCTTTTTACTTGCAAAAATATACGTAAGTCGGATGAAATTTGTGGCACCTATTCACAAAACATTGCCACCATTACCAAAACTACGTGAAAAAGCCTCTAAATTCAACCGCGCATAACTCTGATTCAGAGTACTCAAAAAATAAAAGCAGAAATAACTTTTTTCCTTTTGTCAATACCAACAATATATCAAAATTTCAGATTTTTTAAAAATCAAAAATTTAAAAATCAACAAAAAAATGTACCTTTTCAAAATAATAGCCCAAATATATCCCAACGAAATTAAAAATACAACTTTACTTTGCACACATTCAGTCTCATTTAGCATACCTATTACCAATATGGGGTAGCATTAGTAAAACGCATCAGAAATATTTATCAATATTACAGAATAAATGCCTAAAATCTATTTTTAATTATCCCACACTAACATTTTTTATGAAGGTCTCCAATTTTTCAACAAAATACCAGATTTGATCAAAAACGATAAATATCAGGTCTTTAAGAAATATTTGAAACAATCTTTAATTGAAGAGTATAAAATCCAATACGATAACACTCATGATTCGAATTACTTAAATTAATTTTATACCATCGTACAATGCTCAATCATTCCTATCAAATAGCTAATGTTGTTATTTCCAGTCATCTTTCTTCTTTTTGCTCAGTTTCATACTACTCTCGTTCATCACAATCATCATCAAAGTTTGTGTTATATCATATCAGTACTAATTGATATTTATTTACTTCTTTAAATAACTTTTACTTTAAATAATATTGCTATCCCTTTCCTATTAATTTTTCTCTACTTTTTTTTCTTTCATTTTAAGTTTTCAACGACATCTTGTCTATTAGCCTATTATTTTGAAATTAATTAAAGTATTTTCCTGCATAAGTATTTTCAAACAAACTTCAAAGTTTTATTTCTACTCAAACGATATTTTACTAACTTTACGACACTAAAATTAGGGTTTGCACTTGTACTCGCCCGGATAATAGAATAAAATGGATTGACTTAGCAAACGTTTCGACTAAAGTTTCTTGTTCAGACACTAAATTACTCGCCATACGACTCAAGTTCTAGCATAGTCTAACCGTATAAAATAGACAAAAAAAAACAGCTCATCAGTTAAAATTGTTATTATAGATTTATTGTCTTGTCATTATTGCTACGTGACTAATGTGTTAAATTTTGTTCAATTTCGTTGAAACGGCCAATATCCAATCTAAAACGAGATAAATCCATAAATTTAAATTTTAACTTCAAGTTAAAAGGACTACTACCGCGCAAGAATTTTGTTTTTCATTGCCTGATAAAGTTTGATACAAGCAATAGCAATATCAGACGCATATGCAATTTCTGCATCTGTAAGGCATACCTTTTCCCAATTTGGTAATTTCGGTTCATTTATTTCCATGCCAAGTAGTTCGTTTGCCAGCGATACCAATCCTCGAGACGCACATTCTGCATGCACTGCTAGTTCACTTAAGTCTAATGTTCCTTCAACTTGAATGTCATAATCTTCCGATAAGAAGATTGCATCACGATGTGATCCAACGCCTACTTTGAGGATTGTATCATCTTGAAGAATGCTCTAGAAATAGTAAATTATATCTTGTTTAAAAAAAATTACGACGAAGAAATTCAATTAACTCACTTTTAATTCTCTCGGTATGTTGCCTCGTAAATAACATAATCTAATTAAAGCACAATATCCATCAGCCGTAGCTAACTGTAGTAGGCCGATTTCTTCACGTCGGTTTCTAGTATTATTTGTCCATAGAATATCAAATCCTATAAATTTTGTATTGATACATTCTCTTGAAAAATAAGTAAACAAAATCAAAACCTATTTTTGCAAACCAATATTAAATCCCAGACTCACCTCCTTATTCTTTGGGCTGCTTTTCTACAATCATCTTCATCAGTAACTATGTGAATATTTTCACTAAGCCGTGAGCTGGGCGTTGCAGTTGTAGCAGAGTTTTCTGATAGCACTTGCAAAGTTTTAAACCCTGCGTATAATGCAGCCCCGACTCCAATGGCTGCACCAATTCCAATGGCCCAATTATTTTCATCTCGTCTTTCACTCATTTGAATTTTCTTGTAATAATTTTAAAACGCAAACTATAGTTTAAGTGTAACTTGTGTTTTAACACTACACAATCTTTATTTTAAAATTAGTTTAGTTGAAATACTTTTTCTATTCTTACAGAAAGCTAATGATTGATCACACCAAAACCCACGGTTATATTAAACTGTCGGGGAAACACTTATTTGCTAAAATCAATATTTCATATCAGTATTCTCAGTATTCTAAGTATTTTATTATTTTTTATCATCTAATCTAATATGTACGATAAATTTTTAATTTATATATTTTTGTTTTTGTTTAAACTGATTATTTATTGAAAGTTTATTGAATATTTTAATTAAACTCTTTATACGCAGTATATGCTTTTTAGAAATGATTAAATAGAAAACCATTAAGTTATCTTGCACATGATATCAAATTTAAAATTGAAATGCACAAAAGTTTGACTACTATAGCTATTTAATAAATATATATGTCTTATCAACGTTTGAACAAAAAAATTTTTATTCCAAGTTCAAAGTTTTTCTCTAAACTATACTGAAACTAATATTAATAATATGTACTTCACACACAATGCTAATCGACTCCGGTTTTACACGTGCTGCTTCCTTGCTATTGAAGAAAGTATAGAGGTGCATGCATAGTCCTCCAGATGCAGAGATTGTACTTACTAGGATTAGAAAACCGTTTAACTGGTCTGGTTGTGTATTCAAACACTGCTCTCACTTAATTTGTAAATATGTTTAACAATTAGGTAGTCCTAGAAGTGAGTGGTTAATAAACAAAACGAAGAAAGACTAAAGATGATTTCTTCTACCCACCTGAATTGCGAAACATGGTTCTCCCGTTTCTTGTAAGTACCGTCGACTTGCTCCGGACAAATTGGCCATTGCAAAGGCAGAATTTTATCTTACGTTATCCCAAGGCATCTGTCGATTATCTAACAGCCCTTGGGCTACTCCTCTCCATCTCGTCAAAAAGAAGAACGACGAGTGAAGACCTTGCGGTGCCTACCGTGCTCTTAACAATATCACTATTCCTGACAAATATTCCGCATATTCAAGCTTTTTCGTATCAACTTCATGGATGCAAATTCTTCCCCGCAACCGATCTCGTCCGCGCATATCATCAAACTCCTAAAGATGAGGGTGATATTGCTAAAACTCCAATATCTACTCCGTTCGGACTCTTCGAAGTCGTTCGAATGACGGTTCTTCCAACGGTTTATGCATTCCCTTCTCCGAGACCTAAATTTCTGTTTCATTTACATAGATGACATCCTTATTAAACTCTGGACATCCATTTTATGGATATTTGAAGCTGACTCGCAATATCTTTTTTTTTGGAAAGTTTTGGAATTTTTAACGACATACACAGCGAAGATAGTTGGTTCAATAGATTATTGAACATCAGTAATATTTAAGATTCGTCGCATGTAAATTTTCAAAACTTGGTGTATTTATTTACCATGAGTGATGTTATAGTGGGCACTCTAGGGTTGGCTTCTGAGGGGCGCTCAGGTTCATGGCAAGTAGGTTTTTGATCAATTGCTTATGTCTGTTAGATTTGACTCTGTTTTTCTGTAGATTTCCTGTCAACCTTTCAAATTGCTTGTTATAGTGACAATGTATATTTTCTTTTTAATTGATTATAGGCAGGTCAAATTTCCCAGCAGCTAGGTAATAAGTTTATTTCTCATATTATATTATTTCGCTCGCTGTTTAATTTGCATCCCTCGAGTTACATCAAGTTTAGATGTATCTTGAATAGTAAATAACTTGTAAATATTGATATAAATTGTCAATTTTAACAGTCAACTTACACTTAGATTTAGGTTGTCCAGCTGTTAAGGTGGTCAAAATAATTCAACTTTGTGAATAATTATTCCTTAAAGTAGTTTAATATTCATAGTATTTTAGTTTCTTCTGATATTACGGTTGTTAACGAGTGAAGTGCTCAATATTGCTTCCACGTTTTTTGTTTTTTGTTTAATTAATTATCTCATTAAATGGCGAAACTAACAATCAATTTCACTAACATAAGAGGTTTAAATATCAACCTCCATTCACTCCATTATTATCATCAAAGTTTCAAACCTGATATTCTTTTCTTAACTAAAACGATTATCAGTGACCGAGCGGTAACTCTTGATTGAAGTAAATACCTTTGTCCACATTATAAACTTGTGTCCTCATTTTATTTCAAGCATGGTATTTGTGTATATATTAGAAACACCATTCCTTATATAAGAATTAAAAATTTTGAATTAAATTCAAAATACCACAATATGGTTTCACTTAAGATTTGTTGTTCTAATCAAGCGTTGTTTGTCTTTGGGCTTTATCGTTCGCCTAACACGCCTGTGAACATCAACTTATTTCAGGACCTATCTAAAAAAATAGATAGGTTATTTGAGTATCATAATGCCAAGTTTATAGTTCTTGGTGACTTCAATGTCCACAATAAAGAATGGCTCACACACAGTTCCACTACTGATGAGATAGGTAAACAGGCTGAGCCATTTGCTCTTTACCATAATTACACACAGATTACAGATCAACCTACCAGAGTGCCTGACATTCCTGGACAAAATAGTAATTTACTTGATTTGTTTTTAACAAATGACCCTTACCTGGTACAATTTATTAAATTATCAGAACCTTTAGGTGGTTCAGATCATAGTTTGATCTCTACTCAGTTAAACTTACAAATTCTAAAACAATTTAAAGCCAATCCTCTTCTTCTTTGGGACTATAAAGCTGCGAATTAGACATTTTTAAGCGTTTTTCCTGGAAACGTAATTGTCTTACTGGTCAAGACCTTAACATAGCTACGTTAAATTTTTCGGAGGCTATTATTGAGGGTATGCGAAGTTTTATTCCCAATGGATTAACCGTTCCTAAGACTGATCTATGTTTTTCCAAAAAATGCAAAAAGGCTAATAAAATTAAGAAAAAGGCGTTTCAAAAGTTTAATCAAAACAAAACTGATGAAAACCTTAGACAGTACCGAAATTGAGAGAAGTATATGTAGAAAACTATAGATGCAGAAAAGAATTTCTTTAATAGGAAAAAAAGACACTAAATTTGCTGAACGCCCTCCTGGTTCACGGAATTTCTATAAAGCGGTTAAGGATGTTCAAGGCAATTTCTGTAAGTCTTCTCTGCCTCCCCTAATTGATAGAGATATGCCGATTGCTGACACAAAAGAAAAAGCTAACCTTCTGGGAAATTATTTCTGTAAAAATTCTACACTAAAGAACCCAATTCCTTACCTAAACCAATTCCTAGAGTTTCGCACAACATGATGCGCATAACTTTTCGTAAAAAAATTATTCGGAAAATGCTTTTACAAATTAATACTAACAAAGCATCTGGGCCAGATCGTATTCCTCCAATTATTTTGAAAACCTTTGCTAGGGAGTTAGCTAGGGAGTTATATAAGAAAGGACTTTTTCCCGAAATTTGGAAAATAGCAAGCGTACAACCCGTTCAGAAAAAGGGTAGTAAGACTGATCTAACAAATTACAGACCCATTTCAATTTTATCGGTTGTTTCTAAAATTTTTGAGAAATATATTAATATTAATATAATGAGCTTCTTAGAGTCTTCCAAACTACTTAATGAAAGACAATTCGGGTTTCGACGGGAGATTTACTTTCCGTTGTCACTCATGTGTGGAACAAGTCGCTTGAAAATCATGGTGAGACTTTCGGTGTTGCTCTTGATATTTCCAAAGCGTTTGATAAAGTTTGTCACAACAATCTCATTTGCAAATTAAGATGTTATGGTTTGAATGAGCAACTTATATCTTGGATACAAAGCTTTATTTCTGAGTGGAGGTTTCGGGTCAATATTGATGGTGTTTCATCAGATGTCTTTTCAACTAATGCAGGAGTTCCTCAGGGTTCTGCGTTGTCACCAACTCTCTTTCTTATTTATATTAACGATTTGTTGGATCCTACAATTAGTCCTATCTATAGTTTTGCTGTTGATAGTGTAATATTTTTTGTTGTATGTCGAGATATTTTGTAACATAGATTGAAAACACTTAAATGGTTTTATTTAATTATTATTTTATATTTTAATTAAATTCATTATACACAACATATATATTTGAATATTATAACTCGACTAACGTTCAATAATCAGGTTCTACTTTTCAATATATTACATTAACATCTAATTATTCAATTCCGTTATTTATAAGTATTTCGTTATTTATAAATATTTCGTTATTTATAAATACTTCACAAGCAGAGGCGGAGCGATGTACATTAATTAATTCAGTAGGGATAATAAACAATATTAAATTGTTTATTATCTCACATATACAACAGATAGCACACTTCATGCGTCTCATGAAAACCCTAAATTATATACACCGTTAGCGCTTAATAACTGTAGATCAAATTTGATAGATTCATTTAACCACGACCTTAAAACTATTTTGGATTGGGGGTCTGCTAATATTGTTGAATTCAATTCGAGCAAAACACAGGCTTGTCATTTTTCTACATTATCCACACCTAGTCCGTTTCTATTAAAGTTCGACTCTAAAGATCTTGTAGAAAAAGAATCTGTTAGACTTTTAGGAGTAGAAGTTGAAAATGATTTGAAATGGAATAATCATATTTTTAACCTAGCTAAGACCGCTATTCAAAAATTGGGCTTTTTGGGACGATGTCGTAAATTTTTAATAGCGAACAGCTTCTATTAATTTACAAATCATTTATACGTCCCTGCATGGAGTACTGTTCTCATATACGGGGTGGAGTTTATTATAGTAATTTTAAGTGCCTTGATTCTGTTCAGCTCAGAGCTATTAAACTGATTGGTAACTCAACTCTTACTAATGAGCTTGATTCTTTACAGCACAGACGAAATGTGGCTGATCTGACAATTTTCTACAAATACATTATAGATGAACAAACTTCTGCAGAAATTAAATCAATTTTACCAGAACTAGCAAACCTATCGCGTAACACCAGAGCAAATATTGTAGCATATGCTTTTACGGTTCATATAAAAAGGTGCAGAACTGTTGCTTTTCAACGTGATTTTTTCAACTGTCATCTCTGGAACGCTTTACCTTCATGGGTTTTTCCTGATAGCTTTAATCCTCAAAATTTTAAAGTAAGCGTCCATAAATTTCCTAGAGAAACCTAAGTTATTCAAACTTAATGCCAATCCTTAGTTGGCATGGTATCTTTGGATATTCAGAGTGTTATGTAGACTGGAGTATGATAATGTAGAGCGGTAAAGTTCCCGATTTATTCAAAGTCTGTTTTCCATAATTCACAATTTTGCTTACCATACGTAGTTCATAATAGTTTCTCATCCATCCACGATCTATAGACATATTTTTATACAGTTTCCGTTACATAAATTTGTTCTTCGCATAAAACAATTAACAATAATATTTCCTTTACAAACCCCTATTATTGACTCACAATGCGTTTTCACCAGCATTACTTCACCATCCTACATAAATTTGAATTCTCCGGACACTAACCGTAATTGCCCTGAATGTTTTCAAACCTCAAAAAGCTGTGCATATTTGTCCAATCGTCGCAATAGGAAAAAATTGTTATCCTACAATTAGTTAGGTATTCGATTTCTTATATGGATATTTTTTGTCAATTTATCTTTCCGTTATAGATCTACATTTTAATCATGATCTACTGTAATACTGTAGTAAGCTATTATTTCATAACACATAAACATCATAAGATCGGTTAAACTTACGTTTAACCCATTTTCATATTTCTTACAAATGTGTTGGAAATAACTTATTTCGTTAAATTATCTTACAATTTTATATATGACAAAATAACAAACAGTTTTGTTTTAACGGAAAAGGTCCTAACATTTATTAACATAACATAAATTAATATAAATTTCCTTTCAACAGAAACAGTTTGTCGAATTTTTCGATATTAAAAATCCTATATAAAAGAGATGGATATATGATTTTTTAGTCTCTTGTGCAGCATCTTTACTCTCATGAATGTCGAAATTAAAACTGAATTTTGCATTCATGTCTTTTTCTTAAAATTAAGTTAAAATATAAATAGTAAATTTTTAATTAAATTAAATTTTAAAGTAGTGCAATTAGATCTCAATTTTTTTAGTAGTTCCAAATTCGCGTAGTTCAAATTTAAAAAAAAAGTTTATATGTTGGAATCAAAGTATATAATAGTATATAAAAGTATATATGTTGGAATAAAAGTAATAATTATATGTGGAATAAAAGCAAGATCCACCACCCAGCGTTTCCACGGCACAACCATGACCGTACGGCTAATCTGGCTGAATTTGATCGAGAAATTGAGCATGTAAGGATTGTTTGTTGCAAGTTCTTTCCTCCCAACAGCCACCCGATCCCTTACAATTATCCGTTACTAACCCTTTGAACACTAAGCTCAAATTCATTAGATTCATAAATGGGATAATAGAATTTATCGATGACGCTAGTCTCGACAAACTCTAATTGGGACATAGCACCGTTGGCTAATTTAAAACAGATCATTTCGCCAATGTTTGCTGTGAAACTATAGCTTTTTATCTCTTTACAATCTTCATCATTGCAGACCGTTCCCTCACTGCCAATAAACAGGATCTGACTGCACGCATCGACTCGGATTCCCAATCCCAATAGCAACACAAAGAAGAGTAAGACTCCACCCTGGCTGATCTTACTTTTCAAATAAGCACCCTTGGTAGCGGCCCTGAATTCATGATCGTATGCATGAAGTTCTCAATCTTTACCATGCTGCCTACTAACACCTTATATTTATTCTCCTCATATTGTTCAAATGCCGCCACCACGTTCGTCTTAGAAACCCTTTGGTCGAGCTCACTAAAGCGATCTACTATACGTGGGTTGGAATCGCCTTCGCGATTCGCCAGTTGTTGAGGGAGACCCTCGACCCATGCACCATTGTGGATTCCTGAGGTGTGATAAGACCCATGTGGATTAAATCTCGATTTAACCGCCGATGGCGATCGAGCTTCCCTTTATTCCTTTGCCTTTGATGGAAGGCTTGACACAAACCTCTCAGTCTCCTAAAATACCGTGTTATGAGGCAGTATATCCCTAAACCAATGGTAACAAATATCACCAAGTAAAACAAAACCAACAAGATGCTGAACGCAGTGGATGAACATCGATAAACGAGTTCATCTTTAAAACAAGCCACGCATCCTTGGCAGTCGTATCGGGCAATAATATCTCCAGCGCAACCCGTGCAGTTGTAGGCGATCAACCCCAAAAACCTTCCTTTTATGATTTGATCAATGTCTACGACCGCCACGGGGAGGGTATTGACCGTTAGACTACACTGCTCTCCTGGCTTCATATTGGAAACAATGATATCTCCATACATTCCTACCACGTTGGGACAAGCAGGGATTGACACTGTGACTGCGGCGATGATTATTAGCCCCACCGAAATAGATTTAAATAAAATCATGGTTGATGAGACTGCCTGACCTAAGAATAACCCAAAACAATCGTGCCGGAAACCCAACACAATAAGATCAAAGCAGCTAGTGTAAAGTGTTTGTTTGTCTAGGTGACGGTTTAGGGATTGTAAATAAATATTGAAGAAACGATTACCAAAAGAAAACCATCAAATTCTGACTTGTTACTAGGAAGAACCTCAAACTATTAAATAACAACTTCGGTGTACCGTAGATATCAGATTTGTACATAAAATTTTACCATTTGGTTTCCATTAGTGATTTTTTTTTTGTTTTTCTTTTATTTTCTTTCTAAAGCCAGTAGTATATATTCTTAACTGAGTAAAATTTCATTCAGATTTATAATAATTCAAATAAATGACTGTAATATAATTAATATATATTTATAGAGTATAATTGATTTAGGACATACGTATAAAATATAAATTTATAACACTACGGAGCTGTTCGTTATTTAAAACAGATTATAAAAGTAAAGAAAAAAAATTTAACCTTTATTATCGTGAATTAATAATTTTTATTACCGGTATTACGGTTTATGTTCAAATTAACTTATTATAATGTATTACATATCATGATTCAAATTGTGTAATCACACTTGATGAAATCTTCAACAATAATTAAAACTTGTTTGATTTTTACCTAATAATTTAAAATGATTAAGATTTGTTTAATTTTCACCTTATAATCTATTAACTAAAGCTGCAATTAGACTATTGCAGAACTCTGCAATATTTCTGCAATGGTAGTGTGTAAAATATTCATTGCAGAAAAATTTGGCAATGAACTCATTGCAAAACATTGCAATGACTCATTGCAATGTTTTGCAATGAGTTCATTGCCAAACTTTTCTGCAATGAATATTTTACACACTACCATTGCAGAAATATTGCAGAGTTCTGCAATAGTCTAATTGCGGCTTTACATGAGAAAATGCGTTTGTGAATACATACTTTCATATTTAGATTAAACTATAATTTCAAACTTACTTTAATACTTAAATTTCCTCTAATTGATCCAAAATCAACCAAAAACGAAGTTACTTCTATATAAAAAAGAATAAAAAAAAATTATTATTAATATTTAAAAATAATAATCAAACAAAATAACCCAATAAACAAAAACTGTGTATTCACATTAAAACAACAATTAACAAAAATCTAAATAACAATTTAACATAATTTATCAAGAAAAATAAAAAAATGCATCTTAATATAAGAATGAGAACATGGCTTGCGGGCAGACAAGGTACGTAGGAACAGGCAAAACAAAGGGGTAACTGGACAATCTGTTTTGAAGTGGGAATAGAAGAAGTCGACATAAAAAAACTAATATACAAGAGAGTTCTAATTTCTGTTTTCCCATTACACAAGTTGCTGGTTATAGGAACTCCAGAAATTGAACTAAAAGACAATAGGTCTAGTTCACATCGAACTCGGGGTTTTCACTGATCCAGTTTTGAGAAAAACAAAAGTAATTTTTGACATAAAATAATAAAATGAAAACAAAAATTATAAACGAGACCGAATTCGAAAACAAAAATAATTAAAACATCTTTACAGCTCTTCAGCGTTGTCACTCTAATGCCAAATCTATGGTTTGAGCAAGGAATTCAGGATATGGAAGGAAGGGATTAGGAATTTTGGATGCTCTCGATGATCGGCAGCAGCTTTTAGCTAAGGTCAAACGCGAAGCGGATTTAGCAATACTGCTGGACGCTCAACAAGAAAAATCTATTAGAGACTCACAATGTTCCGTTTAACTAACAACTAAGTCGACAGCCCTCAGCTGGATTTACTCGCGACAGAACATTGTGAGTTTCCAGGAAGGATAGTCTTTGAGATGTTACAATGAGCGAACAGACAAATTCAACGGAAGATATAACTAACATGCCAACACCAAAAACCAACACGATATCATAACGAAGCAGCCGGATTTGATTGCGGTAAAACAAGTTTTACAACCTGACAAACAAGGTCAACGACTTACTAACTTACGACTTAAACAAATCAAAATAATTAAAACTAAACACACAAAAAAAATACCCGGAAGTGTTCGCGAATCAAACTAACAAACACTTTCAACGGTTACAAACTTAAAACTAAACAAATCCAAAACAACAAATAAGCTCAACAGATAACCCGGATATGCCCGCGATGTAATATCTCAAATCGATTCAAATAATGGAGCAACAACGTCAATGTAGTCATCCCTACTTACCTTGCCGCTCCATACGCCATGTTCTCAAACTACTTTAATCCTAGTGCATTTGCACTGGTAGTTGTGTGTTCATAAGGAACACGCACCACCTATGATACATGCCATCGCCACCCTTTTCACCCGGTCCATTACACGGTCAATGACAGCATTATATAAAGACAAAATATGTAATTAGCACTCATCTATTAGTTATCTAGAATCCCCGGTCCGATAATCTGTAATCACCAATCCATCCAAGCAATAACAACAGCCAAATAGTTTTATAGAATTCAATCTTTATTTTTTTCAATTATTAATAGTTGGACCACTTAATATGAACAATTTTTAGAAATATGTAATTAATTCCTATAATTTTGGAATTTCGTTTTCTTCTCAATTACAAAAATAAACAAACCCAAAGAATATTTTCATTTAATTTTTAAATCACTTAATGGAATTTCTTTTCTTTCTTTTGGGGATTTCTTTTTTTCGTATATTTTTATTTAAATCACTAATAATGAATCTAATTTCTTATTGTTGGTTCTTTTACAAACGAATTGAACAAATTTTAGAAATAATTAATTCCGAGAGCACTAACCAAAAAAAAATTTCAAATTTAAATTAACAAACAAAAACATAATAAAAATAAAATTAAACAACAGGATAGATAACACTCGACCGTCTCTTCTAGCTCAACCGTTCACGCTTCCCGTTAACTCTCGACTCCCGACCAACCATTCTCCAACCTAACTCAAAACCCCGGTTTTATTTGATCCGCTCAAAAACAAAAAAAAAAAAAAAATTGT
Source organism: Diogma glabrata (assembly GCA_963693315.1). NCBI lineage: Eukaryota > Metazoa > Arthropoda > Insecta > Diptera > Cylindrotomidae > Diogma > Diogma glabrata. The sequence goes on along the minus strand of OY856187.1, from coordinate 87,995,319 downwards.
CAAGTTAGTAAAAAAAACCCACAATTCCAGAAACCTAATTGTGTGAAAATAAATTTTGTCACAATTGAAACAAAGAAACCTATTAAGTTTAAAATGACTGAATTTCAGTCGAAAAGAAAGAAACAATTAGAAAATTTGAGAATAAGTTTTTGCACACATTACAAAAACGAGTTATGAAAATTTTGATTGTGGGAACATTTTAATTTATGAAAATTTTGATTTAGAGCATTTGTCTAGACTGAAGTTGAGACCCATATTTTTATGAAATTGAAAAACAGCTGAAATGTGGGAACATTTTAATTTAATTAAATGAGTTTTTGCGGATTAGCAAAACCGAAATATGGAAACTAGCTTTGAAAATTGGTGTAATGTAATGCAACATCAATCTTTTTCTTCTTTTTCTTATATATTAATACGCTAGATTAAAACTTTGTGGAGCATAAGGCTTTTTTATTCGCAGATGGATTCAATTCAAATTTTCACAGCTAACTGATATTAGTGTAACCTATATTGGGATCCGGATTCAAACAAATCGGATCATAAATAAAAAAGTTATTATATACGGAAAACTTTTTCTATACATATGCATTATAAGTTTACATACATATAAAAATATTGTTACGTTTTTCTAACCTTACTTCGAATTGGCCTAACTCACAATTCGATAAACGCAATTCCCAATCTCTTTCTGAGTTCGATCACTGATTAGTAAGCAAACACACCAGGTTTTATTAAGTATACAACACCTTAATTGTTTCACAACAACAGGAAAACAATGCAGCAAACAATATTCTTAACTAGAATATTCTTTTAACAGCTTCAGAAACTCCAACGGTTTATTGTAGAAATTTCCAGTAACTCAACGTTCAAAATAATACACAAATTATTTCTATTTAATAACACTTATAACTTTATTCACTAATTTAAAGATCACTTTTATAATTTTAACTTCACAATCGCAGGTTTAAAATAAACTAATTCAAAACTACAAGAATCATTTTCCTTATATACCTTCTGCTTAATCTCTAGAAATTTCTAGGTAACTTTTTAGAAACCTTGAGAAAATATTAGAATATTCGATTATTTTACGTTACGTTGATTTGATTTATAAAATCATAAAACAAATAGACCTTAATTCTAAGAACATGTACAACAACAACACTATTTCATTCACTTTCTGTTGTGTTTTGTTGATTTTATTTTCCTGGAAGTGACCGTAATCGTTTAGATCTTTCTGTAATCGTCTAGATTTTTCTGCAATCGTAACAATACCCTCCACTTAAGCCTGTTCGTCCCGAACAGGATCTAGCTCTCCTTTGTATAAGGCCAATCTTTCCAAATGTACTACTTTCGCTTTGCCTCGATGGCCTTTCTTAATTCTATAAACTACGTCATTCAACTTCGTTATAATGTTGTAAGGTCCTTCCCATGCAGCTTGCAGTTTTGGTGATAACCCTCGTTTTCGTTGTGGGTTGTGTAGCCATACTAATTGTCCTTCTTCGAAACCTTTATTATTAGATCGTATATCATATCGGGCTTTCATTTTATCACTGGTCAGTTGTATCTTCTGCCGAACAAGATTGTGAATATCCTCAAGGTTCTTCCTGATTCGGTTTACGTATTCTTGCGCAGACAATGATGTTGATGGTACCGCTCCAAATTTGAGGTCACCAGGAAGTCTTAAATCACTTCCAAAAATAGTTTGAGCTGGTGTCATGGTCGTGGTGTCATGAACTGCTGATCTGTATGCCATCAAAAATAAAGGAATGTGTTGATCCCAGTTACGTTGATTCTTACTGACCACTTTTGCTAGAAATTCCTCCAAAGTAGCATTGAATCTCTCAACCATCCCATCTGACTGTGGATGTGAAGCTGTCGTCCTCGTTTTGTTAATCCCCAGCATTTGACAAATTTCCTGGAATACAGCTGACTCGAAGTTCCGTCCCTGATCGGTGTGGATCTCCATAGGAACTCCATAGCGGCTAATCCAATTATTTATCACAACTTCAGCGATTGTGGTTGCTTCCTGGTTGGGAATCGCACACACTTCCGGCCACTTACTGAAGTAGTCCATGATCACAAGCACATATTTATTCCGATTATCAGTTGTTGGAAATGGTCCCGCTACATCCATTGCGATCCTTTCAAATGGAGCACCTACATTGTATTGCTTCATTTTTCCATGACTTCTTCGTGCGGGTCCTTTCACCGCCGCACATTTATCGCATTTTTGACACCACTCCACAATTGATTGCCGAGTCCCCGACCAGTAAAACCGTTGTCGTATTTTTGCAAGAGTTTTGTTGATCCCAAGATGACCTCCACTCGTTCCTTCGTGATACTCTTTCAATACTGCTGGTATTTTCCCTTTTGGTACCACTGTAAGGGATTGCTTTATCTTGCCATCTGAGCTTTCCCATACCCTCTTTAAACATCCATTCTCTAGCTGAAGACTGTCCCATTGCGCCCAGTACGCCTTCAAAGTTGGAGTTTTATCAGCAATATCTCCCCATACTGGTTTGCAACCCTTTTCCTTGGACTCGATGATCGGTGCAAGATCCGGATCTTCTAATTGATCTCTCCTTATGGCTTCAGCAGTCCATTCATCGTCAGGTAGCACTTGTAGTAATCGGACATCGATGATGTTCTCCTTATTTTCTTGACGACTGCAATGCTTACATTCAACTTGACAGGGTCGTCTCGATAATGCATCAGCGTTCCCATGTGCAGTACCCTTTCGATGTTCAATGTCCAAATCGTACGCCTGCAACCGTTCGATCCAACGTGCTACTTGTCCCTCTGGATTTTTGAACTGGAGTAGCCATCTTAACGCACCATGGTCAGTTCTGAGATGAAATTTCTGACCATACAAGTATTTATGAAAATGTTTGACGCATTCCATAATGGCCAATAACTCCTTCCGGGTAACACAATAATTTCGCTCCGGCTTTTATAACATTTTGGAGAAATAAGCTATCACCTTTTCCTGACCATCTATTTTCTGTGACAATACTCCTCCTATACCTTCATTACTGGCATCAGTATCCAAAATAAACTGAACATTTGGTATAGGATAGGATAGAATTGGAGCCGTACACAATCTCCTTCGGAGCTCCACAAATGCTTGTTCCTGAGGTTCATTCCATTCAAATGCCTTATCTTTTCTTGTTAACTCATGCAGACTTTTGGCAACGTAGGCGAATCCTGGCACAAACCGTCTGTAATATGTGCACAATCCAAGGAAGCTTCGTAGTTCATGTAGATTCTTCGGTCTTGGCCAGTTCATAACTGCTGCAATCTTGTCGGAATCTGTATGAATTCCCATTGCCGTAACCTTGTGTCCCAAATATTTTACTTCTTCCTTGAAAAGTGAACACTTTTTGGGACTTAATTTTAAACCAGCTGCTTGCAACCTTTCCAGTACCTCCGCCAAGTTCTTCAAGTGGTCATCAAAGTCTTTACCCATGACGATAATGTCATCCAAATATACAAGGCATGTTTTCCAGTGCAAGCCTTTAAGTACCCGTTCCATTAATCTCTCGAAAGTTGCGGGAGCGTTGCATAACCCAAATGGCATGACATTAAATTGCCATAGTCCATTACCTACACTGAACGCCGTTTTCTCCCGATCTTCCTCTGCAACTTCCACCTGCCAGTAACCACTCTGCAGATCCAGTGTTGAAAACAATCTTGAACCCGATAATGTATCTAGTGTATCATCAATCCTAGGCAATGGGTAGCTATCCTTCTTAGTAACTATGTTTAGTTTCCTGTAGTCAACACAAAATCTCAAGCTCCCATCTTTCTTGCCAACTAACACCACAGGTGAGCTCCAGGGACTGTCTGAAAGCTCAATTACACCAGCTTCTTTCATATCTCTTACCATTTTATCAGCTTCCTCTCTTTTAGCTAATGGTAATCTCCTTGGTGCCTGGCGTATCGGCTTTTCTGCTCCGGTGTCAATACGATGTTTTACCATATTGGTTCTGCCATTCCCTTCAGGTGTTCTACAGAATACAGACTTGTGCCGCTCCAACAATTGACGTGCTGCTTTCTTCTGCTCTTCTGAAAGTCCTTCTGTCCATTTCTGCACAAGTTGTTCCATTTCTGCTTTTTGTTGTTTTGTGTTGACCGAGCTATTGATGTTTTTCTGCTCGCACTTTATTATTTTAGCTACCTCTTCACATTGTCCTATGATTGATCCTTTTTTCATTGTTTTCTGCGTATCTGACAGATTTAAAACTCTTACTGGTATTTTGTAATCAGCATCCGATCTAACTAAAGTTTTCCCTATAACGACTTCTTTAAAATTTTGATGTTCTTTGTTGGCTTCTACAACCCACAACCTGGGTGACCCAGAACCTCCTTCCAATTTTCCCCAAATGATTGTTTCTGATTGGGGTGGCAGCTTTTCCCTGTGATCTAATATTATTCGACGAACACAATTCGAATCTTCACCATTAAATTGGAGTGGCAACTCAACATTTCCGTAAGTGAGTACTCCTTTGCCAGCATCAATAACGAATCCATTTGGCCTCATGAAGTCCATGCCCAGGATGACTTCATCCACAATGTCAGCTACCACCACTTCATGTTGAAAGTGAGTATTCCCTATTTCAAAGTTGACCACTTTCTTTCCTTTAATACTTGCACTTTCGCCAGTAGCTGTCTGCATCCGGTATCTCCCTGCTGGTTTTAGTTTCCCTTTCACAATATCAGTGCGGACAATTGTATTTGTTGCTCCCGTATCTAACGTGATGACACAACTTTTTCCATCAATATTAGCCCTAACAGTAAGGCTGTCACCTCCCCTTGTCAATCTCGAAACATGGATGAAGGTTATGGGGCAATCGGTTGTGGGAGCCAGCTTACGCCCCTTTAGGCTGACTCGTTGTAGTTTAACTGATGCGGTGCTGCTCTATCGTCTTCCCTAGCTTGCTGCACCCGTTCTTCTGCTTGACGTCGCTGCATAGGCGATGCTGATCTTGCTCGTTTCCTTCTCACATCTCTGCATTCCCTCGAAATATGACCCAACTTGCCACATAACCAGCATCGGATTCTATCACTTCTGACACTCTCTCGTAGTCTTGGTTTATAACCGTTGTCGTCAGCCAACTCCACCCGACGTATTTTGATTGATGGTTTTATAATTGCTTGTGCAGTTTCATTTGTTAAGGCATAAGCAATAGTTTCTGCGATCGTTGCTTTTGGCGACAACATTACTGCTTTTCGTGTTTCTGGATCACGAATACCATCAGTAAACGCCTCGATCTTCATTTTCTCCATAAAACTCGGTGGAGTATTCGAGTGTGCTAAATGTACAAGGCGTTCTACTGCCGAAGAATAGTCCTGAATGCTTTCTCCATTCCGTTGCAAGCGACCCTTTAACTCGATCCGGTATAGCTCCTTTTTGTGGTCGCTGCCATATTTTCGTTCCAACGCATTCATCACTTCAGCATAACTTTTGCGATCGTTTTCTGGTACTGCCTGTAATGCTTCAGCTGCTTCACCTTTAAGCGCAACTATCAATGCAGCAAGACGATTTTCAGCGTTCCAAACATTTTGATCTGCTGCAGTCTCGAACTGGAACTTGAAAATGCCGAACGATGTTGTTCCATCGTATGACGGGGGTTTTAATTTAATATTTGCTATCTGTTGTACCACCTGTGAAGTAACTTTAGCTGATTCAACATCCTGCAACCGTTTTTCGAAATCATCAACTTTCGATAAAACCTTATGCTCAAACTCTTGAATTTCACTTTGAATCTTCTCGACCTTTCCATCAAATGCCGTCGAGATTTGGAGAAGTTTCTCATCCATAATTTGCTTTACTTCATCGCGATTTAAAGCTAATTGCTGGCTGATTGTTTCACTAATTTCTTCTTTGTTAGCAGCCAATTGTTGATTGATGTTACTGATTTCTTCCTTAGTTGCAGCCATTTGTTGATTGATGTTACAGCTAATTTCTTCCTTATTAGCAGCCAAGCTTTGATTCATATTGGAACTTACAACATCCAGTTTTTGATTCATATTGGCATTTACGGCAGCCAATTGCTGATTCTGTTGACTGATGTTCAAACTCATCTGTTGCATCATAGCCATTAACTGCATAAAATCGCAGTTTGCAGGTGGCAATGAGGTAGTTGTTTCCGCAACAGAACTTTTCTCTTCATCAACTGCTACTGCATCATTATTTGTCGTGACTCTTACAAACTGGTAACTTTCCACTTCTATTCCACTGGCTTCCAAAGCTTTTCGAAGCCGAATCATTAATTCAGTTTTGTTTCCACTTGTTGACAATCCACGTTGTTCTAGTTCTTTCTTTAACTCAAGAACCTTCAAATCACTTAATAAAACCATTATTAACAGCCAACTAATCCGCCGATGTCACCAATGTTACGTTTTTCTTAACCTCCTTCGAATTGGCCTTACTCTCAATTCGATAAACACAATCCCTAATCTCTTCCTGAGTTCGATCACTGATTAGTAAGCACAAACACCAGGTTTTAATAAGTATTCAACACCTTAATTGTTTCACAACAACAGGAAAACAATGCAGCAAACAATATTCTTAACTAGAATATTCTTTTAACAGCTTCAGAAACTCCAACGGTTTATTGTAGAAATTTCCAGTAACTCAACGTTCAAAATAATACACAAATTATTTCTATTCAATAACACTTATAACTTTATTCACTAATTTAAAGATCACTTTTATAATTTTAACTTCACAATCGCAGGTTTAAAATAAACTAATTCAAAACTACAAGAATCATTTTCCTTATATACCTTCTGCTTAATCTCTAGAAATTTCTAGGTAACTTTTTAGAAACCTTGAGAAAATATTAGAATATTCGATTATTTTACGTTACGTTGATTTGATTTATAAAATCATAAAACAAATAGACCTTAATTCTAAGAACATGTACAACAACAACACTATTTCATTCACTTTCTGTTGTGTTTTGTTGATTTTATTTTCCTGGAAGTGACCGTAATCGTTTAGATCTTTCTGTAATCGTCTAGATTTTTCTGCAATCGTAACAATATATTTGCTATCGAACAACGAACAACAAAAACGAAACTTAAAACTTTATTTTGTTATTCTTTTTTATATTTAATTTTTTCTCAGCTGTTAGTATATTTATTTCTTTGAATGTGAATAAACGTACATATTGTTTTTTTATGTTTTAAATTTCACTTCGAATTTTTTCTTATGCGTAAGATAGGTTTTGAGTTAGATCGTGTGAATCCTTTTGTTCGTTCTTTTAAATCAATGCATGAATTTTGTGAAAGACCTGAGAATGTTACTGCTGATGTGTCAATGGTTATAAAAGTTAACAGAGAATGTGATATTCGTCGTTTTAATGATGCTGTTCAAACTGATGTGGTTGCTATTTTTAAAAATGATGAATTTTGTTAAATTTGTCAGATGAAGATAGAATTGATGGAAATGAAATGATTAATAAATTTGTATGTACTGAAATCCCTGATCCCATTCTTTTTCCTAAATTACATGAATATGTGAAACGTCATATGATGCATGAACCATGTGGTGCTCTAAATCCCAATTCTGTTTGTATGAGAGTGGTAAATGTAGTAATAATTTTCCAAAACCTTTTTCTGAAAATATTAAAGAATATGTGAATGGTTATCCTTTGTACCGTCGACGTGATAATGGTATGAGTGTTGATGTACGTGGTGCATCTCTTGATAATAGATATGTTGTTCCGTATAATATTTATCTTCTTGCAAAATTCAATTGTCATATTAACGTGGAAATATGTACGACTGTTAAAAGTGTGAAATATGTTTACAAGTATGTATATAAAGACTATGATTCTGCCAATGTTGAATTGAGAGTGAATGGAGAGAATGCAGTGAATAATGATGATGCGATTGTGGGAAATGAAATTCAAGATTTTTTGAATGGACGGTATGTTGGTTCGACTGAAGCTGCTTGGCGCATATTTGAATTTCCAATGCATTTTCAATCTCATACAATTATTCGACTTGATTGTCATTTGCCTAATAGACAAAATGTTTATATCAGGAATGGTAATGTGGCTGGCACAGTCGCAAATGTATCAAGAACAAAATTGTTAGCATTTTTCCATTTGAATTCCATTGATAATTTAGCTAATGAGTTTTTGTATACAGAATTAATTATGTTTGGTATGACCAAAGTAAATCGTGGAAAAGAAGACAACGTGGGGCTGATAAAGTTGTTGCTCGATTATATATGGTTACTCCAAAAGATATAGAATTGTTTCATATGCGTTTACTTCTGTTGCATGTTCGTGGTCCAAAATCTTTTTTTGATCTACGTATGTATGAAGGTGTACCCTACCCTACTTTTGTTGCAGCATGTGAAGCTCGAGGTATTGCAACAAATGATAATGAATAGCGTGAATGTTTACTTGAAGCTTCAGAAATTCAATCACCAGAACAGTTTCGTCAATTATTTGCATTTATCTGTGGTTTGAATGTTCCTCCGAATGCTTTAGCTTTTTTTCTTGACAGCTCATGCAGGTTGTGGTAAAACTTTTGTTCAAACGGCAATCATTCATAAATTTAATTCACTAAATCTTTCGTGTATTGTAACTGCCTTCAGTGGTATTGTATCAACTCTTTTGATTGGGGGGCGAACTTTGCATAATGTTTTCAAATTACCAATTCCATTATTAGAGAATTCAATGCCAAATATAACTCCAAACAGTGTACATGGCACATATATTAATAATGCATCAATCATTATTATAGATGAAATTTCAATGTGTTCTATTTATGCTTTAAAATTAGCTAGGAAGGCCCGGCGTGCTTCGCTACGCTTATAAATAAAGTTTTTGCGTAGACATTTTGTTGACGTAGAAGCAATGATTTCAAAAAGTGGTAACGAGAAATGCTAGCATATAATTTTTAATTTTTCTTTTTAAATATATGAATGAAAAATAATCAGAACTCTAGCTGATCAGTTCGGATATATGAAAAATTAGCGATCAAATAAGTTAGAGATAAAATAAGCTTACTTGAAAACTTATTTGATCGCTAATTTTTCATATATCCGAACTGATCAGCTAGAGTTCTGATTATTTTTCATTCATATATTTAAAAAGAAAAATTAAAAATTATATGCTAGCATTTCTCATTACCACTTTTTGAAATCATTGCTTCTACGTCAACAAAATGTCTACGCAAAAACTTTATTTATAAGCGTAGCGAAGCACGCCGGGCCTTCCTAGTATTAATTATTTGTTTTATTTCTGGAATTGGGCAGCTTGGGGCGAAGGAAATTAATAAAAGTAAATATTGGGAGAGCGGTGTGTTTGTGAATATCCTTCGTCACAACCGAATAAGAACGAATAATGGACGTTGTGCTGATTCTTTCTACAAGTGGAGCATTCCGGAGTCCCCACAGTGTGACTGCGGAGCTCCACAACAAACCATAAAACACATTGCAACTGTGGGTCCAATTCGACGATACAATGGCGACATCTCAGACATCCATTTGGCAACTTCTTATGTAGTAGCTTGGATAGGCACACTCGATGTAAACATCTAATATTCGGATGTACTGCCCAGTGTTCAAATATTATACTTTTTAGCTAAAAGACGCGCAATCAAATCGATTGTAAGCTCATTTAATGTGTATTTATGTTTTGTTTTAGGTAGATTCCATAGAAAAATCTACCTATTTTAAATTTTACTTTTATTTTTAATGTGTCACGACAAAAACCTTACGCTAAATAAAATTTATAGAATATATACATTTCAATTGATTCTGTGGTGCTAGATCAGCGCTGCGTCTAGATTTTGAGATCGGTGTTGTTGATAAGTTCGAGATAATCGATATTTCTTGATCTAAGAGTAGATAGAGTTCAAAACTATTTGTATTCTATGAAAAAGGGTAGTTAGCCCTTTGCTCAAATAGCACCACGTAGATGAAATTCCATTAACTAGATAAAAATATAATATAATAAAGCACATAAATATTTTCTATTTCTTTCGTTTATTGTAAATATCTATGATCAGTTTTGTTCTTATTTTTACAACTAAAATATGTACATAGATAAATTTAAAAAATAAGATTCAAATTTTAGATTTTGATTTTTTAGTTTATTTTAATTTAACCTTTTATCTTATTAATTTTCTTATTCCTATTTTTTATACTAATACATGTATGATGTAGTTAAGATAAATAATTCAACACAAGAAAAATTATGTTAATGAAAAAGTATAAATCCCTTAAACGTAATAATATTAACTTTATTTTCGGTTTTTTGTTTCTATTGAAACTGAATAATAATAATTACAATTAGTTATTGATTTAATCTTAAAATTTTATAGAATGTATAATTTTACATTTAACAAAATAATTTTCTCTTCTGTAAATATTAGATTGTTGTTTAGATAATATGTTTTTTAAGCTAAAACACACAATGTAGGCTTATCGGTCTATGAAAAGGAAACTTTACTAAATTTACAGTAAGTTTAAAAAATACTAACACAAACGTCGCCGTTTAGGTGGCTTACCTTCATAATTGTTCATGGTTTTGATTTTTCTTTTTTTTGCAACGTCATCAATGATGGCGCAATACACCGCTGCAATATCTTTTGTGTCACGTCTTTGGTTATATGTGTTGTTTGTATATATTTGTAGTGCTTCTATTGTTAGTATTTTGTTGTAATGATTTTGTGTGTTTAAAATTTTGGCATTTTTTAAATCTAGTAGATGACCAGTATCACAGAAATGTTGCACTACTGCAGTTTTAGCAGTGGCGGATTATGCCTTTAAGGGGCCTGAGGCGGAACAAAATTTTGGGGCCTAAGATTTTACCAAAAATTTTGCAAATGAGTTTGATTAAGACTATTTCTTAAATAATTTTTTATCCGCTTCAGAACGGAGAAAGATCGTTCCCCACTTGCGTTGCATATCGGCGATGTAAGAAATATTTTTAAAATAGTTTCCACATTGGGAAATGAAGATTGCAGGCCATCAATGATTACCTTGTACATCTTAAATGGACAAGTGATGTTCTCTTCTTTTATATATTTTAAAAAATGATGTACTTCGTCTTTAAAATATTGTACTTCTATATCCCTCGCATATGTATTTGACAATTCTAAAATACACTTGTCAACTTCATCACTGGATATATTTTGATCAAAAAATAATTTAAAATTATTTAAAACAGTTTCATATATGGACGTTCTGGTAGACATTTCAGTGGCAAGTCTATCACAGATCATATTGTGAGTATTTATAATAAACAATTCTCGTCCTACTAGCTGTGTATCATTTGCAGATGATTCATCATACATAATTTTGCGTTTTCTTTTTCGTCCTTCTTTGTAGCTAATATTGTCTGTTAATAAGTTTGCTTGCTTTTCTATGCTCTCAAAATCATTCCGAACATCCCTTATAAATTGTGACAAAGAACTAAACAGTTTTACTCCTTGTAATAAGTTCGTTTGAATATTTTGAAATGTTTTTCTAGTACTATTGATTCTTTGCAATAATATATCCCATAGAACGGTTAATAAGGCAATTCATATTCATCGAAAGAGCTAGCTAATTTTTTAACCTCAACTTTAGTAATCGGTTTTTCGTCTTCATTTTTGCTAATTTGGATAAGAACGGTTTTAATATTTTTGTAATTAAACCGCAAGGCGGATACTGCATCAGCTCTTGCAGACCATCTTGTCACTTGTGTCACTTAATTTTTTAATATGTTTGGAATTAGGATCGGAAAAATTATCAATAAGCAACTTCCATCTGTGAGTAGATGAAGAAAAGAATACATATATATTTTGGATATACACCGCAGTAGAATAGGCATCTGCAGCATAATTTCCAATTAAATTAAGCGTATGACTTGTACAAGGAATAAAAATGGCGGTCTCACTTAGAGTTTTAATTCTGGCTTGTGATGATTTCAATGATTTCATTATATTTTCCGGCCATATATGTTTGACCGCGACAATTTTTAATATCCAAAGACAAATTGTTTAAAGTTTTCAAAATAAGTTGTGCTAGGTATTCTGAATTGTGATTTTCAATTTGTAAAAATCCAAAAATCGTTCTCTCGCATCGCCCACTTTATCAATGTACCTTAATATAAAACTTAGTAGGTCAGTGTGGTTCACGTCTGGCGTAGAATCAACAATAATTGAATAATATAAAGAGTCCTGAATTTCTTGAATTAGGTGTTCTTTTACTTCAGTTCCCATTAAATTTATAAATTCATCGCATGTGGTATGTGATAAATAACTTACATTACCTTTTCCTGGATGGCTGTACCTCTCCAAATGATTTTTAAGAAAATCATCAAATTGGGATAGGTACTCAATGCATGTCATAAAATTTCCTTTTCTGTTCGAATCAAAATTTTCTCGATGACCACGAAATGCTAAACCCAAAGTAGCTAATAGCTTTACTGTAGCTGCAACTCTTTTTAAAACTTCCCGCCAGCATTTTTGTTGTACTTCAATTTCACGAGCTATTTGAGTATCAGTACGTCCAGTTACAAACAATCTGTTTTTCAAATTTTTCAAACAAATTTTTTAGACAATCTTTTTTCCAATCAACGTTGATAAAACGAAATATACAACTAAAGCTAAAACACCTATACTATATCAATCATATGGAAACCTTTTTCAAACGTTAATCCAAATGATAAATTTAGCATGTATTGTATAAAAAATACATGGATTTTAAGCATACAATATAAGATTTCAATTCTACACGTTAAAAAGTTTTCATTTATTTAGTTATATATGAAATTAATCTAAAATATGTACAATTATATGCTTAAAATTGAATTTTTCAGTTTAATGCTTTCAATAAATGGTAGGTCTTAAAAGAAATCCAAAATCATTGATGAAAACATAAAACTCAAATATACTTCAAATATCCAAAAAATACTTATCTGGATTTTGTTTTTATCAATAATTTTGCGATTAATATAATAACAGCCCATTGCAAATAAAGTTTTAGTATTAATATTCATTCGTAACAGTGCAACTTTTCAAAACAAAATGTTTTTTTACTATACAAATTGGAAAACGAATTTGTACATAAAAAAATTATAAAACTATCAAATTAGAATTATTAAAATAAATACATACATGAAAAAAAGTAATACAAATTGACAACCTAACACTTTTACATGTGGGATAATATTAAAAAAATCTTTAGGTTTAAAAACTTTGGTTGAATGAACGCAGTCATCTGATATTTGAATACCTATAAAATATCAATACTATTTGTAGCGAGGGGGCCCCTGTGCATGTGGGGCCCGAGGCGGCCGCCTCTTCCGCCTCTATGGTAATCCGCCACTGAGTTTTAGGAACTGACTCACTAAACGGTTTTTTTAAATCATTTTTGTGGTTAAGTAGACGCTTACCCATGTGTTGTTTAGTGTGTCCAATGTAAGAGAGCTTACAAGGAGAATTTTTGTGGTTTAACCCCAAAAATGGGATCTCATACACAACGTTCGTTTTTTTAAATTTAGGGATAATCTCTTTAGTTTTGGTGAAAATAGTTTGTAGGCAAACATTGCTTTTGTGTGCGACATTAATATAGTCTGTATAATTGGATACAATTTTAGTAATCTCTTCAAACAGAGTAGTTTAGTAATCCCTTCAACATACGTTAAACTTCTAAATATTTTTCTATTGCTTTGCTGAGGTTGAGTTTGCTTTATTATATTACGTGTATCTAAGGTGTAAGTTTTTTGTAAATAAGTGTTAATAACTTTTGGATTAATTTATTTGGGTAATTGTTTTTTTGTAATATTTCGTATATTAAGTTAACGTTCTTCTTGTGGTAGCAAACTGAACTTAAAGTCAATGCTCTATGGACGAGGTTATAAGCAGTATTTGTTTTTTGTTTTTCTGGGTGATTGGAATAATAGTTTAACATTCTATCAGATGCGTTATTCTTACGATACCAATCGGTCTTTAATTCACCGTCTGGTTCACGTATTATTAAAATGTCCAAATAAGCTAATTTATTGTCGTTTTCATGTTCTAAAGTGAAACTAAGTTTAGTATGAAATGAGTTTAATGCATTCAAAGTTGTATCAATCATGTTTGTTTTAACTATAGCAAAGATGTCATCAACATATGTGCCGTTCACTGCACAGACCGACTAACTCCACTTTTTGGAAAATTTTAAATTTAAATGTCAAAGTACTTGCTATAGTCATAACTTTCTATGTTAAAAACAACTTTCCTGAATAATTAAGAAAAACACCATTAAAAGTCAAAATTTGTCTGACCATTAAAAAATGACTATTAAAAACCTGACATTAAAAACTAATAATATCTATTATACTAATTAGATTACAACTATAATAGCTAATTGATATACTTAGTAACCAAAATTAAATAAATTATGTTTATAATAACATTCCTGAATGATAAAGATTAACACTACTAAATATCGAAATTTATTTGACCTTTGAAAAAACTTAATTTTCTCAACATTTTGTTTTATGGAGTTAATCGTGTTGTGCAGTGAACGGCTCATATTTAGTTCACATTTTAGGTTTTGGTGAAAGACAATTTAATGTTGTTTTTAATAATTTATCAGTTGTAATGTATGCAATCACACAAGACAAATTAAAAAATGCCAAAATTTTAAACACACAAAATCATTACAACAAAATACTAACAATAGAAGCACTACAAATATATACAAACAACACATATAACCAAAGACGTGACACAAAAGATATTGCAGCGGTGTATTGCGCCATCATTGATGACGTTGCAAAAAAAAGAAAAATCAAAACCATGAACAATTATGAAGGTAAGCCACCTAAACGGCGACGTTTGTGTCAGTATTTTTTAAACTTACTGTTGTGATTTATTTGTGGTCTGTTAACATTAAAATTTAAAATTAAAATTAAAATCATTTCAATCATTTAATCTAAAGGAGGAAATTTCCTCATTAATAATTTATTCTAAAAATTATATAAGAAAAAATTGTTTTTGATGTTTTTTAAACCATATGAGTTTTTTAAATTGCTAAAGTTATTGTATGAAAATAGTTAAATTTTATTATTATTTATGTTAAATTAAAGTGATTATATTTGTTTTTGTAAGTATAACATATTGGCTACAAAGTTTTTGTTATATATTTTTTTTAAGATTAATTAAAACGGAACATTATTTTGTAGATCCTGATGAAGAAAATAAATTTTTCGAAACGTTGAAAAAAACAAGAAAACTTTTGTTTCACAAGAATTTTAATAAATACGTGTAGTATTTAGTAAAGTTTCCTTTTCATAGACCGATAAGCCTACATTGTGTTTTTTAGCTTAAAAAACACACATTATCTAAATAAAATTAATTACGGTCATTACGTAAAAACTTGTTGTTTTTACAAAATTATTAGATTGTTGTTCATTACATAGTTTATCAATGATATTATACTATTTTATAATTAACCTTAATTTGATTTGATATATGCTTTCCTTTTGAGTGATAAATTGTTTTTGAGCTTCATTGGTAGAATAATGTTATTTAAAATTAGATTTATCTTTCTAACTTTCTAGCTCTTACCGTCTTATACTTCTTTGTTCTTTTGTCTTTGTTCTTTTTCTTAGATCCTCATTAAACTTTTATTTATATTTTAAAATTTTTAGTATTAATTTATTTAATTTTAAATCTTTTCTTTTTATTTTTATGGTTACAGTTATTATAGTATTTACACAATTGTACAAACTATTTACAACAAATTTAAGCAGTTCTGAAAATGTGTTTGTTATACAATACTATCATATATTTTATAAGTAATAAAGTATAATGATTATCTTTACAATAATTAAAATAGTTAAAAAGCATATGTTATCTTTATATCAATTCATTCAATAATTATTAAATACATTGTAAAATTTTAAAATAAATAAAGAAATTATTTTTTATATTTTCACATATATTATTTTAAAACATTTAATATAATTTGATAATATTATTTCTACGATTTTTATTTATTTGGAAATATGATGATGATGATGAAGAATGAGAAAATAAACATTTATTTCTAGCTTAACTTAATATTTATAACAAATTTCGTTACTTAAAATTCCAAGAAATATCAACATATGATAGCCGTGCTGTGTCACGCACAATGTAAGTATTAATTAAACTTTGACAGCTAACTTATCCAAAAACGTTTGACTTTTTGTTGATTTAGTATTTTTTATTTCAAAATTATAGATTAGTAATAAATTTATGCAAGCAACGTTTTATTAATATCAAATTTTTTCTTTTAAGTTTAATTTGAAAATTTGAAAATTAATTTTTCAGGATTCATTAAGAGTTTAATTAGTATGTATCAATAGTTTATATCAATAATTAAGAGTTTACAATCTGTAGGCATTTTAATAAACAATTCTTGTGTGTTAAACATAAATAAGAATCATTTCAAAACAGAAATTGTACTAAATAAAATGGAAATTAAAGGAATTCCGTGTTTGATTGAAATATTAGATTGACAATATTTTAGTTAATATCAAATATAACAAGCAAACTCTGAAAAGAAAAATGGCGCAGCCGGAAATCTACAATAATTTTAAAAACAGTTTTTGTGGTATGTGGAGCATGATCATGAAGCAATTATGCAGAATCCCATCATCCTATTGTCTACGTTCCGAATTAATTTCATAAGCTAGTAAATTGATGCTTATAACTCATATGAAGGAAGAACTAACTTAAAACATATATGACAAAACAATTAAAATTAAATAAATAAAATAAAACAAATAATCATGATCGTAATAATTAATTGTATTATTTCTTCATGAAAAATAACTTAAGTTGTTTTGAATATCGAACTGCAAAAAACTTGGCATTTATTTTGAAGAAATAATAAAATTGCTTATGAATAAAATGCAATTTGGGTTGAATGAGTCGTTAGTCAGAGTTAGAGTGAAGTGTAACGGCAAGTCAAAAGGTCAATCTGAGTAATAAAAATATAGTGTTTTTGTTATCAGACAAGTTTAGAGTTAACACGGTTTGATGAAACTGGCATTAGCCTCATCGGTTATCCCAGTACTACAAGCCACACGGCTGATGGTTCTCGTTCAACAATCCGGGTTAACCTCTACATTACATGAGAAAACAACAACAACACGGACAATGATCATCCGGTCATCAGAAGCGCTCTGAAGATTATAACGACCATCGGATCAGTGCATAGCGACACTTGTGACCATCCATGCCGACTCTTGCGAAAATGCAAAGCAAGGCAATTTTTTTCAATTCAGGTAAACAATTGTTGAAAACAAAAGTTGAACCAGATAATGATTTAAAGGAGCTAAATAACAATTCGGAAATTTTTATAAAGCAGTGGAGAGTTACCAAATAGAGCTTGAACTCTCAAATAAAAGTATATGAAAATGCGAGCAACGGAATCCCGAGAAGTGATAAACAACGGACCCCAGTTAGCGACAGCGGTAAACCAAGGGAACAAACATACCGAAGGATGCTACCTAACAGCGTGGGTACTGCTGTATTGGGGCTGGGTGCATTATACTTGGAAATACAGCACTTAAAGAGGGTTATCAATTCAAAAGTGATCAAAGTACTGGATAAAAGAAAAATAGATTTGACTCCAGTGTTTAATATTTTTAAGAAAAATATTTTTTTATTATTAAAGGAAAAAATAGATTAATTAAAGGGTTTTTTCAATAAAAAAGTTTGTTTAATATTGTTTAGTAGTATGGTCCTTAGTAGTCGTTTTCTAGAGAACTGTTTCATTATAGTGTATTTGGTGTCCTCGACCACCTTGTATCTGACAACGCATCTGCATTCAAAGTCATGACATTTCAAGAACTATTGAGAAGAACTATTCATCCACTTTATTCCCCTCAATGTAACGCGTCAGAGCGGTGCAATCATTCAATATTGGCAGAAATTCGATCTTTTTAAAAGGGATCTCACCAAGATTGGGACATCCACCTTCCCAAAATTCAATTGTTTACACTATTATCCACGAATTCACCTCTCCACTTTCTGGTGTTCGGCAGCAAAATCATACTCACGTGGACCCACTTATGAACTTCTTCGTTCTATTTCCGAATTTCAATACGACACTTACGTACGTTATTCTTCTGAATGATCATTCGCAATTCAACAGAAAGTTCTTAAAAATGTCAAAAGAGCACACTAACGAACTGCCAATCGGTATAAACTTCTATCCCATACTCGTAAGTCTGAGCCGTCTCAGATTGTTTACGTCCCCAACTTTTCACAAAGTAATGCCATTAAAAAGTTTGCAGCAAAGCTGGCGCCAATGTTTATAAATGGTAAAATATAGAGCGTAATCGATAAGGTGGCGTATGAAGTCGCCGATGAGTCTGAGTTCACACTAAACACATCGTAGCTTGATTCCATTTTCATCTAATTATTCCACACACAGAAATTCGTCTACGGATACTACCATAATATTCTATCTTCTTACAGTTTTCCCGTAAATTGATATTTATTTTGTTCGTCGGTGACACGGTGTCTTACACTGTCAACTCGCTTAAAGTCATTCTTCTTCACTGCTTGTAGCTCGGTTTGAGACTTTCTAAGGGTTGTGGACGTTCCCACGATTCGTGACGAAGAATATTTTGGGGCATACCACTCTTGTGTCACACATTTATTTTTTACTTCTGTTCGTCCCAAGGCTTCTAATTCCAGATTTACTGAAACATTTATGTTTGATGTCTTATGACATGAAATCCATTCTCAGAATTTTTTCCCATGTTTAAATGTTTAAATTTACATGTTCCCATGTAAATATGGTAAATACGGTAAGTTAAATTACTAAATTTAACTTACAGTGGTTCCCTTGCTACTAGTCTAAGATCCGACTGCAGGATTAGTGCGCTCATCGATTTTTTGCTAAAACCAAATTTTTATGTATATTTATAATTACGAGAATATATATCTACCAGGTTGCCTATCAAAATTTGGCCGCCAGTATTTTTAATTAAATTATTTTTAATTGATTTTTGGGAAAAAATTTCGTTCACTTGTTTTTTAAATAAAATATCGTCTACATCACGGCAATTTATATAAAGATTCTAAAAATTCACGGATGCCGTTGCGCACCTGGCCGCACCTCTTCGCAGCCAGGTGTAAACAGATATGATTTCGATACATTTATACGTTCATAACGTACATTGATTAATTCTATATCAAATTAAAGCTAATTTTTTTCTATTTATTATCGTATATGGTTGCCTAATTAAATCCGGCCGCAAATAAGGGTTGCTGGCTGTTAAAGATGATAAATATTTAAGGTAGAGTGAAAGAGAGTTAGCGCGTAACATCATTTGTCAGGCGAGGATAGCGACGCTTTTAAGCCATTGCGCATGCGTCGAATGTTAGTGTTCTCAACCACCGTAGAGTAATAGAGACGACTTAATAAATACTCCAAAAAAATAGTCTTCCTTTTCAAAATGACAAATTTAAAAATTACAACAAAAACTGGTACAATCCTAGTTTATCCCCTCAAATAAATTTGCGTTTTTTTTTTCAGATAAATAGAAAGATTAGGTCCTCTGCATCTTTTTTTAGTTTTTTTTTTCTTTTTTCCTTATTTTTATTTATTATTTATTTATATTTAACACACACTAAAATTTTAAAATTTAAAAAATACCTTGGTCCCCCTTTGAGTTTTTAGAAGTAACTTAATTTGATTTTTGATTTTTTGTTTGACTCGCTTCTGCGACCTTGCACAACTTCGATCAAAAATAGCACCCCCCCTTCCCCCGCGTCACCTCCGCGTCCCCTGTGCCGCAGGGGGGACCAATGTAAAATTGAAAGTTTGATCCTATCTTTTGATCCACTCATTTCCGCAAATTTTTTTTTCATAATTAGGATACAGAGCACCTAATCTTTCTATTTATCTGAAAAAAAACGTATGTTTATTTGGGGGGATGAACTAGGAATGTTCCCAAAAAATTAATATTGATTTAACTCTCTTTCACTCTACCTTAAATATTTATCATCTTTAACAGCCAGCAACCCTTATTTGCGGCCGGATTTAATTAGGCAACCATATATGATAATAAATAGAAAAAAATTAGCTTTAATTTGATATAGAATTAATCAATGAACGTTATGAACGTATAAATGTATCGAAATCATACCTGTTTACACCTGGCTGCGAAGAGGTGCGGCCAGGTGCGCAACGGCAACCGTGATTTTTTAGAATCTTTATATAATTTGCCGTGATGTAGACGACATTTTATTTAAAAAACAAGTGAACGAAATTTTTTCCCAAAAATCAATTAAAAATAATTTAATTAAAAATACTGGCGGCCAAATTTTGATAGGCAACCTGGTAGATATATATTCTCCTAATTATAAATATACATAAAAATTTGGTTTTAGCAAAAAATCGATGAGCGCACTAATCCTGCAGCCGGATCTCGTACTATACGTTTTTGTAAATATTGCAAAAAAACAACATAAAATTCTGGATTAAAATCAATTTTAATCAAACTACGTTTTCTTTCGTTTTTATATTAATTTTCTTTAAGTCTTAGATTCAGCTGTCTGAAAAAGAATTTATTTCCATTAATTTTTTTTTTTTCAGTTTTTTTGTACTTTTAGTTTTTAGTTTTTATTTGTAGATCGACGTTTGGAAAAAAAAACAACGAAGATACACGCGTTTTAATTATACGCGTTGATTCGTTTTTTTTTCGTTTTTTTTGTGGTTGTGTTTCTGTGGATTACTGATATTACAAAATTATTTGGTGAATTAAACGTTATCTATAGTTTGTTCACACGGATTAGGTCAGACAGGCAGTATAAAACTCCAACTAAAAGGAAGTCGCCCAAAAGGCCTTGATGTGCTTGTAATGCATGGGCTTTCCATCAGCAAAGACTTCGTTTCTATCATAACAATATTTAAAGAAACCAGATATTCAACGTGATCAACTGAACTAGTATAGTTGAATACCAAGCACAGTATAAGAGTTACCAAAAAGTAAGCTCAATGGGCGGACGAAAATATAATCTACACTACGAAAATAATTTGGAACATTCTACAAAACGGAGTCAACCAAATTAATTTTGTAGCGTCAACTAAAATTTAGTATAATTAACCAGACGATTTGAAAGTTTGACAAAGCATTGTCAAACGTTAAAAACGTATGGTCGATTGTACTAAATTTTAGTTGATGATACAAAATAAATTTGGTTGAATCCGTTTTGAATAATATTCCAAAATATTTTTTTCAGTGATAAGGTATAAACTACAACACCTACAATATCAAAAATACACGACTACAACAACACTGAAGAAACAACACCAACGTTGCAGTATCTGCAGTAACACCCAACAGTCAACACAAACAATAAGTTATTTTGTGGAGAACAACAAGAATGTTTAGTTGATTAGGGATCAGAATGTTGGCTATATTAAGCTAGAACAAAAATTAAGAAATTTTGATATTTATAAACTCATTTAAATCATTTCATAATAAGCAATATTATTAAAACATCGTCCGCAAACACTTTTGGACCAGACTAAATATTAAGTAGCTACAAATTGGTTGACACAAAAAATTTAAATAGTCGATAATCTACAATATATAATATCCCCCAGAGATGCGCAAGATACTTTTAAAGCCTGTCAATCACCACTGAACAACCCAAACTTACATCATATTTAATAAATTAAGCTTTACAGTCATTGCGAATAGTGAGGACTGAAACATACAAAGTGTAAACTTCGCAAAGTGTAATAAATCAAAATATTTACCAAGAACAACAGATAATGATGCACCCTCCATATCATGTTCTAGAACACCCCAATTTATCACAAATATTAAAACGGATTTAAACCAATTAAAACCAAACTCGAGTTAATAATACCGAACCTCTATCAAGTATATTAATAAGTAATAACCTAGACCGCAGCCTTTTTCAAATATCAAGTATTATTTTTTTAACAGAACGGAATATGTCATAGCAGAGTGTAAAACATGGTTATGACTAACAATCGACAAAATTATTCGAGTAATTGCCTGAAAGATATTTGGAACAATCCTACCCTTCCAAGGTAGAAATCATAATTTTAAAAATAACAATAAGTAATATCACATACGATTTTTGTGGTAGATCAAGCGATGTGGAAGAGCAATTGTAGAGTTGTAAACATAATAATTGCTTGAATCGTCAAAAGAGTGTGACGAAGGATATTTTTAGATACAGCACTTTTGTGTCAACCATTTATTTTTACCTTTCCCTTCGTCCCAAGGTTTATTATAAATTGTTTATATCTAGGACTATCAGGTTGCCGAACAAATCCGAAAACGGTGTTTCTCTATTCTCTAACATTAGTAAGTGCGATTTTTGCTACTATCTGAGGGACTAGATGCCACTGATTATCGTTGAAAGAGGCTAAATAAAAACTTATAAATCCAGCCATTATTGTCAGTATACAAGATATATTACCAAACATAATCAAGGACGTGTGTAGATAGATCTTCTATCCTTGAATAAAATAAATAAATAAAGTCAAAGTCATTCTCATATAAAACTACATATAGAAAAATATAAGTTTGCAATCGTATAACATCTGCAATCATAAGATCCTTTTTACAAACTGAAAACAATGAATTTCGTTTAAAAATTCTATTGAACAAAATTGCATTGCATTGCAACTCATTAAATTTTACTTCCTTGAAAATAATATAATTAAATAAAATTTTGTAACTTAAATAAAAATGTGTTCCCAAGCAGTTTTGGCAACATATGTATAGTATGTTGTTTTTGGAAAGTTTGCTTTTTTTATTATTTTTATTTAGTTATAATTTCTAAAAATCCTTTTTATATACAACAATCGAATTCCTATTCCCACCATTTAAATCTAACTTTGAGAGTTTTTTAGGACATATGTTGCGTAAAAGTTAAGCCACAAAATTGACAAAAAGATTCATAAAATACGAATAACAAAATAATAACAATTAAGTGAAATTTGAAAATAGTAAACCAGATTGTCCTAAAAGTAATAAACATTAATTGTTAGTCAAATAAAAAATGTCCTTGGCTTGGGTTAAATTTGAATAAAAACCTTTAGTAGTTGACAATTTTTTTCAGTCGTTGAAAAATCATGAAAGGATTAACAGTCCTAAAAATAAATCTGTGAAAGTGATCGTGATTGACTAAATTTTAATAAAAAAAAGAAATATTTTTTAAAGTTCGCAAAAAAAAACCAAAGATCAACTGTGTTTAAATTTTTTATAATACATGAACAGTAGAGGAAATATTGAAGTGTAATTAGAGATAACGAAGTTTGTGAGTGAAGAGAGTTTCCAGTGAACAAATTTGACTACCAGTACAAACGGTACTACTATCACAGTAAGTGAACCGACTAGTACAAACGGTACTACTATTACAGTAAGTGAACCTATTATGCACTGTAATCCAAGTGACCGGAAGCTTGAAAAACTGAATAAAAAATATCTCTCAAAACTATTTGTGGGAATGATTAGTGAACGTGTTGGAAAGCAGATAAACTTTCGT
The DNA here is from genome assembly GCA_963693315.1 of Diogma glabrata. Classification (NCBI taxonomy): domain Eukaryota; kingdom Metazoa; phylum Arthropoda; class Insecta; order Diptera; family Cylindrotomidae; genus Diogma; species Diogma glabrata. Next base: position 87,971,781 of record OY856187.1, on the reverse strand, counting down.
TACAAATGAGGAAATAAATTAGTGAAAGTGAAAATTAAAAGTTTAAATAAAAACAGACAGGACCACCTACAAATAGTAGGCAAGTGCAGTCTGGCAGTGTAATAACAATAAGTTATAAAAAATAAAAATCAGGATAGCCTACGAACAGTATAGGCATAGACAATCTATAAAAACATCAAATACAACAATCAGAAATCATCAATCAACAAAGGCATCAACCAGAACTCAACAAATTATAAGAGCCACAAGTAAAGGTCAGTGTTTTGGTTCGTTTTGATTATTCTCTATATCAAAAATTAAATCATATTTTTGAAATTAAAAATAAAAAGTTTCATTAAAATAAAATAATTAAGTTATTAAGAAAAATATAGAAATTTTGTTATTTGAAAAATTTTTTGTATGATCATTTATCATTTATATATTATTGTACATTAATATTGTTGCATTGTTCGGCGAAAACGGACCATATAAATTAAATCCGATAATTATTATTGATCCGCGAAACTAACATGACCGAAAGGAAGACAGATAGAAAGACAGTCGAGGTCATAACCTGTTTTGTATATTATTTATTGAAGTTCTTGGTTGTTTCTTTGAAAATCGATTATTTTATTTTGAATCCACCGATTCAGTAAAATCTTTTATCTAAAATTTATTTTTCTATTTTGTATGAAATTTATAACAGTAAAATAAAATTTCATAAACTTTCTAAAATAGAAGAATAGCAGAAATTTTCAGATAGAAGATTATTGCTTATGTATCACTTGTTGTCAGACAGTAAGCACTTTAAATATTTAAATACAACTAAACTTTGAACCATACTCTTAAAACACTATCCTTTACCGTCCGCATGTCATCCTTGGTAGGTATCATAGCTGCCATTTCTTTATACGAATTGTACAACAAACTTCATAACCAAAATTCTTTTGGATATGATTTGTTTACTACAAAGATGAATTTAGTTATGGAAATCTTGGCTTCTTAATTGTTTTTCTTGATCGGTTGTGTCCAACTGGTTGATAAGACCATGAAACTTTTGATCTCTAGGTTTGGGTTTGAAGTTTGCCTAGTTTAGGTTTGAAGTTTTGCTTTTTACTTATGTTCTTAGGACCAATGAGGACAGCAAGCATGTGGTGGTTTAAACCTTATTTTGAACATTCTCAAGTTATTGAGAATTTTTGGTGATAACTTATTTATCGAATTGTTTAGACAACTTTCTGGTTAAATACATTATAAACTGTAGAGCAAATTTCTGGTGGTCTACTGAAGTCAAATTGGATGAAGGAATGCAGTGAAATAGAATCCAAAAAAATTAGTTAGCTAGATCACTCTTTCTTAACCATTGGTCGGCGAACCATTAGTGATCCGCAGTAAAAGTTTAGTGGTCAAGGAATTATTTTATATTTATTAGCAGTTTTTTATTTTATTCGAGCGCTTTTTTCATTCTTCAAATGTGAATACTATTTCACAAATTAAAATTTTTTCTACGATAGCATATAGAAATTATATTTACATGTGCGCGTTTAATCCCTTGTGGAAATATTTTTTCCACTAGTGTAAAATCATTTTTGCTAAATAACAAATTATTGTTGCTCTGATTTTTTCATGTTATTTATAAAGTTTTTAAATCAAAGCAATCTTAAAAAAATATCGTTTTTATATTTACTACTGTAGAAAAAATTGCATTTTCTACACGAGTTGAAAATGTTTTACGTTTACGAAAACAAATTTTCACTCAGGAAAAAACAGCAAACTATATATTTTGAATATCGTTCCTATTTTTACTCTTACGAATACAATTTTTATTTTTTTATTTCACTAGTTTGGAGTAGATTTCATTATTTTCTTGCGGATGCAGAAAAGAACATTAATACATTAATACATTAATACATTAAAAACAATTCTTGCATAATTTGACAAACCATTTTATTTATAATACTTAGGGAAGCATCAAATTTAAAGCAAAAAATAAATGTGTGAGTATTTGAAAAATCCTTCCCTCAACTGCAAATACATCTTTATTTTTGTATTTTTACAACCACAATTGTGTGCGTTAATAGTCTTGTTAGACTATAATAAACAGCTGATAATTTAATTCTGTTGCGCGATTGCTGCGAAACAGAATGTTTGTATTTTATTGGGTTAGTGTTCATTGATATATTTTATTTTTGGATCAAAAGTATACAAATTTGCCAGAGAATAAAATTCTTTAAACACGAACCCAATACAACATTTTATCCTTCCGACAGAGTAACATGTAAATGTTTTAATTTAGATTCAATTATTTTGAAGTTCATTAATAGAACAAGAAAAACGAATTAAAAAAACATAGATTTGTATTTGATTTGTACCAATAATTCCAAACAATAATATAACATTTATTCATTTTTGATACCTACAATGAAAGACATCGAATTCTATTTGAATGAGAAATGAAAATTGAGAAACCAAAAAACAATCATAAGCAAATCTAATTTTTTTTCACACTAGAAATTAAATTCAATTTAATCGTAGTAGTCTTTGCCTTTTTCTCGAGAGAGGGACATGTGCATTAGTTTGAATGTATTGTTTTTTATATAATCAGAGCAAAAATGTTTTGCTCTGATTATAAAAAACAACATAAATATTTATAAATTACAATCAAAACAATTTATTTTACAGTTTAATACAATCAAATAAATTGTTTAAAACTAATCCGCATGTTCCTCTCTCGAATGTTGAAGAAGACAAATGCTACTATGGTTAAATTAAATTAAATTTTCATTGTGATAGAAATTTTTTTTTTTTATGAGTGTTTTTTGGTTTCTCAATTCTCATTAGTAGTTAGAACTTTGATGTATTGTATACCAAAATATCAAACTTTTAAAAAGGTGTCGAAATTAAGTATCATTTATTTAACTGTTTGAAATTAATGGTGAAAAATAAGATAAAATGGATTGTTTATTTTTCTTTGTTTTACTTGCTTTATCAATGTAGTTCAAAACAATTCAATTTTAATTAATACATGTTATCCTCTCGGAAGGATAGAACGTTGTTTTGAATTAATGTTTAAAGAATTTTGCCCTCTCAAATTTGTAATCTTTTGATCCAAAAATTAAAACATACCATTAAGCACTGACTTAATAAAATACTAATATGGGTGTTCCGCAGCAATCGCGCAACAGAATAAAATTAACAGCTATTAAAAAAACGCACACAATTATAGTTGTAAAAAACAAAACTAAACCTATATTTGTTGTTGCCGGAAGGATACACTTTTTCAAATACTCACACATTTAATTTTTGCTTCATATATGATGCTTTCGTGCGACTTAAAAATAAAACTATGTTTATTATTTTTCTGAATGGTCCAATTATGCAAGAATTGTTAATAAACTAAATAAAAAGGATGAGGAAAACGTGTTAATTTTCTTCTTCTACATACGGAATGAAAGAAAAAAAAGTGCAAATTAGTGAAATAAGAAAATTAAAAACTTCCCCTCGCACCGTGTTTAATGAGTTTTATTTTCTCGCAAATTTACAATGCTCACTTGTGCCTCGCTCACTTATAGTTACATAATAAATTACTATTATTTCGAATTAGGAGTAAAAACGATAGTTTTTTTATTTTTACTCCTAAATTTGGCAATTTTATATTGTTTTATTTTATTCTCTCTGCAAGAACGGAGTAAATTTATAAAATAAGAAGCGCTTTAAACTCTGTTTTTACACGTAAAAAAAAATCGTTCTCTACTTTTTTTTGGTTTCTTTAAACTTTAATTCGTTCATCTCTGTTGTTTTATACATATTACATTATCAAGATATAATCTGCACTTTACCCTATCTAAAACATGAAATAATTCTCATCCGCAATAGAATCTTTAAATATTTATTGGTCCGTAGCATGAAATCAGTTGAGAAACACTGAGCTAAATTATTTCAGTTCAGCGACAGCAAACTTGATGGATTTACCGGTTAGACGGTATAAAAAATAAGATTAGTTATTGGTAGTTATACTAACTTTGATTTGTTGATGGAATAGTAACAAATCCCGTAAGCTTTTTTTCTTTTTCATGTACATAGTTCAATTATAAAATGTATTTCGTTTTATAAAAGAGACTTATGCCAAGATAGTTTCATCCCTCTGTATATGGGTATTGTTCCTCCTATGAATATTTTCTTAATAGTGTTCGGCAACCGTCGACAGCACTCGCATCATTCGAGCTAACGCAAGGTATAGAAAGATCGACGTTTGTGGTCAGCCCGATCTCCAAAATTAATACAAGCAACACAAAAATTAATACAATAAAAGCAAGAATAATCATTTCAAAGTTTGAGAGCAACCACAGAAAAGTTATTCAAGAATGAAGATTGTGATTTTAGCTTTGTAGACAGAAAGCTTCACATAGAAACAGACGTTATATTTGTTGGCGACTTCATGAACAGTAGAGCTGTTTTAAATACTATAGGAAATACAGTCGAATTAGAAATATTTGATAAATGATGATTTACAGAAAACGATAACAGTTCCATTCAATGAAACGGTAGAACTTAAAGTGAAAAAACAGTTTGAACGAGAAAACTGCTTTTGCTATTGTCTCTGATCAAGACACTGCATTTGCAACGTTTCAAGTTCTCCGAAAAATAGAGATTCATATATTTCTGAAAATGGGGTTTTGGCGCAAAGAGTAGTGAAATTATGTTAAAAAAACAACACTGCTAGCACAAAACCAGCTGTTTATTGTCGTGATGATGAGGTACCAATCAAAATGACAAGCAATTTCACTTATTTAGACTCCAAAGTGATTAGCCGTGATTAAAATAGTAATTTTAAGATAATTTTAAATCAAAATAACAGTAAATATCACGCTTACCCTTAAATAAATTATAAAAACAAACAATATTAAGTAAACCCTGAAATATATCAAAACAGGTTTCAGTACAGTAAGCCCTGAATTCGAATAAATAATTCAAACTAGGAAAAATAGAGCTAATAGAAGAAATGTCCTCCAAACAACAACCCAATTCTCCAATTTTGTGAATGATAGGAAAAACAAAAGTGAAACGACAAACACAAATCAAAATACATTTACTCATATAAATTTAAAAGTCTCTCCCCCCCTCTCTCCTTCTATCTCATTAACATTCTTTTCCTCTCCCATTCTCTCTCTCTCTCTCTCTCTCTCTCTCTCTCTCTCTCTCTCTCTCTCTCTCTCTCTCTCTCTCTCTCTCTCTCTCTCTCTCTCTCTCTCTCTCTCTCTCTCTCTCACCCTCTCTCTCTTTCTCTCTCTCTCTCTCATTCTATATATCTATGTGGCGTTTTCCTACCGTTTATTCAATCAACTTCCATTCATCTTTTCCATTCATTCAACTTTCAACACAAATTGACCTTGCTGGTTGTTGTTGGGGCACTTTTTTCTCATTCTTTATAATGGCAACCTTTTTACATGACCAAATTTTCTAATCCGGCTGTATTTAATGAATCCGAATAAATCGCAGCCTCCAAGGCGTTGTCTGATTTCATAATTTATTCGGATTCTATACTGATTTTCAGCAACTTTACATGGACCATAAATCGTTCGGATGACATCCCTCTCAAATATTTATTATAGAATTCAACAATAGGTGACTGTCAGTGTCCAACTTTCACTTCTATAGGTTAGCGCAGGTCAAATCAATGCTTTGTAAAGTGTTAGTTTATACGATCGCGAAAGATATTTTTTAGTTGCAAAAGTTGTGAGTGTGAGTAGAAAACCCTGTATGCAAGTGACATGAGCTTTGATATCAACTCGCACGTCATTTCACTCCCAAGAAGGGTAATATAATTCTTGTTTGTGATGTAGATATAATAGTTATTTTGTGTCATTATTTCCGGCGCTCTATACTATTCCGTACTCTATACTATTTCCTGCTCTGCTAAGCGCGTCAAGCTGTTTTAATGCATCAACGTGCTAGTGCATTATCTTCTTTGCTTGCCTATTGAATATATATGACAACCTGCACTTGTAATTAATGAGCAACTCTGGCTGATAGAACGTCAGTTGCTCTCGTAAAGTGGCTCTTAGTTAGAGATCATGACACGATCGATTTGATTTACATTTCTTCCGTCATTTGATTTCCATGTTACTTTGATTCTCTTGTGAGGCAAAATAGTGATTTATTGTAACTGGTAACATGCAAGTGTTAGCGCCAATTAGTCTTATAAGTTTTGCACTTTAACGAATTTGATCATTGTAGTCACTTAATATTTTCAAATTAAATCAAATTAAAAAAACAATCCAAGAATACAATTCGACGATCATATTAATCCAAACATAAAAATCTTAAAACATATTTTAAGAATAATAAAATCTTAAAAAATAAAGAAAAAAACATATCATTAACACGTCATCATCGTACAAACTATGGATAACACATATTGTAATAAACTTGACCAAGAGAAAACAAGTGTTAAAAAAATATTGCAAATAAAAACGACACCAATTTATATCGAGACAATAATACCAAACATCTCGTACAACTTAAATACCATGTTACAATTTATAGAAGACATTACCTTTAATAAAAAATTTCTACCCAAATGTATATGGTAGTTTATAGTAGTACAAACAATGGATGTTTTTTTAAATGGTTATATAACCATCATCAATAAAATTACCAAAAATAAACGTTAAAAATGAAAGATAAGGATACTGTACAGAACCAAAAAAGACACTACTAGTCATAACACATAGACCTCAAAAAGAAAAAGATGATAAAATAAAATAGAATACAAAAAATTATAAGGGTTCAATAGCAAATTTTAAACGCCATAACAAACATAAATTCGGTTTTTTTTAATACACAATTTGTTTAAAAGTATAAAAATCAAAAATAATGTAAGATTTTTTTAAATATTGTAAATTTAAAATATGAGAAAACATAAGAAACCAAGAGATAAATGGTAGAAATTAAATATATAAAAGGAATAAAAATAATCAAAGCTAGTAAATTGAAAACTAAATAGTAAATTAAAACTAATGAACGTGTGTGAAATAAATTATAAATGAATAATGGTTTTAAAAATGAAGAAAGAATAGAATAAATTATATTAAATATCAAAATTAAAAAAATTTTTAATTATACATTATTTTCTTTCAATAGATAATTAATTATAAAATTAATAAATAATAGAATAAACAATAACATAAAAAACTGTATAGCAAGTAATTAATATAAAACAATCAATATTTATGCAATTAAAGTTAGTTTTCTTATAATTCATTAAAGTAGCAAAAAATAATTTTCAATAATAATAAAAGAGAAAAAAAATTAAATAGAATAAAATAACATAAAATATTTATAAAAATATTACTAAAATAAAGTTACACATGTGACGTTCTTATACATTTTTAATGTTGTATCATAGAAAAAACTACAGTTTTTATATGTACTAATAATTAGTGAGAATAAATTTTAAGTAACGTTTCGTTACAAAACGTTTAATATTTTCCTGAATAGGTAAAAATATATTTTAAATTTTTTATTAGAAACTATATAATTTTATTCGCTATACTAAAGATTGTATTACAATTTTTTAATTAATCGAAAACCTCAAAAATGTTTAATTTACAAATAGCGAAAATATTACAAGCAGTCAGTTTATAAAATCAAAAGTATAAGTAGAATCAATATATATGTTAAACATTTTATTAAATAAATATAGTCGCTTAATTAAAATAAAAAACAGCTTATAATATATGTTAAAAATGTCAACGAGAACCTCTTTAGAAAGAAAACCGTAAGTTATTATTTAAAAAAACATTATAGAGAAAATTCTCTACAAGTGGCGCAGCCTACAGTGATTGAACTTTGATCCTCTGGTATTTCAATATCTATTCTTCTATCTGCAACATTGAGATGCTTTCAAAATAAAAAACGGATAACCAAGAAGGGTTAATCCTCAACTAGACAATACCCTGTTAGTTGTTTCTATATTGATGACATATCATTAATATTCTTAATGAATGAAATCTTTGATGTTATCAATTATCAATTATTATTTGTTGTATTTTTAGATATTGTACATGTATCTTAACTTAAGTCTCAACTAAACTTAACTGTTAACTTAACTACAACTATAACTATAACTCTAGCAATATCAAACCTTTAGTTCCTGTTTTTCTCATATCTAAAAAACATCTCATAAAAATCTTGTTATCTAACATTTTCATTAATGTTTCATAACATGCATAAATACTTGACGTTATTTTATTTTCTCATTAAACTATAGTACATTGTATATTAAGAGCAGAAAGTACGACATTGCTGCTCGTGCATGAAAATTGCTGGTTGAGGCGTAGCCGAAACTAGCAATCATGTCAGAGCAGCAATGTTACTTTTTGCTCAAAGTATACATACTATTTTTTTAACGACTGCCAACAAATGCGATCAAAGTTGCCAAGGAGGCATTTATTTGTTGTTTAAAAAACGTATCGGACGTCAAGTTAAAATTTTAAATTAATAAATTTAAAATTTATACTGAGTTTGTTTATATCTATTTTTAAATAAAAATAATTTAAAATGAGCAGTAGTGATGAAAGTGATATAATTAGAACTTCACCTCATATAAAAGAAGCAGCCAACAATTTAACTTTAGATCTGTTGCCTGAAAAATCTAAAGTCCGGTATGAAAAAGCTTACCTATTATTTATCAATTGGTGTAAGAACAAAAAAACAGGAAATTTTTGTTCTGAAGATGTGTTTTTGGTATATTTTGGTGATCTATCGCAGACAAAAAAGTCTTCAACAATGTGGTCAAATTATTCAATGTTAAAATCAACATTCATCGTTAAAGAAAATTTGGATATTAGTAAATATAAAAGATTTTTACCTTTTTTAAAAAAGAAGCTCTCGGGTTATAGAGCCAAAAAATCAAAAGTGTTTTGGGGAGAAGAAATTAATAAATGTTAATATTATGTCTTTGTTCATTATGTCTTTGGTTTTACTTGTGTTTTTACTTTCCGTCCATGAGCAGAAAAAATTAAAAAATGCACGCTAAACAGCAAAAGCCAACTTTCTGTTTTAAAATGATAGATAGAAAACATTATTTTCTATTACAGTCGTTAAAACAAATAATTACATTTCCTTATTAAATTTAAAACAAACGAAAACTTAATTATTTGTGAAAATAAACAAAAATTTGTAAAAGACAAATTCTTGAACTACATATGGGGTATTCCACGTCAAATCGACCACTTTTGACCCGACCCCTTTCGATTTGGCTGAAACTTTTTTATCTTTTTGTACCCCAGTAATAATATGTTTTAGAGTTTTTTTTTAAATTTTTTCACCAAACCCAAAAAATGTTATGAATTTTTTTAAAAAATTGCTATTTATTTTTCAAATACCCATGATTTTGTCAAAAATTCACTTCAAGCGACACTTTTTTTTTGAAATATTTGTAATTGAATGTAGTTTTTAAGAAAAAAAAAAAAAAATTTCGATGTCTTTTTAATGCAATTTTTTAGTTTTTTGAGAAAAACTGTCAATTTTTCAGAAAGCGACACTTTTAATTTTTTTTTTTTTTTTTTTTTAAACTTTGACTTATTCTTCAGTTAATGCCGTTTGAACTAGAGTGGGCCGACTTTGCTTTCTATTTCATTTTTTAGTTTAAAAAAATGTTGTTTTTATTTATTATTATTATTATGTATATATAAAGTTGTTTAATCTAAATTGAAATTGAAAATTTTAAAAATTTTTAAATAAAAATATATTGAACAAGTAACCTTTGACCAAAATATTTATTTTTTTTTCAAACAAATCATATAACCATGACAACAAAAAATAACACGTTTATGATTACAGGAATAAAACAATAAACAATCATAAAAGTTGTTTGTACTAATGTTAAAAACGATTTATTAAATTTTTCTAGGTCGTTTAAATAATTTACAAATCTTTTGAATTTGAAAAATTTCTAACAAAAAGGCAACCATCTGTGCGTGGTATCACACTGTGTATTTGCTGAGTTCCTGTAATGGTTTTTGTTTTTGAAAATCGTTCACTTAAGTCGTTTACAGCTTTTTTGTAATCCTTTTCTGGTGAAAATTTTACCGTTATATTTAAAAGATTTGCCGTGGCAGAAGCCCATGCATATAGCCCGTACGGTGTGGTTATTTGTCCATCAACTGTTAGTTGAAGACTTGCTCTCGCAGCTGCTCTTTTGACCGTACCACCAATACCATCGCACGGACCTTTTCCATGAGCAGTCGCAAAAAAATGCCATTCAGCAGATATTCCAAAATTACTGCTGTGGTAATACAAATTGACGAAATTTTTGAAATTTTTAAATTGTTGAGGAGCTCCGTTCGAAAAATAATATATTTTGTTAATGCTCTCAGAAATGTTTTTCACAAAATCTGTAATAATTTTATTAAAAACATGATTGTTGCATCATGATTGTTGCAATCTGAAATAATTGCTAGACTTCTGTGCCTAAGTTCGTTATGTATTTTAAAATAAATAACAACTGGGAAAATAGTAGCTGAATTATTGTTCCAGTGAAAACCAGATGCAGCATTTTGCACTACAAATGCATAATTTTCTGCAAAGTCACAAATAATAATACATTCAGTTGTATTTAATGAAACTTTTAATTGTTTTAAAAATTTCGCTTGCTCTTTAGCGATGAACGAGTGGTGCAATAAAGTCTTCGATTCATTACAGAAATCTTCAACAAAATCATATGACGGTTTAATAAATGTTTCGAGACTGGTTCTTGGCTTTGAAATCCAATACTTGTAGGTGATATTTTCGATTTCGTTTTCTTCAAAAGTTGTAATTAAAATATCGGACAATTTGACTATTCCTGGCCAATTTTTACAACTCCCTAAGTAGCATCCGGATGTTGGAAGCTCACATATGATTATTTGCAAACAATCAGTATAATTGTTGATTGGCTTTTCATAATTTTTCGTCAATGAATGAAAATTAGCACCTAAAATGAGAACGAAACTCTATTGTCAGAAAAAAAACATTTTATAAAGTTTAACTTTAGATTATAATTACCGAGCATCATCAACTTAATATTTTGATGCATTGCACAGACACAGATGGTGTGTGTTCCGCTTGCTCCTGCTAATACACAGTTGTTTGGTCGCAAAGAGGCAAATTTTGAAAATCCTACTTTTTCCATAGGATATATTTCTCGGAAGCATTGATATAATTCTTTTAAGTTTGAAAGGATCAGTCGTTTTTGAGTGTGTACTCGATTACCATTATCATCTCGCATTGAAACAAAATCTTTCATACCTGGCATTAGAGCACTATACTGATCGTCGGTATAAAAGTTGACAACTTTCAACTTTACTTGATCCGGAACTGTTTTACCTATTAATCAAATTTACCGTTTCAAAATAAATTTCTTGGATTTAAAATATATATTTAACGTTGCATATACCTAATTTTGATTCAGGTGTTGATAAAACCCCTGTTTCTTCAGTTAACTTTTTAGCTACACGGGTCATATGCCTTGTAGTATTCATCGTTTCACAAATGCGCCTTTCGCTCCATTTCGTCGGTAATAGAGTTAAAATTTGTATTTTCTCTGATTTTTTAGTATTTTGGTCATTAAATTTAGCGCCAAGTGTTTCTAATAGAGTACGAAAATTTTCACCGTCATCATCACAATTTGACTTCTCATCGGTAGCACACAGTAAACGTTTTTTCAAATTATTGGTTATATGGTTTACTTTACGATTTAAAAAATTGTTATCGTTTAATTTTTTCAATGGCATCGGTGATTCATTCAATAATTGCAACGCTTTATTTATCATCGGCAATTGAGTTTCAATGCTAACTTCTGACGCAGAACTTGATTGAGATAATATCGGTTCACACTCGAAAGCTATGGGACGTTAAAAACACTGTGTTAAATGAATTCAAATAACCACAAACTCTAGTAGATAAAAGATCTTACGAATAGATTGTTGAGTTTCTTTAAGATCAGTATAACTATCACTGTAACTCTTATTATTACGATTGTCACTTAAATTAGTATTATTGTCAAATATAGGATTTTTATCAATATCATTTGATTGTTGATTAACATTCACTGACACTCTTTTTCTACACGTTGAGCATAATGGATAATTATCATTTAGTTTCATCTTTTTTTTCATATCGTCAGTTGCACGACGAAGGCCTGTCTTTTTTATATGATCTTATAATCCAAACGGATTACAACAGCGATCAAATAAACTTTTCGATTCCATGTTGCACAAAATATTGTAATCGACTTATTTAATCAACTATATAGCTTGGAAATCAAAAAATTCACACTAAGAATTACAATTCACAATTAGAAAAAAAAATATTTTGCCCTAAGAACCACTGTAAAATCAACTTTTAATACACTTAAATAATATATTAAACGAGGTTATCAACGCGACGGTCTCAATATAACATTGTTACATTTCACAGTTACGTCCAAAAAAGTAAAAAACGTTTAAACTTGTTTAAATTTTACAAAACAAAGAAATTTTTCAAAAAGCAACCTTCCAATTCAAATTTTCATAATCCTATCAAAATGTCTTATTTTTTGTTGTCATGGTTATATGATTTGTTTGAAAAAAAAATGAATATTTTGGTCAAAGGTTACTTGTTCAATATATTTTTATTTGAAAATTTTTTAAATTTTCAATTTTAATTTAGATTAAACAACTTTATATATACATAATAATAATAATAAATAAAAACAACATTTTTTTAAACTAAAAAATGAAATAGAAAGCGAAGTCGGCCCACTTTAGTTCAAACGGCATTAACTGAAGAATAAGTCAAAGTTTAAAAAAAAAAAAAAAAAATTAAAAGTGTCGCTTTCTGAAAAATTGACAGTTTTTCTCAAAAAACTAAAAAATTGCATGTAAAAAGACATCGAAATTTTTTTTTCTTTTTTCTTAAAAACTACATTCAATTACAAATATTTCAAAAAAAAAAGTGTCGCTTGAAGTGAATTTTTGACAAAATCATGGGTATTTGAAAAATAAATAGCAATTTTTTAAAAAAATTCATAACATTTTTTGGGTTTGGTGAAAAAATTTAAAAAAAACTCTAAAACATATTATTACTGGGGTACAAAAAGATAAAAAAGTTTCAGCCAATTCAAAAGTGGTCGATTTGACGTGGAATACCCCATATATATCTATTTATTTATGCAATACTTTTATTATTTCATAAATACAATTTTAGTCCCTGAACGGGCGCCGATTTCATGTGGTGATTACCACATATTTTATACTTCGTGAGGGGCCTGTCCTTGACGAGCCCGAAAACATTTATTCTGCGATTTTTCTCAAATCGGCCGCTTTTGCGTTCGGCAAGCGCCGAAAAATGCCGATTGCCCGCGATCTTGTAAATTTGCTGCCACACTATTTTTTAACTGTGGCGGTTGGAAATTGGTTTAAGAACACGAGGGTAAGCTTGTCGGACCAAAATGTGTCTGCTATTGTCGAGTCCGACAACTGACATTTTGGATGTTCGGGCTGTCGGACTAGACAATAGCAGACAAATTTTTGTCGGACAAGGTTACCCTCGTGTTCTAAATCAAATTTCCAACCCCTATTGCTAAAAAAAAAAATTTGACAAGATCCCGGGCAATCGGCATTTTTAAGAGCTTGCCGAACGCAAAAACGGCCGATTTGAGAAAAATCGCAAAACAAGTGTTTTCGGGCTCTTCAAGAATAGGCGCCTCAAGAAGTATAAAATATGTGGTAATCATCACATGAAAACGGCGCCGGTCCAGTGACTATTTGTTTCAGTGTTATGAAAAAGAAATTGTTTATACTTGAAAACAATAGTTATTTACATATCAAGGGCTGAAAGTAGAAGATTACGCCTGCGGTTCATATTGAAGCCCAATGCGAAGCGGTGGCTTTTATAGACCAAGGGCATAATCTTCCTTTCCGCCTGAGTGTGTGTACAACTGAATGATAAAATAAATCAGTTTCTAAATTTTATAAACTCGCTAAACATTGATAGAAACATCTTCTCTAAAACAAGAGTTATGCTTTAACTCATGGGGCTGTCTGGGCATGAGAAAATCTGCCCCGGCAGAAATCACCCGATTTACCGTTGAAAAGGTTACAATATTAAACAGGAAGCAATGGACGATCCAAGGATTATTTTGACAGAATCACAATATTTCTATATGTGTTATTATGGTTTTCCATATTATTTACTGTTTGTGTGCTTTTGTCACTTTTGAATTAAAATGCAATATTTAAAAATATTCTTTTTAATATGTTTATTTTTAATTTTATTAATAATAATATAAACTCCCTTATAATAACAATTTGAATTTGATTTTTTTTTATTTTATTGAATATCGATTTCAACTTACGTCATACTCAGTTCTTAAATTATTATTATTAATTTAATAATAATTTAAGTAATAACAATCATAATTTAAGAACTGAGGATGACGTAAGTCGAAATCGATATTCAATAAAATAAAAAAAAATCAAATTCAAATTGTTACCATAAGGAAGATTATATTATTATTATTAATTAGATTAAAAATAAACATATTAAAAATTATATTTTTAAATATTGCATTTTAATTTGAACAATATTTCTATCCAATTTCGGATTGTACATAGCCAGCGATTGATCGAAATTTGACAAAAATGTGTCGGAATGTGCCTTTCTCATTAATAGAACGTCATATCCATTGGGATTATGTTCGCTGTGTTGAGGGAAAACTTTAGCCCATTAAAGCATCACATTCAAAATGTAGATTCAAGTGGTTGATGAAGTACTTCATGGACGCTCCCATACAACTAAGCAATGGAGAAAGATTTTTTAAACATGGTGGGATAACAATTATAATAACAATTTGAATTTGATTTTTTTTTATTTTATTGAATATCGATTTCAACTTACGTCATACTCAGTTCTTAAATTATTATTATTAATTTAATAATAATTTAAGTAATAACAATCATAATTTAAGAACTGAGGATGACGTAAGTCGAAATCGATATTCAATAAAATAAAAAAAAATCAAATTCAAATTGTTACCATAAGGAAGATTATATTATTATTATTAATTAGATTAAAAATAAACATATTAAAAATTATATTTTTAAATATTGCATTTTAATTTGAACAATATTTCTATCCAATTTCGGATTGTACATAGCCAGCGATTGATCGAAATTTGACAAAAATGTGTCGGAATGTGCCTTTCTCATTAATAGAACGTCATATCCATTGGGATTATGTTCGCTGTGTTGAGGGAAAACTTTAGCCCATTAAAGCATCACATTCAAAATGTAGATTCAAGTGGTTGATGAAGTACTTCATGGACGCTCCCATACAACTAAGCAATGGAGAAAGATTTTTTAAACATGGTGGGATACCGCCAGGAGCGGGATTCACAAATTTAATAGATACAATTGTCAACGTAATAATAACACGTTATCTAGTATACAACGTCACCGGCAATTTGCCAGTAGATGATGTTTATTTAGGAGTTTGACAGACATAGTGATAGTGTAGTGGATCAACACCAAAGCCACTACATATCGCGTACCAAAACATTCGGTAAACCAACGCCCAAGCGTTCCAAACTATCTACAATGTAAGAAACCAGCATTTTTTAATTTAGAAATACAACCAATATCGATTTCCATAATCAAATCAATATTTCATCTAAACGAACATTCCAAATCTAAACATTCTTAATTGAAAATAATTACAATGTAACACAAGCTCTCATTACCAAAACTAATCAAAACTCTAAAATTTTCCATAGCACACGCCAACTAAAAAACGATAGTTCGCCTAGTAAGACAAGCATATTCTTGCTTTGATCACGAAGACGCGAAAAAGTTTTTTGTACCGGCAAACATCTTATGAGATGAAATGCAAGGATTAACTAGACATATAATTCAGGAGTACATAGAAGATCACCTACAATATTTCAAATTTCTATAAACGTTAGGAATACAGGTCGACCGAGGAATCGGTTTTCCTAAAGTAAATGTGTGTGATCAGACTTGAATAACGCTACCCCAAGTGCGCCCTAAGAGTGCCCAAGAGGAGATAGAGACGTATACACCATCGGCTAGAAGAATTAGCTAAAATTGCATACAAGAACAGTTTAATACAGGAAGAAAATTAGGAACCAACAGGACTAATATAATAATGTAAAGAAATTTTCACTAAGAAATGAAGAAGGAAGAGGGGAACTTTCAGCAGCCCGCTATTTAAAAAACAATAAGTGATTTACATGCAAAATAAAAAGAACCCAAAGTGATATAAGAGTAAAATTTCAACTAAATAGAATTCAATTACCAAGTGGAGCCCAATTCATTCAAATTCAACCGACGGTACTAAAAAAAAGGTCAGATTATTTGCTAAACATTTTCTCAAAAATTGTAAAATTTGTTTTCCAAAAGTTAGGATTTCTTTTAAAATTTTTTTTAAACAATATTAGGAAAATAAGTAAAAATAAATATTAATTAATAATTAATTTGTGGTGGACCAGAAACTAGACAACTAGACTGATCCACCTCATTGAAACAAACACCCAAACAAACCCACAATAATTACATTCAACAACAATTATCCAAAATTATCCCAAACAATTGTCCCATTGAATCAGTGATCATACTAACAAAGTCTAGACATAATAACCCGCACCTGTTAAATCATCCTACATTAAATCTTTAAATTAAATCTCGCAATTAATTCTCGGTCAATAATAATTTCCCAAACTCAATTTCAATCAATATCTGTAAAATCAAATCACATTAAAAACCGTTCAAACCAAAAAAACTTTCTTATTAAAAATAAACAATGTATGTTTTGTGTCCACATTCCAATTGACGAAACATTCCAAACAATTTACTAGCAATACAGCTGTCTTACCAATTCCTATAACTCAAAGTCCAACTGGTTACAATCCAAAGTCCAAAATACAATCCATACATTCATTAAATTCAAATAAATTTTCTATTTACTAAATCAAAATAACAGCTAAGTCAATTAAACCTAATTACAACAATAGTTCCATTGTACATCCGAAATATAAAACCATACCACGAGCGGAGACTCAAGTATTACGATTTAATATAAATATTACAGGAAAGTAATAAAAAACTCCAATAATTAATTTCCATAAAAACGACAAAAAGAAATATGTAATAAAAAATGTTAAAACACAAATTCGATTACTAAGTTATTTTATTTTATTTTTATGAAAAACGATTTTCTATTGGCCAATTGGTTTTACCCAAACGAAAATCGCCTAAATAAATAACACTGGCTTTTCGGTGGAAGAGTTAGTCTTGAGTATTACGTGGTCGGTCGTCAATCAATTTTTAAAAGTTAATCGCGGGGAAATTCAGTTCCCAATATTATAAAAAAGTTTAACGTGTGAAACAAAGTGCAGGAGTAAAATACACTCCACAGTTCTAAATAAATTCAAATTTTATATCTAAGAAAATAAGGTGGTATAAATAAATATATAGTTCTATAAATCAAAGCGCCATAATCGTTTCAATTTTATTTAAACATTGTGAGTAAACTAATGAGAAACAAAGTACAGGGGAAAAATAGCAAGTAAGTACTTCAACCTTTCTTAAAACGGACAAAAAATATTTGTAGTAATACTGCATCCCTCTGGGGAAGCACCACATATTGGCGCGGCCGGTAGTTCTGAGTAGAGTCAACCCAGACTGTAGTGGATCTTCCCAACCCACTACATATCCACGACGAACGCCAAACAAACGACGTCCAATTCTACATCCATCCTACAACCCTCAAAATCTCAGCAACAGCTAAATACAAACAAGTTAAACCAATCTAAATCAACGTTACTACAAAGTAACCAAATCCAATTAAAACCTCCCTAGACTAAACAAACTTTAATTAACACTTACTACAATGTAAGTAACAACGTTCGATTATAATCCTCAAAACCAATTAATATTCAAACCCAAACAAACCAAGCTAGACTAAACAAACTTTAATTAACACTTACTACAATGTAAGTAACGACTTTCAATCATAATCCTCAAAACCAATCAATATTTAAACCCGCACAACCCAACATAAACGAATCCTAAACTAAAACTTACTACAAAGTAACCAAATCCAATTAAAATCTCCCTAGACTAAACAAACTTTAATTAACACTTACTACAATGTTCGATTATAATCCTCAAAACCAACAATCCAAACCAGACTAAACAAATTTTAATTAGATCCAGCTGCACATCTCATAATCTAAAATCCAATCAATATTTCATTTAAACAAACAAATCTCAATTCATATAAAATTCTTAAACCAAATATTTTTAATTGAAAACCATTATAACAGAAAACATAAAAATTTTCCCTAGCACACGCCAACTAAAGAATTCCAACAAAACAACCAACTTAAATTTCATTTCCTTTTTAATAATTAAAAATCAAAATTAATTCTCATAAAAAGAGTCTATATGACAAAAAATTTTACAAACAAAATAACTAAAATCGACCAATTTTAACGATAATTTTTTTTTGATGTCAGAAATTTTATTTTTCATTCATACAAACTATGATATTTAAACAGTAGGCTTTGTTTTAACTGTCGGCAATTCTTCTTGTCGTCGATAATTTTGCTTTGTCGTTATGAGAATTCTTTGTTGTCATTTTTTGTTCTAACAAAATGAAATATAATTTCATCTTAGTAGGCGCATAAATTTGTAATTTATTTTTGACAAATAAACAAACATGCAAATATTTATGAATGAAAACGGACATTTTTATTATTTGCATTTTTACATAATTTTGTATTATTAAATAATTTGTAGAAAAATTTTATTTAGAAACTAATAATTATCTTTTAAACAAAATTATAATTAAAAAAAATTATCTCATTAAATACCACTCTTCATTGAAATTTTTGTCTAAAATTTTTCAATTTTACTCATTAAATTATTTTTAAGCAACACTGCTCAATCAAACCACTACTTAAACCACTCGTCCTTCGGACTCGTGGTTTATTGTGCGCTTTGATTCGCAGTGTTGCTAAATAATTTAATTCGTAAAATCAAAAAATTTTCGAAAAAATTTCAATGACTCGTGGTATTACAACCGATAATTTTTTTTTGCTCTCAGAAATTTCATTTTTCATTCATACAAATGATATTTAAACAGTAGGCTATGCTTTAACTGTCGGCAATTCTTCTTGTCGTCGATAATTTTGCTTTGTCGTTATGAAAATTCTTTGTTGTCATTTTTTCTTCTAACAAAATGAAATATAATTTTATCGTAGTAGGCGCATAACTGTTATAAATTTGTAATTTATTTTTGGCAAATAAACATAAACATGCAACCATTTGTGAATGAAAGCGGACATTTTTAATATTTGTGAATTGCATTTTTACATAATTTTGTACTATTGAATAATTTGTAGAAAAATTTTATTTAGAAACTAATAATTATCTTGTAAAGAAATTTATAATTAAAAAAAATTATCTCATTAAATACCACTCTTCATTGAAATTTTTTCGAAAATTTTTCAATTTTACTCATTAAATTATTTTTAAGCAACACTGCTCAATCAAACCACTACTTAAACCACTCGTCCTTCGGACTCGTGGTTTATTGTGCGCTTTGATTCGCAGTGTTGCTAAATAATTTAATTCGTAAAATCAAAAAATTTTCGAAAAAATTTCAATGACTCGTGGTATTACAACCGATAATTTTTTTTTGATGTCAGAAATTTTATTTTTCATTCATACAAACTATGATATTTAAACAGTAGGCTTTGTTTTAACTGTCGGCAATTCTTCTTGTCGTCGATAATTTTGCTTTGTCGTTATGAGAATTCTTTGTTGTCATTTTTTGTTCTAACAAAATGAAATATAATTTCATCTTAGTAGGCGCATAAATTTGTAATTTATTTTTGACAAATAAACAAACATGCAAATATTTATGAATGAAAACGGACATTTTTATTATTTGCATTTTTACATAATTTTGTATTATTAAATAATTTGTAGAAAAATTTTATTTAGAAACTAATAATTATCTTTTAAACAAAATTATAATTAAAAAAAATTATCTCATTAAATACCACTCTTCATTGAAATTTTTGTCAAAAATTTTTCAATTTTACTCATTAAATTATTTTTAAGCAACACTGCTCAATCAAACCACTACTTAAACCACTCGTCCTTCGGACTCGTGGTTTATTGTGCGCTTTGATTCGCAGTGTTGCTAAATAATTTAATTCGTAAAATCAAAAAATTTTCGAAAAAATTTCAATGACTCGTGGTATTACAACCGAAAATTATCCAAAACATTGTTGTTCTAACGGAAATCAAACATATTGAATTCCAAGTTTTTCTATAAAAATTAATTACAAAATGCTGAAACAATGCATTCCATATATTTTAAAGTTATTTGAATGTTAGAAATTTATTATATATGAGCAATTTCACGAAGATTCAACATCGTTTTGACTTAACCCCTTTTAATTTTGATTATTTTTTGTTTATAGATAGTCTTTGATAAATAAAAAATACAAGTTCTCTTAGAATTTTTTTTTTCGACCAGGGGTCTTCACAGGGTGCCCCTCAATTTTTGTTATTTTGTGATGTGAGTGCATTTTGACGAGCGATTGTAGAAAAACTACTCAATCGATTTTCATAAATGATATGTCGTTGAATAGGTATTAGAACAAATTTTTTAAAAATGTACACTGTTAATTTTTTGAAATAATTTTTAACGGTGTAACATAAGAAAAAAATGGTGTAATTGAAAAAAAGATGGCATAGCCTTTTTTTTTTTTTTTTTTAAACTAAGTTGAAGCTTATTTTATATCTAACAACTTGTGAAAGTTTAGGACTAGCATCATTTTTTGTTTTAGAGATAAAATTCGTTGTGCATATGACTGTCGGGAATCAGTTTTTTTTGTTCTGAAGAAAAATTATAAAAATGGCGATTTTAAGATTCAGATTTTTTTTTTATGTTAAATATCAAATATTTTATTATTAAATGAACTTTTTAAAAAGCAATTTCAGTCAAGTTCAGCAAAATTTTGCGACATTTTGACTCGACCCTTTTTAATTTGGTCTATTTCGGTCTATATTTAAAAAAATTCTACTTGAAGCCGTATTTTTCATTTATCAAAGGCTATCTATAAACCGAATATAGACCAAAATAGACCAAATTAAAAAGGGTCGAGTCAAAATGTCGCAAAATTTTGCTGAACTTGACTGAAATTGCTTTTTAAAAAGTTCATTTAATAATAAAATATTTGATATTTAACATAAAAAAAAAATCTGAATCTAAAAATCGCCATTTTTATATTTTTTCTTCAGAACAAAAAAAACTGATTCCCGACAGTCATATGCACAACGAATTTTATCTCTAAAACGAAAAATGATGCTAGTCCTAAACTTTCACAAGTTGTTAGATATAAAATAAGCAAAAAAAAAAGTTAATGCCATCTTTTTTTCAATTACACCATTTTTTTCTTATGTTACACCGTTAAAAATTATTTCAAAAAATTAACAGTGTACATTTTTAAAAACTTTGTTCTAATACCTATTCAACGACATATCATTTATGAAAATCGATTGAGTAGTTTTTCTACAATCGCTCGTCAAAATGCACTCACATCACAAAATAACAAAAATTGAGAGGCACCCTGTGAAGACCCCTGGTCGAAAAAAAAAATTCTAAGAGAACTTGTATTTTTTATTTATCAAAGACTATCTATAAACAAAAAATAATCAAAATTAAAAGGGGTTAAGTCAAAACGATGTTGAATCTTCGTGAAATTGCTCATATAGAAGAAAATTTCTAACATTCAAGAGAGTCTAATTTAAAACCGACACGCGCCGGTACGTGAGAAGTGAGGCTACGAAACAAAAGCCCAAGTAACAGTGAAATTGCTTTGAATTCAGGGAAAGCCCTTTTCCCACTAAAAGTATAAAGTGTAAAAGTGGTAAAACTAGAATCAGTGATTAGTGCCTAGTTATTCTTGTAAAAGTGTTTAAAGGAAAATTACTTCCATTCTTTTAAATAAGTCCAAATAGAGATTCGAAGAAGAATTAGTTCAATTCTTCCAAATAAATAAATTCTATTCATAATACTTAATCTCGTAAAAGTGTTTGAAGGAAAATTATTTCCATACTTTTAAATAAATCCAAATAGAGATTCAAAGAGGAGTTAGTTCAACTCTTCCAAATAAATAAATTCTGTTCATAATTTTAATAATTAATCCTGTAAAAGTGTTCGAAGGAAAATTATTTCCATTATTTTAAATAAATAAAAGTACAAATTAATCTAAATAAAGGTTCAAAAGGGAATTAAATCAATTCCCTCAAATAAACAAATATTCTAAGAAAGTAAATTCCTAATTCCAATAATTGTAAAAGTGTTCAACTAAAAGTAGTTCAATTCTTCTAAATAAACAAAGTGATCAATAAACGAATCAGTGTAAAAGGAAAAATAAAACTGTTTTCAATCTAAAATTCGAGAGAAATACCAGCATCTAGCAGGGACCACAAGAGTGAGTAACACCAGGGTTTATAAAATTTTCAGGTTTCGAACACGGAAGCAGCAAGCGGTTGGAAGTATCTTAGAAGTGCCGTAACCAACCTCCACAATTAGCTCAACGGATAGTTGACACCTCCAAAATAGGTGCAGTAGGTATCTTATTACTCCAGAAGTACCACCTGAGCCCCCACAATTGGTGTAGTCGGTAGCTCTAAAACATTAGAAGTGCCGTCTGAACCCCCACAAGACTCTTAAATCTCAGCCACTCTTCGACTGGTACGAACATTAAAAGAAAAAAAAAGAAATTGATAAATAAAGTGAAGTGTAAGTGATAAAAGTGATAAAGGCAAAAACGCCAAAAATAATTTTTGACCAACTATCCGTGCCCAACATCTTACTTTTGTAAAAAATAAATTACATCACTCATCGGCATCAGGCACATCAGGGAGTGCTCAACTAATTCAAAAACATTAACACACCGACGTCAGACTCAACTAGGAGGGTCCAACATTGAATAATTATAACAAAGGTCAAATCATTTTTTTTTCTTAAGATAAGATCTAAACTATTATACATTTCTCTCACATCATAAAGAATAAATTTAAATAATTCAGATTTTCAATTCAAATTTTTACGTTCAATGTTCTCATTTAATTAAGAAAATAAAGTTAATAACGTTAAGTTGAAGCGATAAAAAGAAAATAAATTAAATTCTTTTTTCTCAGTTTTTGATTTAAAAAAAAAAGAGAGATAATTTTTCTTCAGAAATAGAAATTAAATAAAATATAAACCAAAACCAATCAAAAAGAGAGAAATACGTCAACTAAATTTATATTATTACAGAATATATTAAATAAATATCTTTATATATTAAAATTATAACAAAATATTATAATAATACTTAAAGCAAACACAGACATTTTTTGGTTTGCGCAAAATTTTAATTAACAAAAATACGGAAAAATTTTGGACCAGATTTTGATTTTTTTTCGAAATTTATTAAACGGTAAACGTTTTACACAATATACAAGTTTTCACAGTTTCCCTTGTCGGTCGTATAAAAACTCACTGATAACATATGTTTAGCAACATAAATAGACAGACACGTAATAGAACATACTCGGACTCAGACCTAATAAAGAAAAAAGAGAAAAATAAAAAACGATTCGAAACGGAGCTGAACAGAACCTTTGGCGAAATTATCAACGATTTGAAAAACGAAACTTGGACTTGTGATCTTGAAACGAAATACAGTGAAAGTAGGGAACCCCTTGTTTCGCTAGTATGGCAACAAAGTTTTCAGAAATAGACGTAAAAGCTCACACCCCTGATCAAGGTGTAGCAAGAACAAACTCTCACAAAATTGAGCAAAATAGAGATGCGAAAATCTCTGACAAAGATTCAATAAACAATGAAAATATTTCACTGCATCGAAGTAGTGAAATGAAGAATATTGTAGAACCACAGTTAAGCTGTAGACAAGGTAAGGTACCGACCAAGAATACAGTAGTTGAAGAAAAAACTGATTTGTTAAATCACCAAAATTTAAAATTAGAATATAATTTAAGGTTTAAAAATACTAAAATAAATCAATCACGTCAACCCTCGCCATGCTTTAGAGGATACAAACGTAAATACAGACACAGTACAACAGTAGAAACACATCGCCAAGCCTAAATATAAAAAAATCAAGCCTCTTACAAAATAATTCGCCAAGCCAAAGAGAGCAAAACCCACGTAAATTACAAAACAATTCGCCAAGCCGAAATATAACAAACTCAAGCCTCTTATAACTCAAGCCTCTTACAACCAGCCTCTTACAATCAAAAATACTTAGTCAATAAAATTTATCCACAAAACGGAAGTTACTAAATCCGATCAACTACCATTTATTAAAACTATGTTTACTTAAAAAAATAGCAAATATTGCATTTTAGAAATAATTAAATCATAAGTTCTGATTGGTTAATATTATAAACCTCACTAAAAATCAAGCAAAAACGTCAGTCAGTTTAATTCAAAATTCCTTGGTCGTCGCGTAAGTTAGGTTGCCGGAATTAACAACCTAGTATTAGAAAAGTTGTGTTTTAAATCTTTATCCAAAGAAAAATCGTGTTTTATAAAAATCTTTATTAAAAGTAAATCTTAGGAAAATCTTTATCAAAAGAAAAATTGTGTTTTATAAATATCTTTATTAAGGGAAAATCGTATAAAAACCCTCAAAAGAAAAAACAATAAAAATTGTGTTAGTTTAAAAAATAAAATAAAAAATCTTTTATTGGTTTTCAATTAAACAAATCGAGAAAATCAAGAGGAAATAACTAACCAGGTAAGAGTTTTTTATACCAAATACTATTGTAAGTAGTGAATGAACCTGGAGGAAATAGAGAGGACATCCAGACCAATTACAATTGGCGCAGTCGAATATTGAGTCAGGAGACTCATAGAACGAACCTATAATCCAAAATTTCAAAAAATATTTTTTCCCGAAATCAAAAAATTCAATAATTTGACATAAAAGTCGTCAAAATATTTTAAATAACCAGCAGACACATCTAGGAGTGTCCAACGTTGGTTACACTACAATAACCCATCGTTAGCAACGTCTACAGGTCATTAAGGGACGGGACCCCATCAATTACGAAATATAAATATAAAACGTCAACTTCTACAAACCTGATCAAATTCGAAAAACAACAAAAAAATCAATTCTTTAACAGCGAAATTATCGAATCTCAACTAGCAGACACATCTAGGAGTGTCCAACGTTAGTTACACTGAAGTAACGCACCAATAATCAACGTCAACTGGGTCATCAAGTGGACCCCATCGATATAAAAATTAAAATCAAGCTACTTTAAAAAACCAATCTCTACAACTTCATCAACTTATATCAAAATTAATTTTGTTAATATATTTAAGGTCAGAACGTTTATTCATTTTTTTTATTATTTTAAATAAAAATTTATTAAATGGATTGCTAAATAATATTGAAAATATAAAAATATAATTTATTAATAAAAAATTTATTTTTTAAACTAAATATATTATTATTTTTATATAAATTTAAACACGATAAATATATATTAAACATTTCTATGATTTTTTCAATATAAATATAAACCAAATATATATACATCAGTAAACATTTATTTAACAAAATATAAAAATCGAAATTTACAACCATAATTTTTTAATATTCATGGTTAATATAAAAACAATCAAGCGAAAGACAGAAAATTAATTTTTTTTAACATTTTTTATCTCGGTTCTCGTTTTACAATAAACAAGGTTATACAGTTTTTCCTTGTCGGTCGTTCACGCAAAAAAAAAACTCACTATTTAATTTAATGTCTAAAAAAGACAATATCATAAGAGAGACAAGAAACCGTACGTACACTGACTCTGACCTAATACCCAAAAAGAAATCAAACAAAAATAGAAATAAAGGTTTCGAAGAACTTAATAACACACTTGACTCAATAATAAATAACCTAAAGAACGAGCCTACTGCAGGACCATCACATTCTAGAACACACAAAATCACAAATATAAACACAATGGTAGAACGAGAAACTAATTATTCAGAGGTATTAGCACTGATGACAAATATCCCCATATTTTCGGGCGATGCAGGAGAAAACCCACGTTTCACCCGTGGCCAAGCAATTTGTGGATACTTGTAACCGAGCGTTAAATCGCATTGAGGATGAAGACAAAGGTTTCTTCTTCGATATGGTGCTGGATAAAATCCAATACCCCGCCTGCGACATGATATACGATTTAGACATAAAGGCTTACGAAAATTTAAAATATCACTTCAAAAATAGATACATAAACAACACACCGGAACGTAATTTCATAAGGGAAATAAACAGGTGTAAACAGGAAAAAGACGAGAATGTCTCAATATTTGCAGAACGATTACAACGACTGATAGGCGACACAAAGAAATGGTTTAAGCAAAAATACTCAGAGGAACAAAACAAAACTTTACTTTTAGAGATAAACAGACAAGCTATGGAAGCTTTTCTAATAGGTCCGACGAACCGAACAGGTCGGTAAATCCGACATGATTAAAATGTCTTTTGCAACGAACGGGCCGGAAAATTTGGAAATAGCGATCAAAAGGGCAAAACTCCTAGAGCAGACGCTACCTGATAACGAAAAAAGTAAAGATTTTATAGGCACGCCGAGACGACAAGTAAACTTAAAAGAATACTGGCATGACGCGAACCAATGGTATTGCTGGTTCTGTACACGAAAAGGGCACACCATTAACGAATGTCGAACGCGACAAAACTCATTATTTTGTGTATTTTGCAAAAATTAATGACATTTGCACATAAACTGCCCCAGAATTAACAAGCATAGACAAAACAACACTTACATAAGCAACGATGAAAATTTCATAAACTATAATAATATTCCTAATTACCAAAATAACTTTAACAATTTCAGATCGCAATATCCAAACGTAGTCCGACCAACTACAAAAAAAACAACCATACCAAGATCTAATTTCCCACAATTTTTTGATTTCTCGAAACCACCAATGTTTAACAACAATTATAGACCACAAAATAATAATAGACCACAAAACAATTATAGACCTCAAAATGACTTTAAACCGCAAAATAACTTTAAGCCCAATTTCAATAACACGCAAAACCAATACCAAAAAAAATATAGGGGTAACCAAAACCCTAGTAAAGAAAGAACTGAAGCACCTCAAAATGTAAGGGTGATAACAGAACCACCATTTTATAGTAACAACAACCAGCAGCCAACTCTACCAGAAGGGTACCAGGCCCTTCAGGATTATGTAAACTTCGAGTTACAGAGGAAGATATGCCAAGAAATTTAAATAGCCTAAATTTAAACAAATAGGAGCGGCTTCCAACCCAAAATCCCGACCTCAAACACCATACTAAATATAGGGTATAATGCCAATACCGTAAACAAATATCCAACTATTTCAAATCTTCAATCTATCCAACCACATCCGTCACCCATTGTAATTTTACCTTTAAACATTGCAAAATCAAATTATGCAAAATTTCTAATAGAAACAGGAGCAGATATCTCCTTATTAAAATATAATTCAATTAAAGTAGATACAACATATTCAGTAGAAAATAAAACAAAATTTACAGGGATAGACAATCAAGTTTTAACAACTCTAGGAATAACCCAGAGTTTACTGTTTAACAGCCTCAACGGCAAATGCAATTTCCATATAGTAACAAATGATTTAAACATAGAAACAGACGGAGTTCTAGGAAGAGACTTCCTAAACAACAAAACGGTAATTGAGAATATTAATGATAAGTTAGAAATGTATTTGGGAAAACCTTCCCAACACATAACGATTCCATTTAACGGATATGGAAATTACATACTTAATCAGGAGTTTAAAGCTGAACGAAAATTTTCTGATACAATTTATCAACATTATGAAAAAAACAGTTCAAATAACCCATGATATCTTAGACGCGAACATCTCTGATAGTGGGGTTGATAATTGTATTACGAAACGACCGGTTCAGGTTTACAATCGTATTAGAGACTCGAACATCTCTGAGATTGGGGCTCAGTTACACAAATGTAACAAAGAACCAATTTTTCAACAAAAAAGTGTTGTATCAAAATTAAAATTAGTCTCAATATTCTCAAGGTGTTAAAGTGTTCAAAGAAATTCAAATAGAAAATATATTGATAAATAAAATTCGAAAAGAATTAATTTAATTCATGAATAGTCTTCATAGAAAACCAAATTGTGTTCAAAGAAATTTGTACTACTAAATAAAACTCGATAGTGCTAAATAAACTTGTTAAATAAAAGTGTACTGTTTTTATTAAACAACTAAGAGAACCAACATCATTAAGCCGGGACCACAAATAGTGAGTAGCCCACCTTTATAATTTTTACAGGTCTTTATTTATCGAATTTAGTGAACTGGAAGAACATTGTGACATGTAAAGTTACATCGAAAGCATCTACCATTAGAACACCATTATCAAACAGACTGGGAAGTCCTGATGTCAACGACTTCCAGAAGCTGAGACAGGTTTACACTCTGCCAAATCGACGTAATCAGGCGTTTACGTCGTCTACATTTGGTACAACTGATAGTTGTACATCCACAGTTGGATCAGCCGACCACCTGAGACTAGCGCTTTAGTCCAAGTGGCCCCCTGAACCTCCACACCTTAAAGCTCACCCCATTTCACCCTCGTAACTCGGATCACCTTTAATTTATGTTTCTCCTCATTTGCGCTATATTTTCTTCCTTATCCAAAAGTTTTCATGCTGTAACTAATTTTTTCCTCACAAAAAGCTATTTAACTGATCTATAAGATTTTGGATTGTATAAAATCAACCACCTGCATAAACAAGTTTTGATAATATAAACATTTAATTGAATACCTTAGAGTTGATTTCATTGTAACATTTTAATGTAAACAATTTGAGTATTCTTGACAAAAAAGAATATAAAAAAATTTCTTTAAATAAATAATTTTAGATTTGATTTCTTTAATATAAAAAAATAACAAATAACTAAATATAATTTTGATTTCTCTAATTTAAATATAAACAAAATATTTTAAAATAAACAACTTATCATGAGAATAATTTTAAAATTGACATAAACAATTTTATAAAAGAACCATTGTTAGAATTTAGTATATAAGAGATTTAATCGATTCGAAACAACAGCCTCTTGAGTTTTGGTTTAGTATTCATAATTGGCGCAGTTGATATTTCAATATCAAGGTATTTCAATATCAATCATAAATATTTTTTTTAAGTTTTTGCTTGACAGTTTATCAGTGTGAAAATTTAGAATTTTATTTAAATTGTAACATCACAATTACTTAGTTTTTAATTAGCTGACGGTTTATCAGCAACTAATTTCAAACCTGTAGAGTGAATATCTACAAGATAAAAATAGTTAATAAGTGAAAAATAAGTGAAATATTTAAATAAAAAGGAAAAATAAAAAATTATTAAATTGAAAATAAATTAAAGTGAAAATTAAAATATTAAATTGAAAAATAAAAAAAAATTTATTATTGAAAAATAAAATTAAAATTGAAAAAATTGAATAAAAATAAAATTTGAATAAAATTAGATAAAAAAATTATTTTAAAAAATTAAAGTGAAAAATAAATATAGAAAATTGAAAATAAAACTTAAAAAGAAAAATTACCATTGCAAAAAAGTATATTGAAGTAAAATAAATTAAAAGTTAAAAGATATAAATAGAAAAAATCAAAGTGGTGAAATTTAAATCAAACAAAAAGCTCAAGAAACGGACGAATTATTCAAAAAGTGACAATAAAATGTTCTTCACAATATTAATGTTATGGTGAGTCTATTGATTATTTTTCCTTGTCCTTACTAATCTAATTATTAACCTATATTCTCTTAAAATAAAATTTTATATATACACATATGTACATATAAATATATATATTTTCATTTAGAAAAATTTTTTTTGAATAATTTAAACTCATATGACAAATAGTGATATCCAAACAGAAATTGATCAAATTACTAGACAAATTCAAGACATTTGCATTTTAGAAATCCAAAACTACGATACAAAAATTGAAGACAAAGTATTTAACCATTTACGAATCCCAGACGCGACTAAAGACCTACCCAAATACGAAGGTTCAACACCCTTTTCGAATTTATAGAAAATGTTGAAGAAATTTTTAGTTTTTGTACTCAAATAGATGCTAAACCCTGTTCATCTTGCTACGAGCAATTAGAAATAAAATTGTTGGTAATGGAAACGAAATACTGATAATGTATGGTACATCCTTGAATTGAACTGAAATTAAAAATAATTTAATAACCCATTACGCAGACAAATGTAACGAAACAAGCCTTATTAACGATTTACATAATATACATGAAGGATTAGATACGATTGAAAAATTTTCTCGCGGATAATAGATATTCAAAGTACTATTATAAACCATATTACATTATATGAAATTAACAAAGTAGTAATTCAAGCTTAATCTGATTTGTATGAACAAATGTGTCTCACTTTGTTTTGATCTGGATTAAGAGAATCCCTTGGCTCAACGAACCCGACCAACTTCGTTAGCTGAAGCATTTAATTATTGCCTTAAAGAGCAAAATATGTCCTATATGAGAAAAACTTATTTTCATTCTCCAATAACACCAACTAAACCTCTAGTTGAACCAAACAACGTAAAACCATTCTCAATCTTTAATCAATTTCAACCAAAACCCTTGTTTCCCATTTAAAAACAATTTAAACTAAAACCCTCATTTCCAAATTATAATCCATTTCAACCGAAACAACATTTTCCAAATTTTAATCGACCAAAACCCCATCATTATTAAAGTCATCGACCTTTTACAAACCCAAATAATTATAATAACTATCAAAATAATAATCAAAATATGAGAGCCCCAGCTAGACCTGCAGTTGGATCCCCAGTAGTTAGAAATTATGAACCAATGGATACAAGTTCCAATTTTAACAAATATAAACAATATACGTCCTCTAATATTCCCAAATATAACCAAATGAATCATATAACCTATTATATTTGGACCTTTAATATAATCACACAAAGAAATTAATAGTAATGTTACGGTACTTAAAGGAATTCGGAGTGAACAGACCGTTCCCATTCGAATCCGAGATTTGGGAATCTCTTATTATCTTTTTCCTTAGTTTATCTCGACATTACAAAAGTAATGTCTAAATTAAAATTAACATAAATATTAATAATAAATACCTTAGTTGTAACTGTTGATTGCTGTCATCAATATTCTGTTGTTTTAATTTATTTGTTTGATTTTCCAATATCCCTTGACCAGCGTTTGACCTTCTAACTTCCCATTTATATATCTGCCTTTGAATCCATGCGGTTTTAACAACCGGAACAACCATCAAACAAACGATTGTCTCTAACTGTGGTAATAGCTTCGATCACTGTTATCCTTGCTATTCATACTTTCGATAACATCAGTGGATACTTTATCTTCATGTACTGCCACAATTTATAAAGCAGATTTAACAATTAATGACAACAATTATCCTTCTATGAAATAAAATAAGAAAATATAATTGAAATTGTCATCCAAATTATCAGCTTTTTGATGAACAAACAAAAACACAAATCACTGTAAACTACTTAGCGGGGTGGAATCTTCCATTGTAATTAAAGCCAATAAATAATGCTTTCTCAAAACAGTTATTAAAATTAGAAATCAATTTTAACTATTAAACAAAACGACATTGGAATTTTTTCTTTGTTTACAACTTTTTTTTTATTTGCTTGATTGCAATTAAATACATCACTTTTGAATTAAAATATTATTGATTTATCACATCAAAGTTAAATAATACTATCAATTGACATTGATCTATATAAATTAAGTAGATTATTGGATGTTGTAATTCTTTTGAAAAGCAAAAATGGAATGAATTAATTTTTTCCAAATTAAAAATTGCAAAAATGTGATTTTGCTTTTGACATCCTATGATGTCAAAACAAAATCGGGTAATACTTGAAATTCAGCAATGATTAACAACGACGTCTGTTCATTAGTATTGGAAATAAAAATTTAGTACGTTCGTTGGCTTTTTATAATATATTCAAAATCAATTAGCAGTTAAGTTGGGAAAATTTTAAAAGTACTATTAATGTAAAAATGAACGGAAATTAATGTAATACATTTCTATTGAATTGAAAACAAGGAGGAATTTGATTTTATTATTGTTTTGCGATTACTGCGATCGTTACACCATGAATTCAAGGTAGAAACCAAGATTTTTACTCTTGAAATCACAAAAAAACGTCGCCATCCCCTCCATGACAGAAAGCCACCGAACTACTTCCACCTATTAAACTGTATCTGGGATCGAGATACCCACAGTCACCGGCGTCAAGACCGATGACCGGTTCCAACACTCATGAAGTCCTTAAGAACTTCACTGAGTATTGAGACCGACCATCCATCCGAACGCCAGCACCATGGACACCCCGATACAACCAGTAAGTATGACCTGAAGATGTGAACCCCAGAGACGACAATCAGCCAGAGGAACAACCCTACCTAACGAAAAGACATCATTCCCTGATGTCTTTCGCGTGATGTACTCCAAGATTCTTACCGCTCATATCTGTGCACTCATAGAGTACATTTCCAATCTTAGTCTTAATCATTGCAGGTAAGAACTTTGGAGCGAATTTTGCCGAGAACTTTTTTGTAGCGTCACTCAAATGATGTTGCCGTACAAACACACGTTGTTGTGGTTGAAAAGTCCGTAGTTTAGATCGCAGGTTATACTGATGTTGCGATTTTTTGAAAGCTGCTTTTAAATTTTGTTGAACCCGGTTCCTGAGCAGAGTCAAATGATCAGAGCGTTCTATTTCCTCACCAGCATCTTCACCAAGCTTGTGTAGTGATCTCAACAAATGGTAAGTATTTCCATCCGAGATTGGATGTTGACCAAATAATAAATAGTACGGTGAGTACTTGGTAGCAGAATGTACTGCAGCCCGCAGTGCATATGCGATTTCACCAATTTGTGAATCCCACTTGGTGTGTTGACCTTTAATGAACGCTCGAATTGCTGCTAAAACTGACCTATTGACCCGCTCTGACGCGTTACTTTGAGGACTATAGACACCGGTCCTAATGTGTTTAATGCCGAAATCTGACAAAAGACTTTGAAAGTTCCTACTAGTGAACTGTTTGCCATTGTCACTGTGTAGAAACTCTGGTACCCCATATGTAAGAAACACTTCATTCCTTAGAAAAGCATTCACCTTCGGTGAAGTTGCGTTTCTAAGTGGTTTCAGTAGTACAAACTTCGTAGCATGATCCAGAACTATCAATAACACCGTATTCCCAAGTGTAGAACGAGGATACGGTCCCAAAAAATCTATATAGACTCTCTGCCATGGACGTGCTGTTTCGAATTGATATTGCATCGGAGGACGCAATATCTGATTCGTGGCTTTTGTTTGTTTACATGTGTCGCAGGACACAACATAGTTGTGTACCTGTGACGCCATGCCCGGCCAATAATAAAGACGTCGAAGTAATTCTAAAGTCTTTTTAACACCTCCATGAGCAGCAGTACTATCATCATGATGTTTCTGAATCATGTTTGAAGTCATCGGTTTTGGTACCCAGAGTTTCCACACAGGAACATCGTTGGGTATTGCATCAGATCTTGGCTCAATACGTATATATAGCTTATCATCCACGACTTTAACAGATGGAAAGTCCTTGGGTGATGATTGAACTTTAGCTATCATATCCGTATATTCCTTGTGCCGATAACCTTCATTGTCGATTTTGATGTCGTTAATGTGATGTGTTAATGCTTCCGTCAATTCCTCGTGTGTATCGTCATAAAGACGAGATAGAGCATCAGGGACTACATTTTGGGTACCTTTTTGGTGGACAATGGTAAAATCCATATGTTGGAGTTTTAGGCTCCACCTAGCCAGACGGCCACTCAAGTCCTTCTGTGACATAAGCCACTTCAGACTTGAGTGATCAGTCACAATTGTAAATCGGTGACCTTCAACATAGCCCCTGAATTTCTTCACACTCAGAATTGCCGCAAGACATTCAAGCTCAGAAACAGAATAGTTTCGTTGAGCTTTATTAAGTTTTTTCGACATGAAGGCTATCGGACACTCTTGTCCGTCAGTATCAACCTGATACAACACACTACCCACTCCTGTCAGACTCGCATCGCATCTAATAAAGAACTCTTTATTATAATCAGGGTTAATTAATACTGGTGCTGTAGTCAGCAATCGTTTTAAATTTTCGAAAGCAGCTTGCGCTTCCAATGTCCATTTCAATTTTCCCGAACTCTTCTTTAATAAATCTGTGATTGGTGATACCACGCTTGCATAATTGGGTATGAAACGTTGGTACCAACCAGCCATTCCTAGTAAACGTCGTATTTGTTTTACTGTAGATGGAGCTGGGTACTCTGCTACAGCTCTTACCTTGTCAGGGTCAGTTCGAAGACCGTCCTCACCAACCAAAAATCCCAAGTATTTCACCTCTCTCAGAACAAATTTACTTTTCTTGAGGTTTATTGTTAACCCAGCCGCTCTTAACAATGAAGAGACTTTGGACAGCAATTCCATATGTTCCTGGAACGTGGAAGAGACTACCAATAGATCATCTAAATAAACAAAGACATTTTCGTGATATTGATGTGGTATCACTTTGTGCATTAGCCGACACATTGTCTGGGGAGCATTGCACAATCCAAAGGGCATAACCCGGAATTGATACAATGGACGACCAGGCACTGTGAAGGCTGTCTTGTCTCTAGATGCTTCTGCCAGAGGGATCTGCCAGAAAGCATCTTTGAGATCAATACTTGAAATGTACTTTGTGCTATTTAGACGACCTAGTAAGCCATCAATCAAGGGAAGTGGGTAAGCGTCCTTTTTAGTTAGTGAATTGACACGACGGCTATCAATACACAATCTGTTTTTACCAGATTCTTTTTGTACCAGAACCACTGGCGAGCACCAAGAACTGTTACTCTCTTCGATCACGCCCATTTGAAGCATTCGGTCGAGTTCGGCATAAACCTTTAGTTGAACAGCCGGCGACGTGGGATAGTGCCTCTGTTTAACAGGTGCACTATCACCAACATCGATGACATGTTCAACCAAAGAAGTCTTTCCGAGCCCAGACACTTCAAATGACGGGAAAGAATCCTTGATCATATCCAGTTCATGTTGCTGATCAGTGGTGAGGTTATGTGTATTAAAAGTTTGTAGCTCTGTGCGAGTCAGTTCACTAACAAAAGAAGGAACAATACCGAATTTCTCCCAGAAATCTATGCCCAGGTAGAGCTCTTCTCGTAATCCAGGAACTATATGGAACCGCATTGGTTTAGTGGAGCCATTCACAGTTATTGGAATTTCTATGTAACCCAAAATTTTATTTGCAGTACCATCTGCCGTACGAATACACGAAGTGTACTTACGGTAAGTTGTACCTGATGATTCCAATAAATCCAAGGAATTTCTTCCAAGTATTGTGATTGACGCTCCACTATCCAATAGACCTGAAATATGTTTGTCCAAAATCTTGATTGTCAATCGCGGCCGAAGATCCTTTGTTTCTGAAAGGATAGATGAAATACAAGCCTTACGAAATAATTTCCTCATCCTCCAATATCTGATGTTACGTTCCAGACGTCTAAAATACGTTCGATGTAATGATGGGAAATTAAATGTATTCGATGATTTTATTTGGGTTTCGTTAGTGGTTGCCGATCGTCCTGCGTCGCTACATCTCTCGTCGCCTTCTTCGTGCTGTTGTTCGGGCTGTTTTGAATCCATCGTTTCAAAATATCCATCTCGATCTAGTTCCACATCCACCTCATAATCATCCACCTGCTGTAGCTTGCTAATTCTTAAATTTGATGTTCTGGTCGGAACTGGTGTGGACCACAACCGTTCAAACTTCTGACATAAAGTCCGAAGTTCATCAATTGAATGTATTGTTGCAGCTAGTGTAGCGTTTTGGAGCTCCACACTCAGTCCCTCCCGAGCAATTTCTAGCATTTCACGGTCAGCAAATGGACGTGCTAAACGACGATTTAACGAACCAATCTCCACCAGATATTCGTATACGCTCTCCTTTGACTTTTGTTTGCGGTTCAGAAGAACGCGCAAGATCGCCTTATCATCAGTGAGCGTACCGAAGGTTTGTAGGAGTCCCTCCCTTAGCACTGGATAGGTCACCACCTCATATTCATGAGTTAAGTTCAAATAGTATCTGTCGGCAGCCCCCTTGAGATACCGTGGAATGATAGACCTAAGGTCGTCCCAATTCACACGGTCCCTCCTGGCAGCCGCCTCAACTCTGTGAACGAACTCATGAACATCAGGAGAGTGACCATCTCCTGTGAAGGTTGGAACCCAATTTGAGTCATAACGACTCAAATTGTTCCCACGAACCCCTCGGTACTCCACTGGTGCTAACGCTGGAGCCGCGTCACGCCATACCTGAGGAGGTTGGTTGTATGGTGGTGGTGCTGTAAGTGGAGCTTGTGGATATAATGGTGGTGGTTGTACCTGTGGTACTGATGGATAATTTAATGATAATTGCGGTTGTACTAATGCTGGACTATTGTGTATGTGTTCAGCTTGGAGTGATGGACCCAATTGTGGTATTGCAAAGTCCTCTGCCCAATTGTTCCCCCTGAAGTTCACACCCCGAACCAGACATTCGATCTGTAGTTCGGTGGGTTCCAAACCATAGAACGGATGGTCAACGTCTAGTTGGTTTGACATTTTGATGGTAAAACCCGAAAAATTATGAACTCGCTAACAACAACACTAAAACCAATTCCCAACAACAAAAAATGTAGTTAGTACGCTGTAAAAGTGAAAACGAAAAACGCAAAACGAAAAAAAACAACGAACGCCCCAAAAAAAAATTTTGCAAAAACAAACTTGTACAAGAACAAAAAAAAACCGCTGTCGCCGCTAATCTTTACTGAATCTTTTACAAAAGTTCCTGAAATATTGTATGTGTAAAAATATAATTTATTTATTTAATTTCAGATATACTGAAATATATATATATACCTAAAATTAGTTATTGACGATAGCACCCCTAAGAATATTTATTTATTTTTAAAAGAAAATTGAAAAATAAAAAATATTCAAAAGAATGTTTATTTATTGGATGCACCGTCCTAACTTTGAAATATTGATTTATTTTTTTAAAAAAAATAAAAAATATTTATTTATATCTTGACGTAAAGCTTAGTTAAAAAAAATTTATTTATTTAGTTACCTAAAATTAACTTAAATTTTAAAAAAAATTATTTATTTAATAAAAATTTTATTTAATTAATGAAAATTTAATTTATTTAATAAAAATTTTATTTATTTAATTTTTTGAAAAATTTGTTTGATTTATTTTATTTTTATTTAATAATATAAGAGATTCCCAAAATCAAGATTCGTCTGGAGACAATTTAAAAAGTAAGTATGGTACAATATCCATTTCATTTAAATTTGAAATATCGCGTTCGCGAGCCCACTCCAACAATGCATGTGAGAACTGACTAGAAAAGCCCCTAACGACCAGATTCTACAGAACAGTTTCTCCCCAACCTAATAAAACAATCACAACTGTCACGATTAGACACTAGGTCCATTTCTACTGACCCAGTTGTGCTTGTTTAATCTACAAATAAATTACACCTAAACCTAATGCGAAAGTTGAAGAACGCTCCCGAGCACCAGACTTCAAACCCTAAACTCTATGAAAATTGTTCTATTGAAAACTAAATGAAAAAATGGAAAAGTTTTTTGAATTTGTATGAGGTGAAGCCTCTGATCCTGAAAGCAAAAGTACAATTGGTTCTTCTCTTCATTACACCGAAGAAGCCTCTGAGCAAAGAATGGTACTACTGGTTTGCACCTAAGTACAAACACAGCAACACCACTCCTCGTCCCTGAGGACTTCCTCGCCGAATGAAGAGAAGAAACCAATGTTCTTCGATCGCATAACCCCGATGGCCATAGGCGATCTAAGAACGACATCAATGTTAAGGGGATAAGCCCCATGGATGGCTTGTTAGGCCTACCGCTGAGAAAGTGAATCAATAAACCTAATAAACATAAATCAATTCAAGAAAAAAAAACCATTTACTCAAAATAAAGTACTAGCACAAATAGTACTTATTAAAAAAAATTATTTGCAGGTAGTGCAAAAATATGTACAATGGCATGGCAAAAGAAAATATTTACAAATTATCTATATACAAAAATTTATTTACAAAAAATATACAATATATACATTATGTACAAAAACAAATTGTACTATGTATATATATAAAAAAAATATGTACAGGATTATGTACAATATGTACGTGGTAGCATAAAAAAAATTCAAAAAAAAACTGCTTCCCCAAAACGGTTTTCTTTTTTCCAAAATAAAAAAACAATTAGTATTACTAAAGCTAAATGACAGCACAAAAACCAATCTCCAAAAAAATTGCTGTCCCAAAACGGTTTTTTTCAAAATTAAAAAAAAATTAGTCTTAACTAATTATACAATGAGGAACAGGGGCCTCCTGTGGACCAGTCCACTCCTCTACCTGTCGCATGGTCGGTGAGATGGGAACCACCTCAACCAGCTCCTCTATTTGAGTACTCTTGGTCGAGGAAGCTCCCAGCTCCACGACCAAGCGACTCTCCTTCTCCCTTCTTCTCCTCTCCTTCCTCTTCAGGTGAGAGCTCCTATTTCTATTTATCCTCCTTCTCTCACGCCAGCCCACATTCACTTCCTCAGTCACTTCATCCATCTCATCCGCTTCCTCATTCACCCCATTCAACTCCTCATTCACTATCTCACAAATCAATTTATCCAGAAACTCATCATATTTTTCTTCATAAATATCATCCATTAATTCCAAAAATATTTTATGTTTTACTTCATCCAGAATCACATTTATCATTTCATCCACCACATTCCTCGCCTCAACCATTCTCTCTTTTCTCTCTTCATTCGCTCTCCCATCCACTTCATTCATCCAGGGCTCAAACCCACCTGGCCGACACCTCCTTAATAACCCCTGACCCCTCATAATTGTATACATTCTTAACAAAATTCAAAATATATAATACGAAATCCAATAACAAAGGTTATTGCAAATTTTATATAAAATATTCAACTTCCAAATGTATATAAAATATTTTTACAATATTAAAAAAAACAAAACCATAAACTGGTTTGACAAAAGAAGAAAAAAAAATATATGTAAAACAACCCAAACTGGTTATAACCGGAAAGACAATTTATTTTACGCAAAATAACCAGTTGGCAACGCCCTAGTTATTACAAAAAATCATTACGGTTCTTTAAAAAAAACCAAATCCAAGGGTCCAATACACCAGACTCCTACTGGTCTTTGTTTCGAACGCCAATTTATTATATTTGGACCTTTAATATAATCACACAAAGAAATTAATAGTAATGTTACGGTACTTAAAGGAATTCGGAGTGAACAGACCGTTCCCATTCGAATCCGAGATTTGGGAATCTCTTATTATCTTTTTCCTTAGTTTATCTCGACATTACAAAAGTAATGTCTAAATTAAAATTAACATAAATATTAATAATAAATACCTTAGTTGTAACTGTTGATTGCTGTCATCAATATTCTGTTGTTTTAATTTATTTGTTTGATTTTCCAATATCCCTTGACCAGCGTTTGACCTTCTAACTTCCCATTTATATATCTGCCTTTGAATCCATGCGGTTTTAACAACCGGAACAACCATCAAACAAACGATTGTCTCTAACTGTGGTAATAGCTTCGATCACTGTTATCCTTGCTATTCATACTTTCGATAACATCAGTGGATACTTTATCTTCATGTACTGCCACAATTTATAAAGCAGATTTAACAATTAATGACAACAATTATCCTTCTATGAAATAAAATAAGAAAATATAATTGAAATTGTCATCCAAATTATCAGCTTTTTGATGAACAAACAAAAACACAAATCACTGTAAACTACTTAGCGGGGTGGAATCTTCCATTGTAATTAAAGCCAATAAATAATGCTTTCTCAAAACAGTTATTAAAATTAGAAATCAATTTTAACTATTAAACAAAACGACATTGGAATTTTTTCTTTGTTTACAACTTTTTTTTTATTTGCTTGATTGCAATTAAATACATCACTTTTGAATTAAAATATTATTGATTTATCACATCAAAGTTAAATAATACTATCAATTGACATTGATCTATATAAATTAAGTAGATTATTGGATGTTGTAATTCTTTTGAAAAGCAAAAATGGAATGAATTAATTTTTTCCAAATTAAAAATTGCAAAAATGTGATTTTGCTTTTGACATCCTATGATGTCAAAACAAAATCGGGTAATACTTGAAATTCAGCAATGATTAACAACGACGTCTGTTCATTAGTATTGGAAATAAAAATTTAGTACGTTCGTTGGCTTTTTATAATATATTCAAAATCAATTAGCAGTTAAGTTGGGAAAATTTTAAAAGTACTATTAATGTAAAAATGAACGGAAATTAATGTAATACATTTCTATTGAATTGAAAACAAGGAGGAATTTGATTTTATTATTGTTTTGCGATTACTGCGATCGTTACAAACCTCTCCATTAATGGATATAGGTACAACAAATGAATTATACGATATTTTAGGAAATATAATTGATCATAGTTATCACCCACATTTAGATAATGAAATTCAAAATCAGGATTTTCATCTCAATGCCTCCCTTGTGGCATCGGATACTTAGATTTTAATCAACATCAAACTTACAATCTTAAATTATTAAGTGATATACAGGCTCTAATAAATCATTTTTAAACCCTGACATAATACATCCTTTACGGATAGAGAAAATTCAACCCATTCTAATAAAAACTTTTTTTAATGCCCATAAAGTTAATGAATCTGTTTAAGTAAACGGTTTAATGGAATTCAAAACCAGAAAACCTTTAGAAATTATCGCATTTAAATTTCATGAATATTTTGATGGATTAATAGGACTCGAAACAATGCAACAACTAGGAATTACAATTAATCTAGCCGATTCTGTAACACTGACAAAGTTAAA